>JAPPVO010000016.1:172090954-172835262 GCA_030407325.1 Camellia japonica
CATTAATCTGATGTTTGAAATCTAATATTCGAAATATTAATCTGATGTTTGAAACATTGTAATGGGACCTTTTAGTCTATAAGAAAACTTTTAGGACTAAACAGTATATAAGTTATTAATTTGAGATTTATTGGTGCATTCCCCATAAAATAACTCACTAGAAAGGATAAAATAAATTATTAAAATAATTAATAAGATAAAATATTATACATAATTTATAATTATTTTATTTTGTTTATTCGGTTCAAAAGTTCAAATTTTAATTTTGTTGGTTTAAAACTTGAAGTGCTGAAACACTTTGTCCAAAAAGACAACTTCAATCAAATTAACCAAAATACTCTTTCTTATATATATATATATATATACAAATCATCCTCATCTCTCTCTCTCTCTCTCTTTCTCTTTCCTCTACTCTCTCTCACTCTCTCACTCTCCTTCTTAGCAATACAATTACTGTCGCCTCCTTCTTCTTGCCACCACCACTGCCGCGATACTAGAGTTGCCGAACCTCCATACTCCGGCGTCGGTTCCTTCGCTACCAACAGATTTAAAGAGACGTTGCTGGCTCCTCCTCAAATTTGAACAAAAGTTACAGACATTGCCGAAGTCGGTTCACTCTCTCTCACACCTCACGTTGTTCTCTTCTGTCATCCGTCGCCGTCAACACACTACATAATCTCGTTGCTCAAATCTCTCTCTCTCTCTATCTCTATCTCTATTTTTCTATAACACACTCAAATACACAGATATTAGATATATGTTGATTATACACACTCAGATCTTATGTATATATACATGTATGTGTGTGTGTCTCTGTCTCTATCTCCAATTTTAATTTTTTTTAGTAGTTGATATGTTGTATATGTATGTATATGTAGTTGTAATTGTAGTTATTTTGGTTGTTGATGTTGATTTTGATGATGTTGTTGTTGATGTTGATGTTGGTGAGAATGAAACAGATTGCACCATTTTTTCTTATTCTTGTATTGTGTTGAACAGATGGAATAGTGAGATATTTGAACAGATAGAAAAATATTAATTTTTTAACAGATATGTTTGGTTTGGCTTGATATTGCAATAGATAACTAGCAATTGCAACAGATAGATACAAAATTTCAACAGATAGAAAAGATTTTGACGTCAAATAGAGTTAGTTTGACAAATAAGAACAAAATTTGAACTGACAAGATAAAACAAAATTAAACAAATAAGGGAAAAATTGAATAGATAGACAAAAAATTAGACGGATAGAATTTTATTTGGGCAAATATTTAAATAGATAAGAGAAATTTGAATTGATAAGATTAAAAAATTGAACAGATATGGTAAAAATTTAAACAAATAAGAAAAAAATGAATAGATAAGAAAAAAAATTTGAACATATAAGAAATTTTTTGAACAGATAGGGAAAATTTTTGAACAGATAAGAAAAAAATTTGAACAGATAGTCAACGAAAGTCAACAGATAAATTAAGAGGTAAAATTAAAAACAAATATCCTTCAAAACAATAAAAATGATTTATCACCAAACTATTTCACAAAAGGTGAATCTATCAATAATAAAATAATATTCAATGGATCTAATGTCTTAGACACCTTTTAAATTGGATTTAGCACCAACTCTCTTTTATTTTTTCTCTCACAATCAAAACTAAACAGCTAACTAAAATAGTCAATTTCCTAAACAAGACTTATGTTTGGTTTCATAATTTAAAAAAATAAAAATAAAAAAAGAGTTATTTTATGACTGTTTAGTTTTAATTTATTTATTAGTTGATAATTAAAAAAAATTAAAAAAAATAATTGGTATGAAATTCACTCTAACAATTGTTTGAAGTATTAAGTCCAGTGATTTTTTTTTTTTGGATGAGAGGTCCACAATTCGTAAAATAATTTGGTAAGAAGTCCTAAAAGATATTTTGTTTTCAATTTTACCCATTGACTTTTTTTTTTTTTTTTTTTTTTTATCTATTTGACTTTTCATTAAATTTCTATTCAAATTTATATTTATCAATTAAAATTTTTTTCTGTATAAATTTTTTATCTATCCAAAATTTACCTGTCCAAATTTTTATCTGTTCAATATTTTTGTTTGTACAAATTTTCTCTATATGTGTTTTTGAGCTTTGACAATGACATTAATTGAAAAACCCAGCTCGGATTTCTCCTTAAAATTCAAGTATTAAGAAGAAAAAAACTAAAACCTTATCATCACTATACAGGGCAACTCCAGGTAAAACACATTCCAACACAATCTCCTAGACCACAACATATAATAGCTGGACAAACCACACACTAATCAGAGACCTAATCAAGCTTTGATACCCAATTAAAAAATTCAATTTACACTTATTTTTAAAACTCAAGTATTAAAGAGAGAGAAAAACTAAAATCTTATAATCAGACTAGAACTCCAAACAATGGGGACACATTCCAACATCTTCTCCAGAAAAAAAGTCTCAACCACTCACAATTTCACCAGTGAACGCTACAACAGTGCAAATAATCCACAAAGAGATCTCAAACAGAACCACAAGATATGCCTCAGTGGCCTCCCACAGTGTTAGCACAACATGGCTCTGGAAACGTAGATCAGTCTGCAACCAAAATCACCACACAAACATATTACAAGTCAAACACAAACAACCAACCCCAATCAATATAATAAAGTTCATTCCACCAGTTTTTAGTTCACTGACAAACAACATAATCATCACCTTCCAAATACTACTCAGATTTTATCAATAGTCAGCCTACCAAATTATCATTACTTACATTAACACCCCTCTCCTCCATCCCATACAATATGTGCTATCCTCATGTCAATTATCAAAGTCAATAACTGACAACAACCTTTTCAAATTCATCTCCAATGCTATACTATTTTCTATATCAAATTATATTAATGTCAAATTTTATGTCTAAAGTTTACAAAATGTAAAAAAATAAAATAAAATTAGTGAGAGTTCTTTCTCTCTATCTTTTGAGACCACAAATGACATTTATATTTGATTTTTACAAAGAACATAGGAAAAATAGAATTTTCACCATTGGAGTACCAAAAATTAGGTTTAATATGTTATTTTAGCAACACCAGAGCAGAGATGCTGTAAATTTAAAAAGCACACACAGTAATACACACACCTGAGACCAAACACAAATGTTTCTCTTTATTCCCAAAAACAATCTTCCGCATATCATTTTTCCCACCATGTGGTGCCTCTTCGTCGCGAGATCTGGGAAGTATGGCTGAGAAGACGAACGCACTTCCAGATTTGGAGAGGACGGCAGCGGCGGCAGATCGGTGTGGATCACTCAGACGGCGGCGGACGACGAAGGAGGAAGAGAAGATAGCGGTGACGATGTTGGATATTGAGTAGTAGATCGGCGGCGACGGAGGTGGTGCTGTCGTCGGCGAAGAAGAAGATTAAGGGAAGGGACGATGGTGTTGCGGGACGGTGTTGCGCGATACAAATCCTCGAACGGGGTTTGGTATTTTGAGAATATGATTAAAAGTTAATTGTTTAATTTAAAAAAAAAAATTATGTAAAAAAATATGAGAAATAACATAATTTAAAATAAATTAAAAATTGAGAAGTAACTTTTAATACAGAAGAATGTGAATTGGGTTGGAAGAGTATATAACATACATAACTAGGGTGTTTTTGTCATTCTATAAGAATTTGCCTTTATGAATATAATGTTTTAGAATGTAGACATTTAGATATAGAAAAATTAAATTTAAATTTATCAACTGAGTGCTTAATTAAAAAAACAAAACTTTTTTTTAGAGATCCTTTGGAAAATATTGAAAAAAATTATTATTTTAAAGATTTTATGTAAATTTCTAGTTTGTACTCCAATAATTAGATTAACGTGTTACACTAGATAAATTTGGACTATGCATAATAACATATTTTAAAAAAAATAAATCCGTCTAATTTTTTATATCAAATTATGTACTTATGAATTATGAAAGTTTATTTCGAAAATTAGTGCGATGTGAAACACATTTAAATATACTATTTTGTGTGAATTTTTAGATAATTTCTTTTAAATATCTAGCATGGTTGAAGTAGCCCGCATCACTAATTTAGATGGAGTCTCACAAAAACAATCCAAGAAAAGTTGATAATATTGATGACGTTACCAGGGATCATCTTAGCCAATATCTGCAAACTTTTCCGCATTCAATCGTTGTTGCCACTAATAACATAGTTTTGTGCAAGCTTTTGTAATAATATAGCTTTGTGAAGGAAAAAAAAAAAACACTCTCACATGACTTTTTGTGCATAGTTTTGGATTATCAAAAAAAATGTACTCATGAGAACATCTCTAACATTGAATATATATATTTTTTATATTAAATTTGAGTAAAAATTTAATGATAAGTTTGATTTGATACTATTCTCTCCAATACTAAAATTAGAATTTTTATTAGATTTTTTCATATTTCGATTGTTCGAGAAGACATCTGGACGAATATCCTGAAGGTCGTCTGGACATGAACAAAAAAAACTATTAAATTGTATTAGGTAGGCATCCGGTCTAACAATAACAATTTAAATTTACTGAAGGATCAAACCTCTCTCCATTTGATGAATTACTTGCTTTTCTCTTTATTTGATATCACTTTGATAAAAATGTTGAAACTCATATTTTAAAACTTTTCCATCAAATTTAAATTTTATAACAAATTTAAGTAAAAATTGGAGATACTCTAACAACCCGTCACGCTAATTACACAACATTGTGAGTTAGTCACTACTGAACAACCGCCTCTATCTAGCTTGTTTTATAGTCCTTCTGTTTCGTTTGGCATAAGCTAAACGGAAATTTTTTGCCTAAAATAGTTATAATAAAACTAAATAGGTTTTTTAGTCTAATAAGACAAATTATTACATTCAAATCATAATCATTTTATTTTTTCTCTTACAAAAGTCAAAAAAATCAAAAAGCCTATCTTAAATGAGACTTTTTAACCTTAGGCTAAAATAGTCAAAAAGTCAAAAAATTAACCCACATCCTAAACGAACCCTTAATTTTGTTTTTTTATTCTTTTTTGTGTGATTAATTTTTTGGCAGTAACAAACATATATATATTATTTTTATAAATCAGTCAAGAAGTTATTCTTAATATAAGTTCGGTTTTTAGGTGTGTTTAAGGTAGTATTTGGTTTGTTGAAATAATTTTAGATAGTAATGTAATGATATTTGTTGTTCCGCTAATGGAATTATTATTCTTTTAAATATGTAAATTGAATGGTGATTTTATTTGAAATATACAATCTTTGCGGGACAATTACAAAAAAAAAATAAATTAAAAAATTCAAGGTTTGATCCTTGTAACAAAATAAAATTTTTATTTTTATTTTATCAATTTAAATCCTAATCTTTTGATTTATTTTTAATCTAAATCATTTGTTTAATTTTGTTAAGTAAAACTCACATAAAAAAATATTTTACTAATTAAACTCAATATAGATATATATAAAATGTCTAAAATATTATTTTTCATTGAGTTTAATGATTAAAATATTATTTTTTCTTAAATTTTATTTAACAAAAATAGACAAATGATTTAAATTGAAAATCAAAAAAAATTTAAATTGATAAAATTAAAAATAATAGTCAAAGTTTTTTTTTTATTATTATAATTTTCCCCCCTTTTTTTTTTTCCACTCTCAATCCAAACCTAACGGGAATATTCTCACAAACTATCCATTTTATTCAACATTCATTCTCGTAAAATTTTTCATTATTTTATCTTCCTCCAGTACCACTTAAAATATCACACCTCCTTATTTAAACACCAAATAACTTTTCGAAAACTAATTAAAATCTCTAAAATATTATTTGAATCAACCAATTAAGAAACAACAACAACAATAACAATAGAAAGAAAACGAAAGAGAGAGAGAGAGAGAACAAAAACAGAGCCCTACCCATACAGTTGTTGCCTGGAAAACGATTGAAAATGAAAGGAAGGTGGTTCTTTTTTTTTTTGATCGGAAAAGGAAGGTGGTTCTTGACGTAAAAAGTGCGGTGCACTATAAGATGTGACAATTTGCAATACCCACGGAAGGTGTTTCTTGATGTGCAAAGTGCTGTGCACTATAAGATGGGACAAATTTCAATAATATATTTTTTTATTTTTACTTATTTATTTATTTTGATAAACTATCAATAGTTCTAATAATTTGACTTAATTCTCATAAAATCTTATTTAAAATAAATCTTAATTAAATCATTGCCAAAAATAAATTTTTTTAACCATTTTTTTGCATGTCATTAAAAATTGATAATTAGTGATTTTTTTTGTTACAATTTTTTATAAATTGTCACTAAAATTTATAATTAGTGACGTTTTTGTATGATAAATTTTTTAAATTATCTTTGAAAGTTAAAAATTAGTGACGTTTTTTAAACTATTGCTATAATTTATAATTAGTGATATTTTTGTAACAAAAATTTTAAACTATTGTTGAAAATTAACAATTAGTGATATTTTTTAATAGTATTTAATGAAAAACATTATTAATTCTCATAAGACCTATTAGACAATAAATCTACATATTAGGACCTACACGTAAGCTTTTTTTTTTTTCCCTCTCTTTTTACTGTTTTCTTGTTTTTGGGTGATTAAAAGAATAGTGACAGAGATTCTACATAACGGATCAAAACTTTTACCAAATGTCTAACACGGTGTGGGTTTTATATGGGTGTGTAAACTCAGACCTATACACCTATATGAGAGGCCTTGTTTGGTTTGTTTTTTTGAAAAATTTTTGGGAAAAATTCTCTACAAACAAATTTTCAAGAGTAATTAAGCCAAACAAATTTTTTCAAAAAAAATCTCAAAATTTTGTTTGGTTACCTACTTTCCAAAATCACTCTCTCTCTCTCATACACATCAAATCAATCATTTTTTTTAAAACTCTCTCTCCAAAATAATTTTTCAAAATCATTTTTGAAAAAAGACAAACTAAACAAATTTTCGTACTTTTTATCTCAAAAACTACTCTACAAACACAAACTGAACGCACCCATCTCTTGGAGTTTATCTTCAAATTGAAATTGATTGTTGTACAATTTGAAATTTGAACTTAAATTTTTATTTTCTTCATAACTCCCTATCTCGTTGACGGGTCCACTATTTTTAGATTTGGTAGGACTAATCTAATAGGCCATAGCCTTTGTGGAGAGGTAATCCTCAAATAAGTTAAAATAGTTAATAAAATAAAATATCATATTTAATCTATAATTATTATTATTTTTTTAACAATTATCAAACCAAGTTTTCAAACACAATTTTTTAAACAGTGTTAAAATAGTCAAAAATAAGATAAAATAAATAGTTAACTAAAATAGTTAATTTCTCAAATAAGACGTATGTTTGCTTTCCATAATTTTAAAAAAAAAAAAATTGAAAAAAGAGTTATTTTATGGCTGTTTAGTTTTAATTTATTTATTAGTTGATAATGAAAAAACAAAACTTTTTTAAAGATCCACTCTGTTTGGAAAATATTGAAAAAATTATTTTTTATTTTAAAGATTTTATGTAAATTTCTAGTTTGAACTCCAATAATTAGATTAAGGGTGCTCGGGCTAAAAGTTCAAAATTATATTTTCTTTAGACAAAAGTCCAAGTGCAGAAATAGTTTATCCATAAGGACAAACTAAAGTAAAATGACAAAAATATCCATATATATATATATATATATATACTAGTTAGAGACCTTACATCTCTCAAATTGGGGTGTTTTGAAAAGATGGTTAAAAGTTAATTTTTTGACTTTTTTTATGTAAGAGGTAATGTGATTCAAAATGAGTTAAAAGCTGGCTTTTAGCTTTTTATTCATGTTCCCAAATGGCCTCATTGAAACCATCCCTCTCTTTCTCTCTCTCTCTGTTTGTCTTCTCTCTCTAAACCCTAGGTGCACTATCAACACCTCTACCGTCACTGCCTTCTCTCTGACACCAGCAACCGCCACTATCACCATCAACCGCTGTGTCGTCATCGCCCCGTCTCTCATCTTTTCTTATCTTTAACCTCCATCTTATTCACCGCCGACACCACCGAGCTTCTTCTTCCTTTAAATCGAAGCTTCTTTCAATGATGGTGATGGCGACAGTCGATGACTGCTATTGCAACCCTGGTACTCTCTCTCTCTCCTCTCTTCACTTATCTCAAAGATATTGAATCTTGAGACAAATCAAACATGATATATACATGTGGAGAAGTGGTTTAGAAATACTCTTCAGATCTTGGGGAACGCTCGTGATCCTCTTCTGGTCACCTGAAAATGAATAAACACTCCGGTCGGGGGTGCCGGAATTAGCACTCCGACGGACAAGTCAGTATCCACACTCAAGAATGCTTGTATTCTAAGTTAAGCACAACAATTCTCACATACCTCCTTCTGACTGATGTCTCTTCTATTTATATCTTTTCTTCTTTGGGCCTCGGGATTAGGTCCATCCCCCACCTCATATTCGGCACATTTTATAATGGACCGATCTTTACTCGGCCATTCGCTTAATCGGTTATTTGGCCAAGTAGGGTTGGATTTGAGCTTTCGAGCCAATTGCCGAGTGCTTCGAACCTCGACTCTCCCAGATTCGACTATTCGGAATCTCTATGACTCCCGAATCTCGGCCCCCACAATTACCCTCCAAGCATTCCACTAACGACAGTTGGCTGGAGTGTTCGGCTCTGAAATTCGGCGGCTGACCGCATTCTAACGCAAATGTCTGTACACACGCTTCTCGGTTATTATTTCAACTTCCCGCCTCCTCGTACACTTCTATTTATTGTGATTTAAAATTTCAACGTCTTTTCAAATACATACACACTTTTAGACGCCCGTCGCTAGACTGCCTCCCGAACTACCTCTGCAACTTCCTACTCTTCTCTATCTCCTTCACCTCTTGTAAGTTCTCTCATTCTCTGCTTTGTTTTTTGGCTTAACATAATCCTATTGGCTGGGGGGAATGGCGAAACATTTAAAAGATCTTCTCTCACCGGATCGAATTTCTGGCTTCCGACGCCATTTTTCCATTCCTGATGACGTCTGTTTGTCATTTGTGGCAGACGGCACCCTCGATATGGAGAGGGTTGATGAAACCACGATCGTCTTCCCTCTTCTATCAATCGCAGAGGGTGGGGTCCGTTTCCCCCTTCACCCACTCCTTAGGGCCGTGCTTTGCCATTGGGGGTTAATCCCTTCCCAACCCAACGTCAACTTCTTTAGGGTCGTGATGGGGATTATCGCACTAAACTGCCGCCTTAGGCTTAACCTTGGCATTCCCGCTATTCGGCATTGCTACGCCTTGGCCGAGTCTACTGGTCGGCATGGGCGTTATTTCCTTAGGGCCAAAGACACCGACCATCAACTAGTGACTATACTTTCCAGCTCTAGGAAGCGAGTCGATGATGTTATGGTCGTCGTCCAAGGAAACTGGGAATTCGGCAAAAGCGAGGATCGCCTTGATCGTATTCCTAGACGGAGGGGCGAACCAGGTGGCCGAGTATCTTCTTTTATTTATTTACTTGTTATATTTATCAAACCTTATTTTCAGGACCTCATGGTTTTGCTTTTGTAGGAAACGATTTGAAGAAAGTCTTGACCTCGACTAACGACGCCGTCCTCTCGGAAATCAAGACTGCGCTCAAGTATTTCAGCTGATCAAGTCTTCAGAAGCATGAGAGGGCGGCCCACGTTCTGCTCCGCTACGAGCCGACTTATACGACCTTTTCGGCGGCAGAAAACATCCCAATTTCGAAGGGTGAGGAGTTTCTTATCGCCCTTATCTTGACTGATTTCAGAAATTTCAGGCAATTCGGTTGCGAGGGATTAGATTCCGAGCAACCGAAAGTTGCTGAGGCTGCCGAGTCAGACCAATCCGAAACTGAGGTTGACGAGGCTTTGAAGTTAACATTTGAAGAAGCCGGCCTCAATTCGGCTGATCCTCCGTCCACCTCGGGTCGAGAGGACCGTCCGCTTGACGATATTTTTCACGGTCTGGAGGACCTTCCTGGTGCGTTCCCAGAAGATATGGCTGGGTTGAGCCTCACTAAACTTGCCAAGAAGGCGAACGTGGAAAGGATGGCCGCGCGGCGAAGGGCGGAGGAGATTTGGGCTGCCGAATCTCAATCCCAGTCCTCCTTGCCTGTTATTGAGGGGACGGCAAAGAACGGAAGTACCGAGGTGGAACCTTTTGTGCAGGCAAGTGTAGAAGCTGAGCAAAGGGTGGAGAAGCGCCCTGCCGATGTTGAGGCCGGCTCAGAAGAAGATCGTGCCGACAAACGACCTCGTTTGGAGGAGTCGGATGTGATCGTACCTTTTGTTATTCAGCCTAAGATAAAGAATATATCGATCTCCTCCGATGCTTTCGTGATCAAAGATCCAGCGGTTGCACTCAGCTTGGCGACGTCTGTTTCACTTCCTGCTGACAATGCGGCTTTTCGGGCAGAGCTGGATCTGGTTGCAATTGGGTTGGCCGCACAATCGGCTCTTTTGGTATATATCTGCACTTTGTCTTTTCTCTTTACGCAAATATTATTTTGTTCTTAACTTCCTGTTTTGCAGGTCGTCGGAAGGATAGCCGACATGGGTCGTCGCTATTACGATGCCGTTGAGCTAATTGGCCGTTTACAAGCGGAGGTTAAGGGCCAAAGGAGTAGGGCACAGACGGAGGGCGCCCATGTCGAGGCCGAGATGGAGAGAGCCCACAATGCTGAAGAATTGAGATCAGTCGCCGAGAAGAGGGCGGATGTAAGCGACGACGCGCTTAAATTAGCCCAAGAGGCAATCTCTAAATTGGAGGCTGGGTTGGAAGAGATGAAGGCGGCAAAGGAAACAGCCGACCTGAAGGCTTCCAGCGCATTTGATGCTGGGAAAAAATCTGCTTTTGATGAATATGTAGACGAAGTCCCCAAATTTGAGAATCGGGGATTTAAATACGGCTGGCTCAAAGCCCTTGCTACTGCTGATGTGACATTGGCTACGCCAATTCCATACGAGCAAGTGGATGTTGAGCTGCTGGAGTCTGACTCCGAGGACTAATTTGGGCGGCTTTTGTTTTTTGTTTTAGGATTTGCATGTAATTTTTAGCTTTTTACAGCTTTTTGTCTAGTAATTTTCATATGTAAAATGGTTACAATTTGTGCCCAATTTGAAAATTCATTTTGTACTTTGCTGTTACTAATGAACAAAATTGTTTGGTTGCTGTTTTGGATAAAACGTTTTGTATACTTGCCGACTAGATGATTAGGCCGTTTAGATAGTTAGGCCGTTTAAAAAGCCAAAAATCAGTACATGAAGTGGCTGTGGTACATATCAATTGGCATGGGGCCAAGATGTTCGGCCGGTTAGATTAATAAATTTGTCATTGCCCCAGCCAGTGCATGGACTTCAAGACATTCTCCCATAATTGCCGTTTAGATAATTAGGCCGTTTTAACAAGCCAAAAATTAGTACATGAAGTGGCTGTGGCATATATCAATCGGCATGGGGCCAAGATGCTCGGCCGGTTAGATTAATAAATCTGCCCTTGCCCCAGCCAGTGCATGGACTTCAAGGCATTCTCCCATAATTGCCGTTTATATAATTAGGCCGTTTTAACAAGCCAAAAATTAGTGCATGAAGTGGCTGTGGCACATATCAATCGGCATGGGGCCAAATGCTCGGCCGGTTAGATTAATAAATCTGCCATTGCCCCAGCCAGTGCATGGACTTCAAGGCATTCTCCCATAATTGCCGTTTAGATAATTAGGCCGTTTTAACAAGTCAAAAATTAGTGCATGAAGTGGCTGTGGCACATATCAATCGGCATGGGGCCAAGATGCTCGGCCGGTTAGATTAATAAATCTGCCCTTGCCCCAGCCAGTGCATGGACTTCAAGGCATTCTCCCATAATTGCCGTTTAGATAATTAGGCCGTTTTAACAAGCCAAAAATTAGTGTATGAAGTGACTGTGGCACATATCAATCGGGCTCTATCGTTTGGAGACTGCCAAAAGCGTTAATGAAATTGCCTTGGGGTCGCTGCATACCTATGAATAAATGGGGTGATTTCGCGCCAGTGGGTCCACTTATTCTTATTCAAACTCGATTTGAACTAGTTTGGCGCGAGGGCGAATGTCAAACAGACTGTTCTTCAACAGCAGAGGAAATGGACGAACGCTGGCTGAGCTAGATACTGCGATGAATCGCAGCAGCGAGCCTGCGCGTACGGGAGGAAGGACGTCCAAGGAAAGTGAAAAAGTCAACTTTCAAGCTGTCGAAGCAGATCACCCCGAAGAGAGAAGCATCAACGGGGAAGCTTCCCGCGACCACGATCGAGGAATGAGTCAGACGCGACACCACGACCATTGAGTTTTGTGGTGTTCGTGGGGAATAAACCAATGACTGAGGCAGATTTCATCGTCAATGATCCGGGTGTAGCGGTTGAGTTCGCTCGACAGATCTTTCCACCGGAAGTCCAACAATCGATGGTTGGACGACGAGATTTCGAAGTGTTTCGAGAAGGTATTCATGAGGTGGTGAAGGGGCTATACACCGCCTACGAAGTCGGCATGCGTCTGCGCACTGCGCGGCGGGAGATGGAGAAAATGGACGAACGGGTCCGCAGTTCGGAGGCTCGTGCGGAGAAAGCCAAGGGCGAGCTTAGGGAGCTTAGGAGGTTAAAGTCGCCTATCTGCATGCAGCGGGTCAATCTAACCCGATTGTGGACGAGAGGGTGACCCAACGGCTATTAAGTCATGCCATCATCGACCGAGATACGGCAGACATGTTTGCCGTACAAAATGCGAGGGCCAAAGGTTACGAGAAGGGCTTCCATGCTGGTCGAAAGGTTGGGATCGACAAAACGAAAGAGACACTTGCTGAGGAGGTCTGCCAATGCGAGAATCGGGGTTTTAAGCATGGTTGGATCGCGGCTTTTTAGGCCGCGGAGGCTCTTCGAGCAAAGGGTGTCGATTCCAACTTATGTGACCTGGATCATCGTGATCATTTGCCCTTTGCCGCCTTTGAAGTGGAAAAGAGCGATGATGAGGGCGACGCCGAATAAAAATATTCGTTCTAATGTTCAAACGCGGATCGCGTCTAGAATTATGTATTTATTGGTTGGTCGAATAAAAAAAAGAACTTTATTTTCAATGTTTTGTTATAATTTTTGTTCGGCGCATACGTGCTTGCATGTGTTTTATTATATACATGTTTGAATAAACGTATTTCAGACGAGTAAATGAACATTGATCGGCCTGATTTAATCGACATCATTGTGTTATGTACGGCTCGAAGGCTTAATCGGCCGAAAGATGTCATTCGCCAATGGGGCTCCGAATCCGGAGGCTTTAATCGGCCGAAAGATGTCATTCGCCGATGAGGCTCCGAATCCGGAGACTTTATTTGGCCAATCGTGATATCCAAGAAGGGCGCTCCGAATCCAGTGGCTTTAGCGGCCCAAAGACGTCATTCGCCGATGGGGCTTCGAATCCAGAGACTTTATTTGGCCAATCGTGATATCCACGAAGGGCGCTCCGAATCTGGAGGCTTTAACGGCCCAAAGACATCATTCGCCGATGGGGCTCCGAATCTGGAGATTTTATTTGGCCAATCGTGATATCCACGAAGGGCGCTCCGAATCCGGAGATTTTATTTGGCCAATCGTGATATCCACGAAGGGCGCTCCGAATCCGGAGACTTTATTCGGCCAATCGTGATATCCACGAATGGCGCTCCGAATCCGGAGACTTTATTCGGCCAATCGTGATATCCACGAAGGGCGCTCCGAATCCGGAGGCTTTAGCGGCCCAAAGACGTCATTCGCCGATGGGGCTCCGAATCTGGAGACTTTATTTGGCCAATCGTGATATCCACGAAGGGCGCTCCGAATCCGAAGGCTTTAACGGCCCAAAGACGTCATTCGCCGATGGGGCTCCGAATCCGGAGAATTTATTTGGCCAATCGTGATATCCAGGAAGGGCGCTCCGAATCTGGAGACTTTATTCGGCCAATTGTGATATCCACGAAGGGCGCTTCGAATCCGGAGGCTTTAGCGGCCCAAAGACGTCATTCGCCGATGGGCTCCGAATCCGGAGACTTTATTTGGCCAATCGTGATATCCATGAAGGGCGCTCCGAATTCGGAGGCTTTCACGGCCCAATGACGTCATTTGCCGATGGGGCTCCAAATCCGGAGACTTTATTTGGCCAATCGTGATATCCACGAAGGGCACTCCGAATCCGGAGGCTTTAATCGGAACATCTTTGAACTAGATTCTGTGGTAAGTGAATGGGAATCTTTGTATTACAGAAAAAGAGATGTACATGGCGAACAGTTCGGAACAAGCATCATGTCCCACAAGTCGGGTTAATGATAAAATTTGCGTAAGTGCGTGGAATTCCAAGGTCGTGGCAGACTCCTTCTTGACATGTCTTTGAGCCGATATGCCCTTACTTCAGCGATCGAATCGATCTGATAGGGACCGTCTCAGTTAGGACCCAATTTTCCATCGGCCGGTTTCTTTTCAGTTGGGAGCACCTTCTTCAGGACCAACTCTCCTGGTGTGTAGCGGCGCAGCTGAACGCGTTGATTATACGACTTTGCCAACTGCTGCTGGTACCATGCCACGGACGCAAGGGCTCGGTCTCTTCGTTCTTCGATTAGAATCAAATCCAAAGCCAGCATCATGTCGTTTCGGCCCGTATCAAAAACTTGCGACTTGAGTGTCGGGTGGCCGATCTCCAGGGGTAAGATTGCTTGGGTTCCAAAGCATAGGGCAAACGGCGTTTCTCTAGTCGATCTTCTCGGTGTAGTTCGATGAGCCCACAGTACACTCGGCAATTCTTCGACCCATTTGCTTTTGGCTTTCTCTAGCCTCTTCTTGATGCCGTCCAAGATGGATTTATTAGAGGATTCAGCTTGGCTATTGCTTTGGGGGTAAGCCGGCGTAGAAAAGTAAGGCCGAATACCATATTTGCTGCACAGCTCTCGGTATACGCCACAATCAAATTGGGTGCCGTTGTCTGAGATAAGAGCTCTGGGAATGCCAAATCGTGTTATGATGTTCCTCCACACAAAGCGCTTAACGTCAGCATCTCGAATGTGTGTTAATGCCTCTGCTTCGACCCATTTCGTGAAGTAATCTGTTGCGACGATCAGGTATCGCTTGTTCCCTGGGGCCCTCGGCAATGGTCCTACGATATCAAGCCCCCACTGGGCGAACGGCCAAAGACTGGTGATAGAGTTCAACTCTTCAGCAGGCAGACAGTTTAACAGGGAGAATTTCTGGCACTGTTCACACTTTTTTGCATAACACTAGGCGTCTGCTCTCATTGTCGGCCAATAATACCCCTGCGTTATAGCTCGATGGGCCAAAGAGCGTCCGCCAAAATGGGCACCACAACTGCCTTCGTGTATCTCAGTTAGAAGCTCCCCGACTTTGTCCGGGTGCACACATTCCAAATATGGGCCAGAGAGTGACTTTTTATAAAGCCTTCCTTGCGGATCCAAGTAGTATCGCTTGGCTTTGTTTCGCAGCTTATGTGCTTCTTTCTTGTCCTCTGGGAGTTGTTTAGAAGATAGGAATGTAATAATGAGATCCATCCAACTTGGTGCAGATTCTATAACGTTGATTTGGACTTCCTCCGAAGGGCCAATGCTTGGCTCTGGGATGAATCCTACTTCGATGGTCCATTTTATCTCTGAGTTGATTGCGGAGGCTAGGCAAGCCAAGGCATCTGCATGGGTGTTCTGATCACGTGTTATCTGGTTCAACTCATGATGGCCAAATTTTGCCAACAGGGAGTTGGTCGTTTTCATGTAGGCCGCCATACGGTCGTTTCTTGCCGCGTACTCCCCCTTTAGCTGATTGATCACCAATTTTGAGTCGCAAAACACAAGCAGACGCCGAGTACCCAGAATATGCGCATTCCGCAAACCGGCTAAAAGGGCTTCGTATTTGGCTTCGTTATTTGATACTTCAAGCCGAACTTGACGACCTGCTTAATTATTGCGCCGTCGGGGGTCATGATTACAACTCCGGCTCCACTGCCCCGCTGATTGGACGATCCATCACAATACAACTACTAGATGTCCCCAACATAAATCCTCCAGTTCGGCTTTGGTCGAATTTCATTTGATTTGAAGTCGGCGATATCAGACTTGAAGTTGGTGAGGCCCTCAGTGAATTCGGCGATAAAGTTGGCAAGCACCTGTCCTTTGATTGAGGTTCTGGGTAGAAATTGAATATCGTACTGGCCAAGTTCCAGAGCCCACTTTGAAACACGTCCAGATGCTTCCACACTGTGTAGTACTGATCGGAGGGGATAATCTGTTAGCACCCCAATGCCATGCCCCTGGAAGTAATGCATGAGCTTCCTTGCCGCCATAACTAGGGTTAGGATGAGCTTTTCCAGCGGAAGGTAGCGTGTTTCGGTGTCAACCATTGTCTTGCTCACATAATACACTGGCCGCTGCTCCCCCAGCTCTTCCTTTATCAATACGGCGCTGACGGCTCGGTCAGAAACTGCCAGGTACAAAATGAGTGGGTCGCCAGCAGAGGGTGTTATCAAGAGTGGTACTGAGTGGAGGTAGGTCTTCAGGCCGTTGAAAGCGGCTTCGCACTCGGCAGACCATTCAAAGGCCTTGCCTTGCCGTAGTGTATGAAAGAATTGTCGGCAGCGATCTGTGGACCGACTGATAAACCTGTTGAGTGTGGCAACCATCCCCATCAACTTTTGAACCTCCTTTACTGAACAAGGGGAGCCGAGCTCCAGGATTGCTGTGATTTGCCTTGGGTTGGCTTCGATTCCTCTGTGGTTGACAATGTAGCCCAAGAATTTTCCAGAGCCAATACCAAACGCACATTTGGAAGCGTTCAACTTCATTCCATATTTGCGTAGGATACCGAATGTCTCTTTCAGATCGGCTATATGATTCTGCTATTCTTTGGATTTGACCACCATATTGTCAATGTACACTTCCATAGTTTTGCCGAGTTTCTCCTTGAACATGGTGGTGACCAGTCTCTGGTAGGTTGCCTCTGCATTCTTCAATCCAAAAGGCATTACCTTATAGCAATAGGTTCCTCTTGGGGTGAAGAATGTAGTTTTCTCTTGGTCATCCGGATGCATATCGATTTGATGATAACCTCTATAGGCATCAAGGAAACTTATACGCTGATGGCGCGCCGTAGCATCTACAAGCTGGTCTATCCTGGGAAGAGGAAAACAATCCTTTAGGCAGGCTTTGTTTAGGTCCGTGAAGTCGACGCACACTCGCCAAGTCCCATTTTTCTTCTTCACCACCACTGTATTAGAGAGCCATGTAAGGTAGGTCACCTCCCTAATTGCTTCAGCGTCAAACAGCCTGTCAACTTCCTTAACAACGGCGGCAGTGTACTCTGCGGTTGACCGCCGGCTTTTCTGAATGACCGGCTTACACTTAGGATCGACATTCAAATGGTGCTGTGAAACTGACGGATCTATACCCGGCATCTCGTACGGAGTCCATGCAAAGACATCGAGGTTGCTGAGTAGGAAAGATATTAGCTGCTGTCTGTTGGCCTGATTCAAGGAGGCGCCGACCATGAAGAACTTGTCTGGGCTTCCATCGATTTGAACTCGTGCTAAGTCTTCTGTTGCCTTTTAGTTTGGGGGCCGCCCAACATCGTCGAGGCTTTCTCGATCTAGCAACTCAATGGAATTCACCTGTAGTTCCTTTAGCGTTTTCTCAGCAAGGAGATAACATGCTTGTGCCAATTTCTGGGAGCCATGGATTTGCTCAATACCACGTTCTGTTGGGAAGCGGAGCAGCTGATGATAGGTGCTGGGCATGGCTCGCATAGTATGCAACCATGATCGCCCCATGATGAGATTATATGGTGACGGTAGCTTGACGACCAAGAATCCCACATCCACTATTCGGGAACCTGCTCGAACGGGAAGTTTGATTTTCCCCAACGGGTACTCTGGATTGGCATTGAAGCCGAAAAGTGGATAAGGGGCCGGAGAGAGATCTGATTCGGAGAAGCCCAGTTTGGTGAATGTCTTGTAGTACATAATCTCCGATGTACTCCCCGGATCGATGAGTACGCGCTCAACTGTGAATCGGTTTACGCGTAACTCAATTACCAAGGGATCAATGTGGGGCAGTATTACTCCGGCCAAATCCGAATCATCAAAAGTGATAACCTCGACTTCATGGGGCCGTTTAGCCGGAGTGAGTTGCTCTTGAGGGTTAGACTTCGACTGAATCGCGTGCACCGTCGATGACATTGGCAGGCTGTATATCATGTGGATTACGTGGAGTGAATGTGAATCCTGTGTCAAGGCTATTGCTTTGGTTGGGTTGCCTTTTCGGACGTACGGTTGTAGCCGGCCATCTTGTACCAATTTATCGTCGTACAGGGTGAATGATGGTGCTTTGAATTTCTTGGGTAGTACTGCCTTTGCAATCCGTCGTACAAAAGGATCGTGTTGATCGTCATCCGAGCTGTTTCTTCTTCGCTTACGCCTTGTACGGGGACTCTCTTCAGAAAAACTGGAAATTTCAGATTGTCCTTCATTCTTGGGCTCCGAGGATAATGAGTCGGAGTTGCTATCAGTATCTTGTTGTCGGGCTCGAGATCGTCGACCAGTTGCCCTCTCGGGTCGTTCCGGGCCTTGGTATGCAGCTTGTTTAGACTTTGCTACCTCCAAGGCCAAATCCTGACAGAGATGTTCGTTCTCTACAATCATGTTCTCCAATCTTTGTTTGTTTTACTTTGCTTGTTCAAGGAGCGCTTGCATTGCTTCGTGCTCCGAAGTCGAGGGTGAGGCGAAATTCAAGGCACGTCTTGCGGCGATAGTCTCTGTTCCAAGTATGTTTGTTGGAGTGGTTTTCATCTTGCGGTATAGGGTCGACGGTGACTATCGGAGGATCTTCCGTCACGCTCGCCATGGATGTGCTTGAGTATTCCCACAGACGGCGCCAATTGTGGAGAAGTGGTTTAGAAATGCTCTTCAGATCCTGGGGAACGCTTGTGATCCTCTTCTGGTCACCTGAAAATGAAAAAACACTCCGGTCGGGGGTGCCGGAATTAACACTCCGACGGACAAGTCAATATCCACACTCAAGAATGCTTGTATTCTAAGTTAAGCACAACAATTCTCACATACGTCTTTCTGGCTGATGTCTCTTCTATTTATATCTTTTCTTCTTTGGGCCTCGGGATTAGGTCCATCCCCCACCTCATATTCGGCACATTTTATAATGGTCCGATCTTCACTCGGCCCCTCACTTAATCGGTTATTTGGCTGAGTAGGGTTGGATTTGAGCTTTCGAGCCAATTGTCGAGTGCTTCGAACCTCGACTCTCCCAGATTCGACTATTCGGAATCTTTACGACTCCCGAATCTCGGCCCCCACAATACATAGTAAGTTTATTTACAGCATTAATTTTCTTGATTTTGAGACCACCTTGTAAAAGCAGATCTATTGTAATCCTAAATTTGAATAGTGAAAATAATCAAATATGTTAACTTGATCTAGATCTAAAGAAATTATTGTATTTAGTATATATTTGTAAGTTTAAAAACTCTTATTAATTTTTCAGATTTGGATATTGGATTGGTGACGAGAGTTGCATTTGTCTAGTAATACTCAAATCCACCGCCATCATCTCCAAATATGCTTCGAAATTTTATTATATGTTTAATTTTTTTTTTTTTTGAATTGGCTTGTTGTAGCTGTTAAAAAATATCTCTCTATCTCTCTTTCTTATACTTTGTTGTTGATGATGAATTTTGTTGTTGTTGATCAAACATATATGTAAATAGCATTAAAACAGATCTATTATTGTTGGATTTGGATTGTTGAACCTCAAACAATAGGATAGATCTGTTCAAAAATTTGAACATTTAAAGAGATAATATGGTAGATTTGTTTAAAATTTGAACAGATAAGGGCTTGGTATTGCAATAGATAGGGGTTGGTTTGACTGTGTATTTCAACAGATAGAATTTTATTTGGCTTGCACAGGATCTTGTTTTTGGATGATGATGTAGTTGTTGCTGTTGACATTTTTTAGTTCTTTGGGTTGAAATAGATAGATCTGTGGGGTGTTTGTGGTAATGATGGTCTATTGTTTTCTCTCTGTTTTTTTTTTCTTTATTCATACAGATAAAGTAAGAAAGATCTATTGGTATTGTTGTTGTTGATGATGATTATAACAAATAAAAAAAAAGAAGTTATATGACAGATTGTTAACAGATAGTGTTTCAACAGATAAAAACAAAGGGAAACTCACAGAATATAAACATATAAATTTAGGGAAAAAATTGAACAAATATATATAATTTAAGGGGAAAATTTGAACAGATAGATAAAAAATTTGAACAGATAGATATAAATTTGAACAAATAGACAAAAAATTTTAACAGATAGAAAAAAATTTGAATAGATAGAATTTTTTTTAAACAAATGGATATAAATTTGAACAAATAGTCAATGAAAAGTTAAACAGATAAAAAAAAGTCAAGAAGTAAAATTAGAAACAAAATATTCTCCAAGATTTCTTACCAAGCTATTTCACAAAGTGTGGACCTCTCATTGACAAAAAATATCTTTTGAACCTAATGCCTTATACCTTCATTAAATTAGATTTATCACAAATTAACCCTTAGATTCACTACAATATTTTCTTAGCTTAGTGGCATTTGAAAGTGCCACAAAACTATTCTTCTAATGACATTTTTTAGTTTTGTGCCATTTTAAAAAAGTGTCATTTATACCCATGTCATGGTAGATATTAGTGGCACCTCAGTGACACTTGCAAGTGCCACTACACCATCATGGCTAAAGACTTTCAATGACACTTTGATGTCATGATAGACACTATTTGTGACACTATCAAACGCCATTAAAAAAAGAATTAGTGGCACTTCAGTGACACTTGTAAGTGCCATTACACCATCAAGGCTAAAGACTTTCAGTGACACTTTAATGTCATGGTAGATACTATTCGTGACGCTATCAAGTGCCATTAAAGAAGACTTGCAATCTAAAAAATGCTACTATATGGATTTTTTATGGCGTTTGTCATACCACAGTTGATATTTTTAACAACTTCATAAATGCCACTAAATCCAATTCATTTGTGCCATTAAATGGATATAAGTGTCATTGGAGTTTATTCTAGTGACACTTTGCAAAGCTACTACCATTACTACGAAATACCACGTACATTTTCTTTTCATTGAGACTTTTAAAAACCACAACTAAGCATGCTTAAATGCCTGTAAAAATTGAATTGATTTTATAAAAAAATGAATATCAATTGCCACATCCTATATTAATTTGACATCTATTCATCTTGTGATATTTTCATAATAATAAACAAATATTACCACCACAGGATCATCACATCAAAAAAAAAAAAAAAAAAAATTCAAACCACAATCATTTTTTTTAATCTAAAAATATAAATTTATTTATATTGCAATATAAATCATAATCAAAATTATAAAATATTCTACCACACTAACAAAGTTAAAGCAAAAAAAAAAAACTAACAGAAAATTATTCCAACCATAAGTTCTGAAAAGCCATAGTGATATGCATCTTTCGGCGAGACAAATTATCAAAACAAATTCAGTTCCTAAATTCTCAACCTCACTTGTATAAATATTCTCGGTTAGCATCCATAACTTGCGAAATCTGCATCCAAAAGATAAACATATAAAGATAATTGAAACTATATTAAGTTAATATAATTTGTTAATGAAATTAGTATTTATGAAAGAAATATACCACAAATGGAGCAGGCCAAGCAACATGAGCTCCAATAACTTGTCCAATTGTTTTGACAAGTCCATATGATCGGATCAAGCTCTCACTAGGTTTGACTGGCACTTGAACATGTACCTCCCAATAGTCAAGTCCTAGTTCTTCCCCTTCTACTTCTTTAGATGAGTCTGTGCTTTTAAGTACTCCGATTTGTAACGATCTAGAATTTCTCTGTCACGCCCCGAACCCGCCCCTAAAAGTTTGGGCATGACCCAATCGAAAACAGACACAAAACCTGCTATACATATTATACGGGGCCTGAACGGAAGCATTCAATAATATAAAATACATAGAATAACATCCATTGAGCTATTCCTAACATGCCAGGATCTCAACATCACACTAAATATCATACAGAAAGTTTATATACAAATGCCTCGACTCATTCTACGAATAGGCGTATAATAAAAATATGAATGAAAAAGGAATTAAATACAAACGACCAACAACAGACGTCCAGAGTGTAAATCAACACTCAACAAGACTGTACATGATGCACGGCTTCAGGTGGTGCCTGGACGCATTAAGGTTGACAAGAGGAACCTAAGTCTTGAAGGTTAGGACTGATCTCCTGATTGGTTACCTACAGAAGACAGACAAAGTATAGAATGAGCGAACTCAGTGAATAATAGCACATAAATAATGGAATATTTAACCTGAATAACCAAACATGTAACTGTAGATACATATGATTAACTACATGCCGTGATTATTTCCAAAATAGCCAAAGTCCAATTTCCTTAATAGAATGGCTTTAAGCCCAGTTTATGCAGAACAGCCATAGGCCTACAGATGCAAAATGATCATGGGTCCAGAAATAACAGTAATAATAGCAGAAACACAGAAATAACAGAACTAACAGAGATAACAGAACGCATAAGCGTGGTAACAGAAATAACAGATGTATGGACTCAAGAGGTGGCTCGCACGGATTCCAGAGGTGGCTCCCACCAAAGTGTAGCACTTCGTTCCGTACAGCACTTTGTTCCATACCAGAAAATATTAGAATGACCTAACGGTCCAGAAATATCAGAAACATAATCTTATCGGAAACAGAGTCTTATGCATTTCCAGATTCCAAACCATTTTGTAATCATTTTCATAATCATTTCCATATTCAGATTTTGCATAAGATCATATGTGGTACACCCATTAGCCAGCAGATCAGGTAGGTCCGAAGACCACAACAGGTAGGTCCGAAGACCACAACAGGTAGGTCCAAAGACCACAACAGGTAGGTCCAAAGACCACAACAGGTAGGTCCGAAGACCACAAAGTTGATACCAACAGCCACGGTATTGTTACCCCCGGGCGAGGGCCATTCGGACTAAGGGTGCCACAATTACTTTTTAGAAAACTGGACATTCGTTCGTTCATTTCCAACGTATCATAGCTTTTCAAGAATCAATCATTTCGTATCATGGTATGCTGAAAATACATAACACAAGTTTAACGGAACGTTGCTGATAACGATTAACAAAAGACAACATAGTCTACAGCTCGCACGCTTTCAGAAATACATAAATACCACAATTCCGTAATGTATATAGATACCATACATCAACAGGCCGAAATAACTTATAACCAACTTCACAGTGTTAATAGTTGTATGCAATTCGTATACAGAAGTATGGGTAATTCACAGGATGGTATATTGACAATAATCGGTAGCCATAACTCAAAATACGGAGTAGGTTCAGAATCATACCGATATGTGCTAACTCTTTCAATATTCACATCAATTCTCAAATACCATCGTGTTAGCATAATTGCCATGAAAAATAGAACGTGAATAACAATAATAATTATCAACGGTAATTAATGTACATATGTAGTACTATTACTCACAGTGTTACAATGGGGCGCTTGTCCTCCCGGAGTGCGTTCTGCACATAATCATAACTTACAAATTAACTCTCTTTCCCTCTTAACTCATTAAGAAATTCTTTCTTGAGCCATTACATTCGTATGAATTTATAATCATCTTAAAGTCATCAGAAAGTTATTCTAAAAATACCTGAGGACTGAGCATTCAAAACTGAACAAACAATAATTTTGCCTGAAAATGGGTTCCCCGCTCGAGCGCCACTTTGGCCGCTCGAGCGGACTGCACAAAATACAAAACTGCTGGGAGGTCGTTTTTCCCGCTCGAGCGGGACTTCCACCGCTCGAGCGTACCAGGCTAATTTCTGAAAAATCTGGATTTCCAAGTTGAGTTCCAACTTTACATTCAAGCCTACATATAATATACATTCCTTTCAACATTTTAATCATCAATTTCATACTTAAAACAACCATAACCTTCCAAAATCCCCATTGTTCAAACCCGAAATTCCCAAAATCTCTTAATTCCTTCTATATACTTCAAATATATAAAATTTGCACAATTAAACAATAGAAATAACTCAAATCTGTCTATGGATGCAAATATTGATGAGTATTAAACTCTTACCTCAATAATCAAGCAAAAAGGGTGAGCTTGAGAAGGAGCCTTCACAAACCCAAGTTCTAATCGGGTAAAAACATTAATCCTCCCTTATTCTCCCTCCTTGATGCCAAAAACCATGGTGGATCATGATCAAAGTAAAGGAATTCAAGGGTTTGGGGCTAGGGTTTCGGACTAGGAAGAAGAGGAAAGAAGAGGGGAAAAGAAAATATCAAGAAATGACCCAAAATCACGATTTTAAAGCTGCTGTCTCGAAAACCCCGCTCGAGCGGACCTATTCCCGCTCGAGCGGACCTACTCACAGCACAGATTCCAAAACTTCAAACAAGTGTAACTCCCCCATCCGGACTCCGTTTTAGGTCGTTTTTGTGTCCAAATTGAAGCCCCGGAAATAAGCTTTCCAATGGTTCTAACCTCATATCCAAATTCAAAGTGTGGACAAAGAAAATGGCAAAAGAGTGGCATCTGTTCGTAAAATAATTATCCGAATTAAATTCTTTGGTTCAATCTTACTTTACCATCATTTTACCATCTCAATCCAAATCCCCAAGTCCAAAAATAAAACATGAGATCCCCCAAAAACATTCACCAAACCTTTAACAACTTTCCATTACACCTAGCTTCAATTCCGATAGATATAATTGAACCTATGCACATTGGGGTCATTACATTCTCCCTCCGCTCGAGCAGACTTGAGAGGCTCTCAGTATTTTTGCAGACGGTCTAAAATTCTGAGAGTTGTGAATTCCTGCTCGAGCGTAGGAGTGGTCGCTCGAGCGGACAGCTTTGTTGGTTTGCGCGCTCGAGCGTGGAAAGCGACGCTCGAGCGTGGAAAGTGAGATTGCCCTTGACATTTTTACTAGTGTATTTGGAACCTCCTTATTTTATTTTGGGGTTTTGATTGAGGTGGTAACATGATGGTAAAATAAGATTGGACCAAAAACTTTAATTCGAATAATTTGCCTGCGATCAACCGTCACTCTTTTGCCCTTTTCTTTTTCCACACTTTGAATTTGGGTGTGAGGCTAGAACCATTGAAAAGCTTGTTTCCGGGGCTTCAATTTAGACACAAGAACGACCTAAAACGGAGTCCGGATGAGAGAGTTATACTTGTTTGAAGTTTTGGAATCTATACTGGAAGCAGGTACGCTCGAGCGGGAAAAGCGACGCTCAAGCGGACCGCGTGAATTCAGCAAGTTTAAAATCACTTTTCTAGATCATTCTTCACACTTTCATCTCCCCTCTTCATTCCTCTCACCCTAGGTTCGAAAACCCTAGGTTTTTGATCCCAAATACTCTCAATTCTTCTAAGTTTTGGGCAAGATCTCTTACAAGAAAGTGAAGAGGCTTGAAGATCAACATTTTCTACCGATTGGAATTTCGGATTTGTGAAGGAATCTCATCAAAGTTTGCTCTTTTGCTCGATTCTTGAGTTAGGGGTCCTAGTTCTTCTTCAATGCTTCCATAAATAGATAGATTTGTGGTATTTTGATTATATATATATAAAACCCACATTTTTGAGCATATAGTGTACAACATGAGATTTGGGGATTTAGGGTTTGATGTGTTGGGGGCTTAATTGTTGGGTTAAAATGATGGATTATGAACCTTAGGTGTTTAATCAATGGGAAGATTGGAATAAAAAAAGTAATGGTTTGAGAAGTTTGAATTTATCTTGAAATTCTTGATTTCTCTTGAAACCCTAAGTTGATTCATGATGATAAATAATGATTTTGCCCAAATTAAAAGTAGAATCATGAAATTGGTAGGTTGAATTATATATGTACAAGTTTAATTGGATTTTGGAGATGTTTCAAAATTATGTTAAAAATTAGCGATTGAACTCTTATTACGAACATTGTAAATCATGCTATAATATGTAATGAAATTTGGGAAAAGATGTGCTAATGATATGGATGACATAAACTTGGTTATGGAATGTTGAAATGGGATTCAAGAATTTATCTTAAATTATGTTGAATTGCAAATAGTGTTGTTGAATTAAGTTGTGTTGAATAATGTTGAATTGAATTGTGTTGAACTATGATGAATTGTGTTTGAATCATGTTAAGTTGAGTTGGGTGATGTTGTGTTGGTGCCCACGCGGGGGAGTTGAAAAATGGTTTCCGGTGCCCACGACCGTCCATATTATAGCCGGCAAATGTGGGAGATAGTTTTAAAAAGTTGAAAAATGGTTTTTGGAGAAATATGATTTTTGGAAGAAAATGGCTTTTGAGAAAATAGTTTTTGGGAGTTCACTTTCCGCCGTATAGTAGCCAGGGAAAGGTGAAAAGTGTTATGAATTTAGTGCCGACTATTCCGCCGTAGTAAGTCGGTAAAAGGTGGATCGTGTTTTTAGATATGTGTTGAGAAGTGTGTTGAGTTGATGATGTTAATTGTGACTTGTGATGAATCTGTGAAATTGAAAATTGATGTGTAAGTTGGTATAAAGAGAATTAAACAAGTTAAGAATGTAATAAATTATATTGTGACCTGATTTCTATGTGTATTATGAATTGTGTAGGGTCAGCTACAAGGGCGGACCAAGCATCCGAACACAGTGAGTAATAATTCTGTAAAGTTATGTTTAATTACAAGTATTTTCTGACTAATATGATACGATATGTTTTCTGGAATGCTATTTTATGAATTATGAATGAATGTCCATTTTTTTGAAATGTATTTGTGGCACCCTTAGTTCACGTGGCCCTTACCCGGGAGTAACAATACCGTGGCCAATATGCATGTGGCCCTTGCCCGTGGGTAACAATACCGTGGCCAATATGCACGTGGCCCTCGCCCAGGGGTAACAATACTGTGGCTTATATTTACGTGGCCCTTGTCTGGGGGTAACAATACCATGGCTACTTGCGCGCAAGATATGGACCTTTATGGTCGTCGGTACTGACTATATATGTGGGTCTCAGGACCAAGTTGATTCGATAGTTAATGGGTGTACCACGTATGATCATATGCAAAATCTGAATATGAATATGAATATGAACATGTATTTGAATCTATTTCTGATTTGAAACCTGAATATGCATAAGACTCTGTTTCCGATAAGAATATGTTTCTGATATAATAAGAATATGTTTTTGATATAAGCTCTGATTTCTGACCCTGTGATGAACATCATTCATTAAAAACCCTTTACCTGGTTATTATTCACTGGGCTCCAGTTCACTGTATTATTTTATGTATGTAGGTGATCAGGCGTGTGACTAGTCCTAGAGCTGCTGCCTGGATTCTTCTTTCTGTCAGCCAACCTATGTACCTCCCGTGGAGGTTCCAGACGTGTCTAGCGTTTATGGCTAAGTGCATAAAGTTTAAGCTTTGTCTTCTTGTTTGGTTAAACAAGTTTTCGTTTATTTTGTAAATAGGGCTAAGTCCCTTTTTGTCTAGTCTGTATGTATATGATGTCGTAAGGATGATGTGTAGATATGTATATAAAAGTTTAAAATTTTTCTGTCTCATATAAGTCTGCACAGCACAATGAATGTTGTATATTTGTTATTTGCTTCCGCTAGCCCCTATTATTATATTAATCTGTCTCAGAGGCCTTCGGTAATCTCAGGATTACTGAGCGGTTACAATGCTGAACCCATAGGGGCGGGTTTGGGTCGTGACACGATTGCAGCTGTGTCTGTTCGCCTAATAATACTTTTTAAAACAACTATATCTCCCACATGTAAATCAAGATTTAACTACTTAAGTAATCATATATTTATAATGAATAAATAATATTTAAAAATAAACTAGTACAAAGTGTCAGAGTGAAGATAATCACAACTGAAAGTGACATGCATTTCTCTAGTAGATAAGCAAGCCACATGATTTAATCACTTAATTGAGACTTAATAAAATTAAAAATATAATGGGTCAGCCCTGCATAAAAAGTTAGTAAGATTCACCATTTTGTAAAAAATAAAGTTAGTATAATTTAATCATAAGTAAATTGCTGAATAAGTATAAAAACACACCGTTTTATGCTTAAATAATTTGAATTGATTAAAACTCAATGAACAAAAATTGTATAGAATTAAATTTCCTAAAAAACAATGTGAACAAATTTAGTCAAAATTGAACAGGTTGAGAGAAAATAATTGATAGAAGAACTTAGACGGAATTCGATCAAAAAATCTGAAACTGAAAACGAAAAGAAACTGTCCTAAGATGAATAATATTTTACTTTAGTTTACGCAAAATCAATAAAAATGATCTTGTTTTGTGGGTTAAAATAGCATTTAAAATCTGCATTGCTAAAATGAATAAAAACTATTGTAACCAAGATTATCTGATTACAAGTTTTAATCGATCTTTTTAGTAAAAATTTAAAATACAAAAGTTGTCTAGAATTACGTATACATGCCTCTGCCCAAATTTCGTAATTTAACGAGATCGTTTACTATTTTTCAAGATGTAGAAATCATTACAATTCAAATTATACCAATAAATTCATAATTAAATCTTTGTACCTCAACTTCATCATTTTGGCCCTTCACTTTGTAACCTAATAACCATCATATTATATTATACAAATACAACATAAATACAACTTACATAAATATGATATATATTTTATCAATATATAAAACACTTTTTTTATATATAAATATACAGATTAATTATATATAATTAAATATCACATTAAATTAATTAAATTCTCATGTATATACGCAATTAATAAAATCAAAAAAAAAAGTAGTAATAATAATAAATAATGACTTAAGAAAAAATTAGGATACGCTACAGTTTGTTTCCTTTGACCTTCCTTATTTTCTTTGTTATATAATATAAAAAAATTAAAAAAAAAAGGGTAGAGAATGAGACTAGATGCATCATATGGATTAAGTATGTTCATATTTTAAATAAAAAAAATAAATATTAATTTTGGTTCTTATATTTTTAATCAAATCAATTGTATTCTATAATTTTTAATTTTGTGTCAATTTAGTCCAATTAATAATACCGTAAATTCAGAGTCAAAATCCAGTTAATTGAAACTGTAATGACTAAAATTCAAGAAATTTATCATTGTACAAGAGAGCAATTTGAAATTTTATTTTTCTTGTTAAGTCATATAAAGCCATTGATCAATTTTGTACATGTAGGAAGTACAGTTAAAAAAATATGTTATATTGAGTTTAATTTATTTGTTTTTATTTATTTTGCGCGTTTTAAAAATTTTGAAAATATATTGGCATTTTTTGTTTTTTCAAAAAATGCCATTAGATAGCTCGGAAAGTTTTTGGCTTAGTGGCATTTCTCAAAATGTTATAAAATATTTGTTTATGACACTTTTCACCTAATGCCATAAAAAGTAATTTGCACCTACTTAGTTTAGTGATATTTAAAATTAAAGTTTAGTGACATCTGTTGATAAATGTCACTAAAATAATTTTTTTGTGTCATTCTTTTATAAAATGCTATAAAATTGATGTGATATTTTTTTATTGAAATGTCACTAGAGCCTTATATGTTTATAGTTCTGTCGTATTTTTTTAAAACGTGTCACCAAATATTAATTTTGTGGCATTTTCTAAAAATGTGTTACTAGTGTAGTGCTACTAAAGTGTGTTTTTGTTGTAGTGATTACTATGCATGACAACATATATATATTTTTTTTAAAAATAAACCCTTTTAATTTCTTTATCAAATTATATACTTTTTTTTTATTTTTGTGCTTGGAAATATCTTATGGATTATGAACGTTTACTCCGAAAATTAGTGAGATGTGGAATATATTTAAATATACTATTTTGTGTGGTTTTTAGAGATAATTTCTTTTAAATATCTAGCATAGTTAAAGTACCTCGCATCACTAATTTAGATGGAGTCTCACAAAAACAATCCAAGAAAAGTTGATAATATTGATGGTGTTGCCAGGGATCATCTTAGCCAGTATCTGCGAACTTCTCTGCATTTAAACTTTTGTGCATTCAATTGTTGTTGCTACTAACAATATAGTTTTGTGCCCAAAAAAAAAAAAAAAACTCACTTGACTTTTGTGCATAGTTTTGGGTTATTAAAAATGGAGTCCGGATCCTCAGCCGCACAAGCCTGCCGCCATCCCTGCGGCACTCCCAAAATGACGTCGTTTTGAGGGAAATTTCAATTTAAAAAAAAAAGAAAAAAAGAAAAAAAGAAAAAAAGCAGAACAGAAACCAAAGGGGAGGGGAAGAAGAGAGAGGGGAAGGAAGAAGAAGAGGGGGGAAGAAGGAAAGCACTCGTATTTTTCTTTGGTAAAAATTTCAAAGCTTCTCTCTGACGATTGCAATTCCAGATTCCAATCTGTGTTCCCATTTTTCACCCCATCAACACACAAAACCCATAAAATTCAAAGCATCTTTCACAAGAAAAAGAGAAGGGAAAAAAATTCATTCAAAAAGAAAAGCAAAGAAAGTGAAAGAAAAGGATAGGTTCTTGACTCTTTCTTGGATTCTCGATTGATGAAAGTATTTTCTTTTTTAGTTTTTCTTTTTTTTGAAAAAAATGAAGCTTTGATTGAGAAAAGAGATGGGTACTGATGTGGATGTGTTGTGGGTTCTTCACCTCTGCTTTCTTCCTTGTTGGAACTGTAAAAGGTATGTAAAACCTTATTGTTGTTCCGTTTAATAATATTAATAATAATGATTTGAGTTTATTAGTTTCTAGGGTTTGCAATTGTCAATTGGCATGTATGAATGTTTCTAGTGTGGTTTTGGGTGTTGGCTGGTGTGGGTGATGATTGGTATATAGCATCAGGGATGAATGAAATAGGGTGATACATTTAATTTCGAAATGGGTTTTGTGAATACTGAATAAAATTTCTATTTTCCAGCTTTAATTTGGAAGTTTGACTACCTAAATCAGAGGCCACTGCGCCATCGGCGACTGCGGCGGCACCCTCTTCCTTCTTCCCCTCTCTTCTTCTCCCCTCTTCTTCTCCCTTCCTCTCTCTCTCTTCTTCCCCTCCCCTCTGGTTTCTGTTCTGCTTTTTTTTTTTTTTTTAAATTGAAATTTCCCCCCAAAATGACGCCGTTTTAGAGGTGCCGCAGGGATGACAACAGGCTTGTGCAGCTGAGGATCCGGACTCTTAAAAATGTACTCCTAAGAGCAGAGGCGGAGTCAATACAGGATGGGGGGTCACGTGTCCTGAATTTTTTTATATTTACACTATTTTTCTTATATATGGAATTTATATCTAATTTATCTTTTATAAAATTATAATAGTGCCCCATTCTTAAATCATGTAAAAAAAATTTATATTTTAAAATTTTTGTAAGTGCTCTATTATATTTTTTTGTTCATTCTTTTATACTTTAAATTGGAAAGATAATGGTAAAAATTAAATTAACTAAACATTTCATTCTTATCATGAGATTTTTTTAGTTTATTGTTTTTCTCCATTGTGGGATTGTTTGTTGAGTTGATAGTGTTAAATTTGTTAATCATAAATTCAATTGGATTGTTGATTATGGATTTCTAAACTATATTGATATAATTCTCACAATAATTATAATATTGAATCTCAACAACGGACCCAAAAATAAATGTATAAATTTAATATTATCTCATTGTTGTTTATTGTGGATTTTTTTTTTCTTCCTTTCAATGATGTGAGTAATATGTGTCCCCTCTTTCTTGAATTTCTAACTCTGTCACAGTCTAAGAGTATCTCTAATGTTAAATAAAAAGTTTGACTTGATACCGTTTACTCCAATATTAAAATTAGAATTTTCATCAAATTTTTTCACATCTCTGATTGTCCGGGAGGACGCCTGGGTGGATGTCCTAAAAGTCGTTCAGATATGAACAAAAAAAGTTGTCAAATTACATTAGGTGGACATCCAATTCAACGATAACAATTTAAATTTGATGAAGGATGATCAAACCTCCTCCCATTTGATGAAACATCTGTTTTTCCTTCTATTTGTTATCACTTTAATGAAAACGTTGAAACTCACTTTCTAAGATTTTTTTTATCAAATTTAAATTTGATGAGAGATTTAAATAAATATTGGACTTGATCTAACAACCCTTCATGCTAATTACACAACATTGCTAGTTAGTCACTGCCGAACAACCGCCTCTATCTAGCTTGTTTCATAGTCTAACTTCTGTTAGTGGAATAGTTAAGTGAGTTTTTGTTTTTATTCTTTTTTGTATCATTAATTTTTGGGCAGTAACAAACATATATATTTTATTTTTATAAATCAGTCAAGAAGTGATTCTTAATATAAGTTCGGTTTTTAGGTGTGTTTAAGGTAGTATTTGATTTGTTGAAATGATTTTAGATAGTAATGTAATGATATTTGTTGTTCTCCTAATGGAATTATTATTCTTTTAAATATGTGAATTGAATGGTGATTTTATTTGAAATATACAACTTTTGAGGGACAATTAAAAAAAAAAAAAAATCTAAAGATTTCATTCTTATAACAAAATAAAATTTTAATTTTAATTTTATCAATTTAAACCTTAATATTTTGGTTTGTTTTCAATCTAAACATTCGTTTATTTTTGTTAAGTAAAACCCACATAAAAAAATATTTTAATCATTAAACTCAATATAAGTATACATAAAATGTCTAAAATATTAATTTTTATTAAATTAAAGACTAAAATATCATTTTTTCTACAAGTTTTACTTAACGAAAATAGGTAAATGATTTAGATTGAAAATATATATAATAAAAAAATAAGATTTAAATTGATAAAATTAAAAATTTATTTTATTATAAGGATCAAATTTTTTTTTATCATATATATATATATATATATATTTTTTTTTTTCACTCTCAATCCAGACCTAACGCGGAATATTCTCACAAACTATCCATTTCATTCTACATTCATTTTCGTATCATTTTTCACTCATCTTCCTCGAGTACCACTCAAAATATCACACCTCCCTATTTAAACATCAAATAACTTTTCGAAAAATAATTAACATCTCTAAAATATTATTTGAATCATGTGAGATTTAAAAAATCTTCTCCCATGAATTGTTGAAGAGATTCAACAAAAAGGTGAGCTTTGTCTCATAGATCTACAAAAATAAACATACTTGATGCGGGGTTGTCGGTCGGAGACATTCCGATGATAAAGTTAAAATCTTCAAGTAAAGAGAATAGATGGAGAACTTCAAAAGTATTTGTGTGCAGAGATGAAACATACCTCTTTTCTATGGGATACTCTCCTTTTATAGGGTGAATTGATGAGTTTTCTTACTTAAGCTGGGCCTATTGGCCCTGTTTTGTGTAATTGTTAACAGTGGCGGAGTCGAAAAATTAAATTAGAAGGGATACTTATTAATTATAATATCAAAAAATTTTACAAAAATATTTCACGTAAGTTTTTACGATTGATTTTGAGAAATACCAAAAAATAATGTTATTTGTAACTAGTGTATCATTGACAATACAAAAAAAAAAAAAAACTATGGATATAAGTCTTAAAATAAATTATATAATGATAAATTATTTTTTTTATACAAAATTTAATTAAAAATTCAATATAATGGTAATACTACGTCATCATTGGTATGTGATATCACCTACTAATAGTAAATAAACACATAGAGAGTGAATCTCATATGTCAAATGTAACTAACAATCCAATAAATTTCATATATTTATAGTGAAATTATTTATCCTTGCATGTCACTAATAATGACATCACCGTTACATTAAAAAATTTTCATAGATAATATGATTTATAATAGTCTCTTTATTTTCAATCAAAATAACCATTATGGTTCTCATAATTTTTAAAATATCATTGACATTTTACTCTAATAATATTTTTGTAATTTTTTTTATTTAAAATATTTTCTTCATATTTGCCAAAAAAAAAAAAAATCCAAAATCCAGGGGGGCACGTGACCCCCCCGGTCCCTTACTCCCTCCGCCATTGACTGTTAAAGCAGATTATAAATTATAAATTAATAGATTATAGATTATGACTTTAATCAAAAGTTGTTAATCTGTTTGGTGTAATTGTTAGATTATAAATTTAAGTTGCTGAGTAGTGTCTGTTAAATAAGTTATGAAGTAATTTTTTCAATGAACTTTTATTTTTGTTATTCACTATTTGTCTACATTTCTCATAAATAATAATAATAATAATTTATAATCTATTTGGGTCTTTTTCTATTTTAAAAAAAATAAAAAAAAATAAAAAATCTAAGAGTATAATCTTAAATTAACATGGCTACAGCAGAAGTTGATAATCAAAAGTAAATGATGAGTAACTTCTCAGAATCAAGTTAAAATAAGTTGTTAAAATCAGAAACTGTTTAAAATAAATTTAACCAAACAATTTAAAATAATTTTTTCAAAGTTAAAAATTAAAAATTCACTCAAAAAAATCTAAACAAACACCCCCCATTATTAGGACTTGTTAAAGTTATTCCCAATAAACTGACAGCTTTTGTACTACCACACAACCAATAAAGAAACAATAACAACAATAGAAGAAAACGAAAGGGAGAGAACAAAAACAGAGTTGTACCCATACAGTTGTTACCTGGAAAACGATTGAAAACAAAAGGAAGGTGGTGCTTGACGTAAAAAGTGCGGTGCACTATAAGATGTGACAATTTGCAATACTCTTGGGTGTTTCTTGATGTGTAAAGTGCTGTGCACTATAAGCTGAGACAAATTTCAATAATATATTTTTTTTATTTTTATTTTGACTTTTGTTTTTTTAAATAAATTATTAATAAATTTTAATAATTAGACTTAATTTTTATCAAATTTTATTAAAAATAAGATATTTTACATATCACTAAAATTTATAATTAGTGACATTTTTTTATGAAGAATTTTTTAAACTGTCGTTGAAAGTAAAAAATTAGTGACTTTTTTGTAATGATTTTTAAACTGTCACTACAATTTATAATTAGTGATGTTTTTTATGACAATTTTTAAACTGTTACTGAAAATTAATAATTAGTGACGTTTTTTTAATAGTGTTTGATAAAAAAACATCATTAATTCTCACAAAATTTATTGGACAATAAGTCTACCCATTAAGATCTACACATAAGTTTTCTCTCTTTTTTTTTTTCTTTCTCTTTTTACTGTTTCTTTTTTGGGTCATTAAAAGAGTAATGATGGAGATTTAAAAAAGAGAAGTGCTTCCGACCCCCAGTGACGTGGACTTCCCCCATTCGCTCAAAAAAAAAAAAAAAACAATTTTTTTTTTGGCCAATCAGTGGGTGACACGCACGACCCCCAGCACCCCCACTGGGGGTCGGAAGCTTTATTGTTTAAAAATTGATCAAAATTTCTACTAAATGTCTCACATGAGTGTGGGTTTTATATGGGTATATCTATATGAGACATTTGATAGAAATTTTGATTAGTCTTTTGAATCTAGTAGGAACAACAATTCATAGCTCGTTTTAGAATTAATTATTTTAGTTAAATTTTTTGACTTTTTACAAAGAGATGTACAAAAAAGTAAAGAGAGTGATATAACAACCTATAATAATTTTTTTAACTTTTGAAACTATTTTAACCACTCTCCAAACAAGACCTTACTCTAGTCTGTTTTGTCTTCTTCAGATTTTTTCTGGCTAGATAAAAACATGGGGAGGGGAAGAGAAATTTGTGTGGCAGCAAATGTTTGAAAGGAAAGACAATATCAAGTTGTGTTATGTTCTCCCAGCAATTACAATTTTGTAGGATAAGGCATGTGAATAAGAGCTTAAAATTGTATCATTAAAATTAGAACACACAAATTTGGGAATGAAAAAAAGTGGGATTAACATATGCCCATCATTAAAATTAGTATGGCATTTATAGAAATCCTTAATTAGATCAACCGAAAAAAACTTCTTTTTCTTGGCCAAAAAAAGAAAAAAATGAACATCAGCTCAAAGAAATAAATTCAATATGGGGGAACATTATAAGTAGCTTTTTCTGTGACTCTATTGTCTTTTTGTGCTTTGCTTGGACCTAAAAAATTGCAATTATCAACAGCCAAACAAGTTGTCGACGATGGAAACTAGATCTTATGGTTGTTGGCAATAGGGAGGCAATATAGATTCTAAAATGTAAAAATTATCTTATCTCAAGACTGTAAGCTTATTAGCATTTGTTATGATTATGCTATAATTTTACTAACATATATCATTACCTTTATGAGCCAAGTATATCGTCTAACTGTTTTAAGCTAAAACAAACTGGTAAATATTTTTTTAAAAAATTAAGGGGTTGTTTGGGATGACCTAAATAAGTGCACTTTTTGTCTTTTTACGAAAAGCTGTGCAGAAAAGTAGAGATGTGATGTGATGAAAAAAAAGATAAAAAGATAAAAAGATAGATTATTTGGGACTTCCCAAACTTGGCCTAAATACCTCAAAATGATATGGTTTCTTCTTTAATTTTCAATTTGGGTAATTAAATTACCTAGAGTTGTAAGAAAAATTGATAGAACCGAACCAAGTGCCTACGACCAATCGGAATTTTCAACATCAGCCATTTTTTTTTATAAGGTACAGCATGTTTCGGTTTTGAAAAATTTTACACTAGTACCAATCAAATTGACTAAAATACTACATTTAAATAATTTTAATATTATGACTATTTTTAGCACTAGAAGATAAGTGAAGAATAACAAGAGAGAGGCATTTATAGAGTAACTCGTACTCCTCTCTCTTTATTTATTTTCATTAAGAAATTATTTGAGCCTCTACAAAAACATGTACAGTTTTGAGTGAATCTTTCTTTTACACTAAACCAAAACTCGACAAAAGCATGTAATCGGTTTTGGTTCCTTAATCAACAAAATCAAAGGAAAAATCACAAGAAATCATAATCTGCAAGATTACCACAGTACTAATTCCGTCAACCCCAATTGAATTAAATTGATTATACACCAAACTTATCAGAGTAATAGAGAAAATCATGAAAGAGAGATCCGATTCAATTACAAGTTGATTGTAAGAGCTTGTTAATTATGTCTCATAGAAACTTAAACACTTATTTGTACAAAATTTTCACATATTCATGGGACTAAATTGGTTCAAATGTGAGAGAGAAGCTTCACCATTTTTGGACGTAATGAACCCACTTACTTCATTTATATCAACCATTTCCTTACTAACCCTTTCCCAATCAAAGCATTGAATCAGTGAGCCCAATGCCAACCCAGCCATATGCAACGCCAAGCCCTCCCCAGGACACCCCCTCCCCCCTGACCCAAAAGGCATTAACTTGAACGTATCTCTTAACCCATCAAACCCTTCAAATCTTTCAGTCTTGAACTTTCTGGGCTCCACCCAAATTTTGGGGTCCTTTTGTATGGCACTACAAACACTCCATTCTTGACCGCCCACAAGGCTCCAGCGCTTTGCTCGGTACACTCGATGATGAAAGTGGTATTATGGGTGATTCGAGATCTCAACGAAGGAGTCTTGTTTAAGCTTTGAAACAACTCCAAACCTTCCCTATTCCCAATGATTACACCCAAGAAATCCATTTTCACACCTTATGCCATCCTTTGTTGAGGCTACAACAGAGAAACAGGGGAAATCATTGAGGCCCGGCCGTGGCTATTGAGGGTCGGCCGAGCTTCGATAGCGATAAACACTATTTTGGCTGAGAGCTTGCCAGTTGTTCTTTTTTGAAGATATTTATCACCTTTTGTGCTCAAATTCTATAAATACGACCATATACCTCTGTTTTGGGGGTTACGCAATTAAGAAAGAACCTATACACATACAGAGAGCTCATTCTTCCTCCTTCTTCCATTGCAAGCTACCTTTGAGTTGACTTACCAACCTTGCATCATCTACATACACCATACACAACCTTGACTCATCATCTTAGAGCCTTGTTTGACCCTTGAGAAGCATAATTCAAGCTTGAGAGTGTGTCAAGAGTGAGTTTAATCATCAACCAAAGCTTACTCCATTTTGATAGGTATAAGCTTATAACTTTTGTTCTTGCTTTTGATTTCTTCATTTCTACTTATTTCTTGTGTCCTTGGACTGTTTTACACCTATTCTAAGAGTTGGAACTTGGGTTTGGACAAGCTACCAAAGGTGGTAAGGTTAACACCCTCATTTGCACCTATTTTTGTAACTCAACCCTTGGTTCTTTTACACTCTTTTTTTCTTTGGTTTTTGAACTAATTTTCAGGGTTGAACTGAGGCCAAAAACATAATTTGAAGTATTGAAATTGGAGGGTTTGGCCATCCCTCCTTGTTCTTTTGTTTATATAGCTTTAGTGTTTTTGCTTAGCTTTTGAGCTCTTTCCTTACATTTTTAGCCATTGTTTTGGGCTTATTTTAGACTGTTTTAGGTCTGTCTTATTATATTTAATTGGTTCAAGCTTTGATTAGTTCATTTGGTGTAGTATTGGTCTTTGTATATAGCTTGCATCATGTTGTTCTCAGCTTTTTTTTTGTTTAATTTCTATGATAATAACCTAATTTTAAGAATTAACTTGCCACTACTTTCTCCCATTTGAGAGTTGTTTCAAACAGTTGATGGTTATTCAACATATGAACTAGAGATTTACGCTTAATGGCTTGATCTCCACGGAGATTCATTGTCAACGGCGTAATCTCTCTTTCGTGTTGAGAATTACTTCCCATTTGATGCTTCCCTCCTTTTAGAGAACTTAATCATCACTTCGGACAAATAGACTAAAGAATGGAAATGACTAAAAGAATTGGTTTAAAAGCAACCAACACACTTAAAGAAAATAAGTCATATTGCTTGGGCTTGGTTGGACGTTATGCCAAGTTTATCGAGTCAAGAGTGATCATATGCTAATTCATGTCGTTTTGATGATTCTTGAAGCGTTTCTACTTCCTTTTTTTGAGTTCATTCCATGATAAAGAGGGAGGAGTGGTCATATCCATTGCATTTCATTGATTTTTGTCCAAAATTGTATCCGGAATCATCAAGCAATCAATTTTCCCATTGATGGTTTTGGAAACAATTCTAGCATTCTCTCAAGGCTTTTCCATGACAGAGAAGGAAAGAAAGGGACAAACAGAGCTTGAACAACTCTGTCTGCACTGTTTTTTATTTCAGAACACAAAACAGAGTTTTGCACAAAACTAAGGCACGGACGGTAGGCCTTCTCTATGCCCGGCCGGGCTTCATTGAGAGTCGGTCGGCCCTCAATGTTTGGTTAGCAATGTATTTTTGCATAAAACAGAAGGCTGTGGCTAAGGTGAAACAGAGCAAGCTTGGGACAGACAGGGCTGCTTTTGAACATTGAGCATGTGCATGCATGCAATTCTTGCGCATCCTTGCTCAGGTTATGATCATTGTAATTAATTTAATTTAATGTTGTTCATTGTAATTAGTCTCGTTAACTACTAACTATTGCTCGTTAACTATTGATTGTTGTAATTTTTATTTTATTTATTCGTAATTGTTGTAATTAATTAGCTTAGATAGCTAGTTTTTTTTAGCTTGGTTATCCTTGTTGTAATAGCATAGTTAGCTAGTTAATTAGCGTAACCTATTCTATTCATTTGGTTCGGTTTTGTAATAATTAGTTTAATTCAGACTTTCGGACATTGGTTCGCACCCTCTTGTGTGAGAGATGAAATGTTGTAATAATGTGTATGTCTTCCAACCCCCACGTCTTTCTCCCTTTTATTTATTTGCTTACGATGGTTAGTATAGAACATCATTTTTTCAAATTAGCATTCTTATACGTTGCATCCATTGTCTTGCATGCATATAAGGTTCGGCTCATCATGCTAACCCGATATCAATGTCCAAATTCATTTCTTGAATACGTGCTCTCTCGCATGTTTTGAATGAAATCATATGCCATGCTTATAGTCGAGCCTATAAAAATACATAATGTATGCGTTGCATTAGTTATATTGCATTTAATTAGGAACATACATATTTTTCTAATAATTTTGCTTTGTTTTAGCTTGGAGTACTAGGTGAGTGATTTTATGTTTTAGCATCTTACATTGAATGTTTGTGTTACCGTGTCCAAGCATGTCCACCATGAGGCTAATTGCTTAAATGATATAACTGTTTGAATGCCTGTGGATGAAGGCTAGTTGCTTGAATTGGGATAGTTTGATTAATGTCTATTTTAAGCCCACTTTTTTAAGTGGCATATTCACAAAACAATTTCAAGTAAAACATGAAATCAAATGTTCCAATTCTTGCAAATTAGTCTATATTTGTGTGTGTGTCACATAGTAAAAAATAGCTAATAATCGGAACAAGAGCATATAATGTAAATAATAAACGCATCATGATTAGTAGAGGCCGATCTTTGATCGGGCGAGTGGGGTGCTCAATTCATGACCTTCCCCTCTCGTACTTAAGTTCCCGAGCCGAGATACTTTGGTGATGATGGACTAATGGCCTTTGCATGAGTCGCGGGTTTCCTAAATTTTTCAAAAATATTTAGGTGGCGATTCTGTAATCTGGCAAAGAAGTCCATTTTTGGCATTTGATTCAAACTTTGATTTTCCAAAAAGAATTGCCAAATTTGGACTGTTTTTGTGTTTTCACTATTTCACATTGCACTTGTGAAATCAGATTCAGAACCAGAAGTGGAGTCCGAATTGTAGGGCTATTCGCCTTCCGAAAGGAGCGCGAAAAGTCGAGCTATAGTTTTTGGCGACTCTGCTGGGGAAGTAGAGAACTTGACTTGAAACTCATGATGTGATTTTTTTTTTTATCTACATTTATATGTTTTTTTGCATAGCATTTGCATGGTTATGATAAGTCACTGTGTTTTTCATCTTCTATTCCTGGACATTTTGCCAGAGGCTTGCCCAAAAGGCTGATCGGTTATGGGCTCTGCTATGTTGGAAACACAACCGTTGGATCTGAATCACCGCTGTATCACTTGATCCACCTTTCACTTCTCGGTGTTAGGTGTGAGAGGCATATTAGGTAATCTTGCCAAGGTACCCTTTTGACCATTCGACCTAGTTGCATATAGTGAAGCTATAGTGACTATTCCAAATTAAGGCAGGGCACCACCCATGTGTAGGATGTTGTGAAACTCGTTGTGTGAAATAGTGCAGCCTAGATCATGCCAAAAATCTAGGACAGGGTAACCCTACCCCCTCATAGGGGTGTTTTGGTTCTTTTTACTTGATGCATGCTTTTACAGTGAGACTTTACAGGATGGTTCATATCAATAAGGTTTGAAAACAGAGTTTAGTGGGGATTACAATTCAGCTATGTGTCTTGACTGTTATGGATTGGGGCCGAGGTGCTGTCCGATTTTGATTTTGTTTTTCTTTCTTTATTTTTACTAAGTAGTTTACCATCATAGCTTCAGAAAGACCCAATATTCCCTAAGTTGTGTGGACTCATTTCGACAGGCTGTGCAAAGCTCGAGACCTTGTTGGTGGTCAGCTCGTGCTAATCTCGCTTCCTCCAGTCACTAGGTAGAGAAGGAACAGACAATCAGTAGATTTAATACAAAGCATTCCATGAACACCTAACCGTTCTCAATCAATCAATTCACCAGCATCTAGTTCACCTGGATTAGCAATGGCATGGAACACAACACCAAACGTAGAGGAATTCGCTGCCATGATGATTGTCGTCCAAAGAACTATGGATACTGTAAACCGGAGGATGGCTGCACAAGATCAAGTCATTACTGATCTGCGACATACATCTGGGGCATCAACGTCAACTGTGCACCTGATCCCTACTGCTCAGCCAAACCTGGATCTATCTCCACTAGCAGAAAAATCTACTAGTCCCAAATCCTCAGGACATGTTTCTCCCAACTCCAGCTTATCGTTCTGCAGTTCAACCTCCTCCAGGGATTTTTTCTTTCAATATTAATGAAATTGATCCAGCCTTGCACCTGATCCCTACTGCTCAGCCAAACCCGGATCTACCTCCACTAGCAGAAAATCTACTAGTCCCAGATCCTCAGGACATGTTTCTCCCAACTCCAGCTTATTGTTCTGTGGTTCAACCTCCTCCAGGGATTTTTTATTTCAATATTAATGAAATTGATCCAGCCTTGGTCAAGATTGCCAGATTGGAGAAAGAAGAGTACACTGAGGCTTCGGTCAGATTACCAAAGAAATTTAAGATGCCCCACATCGACAAATTCGATAGAAGTAGGGATCCAATCGTACATGTCCGATTGTTTTCGGATGTATTGAGGCCCATGGGTTTGTCTCGGGTGCAGAAGCTTTCGTTGTTTGGAAGGACCCTGTCTGATGTGGCGGCCATCTGGTACGCTAAATTGGAGGACTCTACAAAACGGAATTGGGAGGAACTATCTGAGGTATTTGTCAATCAGTATTCGTATAACACCCAGATAGAAGTAACCATTAGTGAGTTGGAGGCTACAACCTAGAATCCCAAAGAATCATTTATTGATTTTGTCACCCAGTGGAGGGCCAAAGCAGCCCGAATGACAAATAGGCCTGCTGAAAAAGAACAAGTCTGACTAGTGGTCCAAACCTCGACTCAGACATGTTGCAGAGAATGATAGTAGCGCCGTTGTCCACATTCGCTTCCTTACATGAGCTGTGGGTCCAGATTGAGAGTGCATTCAAAAAAGGTATCATTCATAGAACAAGTGAACCTACAATAAGGCCGTTCTCTCAGAGTATCAATGTTAGCAGTAGCACTATTCCACGACTTGCGGATGTCAGTACTATGGTTTCGATGGCCAAGATGGCTGATCCCTTTGCTACTGCCACAACCTCATAATCTTCACAAAATACCGGTCTACCCCGAAATCGAAGAGTTTTTACTTCTCTCCATATTAGCCCAACTCAAGCCCTCAAGTTATTGATGCGAAAGGGGCATCTCAAGCCTTTCGATCCTCGTCCACTTCTAGACCCATTTCTACCCAAACATGACCTTACCTAGTACTGTATCTTCTACCAACAACATGGCCATCCCACAGAAATGTGCTACCGCCTGCGTCATGAGATTCAGGATCTCATCGATAACAAAGTCATCGCCGCACCTGCAAAACCAAAGGTAACAACCAATCCACTTTCTACACACAACCAAGTCCCTCCACCTAGAAACATTAACCACATCCATACACTACCGCCCACCTTCAACCCTAGCACATACATTACCTCATCCCACGTAACGAAACCAGATGTGGTTATTCCAGAAAGCACAGACATGTGCATGATGGATCTAACACCACAAACCCAATCTGAACCTAAGGCAGTAGAAATGGAGAAAGAGAAGAATGCACTGAAGACAGGGTCGCTTGATACTAGTGTCATAGAGAAGGGGGTCTCGCTTGCGGAGGAGTATGATGCCAGCTTATACATTGTAGCCATCGATCAGCCAAAGCTAGTGGTCATACTGCTGGATTTTCTCAACATTAATGCTATCGGGGAAGGCCAAATGGCACAGAATCAGAATGAGTGGCCCGAGCAAGGCTTACATGACTTAGTAAACCTAGAGGAGGATCTGGCAGAATTAGAAGAGGATCTGGAGGATCTTTATTTCTTCAAAGAAGAAGATACAAGCTGTGTACAGATGAGATGATGGGACCCGAGCCAGCCAGAAACTAGCAATGAGTGGCTGAGTAAAGAAGAGTCCGATGTGGAGGAATAGACAGGAGAGACAAGGAAAAAAGAGGAAATTACTGTTAAGGGTAAGGCTGAGGCTACACCTCTTACTGAGAAGGAACAGACACTGGAACAGTTTCAAAAGGAAAGGATAGAGGAAATTCAAACAAAGATAGCTTTGGAACAAGGCAAAGGCAAAGGGAAAGAAGAAGCTGAGTCCATAACCGGCAGTGTTCAAAACACTAAGAAAACAGAATGAGATCCCAAGGATCGGAAGAGGATGTTGAGGAAACTCTGAAAGTACCGGGAAGTTAAAACCCGAGCTGTGCTAGAAGAAGAATGGTATGATGATGGGGCGTGTGATGTTAATATGCTCCGGATAGAACCTGATGCCAATTCGGTCATGACTTCGGGAGAGTGGTGGGAAGACAGCGACCTAAGTCATGCATACACCGACGAAGGTTGGAAAGCTAATATCCTAGATGACACTTGGTATACCGATGAGATCAATCATATGACCTGGAGCAGTCGGTACTTCAAACCCGCAGCATTAGACCAGCCAGAGACCTCTGGAAAGGAGGCTGAAAAAGGAAAAGAGAGGGATGTGGAAGAGACTATGATCTTGAAACAGCTCAAGAAGATTCAGGCTGACATATCCATCTGGGGATTAATAATGGCATCTTGGGAACATAGACAAGCCCTACTCGAAGCAATGAACCAAACCAAACTGCCCATTAACACCACCGCTGACCAATTGGTGTCATTGGTCACCTCCGGGGACGTTACGCCAGTGATATCCTTTATGGATAAAGAATTGCCTCTCGAGGGCGCCGACCACAATAGGCCTTTGTATGTAACCTTGGAAAGTCGAAAAAAGTGGATTTCGATGGTGTTAGTAGATACCGGGTTGGCGATCAATGTATGCCTAGTGAGAACTGCCTATGCCATCGGTTTGAGGCCGACTGACTTTACACCCACGACCAAGCTGTCCAGGCCTATAACAATATAAGTTGGGATGTCATGGGAACGTTCAAAAACAATATCCTAATCGGCCCATCTGAACATGTGGTAGAATTCTATGTCATGGATGTTCCGGCCACATTCAACCTACTACTGGGAAGGCCCTGGCTACATCAGATGAAGGCGGTGTCATCAACAGTCCATCAGTTAGTAAAGTACCCCTTCAAAGGTGGGATCGCTACTGTGTGCAGTAATTCTGCAATCCATCATTCTCAAGGAACCACTGCACTATTATTGAAAATCATACATGGGGAAGAGGATGTGTTCCTTTCCGGCTTCTCTCTGGTAGAAGCCCGGTTGGTCCAAACCATCATGGTAGAGGGAGATGGAGATTATGTGAGTGAACAATCCATATACATGATGAACAAACAGGGGCATATGCCCAGGTCAGGGCTAGGCCGAAGTGGCAGACCCCTACTGTTGCTAAAAAGCTGAGTCATAACCCCCATGCCTTTAGGCTGGGATATAAACCTACCGCTGCAGATTGGCAAAGGAAAGGACAGGAGTTGAGAGAGAGGCTGAAGGCAAAGAGGACCGGGAAGCAGTATGAGTTAGTCCACAAACCTATACGAGGAACCTTGAACGGACGCTTTGTCCGCCAAGGGGGAGATTTCCCATTCTGTAGATTCCTAAAGCCCTGGTATGACTGGGAGACAAAGACTAGGTATCCGGGGTTCGAGATTGTTTTCGGGCACCAGTTACCAGAAGAGGAGGATGAACAGGCAAACCTAAGCACTAATACGAATCAAGGAAGGATTGCAAACCTGGGCATTGAAGAAGATGAGCTGTTGGGAAAAGCACTGGCTGATTTACTGATGAGTTCCACTACTAGAGCCAAGACCGCCAACTTGGGGGATAGTTTTACTATCTCAATGATCGGGGGTACCCCAGCAGCGGATTTCTCCAATTTAATCATGGATGCATTTGAGGCTCCATGCCTGGTCTGGAAGTTCGAGCAAGGCGTCATCAACGGTTTTGAATCAGATAATGAGTCTGGATCTAATTCCACTAAGTCTATGGAGTCGGGATTAGATTCGAGTTCCTCTGAGTCTGGTACTTCTGGGAGTGGTAACTCGGATGCCAAAATCCTGTCCAGGTCGTCTTTTAGCTTTTCCTTTGAGTCCACTGTAACCGAAAATCCAGACTTTTTGAATGGGAATGCTATGAATGTTGCCTACTTTTCTGTGCCTTTGGTTTGTTGTACTGATCTTAATTTTCAAAATTTTGACATAAATGAAGAGGAAGAAATTCCTCGAGTTTTGAAAAATTTGGTTAATTGTGAGGAGGAGAGGCGTGTTAAGCTCTGTACAGATGAAATCGTATCAATTAACGTGGGTACTGAGGAAGATCCTCGCTTGGTCCAGATCGGGTCTACGCTGTCTTCAGAGGAACGCGAGCGTTTAATCGCTTTATTAAAAAATTTCAAAGATGTTTTCACGTGGTCCTATGAAAACATGCTTGGAATCGATCATGAGATTGTACTGCACCGAATCCCTCTCGACCCTGAGGCCCGGCCAGTTAAGCAAAAACTGCGTAGAGTTCGCCCAAATTGGGCTTTGAAGATTAAGGAAGAAGTTACCAAATAGATTGAAGCAGGGTTCTTGCTTGTATCCGAGTATCCAACATAGTTGGCCAATATTGTTCCAGTTCCGAAGAAGGATGGCAGAATCAGAGTTTGTGTCGACTTCAGGGATCTGAATAAGTCTAGTTTAAAGGATGATTTTCCCCTACCGCATATTGATGAGTTGGTAGACTTCACCGCGAGCCACGCTTTACTCTCGTTCATGGATGGGTTTTTCGGGTATAACCAGATCTTGATGGCACCCGAGGATAGGGAGAAGACCGCTTTTACCATTTCGTCGGGCACCTATTGTTACCAAGTCATGCCGTTTGTGTTGAAGAATGCTAGAGCCACTTATCAGAGGGCTATAACTACCATTCTGCATGACATGATCCACAAAGAGGTTGAGGTGTATGTGGACGATATGATTGTCAAGTCCAAAGATTGAGAAGGCAACTACACCGCCTTGGAGAGGTTCTTTCAGTGGATTAGAGAGTATAGATTGAGGTTGCACCTGCAAAAATGCACCTTTGGCATAACAACGGGAAAAATGCTGGGATTCTTGATCACACAGAGAGGAATTAAGGTAGATCCTTCCAAAATCAAGGCCATCTTAGAAATGCCACCACCAAGGACTGAAAAGAAGGTGCGTGGCTTTCTGGGTAAAGTGCAATTCATAAGGTGGTTTATTTCAAAACTAACCTTGGCTTGTGAACCATTATTTGGTCTCCTGAAGAAATGAAAGAAGTTCCAGTGGGATGATCGCTATCAGTTCGCTTTTGAACAGGTCAAGCAGTAACTGCTGAATTCGCTTGTGTTATCACCGCCAGAACTGGAAAAACCATTGATCTTGTACCTGTCAGTAACAAACTCAACTATGGGGTGTATGTTAGCTCAAGAGTCGGAGGCCAAAGTGGAGAAAGTTGTTTACTACTTGAGTAAGAAAATGCGGGATTATGAGACCTGTTACACTCCCCTTGAGAAATCTTGTCTAGCCTTGGTATGGGCTACCCGGAAATTGAGGCACTACCTATTAGCTCATTCTGTAATCCTGGTTTCGAGATTAGATCCCATCAAATATCTCTTTGAGAAACCAGCACTTACGGGTAGGCTAGCCCGTTGGTTGCTTCTTCTCTCCAAATTTGATCTTACATATGTTACACGCAAGTCTGTTAAAGGGAGAGTTGCAGCGGAATTCCTGGCAGATCACCTAGTAGAGGGGGATAAAGCGGTGGAGTACCTTTTCCCAGATGAAAATATTCTGCAAATAGAGGAGAAAACGTGGACGATGTACTTTGATAGAGCAGCCAATCAATATGGTTATGGGATCGGTGTGTTGCTAATAGCACTTCATGACTCTCATATACCTTTAGCTTTCAAACTCCGATTCAAAGTATCCAACAACGAAGCAGAATATGAGGCGTGTATCGTTCGTTTAGAAGCTGCCTTGGAACTAGGGCCCAAAAGGTTGGACGTCATTGGAGATTCTAATTTGGTTGTTGTAGACACCCCATTTTTGACCGTCCTCAAGGCTTGGACCTCACCGCTTGAACACTCGGTGATCCTCTTTGTTTGTGTTCGTCTCGAGTTCCCGAAGGTCTTGGCTACGCACTTTGCCTCAGGATCTCTCGACTCGACTGTTCCGTGTTTGGTTTTGGCACCAAACACTTGTGTTTTTGCCTTGAAGGGCAGGGAATGGCTTGTTGGCCATCCCCACATCCCACCGGCCTTCCCCTAGCATCACCGGCTGTTTATGGGTGCCACCGGCCATGATTTCTTAAAACCAATGGCCGGTCGGCACTATATTTGGCCGACCGGCACTTTATTTTGCCGGCGACTTCTTTTGCTGGCCGGTGTGACTCCTTTGCACCCTTGAGGCATGGTGCATGCCAGCTGTGCCAGCTGGAATGCACCATCACTCCTCCCCGTGCAGTTTTTGGCTGGTGTGAACCTTTGAACCCCCTTTCCTTCTAGAAGCTTGAACCCTTTGGCCAAGCTTCTTGGGGAAGCTTGGCCAGCTGTATTAGCTTCTCCAAGAAGCCAAGAACCCTTTGCACCCTTTGCCCCTTTCATCTAGCTTCTTGGAGAAGCCTAGAACCTTGGCCTTTGCCTATATAAGCACTCATCCTCTCCCTTTGTTAAGGGTTAGAGCTTTTGAATCAAAAAACCAGAGCTTCTATATCTATACATCTGATATATCATCCTCTCTCTCTATATCTCCCTCTCTCTCATCCTTAGGGTGTGTTTGGAAGCCTAAAAGTGCATTTTAACCTTACTTTTGCACTAACACACACACCATTACACCTTGCTCAGAGATTGAGAGGCATTGAGGGTTGTTTGTTGAGGTTTTGGACTGATTTTGATCAGTAGAGGGTGGCTGGATCATCTGTTCTTCAAGGGTTCTTCAAGGGTGAGACATTTGCTTTAGTTTCCCCAATCTTGCACTAGTTTTCTACCTGTCTTGCATGCTGATTTAAGCTTTGTGTATAACATAAAAAAGTCTTGTATTTTCATGCTTAACATCTTTCATTAAGGGTGTTTTGGCATTGGGGGTCAAACTCCCCTCCTTAGGCCTCTTTTGGCCTATTTTGGTGCCTTTTCTTTAAGCTTTGTTTACTTTGTTGTGTTGGTCTTCTCACCACTGAAATCCAGTGGATTTTCAGTGGTGATGAAGTGATTTTGAGGTCTTGTGTAGGGGAGGGACACCCCTCTCCCTTTGTGTCTCATTTGTGCATGTTTTTGGCTCATAAGGATAGCATGCATGAGTAGTTGCATTTGGTACCATTTCAGAGTTTTTTGGGTGTTTTGGGTCATATTATATCCCTGTCCAATGGTGGTTTGTTGGCCCTTAGCATGCATTTTATACTTGCTTTGTAATTCTCTATCTTGCCTAGAAATGTGCCATGTGTTTAGCCTAGTATATCCTCATGTTTTAGCTTAGATTATTGAAGCTTTTGGTCATGATTCGTCATGCTTTAGGTCTGTTGGCCACTGATTTTGTCATGTTTGACATGCTTGGTAAAGTTGCTTTGCATTTTGGCTTGTAAGCCTTAGTTATGTGGGTCACTAACATGCTTAGCATAAGCTTATTATCATCATTTGGCATCATTTGATATCATGTTTCAGTCCATATAACGTGGTCTTACATTGTCCTTTGTGTCTCTTTTAATGCTTGGAAGTGTTGTGATTTCATGCCTTGAAATGTGCATTGTGTAAGCCTATGTGTTTGGATCATTTGGGATGCCATGTGTGTGAGTTTTGGAGCTCATTTTGCATGCTGAAATTCTGTTTTTGGTTGCTTGGTTCATGCCATGAGTGGCCTTGTTAGTGGTAGCAAAGTGCTCCATTTTGTGCCTTAGTCCTTGGGCTTATTGGCATGCTTGTTTGCATGAATATTTGTCCACTGTTTTGGGCATTTTTGGTCACTGTTTCGGGTGGGCTGAGGTCTCCCTTTTGTAATTTGGAACCACCATTGCATGATCATGTTGCATTGGATTCATGCTTGCATGGTATCATACTTGCATGTTCGCATATTATTGACTAGTTGCATTTCATGTCTCAACTCACATGTTAGAGTGTATTGCATTGCATCTTGCATGCCTAGCATTGTGCATTTGCATGTTTAGTTTACATCACATTTTGGCATGTTTGTTTACTTAGCCTCCTTTGCATATTTGAGCCATGTTGCATAACTTGAGCCATATTGCATACATGCATTACATTACTTGGTTTGGGGTGTCAAACCTAGTGTGGGGGTTGAGGGGTGTTTGTACTTCAAGTGACAAAACACATCTCAACCCTTGGTCACTGAGGCCCTTGACTTTGACATGATAGGGTCTTGGTCCTCATTTGTGTGTTGCATGCATTTTATATTGAATGGCAAGTTTGGTCCCTTAGGCTATCATGCACAATTGATGGCCCAAGGATCAAGGACCATGCTCCCCTGAGTTCAATACATGATAGGGAACATGACCATGCTTACATATGCTTGAAATTCTATGCCATGCACTACCTGTCCTCTGTTGCTGTTAAAACTGTTTTCTGCAGGAAGTTTTTTGCCGACCGGCAACATTTAGTGCCGACCGGCCATTAGCGAATGGCCGATAACTTCATCAGCAGCCGACGACATTTTACCATGGCCGGTGGTCATTTCACTTAGCCGATGGTGTTCTGCAGTGCTCATTGAAGATACCCTGGGACTTTGGCAGTTTTCAGAGAAGCAAGGCAGTGAAAACAGAGGCAGTAGTGCCATGGCAACTGGTTTCGGGCAAGAGGGATCGAGCATGCATCATTCGCGCATTCCAAGGTGGGGCTGTGGCCTTTTCCGTTTTGCATTTAATTTGTTAATTAAATTAGAAGTTCTGTAACAATTAGTTTAGTATTATTCTTTCGGACTGTATTATTCTTTCGGTCCCTCCGAGTGAGGGCAATTGTGTAATAAGTGTGGGTGCGTGTGTGTGCATGTCTTCCAATCCCCACTTCTTTCTTCCCTTTTATTTACTCGCTTATGATGGTAGATTAGGGCATATTTAAATTAGCATACCTTATGCTATGCATGCGTGCATCCATACATTTGTCTTGCATGCACTGGGCTCGGTACATCATGTTAACTGCATTTGTACTTCAATTCCAAATTGAATACGTGTTAGTTGCAGCATTTCACATGTCATTGTAGATTAGCCGAGCTTATTGTAGTTGCATCCTGTATGTGTTGCATTAGTCAATTTGACATGAACTAGGACTATGCATGTTTGCTAACTAGTTTAATGTTTTGGCACGGAATGCGATGTAAGTATTTTCACGCTTTAGCATATCGCATGTGTGTGAATGCTATCATGATAGCATGCTTACCATGTGGCTAGATGCTTATGTGATAAACTGTTTGAATGCCTGTGGGTGAAGGTTGGATTGTCTGAGTTGGAAAAACTCGTTGAAATCCGTATTTTAGCCTACTTGCGAGTAGCAAATTCCAAAGTGTTTTTTTTCAAGACAAACGGATATGCAATGCTTATTTCCAAATTAGGCAATCTAGTCTATACTTGTTTGCTGTGCGCATAACATAGTAATTCTAGGCTAATAACTGGAATAAGAACACATAACGTTTTCAAAATCGAATATCATGGTTAGTAGAGGCCGGTCTTCGGACCGGGCGAGAGGGGGTGCTCATAGCTGACCTTCCCCAATCGTACCCAAGTTCCCGAGCCGAGGCAACTTTGGCGATGACGGACACGTGGCCTTTGGCACCGAGTCAAGGTTTCCTAAATTTCCCATTAAAATATTTAGGTGGCGACTCTGTATCTGGAAAAGCAGTCCATGTTTGGCACTTTTTTCAAAAAAATCTATTTTTCTCAAAACGATTTGCCGGATTTAGACTCTTTGGTTCAGATTAAGAACCGACAACAAAAGGGAGTCTGAACTGTAGAGTGAAGCCCAAGGGCGCGCCTACAGTTGTGTCTCAGGCCAACGAAGATTGGCGGGTTAAAGAGGAGAAAATGAAAGTTTACCATCAGGTCTTGGACATGCTAATTCCGAGGTTTGAAAAGTTGACATTTACCCATCTGCTAAGGGAAAACAACTGATTCATTGATGTACTAGCAACTTTATCTTCTATGGTAGACATTCCATTGGGAGTCAGGATGTGTCCAATCATTATTGAACAGAAGTACACGCCGGCCTATGAAACCGCGATAGATGAGCCTTCAGACAAGAACCCATGGTATTACAATATTTAGAATTTCCTGAAAACGGAGGTGTATCCACCAGGAGCAAATGCCAAGGACAAAAGAGGAATACGGCATATGGCTATTCAATTTATCATTTGCGGAGGCAAATTGTATAAAAGAGGCCATCGGGAATGCACAAGCTATGTGTTGAAGAAGGAGAATCAAAACGCCTTATGGAGGCCATTCATGGAGGAGAGTGCGGAGCCCACATGAACTGTGTGATGCTCGCCCGAAAAATCCTTAGATAAGGCAACTACTAGTCAACCATGGAAGAAGATTGTATTGGTTTTGTTTGGCGATGCCACAAATGCTAGATTAATGCCAATCGCATAAACATTCCGCCGTCAAAGCTCTACAACATGACTTCACCATGGCCATTCTCTGTTTGGGGGATAGATGTTATTGGTGCGGTTATGCCAAAGGGGCCAAATGGGCATGAGTTCATTCTGGTAGCAATCGACTACTTCACGAAATGGGTAGAGGCCCAGTCTTACTCTGTATTAAAAACAGCGCATGTGGCTAAGTTCATCAAGAACAACATCATCTGCCGGTATTCCGAATGAGATTATCTCTGATAATGGGTCACACTTCAAGAAAGAAGTGATAGATTTGCTCAAAAAATATAATGTGGCTTTCCATAAGTTGTCAACCTACAGGCCGCAGACCAATGGAGCCGTTGAGGCCGCTAACAAAAATATCAAGAGAATTTTGCAAAAGATGGTAGAAACCTATAAGGACTGGCCAGAGAAACTGCCGTTTGCACTCTGGGGTTACAAAACCTCAATCCGAACATCTACAGGGGTGACCCCTTATTCTCTCGTTTACAGGATGGAGGTTGTCTTACCAATCGAAATTGAAGTGCCCTCACTACGAGTTATGGCTGAGTGTCAGATAGTAGAGGCAGATTGGCAATAGAGCAGATTCGAGGAATTGATGTTGTTTGATGAGAGAAGACTAAGAGCATTGTATCATGTCCAGGGCTACCAACGCCAGATTGCTAGGGCTTTTAACAAGAAAGTTAAGTCGCAGAATCTCAAGGAAGAAGACATGGTGCTAAAAGATAATTGAGCTCCCATTCACGACCCCCGGGACAAGTTCAGACCCAACTGGACCGGTCCTTACATCATCAAGTCAATCTGGTCAGGAGGGGCAATTATTCTTATGGACTTGGGTGGCCTGGAGTTCTCACAACCAATCAACATGGACAAGTTGAAGAGATATTACCCTTGAAAGGCTCGCAAGGCCAAAAATCTAAAAGGGCGACTTAGGAAAAAGTTAGAGCATGAAAAATTAAAAATAGAAAAAAACTAAGCTCGCAAGGTTGAAAACCCTAAAGAGCGGCTTTGGCAAAAGTTAGAGTGTAACAGAAGAGAGTTAATACTCGAGTGAACCTGAACCGAACTACGTAAGGTCTGATTCCCATTTTTGGAATACATAGGAAACTTCATCTTGAAGTTCAGCCATAACTATCTCCAGTTCAGCTGTCATATCCGTTTTCAAGTCATCCTTGTTCATCATCTATTAGTTCGGTTGTGTTCTATATTTCAAGCAGAAAAGCTGAGTACAGAACAACAGTAATGATATGCAGCCAGGGGGTAGTTATGATTTCTTTTGATTAAGGATTGTACATCTTGAGGATCGATTTTATGCGTGTCAGGTGGTGATCGCTTCCAAAAATTGTTTTGGAAAGTTTTAATAAAAGTTGATTCTGTTCAAAATTTTACCCTTTTACAACTTGGACCATTTTTGGGACAGAAAAGAAAATTTTTAGTACTCGCAACTTTAATTTTATTGATTTCAAGATAAATACATTCTCCCTCTTTGATTCAAATCAAAGTTACTTTTACATCTTAAACTTGAAAAGAAAAGATCAAAGCAGTAAAACTAGGGACACAGCTAAGTTAGGTGGCTCTATGCCAAAGACGGCCCAATCTCGGCCTCCTCTTCAAGCCAAGCCAAGCCAAACACTTCTCAGATAGGGTGTAACTGAAACTAATGGCAGGGGCCAGAATCTCTCTTGTCCTCCAGGCCGTGAGATACCAGGGCAGATGCAAGGCATTAACCGAAAATGAAGCTGTGTATTCCACTCCCTCATCTGGACGTATCTGATCATGCCCAAACTAGTGTTGGAACTGAAAAGGAAAATAGAACACGCAATGTGTAAGGCCAATTAACTCTACACCCAACTGTCAGGACATGCTGTAGCTCATCTCGGCTAAATTAAACCAGCGGCAACGCCAAGATATATCAGCTGCGGACCGGCTGCACATCCAATCACACCATAAACCCTCTGAGGGGAAATCTATTAGCCACTAGTGAAAGAAGTAAGCCCTGGCCAAGTATTCAGGGTAAGGGCCCACTACCTGCAGTTTATCCATTAACCAAACCTAGAGAAGGATGAAAAATAAGAGAGATTAAAGAATACAGAGGTGTGTGTTGAGGGAAAAGTAAGAAAAAGGTTTTGAGAGAAAAAAAACAGAGAATGAGTGATGAGCGATATAAGAATCATAAATTAGAACGGTGGAAAATAATACTTGGGAAAGTAGTGGGCTCCCTACAAAGCGAGTAGTCTCTCCCCGACGGAAAGCATCCAAACCTATCAAAGTTTTGGCCAGTGCTAAACCTATGTTGCTCTTGTCCTCTCTCAAGCCTTGGGCCATTTCAATTAACTAGATACTAGCTTCGCCAAAACTAGGGGCAATGAGGAATTGTGCAAGAAGGCATAAACAGAGAGCATGTTATCGGCGGCCACGCAAATGAAGGTCACCCCTGTCTCCAAAAGCGAAAAATCGATGAATTAAACCGGGGATGTCTAGTTCCCCATCATGTGCAAAGGAACGAGCCTCATATGATGTTAACCCACACATCTGTCCCAAAGCTTGGGCATGGCCAAAACAGGGCTTCAGTATGATTTCTTCATCGCGCCGGGACCCCATTAAAGCTTGAAATTCTTTGAATGTCGGATACATCTCTTGTGACCTGAATTGAAACACATGTGTGACCGGGTTCCAACATCGAACAGCGGCATGCAAGAATGGAAAGCAAAGGGAAGTGCGGCTTAGACGAAAAAGGGTATTTAGGTCAAAACTGCGAAAATTCACCTTTTCCAAGCCGTCCAAAGTGGCTATCTAGTCTTGGAGCCTATTGTTGCATAATGCCTCCATCTTGAGAGCAAAATATCAAAGATTTGTTATTCCACAAGAAAAACAGCAGGGAAACACCATGTATAGAAGATGAGCAGGAGCAGTGCATGACAGCTGGACAGCACTGATCGACCTTACATTGAGGCTCGGCCGTGCCTTAGTGAAGCCCGACCATGCATATTTAGTTCATTTGGTGTATCATTGGTCTTTGTATATAGCTTGCATCATGTTGTTCTTAGCTTTTCTTTGTTTAATTTCTATGATAATAACCTAATTTTAAGAATTAACTAGCCACTACTTTCTTCCATTTGAGAGTTGTTTCAAACGGTTGATGGTTATTCAACATATGAACCAGAGATTTACGCTTAATGGCTTAATCTCTACAGAGATTCATTGTCAATGGTGTAATCTCTCTTTCATGTTAATAATTACTTCCCATTTGATGCTTCCCTCATTTTAGAGGACTTAATCATCACTTCGGACAAATGGACTAAAGAATGGAAATGACTAAAATAATTGGTTTAAAAGCAACCAACACACTTAAAGAAAATGAGTCATATTGCTTGGGCTTGGCCGGACGTTATGCCAAATTTATCGAGTCAAGAGTGATCATACACTAATTCATGGCGTTTTGATGATTCTTGAAGCGTCTCTACTTTTTTTTTTTTTGAGTTTATTCCATGATAAAGAGTGAGGAGTGGTCATATCCATTGCATTTCATTGATTTTTAGCCAAAATTGTATTCGGAATCATCAAGCAATCAATTTTCCCATTGATGGCTTTGGAAACAATTCTAGTCTTCTCTCAAGGCTTTTCCATGACAGAAAAGGAAAGAAAGCGACAAATAGAGCTTGAACAACTCTGTCTGCACTGTTTTCACTTCAGAACACAAAAAAGAGTTTTGCACAAAACTGAGGCACGACCGGCCATCTCTATGCCCAGCTGGGCTTCATTGAGAGCCGGCCGACCCTCAATGTTTGGTCAGCAGTGTATTTTTGCAGAAAACAGAGGGCAGTAGCTGAGGTGAAACAGAGCAAGCTTGGGGCAGACAGGGTTATTCTTGAACATTGTGCATGTGCATGCATGCAATTCTTGCCCATCCCTGCTCACGTTATGATCATTGTAATTAATTTAATTTAATGTTGTTCATTGTAGTTAGTCTCGTTAACTACTAATTGTCGTAATTATTATTTTATTTATTCGTAATTGTTGTAATTAATTAACTTAGATAGCTAGTTTTTTTAGCTTGCTACTATCTACATTGATGAAATTATTCGACTACATGGGGTTCCAGTGTCTATTGTATCAGATAGGGATCCTAAATTTGTTTCTAGGTTTTGGCACAGTCTGTAGGATGCAATGGGAATAGAATTGAGATTTAGTACAGCATTTCATCCATAGACCAATGGGCAAACCGAAAGGACTATTTAGACCTTAGAGGACATGCTTCGTATGTGTGTTTTAGACTTTCAAGGTAGCTGGGAAACATATTTACCATTGGTTGAGTTTGCTTATAACAATAGCTATCGCACTAGCATCGGTATGGCACTATATGAGGCACTATACGGCAGAAAGTGTAGATCGTCAATCTGTTAGACAAAGGTTGGTGATAGGGCTATTTATGGAATCGAGCTTATGCAAGAAACAACCAAAAAGATTAAAATCATTCAGCAAAGGCTTAAAACTGCACAGTGCTGACAGAAAAGCTATGCAGATCAGCGAAGAAGGGACTTAGAATATGAAGCAGGAGATCATGTATTCATCAAAGTGATACCAATGAAAGGGCAAATGAGATTTGGCAAGAAGGGAAAATTGAGTCCTCGCTATATTGGACCATTTCAAATTCTTAAAAGGTTGGGTCTTGTTGCTTATCATGTTCCTTTGCCACCGGGAATGGAACAAGTGCATAATGTCTTTCATGTATCCATGCTTTGTGGGTATCTTAGAGACCCGTTCCATGTGATTGATCACCACTAGATTGCTTTAGACGAGAATATGATGTATGAAGAATGGTCCGTGCAAATCACTGATCGGCAAGTGAAGCAATTGAGAAACAAAACTATCCCTATGGTGAAAATTGAATGGAAAGAACATTATGGGGAGGAGGCCACTTGGGAGAAGGAGGAAGAGATGCGACAACGGTATTCGCATTTATTTCCATCTGAAGGTAACTTAAGTTTGGAGGACCAAACTTTCTAAGGAGGAGAGACTGTGATGACCCCGACCTCTGAACTAGTATATTATGTTATTTTAATAAGCCTAATTGCATGGTTGTGTGTTTACTTATGTGATTACATGTTTAATTTCGTAATTATCTGTTATTATGTGGAATATCTATTCGAATTGACTACTTAGAGACAGAAATTGAGAACCTAGACGGCTTCAGAAACTAAAATTGAATAGCATAATAGACTAATTTGAATATTTAGAATTTTATGGAAACTTTAATTGAAAATTGATTTAGATCAAAATAATTAGAACAAACTGATTGAAGTAATTAGAATTGAGCCTAAATTGCTCAAACTTAAATATACTTGATTAGGCTAAGCTAATCACACCATATAAATAGCTCTAATCAAGCTTATAGGCTCATATTTACACACTTTTGAGCTGAGAATTTGAAGAAAGGAGAAGACACTCAACACTTTAGAGAGAGAAAGAGGAGATTTGAAGAGAATTGCTAGAATTTTGGTAAATTGAGCTAGGCCAACATTTGTATACAACATTAGGTATGAAATCCATCTTTAATTCTTGGAAATATTGCATGAAGAAGTTTAATTCAACCAGCTCCAACACTCTTTTGCATGTAATTTAGAGTTATGTGTTAGATTTCCATGAATTGAGTGTAAAAGAATTGAATTGCATACATGCATGTACATTTTGAGTAAGAATCTATGGAATTCTCATATGCATGGCAATTTTTGTATCTTAATTTGAGAGTTTTATCATGTTTTCAAACTTATCATGTGGGTTGATCAAGTTTTGGGAAGGTATAAGAACATATATGTTTAATATGATGCATGCATGATTCATAATTTGGAGTTCAAGCTTTTGGTTGTCAATTGGAGCATGATTTTGAGTAAATGATTTCAAATTGGAAGTATTTTCATGTTACACAATGTTTTTCCAGGTTTTTGTACTAAAAACACAAGTTTTGAGGCTTTGAATATCAACCTTAAACTCAAACACAGTTCTGGAAATTCCAGAATTCATCGTGTCCGCTTGAGCGAAGAGAGTTTCGCTCGAGCATAAAAGTCGAGCTCCCAGAAGTTTTATAAAATTTTACAGGCCACTCGAGCGACCAAAGTGGTGCTCGAGCGAGGACCCTTTTTACTCAACCTTCAGCTCGAGCGACCGTCGAGCGAGAATTTCATGCAACCAGTACTTTTGCCAAGTTTGTAGACTACTCGAGCGATAGAAGTTGCACTCGAGCGACCACCTTTGTTTTTGAGCCCCCGCTCAAGCAAAGGAAGTTGCGCTTGAGCGGAGACGCTATTTTCAGCAAATTTTGAGAAACTCTTTTAAGTGCATAGTTGCATCCTCATGCCACTCCAAGTGTTCTTGGGAACCATTTGGACTCTTATAATCATAGAATGAGTTAGAAACACATGAGAAGAATTGAATTAAAATAAATTGGTGTTTCAACTGTGCTTCTGTTATGTGTTTTGTTTAGGTGGACGTCCAAGGCCTAGTGACAACTCAAACCACCGTGAGTAGTAACTTTATAAAGATATGTTCAAGTAATATTATTTTTGAATTGTTATTGTTCTTGGAATCAATATGTGATTGATTGAATGGTTTATCAAAAAGTTATTTTGTAATGATGAAATAAGTTCATTTTCGAAATGTGTTTGTGGCATCCAGTGAACATAGGCCCTTGCCTGGGGGTAACAATACCATGACTATTGGTTGTAGGCCATTTCTTGGGGATAACAATACCATGGCTATTGGATTATTTGAAACACAGAGATCTCTAGAGTTAGACCCTTCGGGCTCCATTGGTTTGACCTTTCGTGGTCCATTGGTTTGACCCTTCGTGGTCCATTGGTTTTCGCTTTATTGTGATTGGAATATTATTGTTCATGTGTGTGCCACTTAATTTGATATTGAATGACATCGACCATGAAATTTATTGGATATAAAGAACTGAAATGAAAATTTAATTATCATGTTATCGAACTTCATTCATATAACCTCTTTATTCTGTTATTACTCATTGGGCTCTAGCTCACTATATATATATATATATATAGGTGGGCAAGCTGAACAATAGAGTTAGGAAAGCCTCGAGTATACCCAGGTCAGCCTTTTTGAGGAGCTTCCAAATGAAATAACAAGGCCCAGGTGGAGCCATGCTAGTCGAACCCCTTTTTGTGTGTTTCAGTGATTTTGGATTTGTATATAGTTGGGGGTTGTATTTTTGTAAGACATGAATTTTGTACGAATGCGATGGATGTACTTTTGGAACAAAACTTTGCTTATTATACTAGTTCTCTACATATACGAACAACTCAATGGATAATTTCTATGTCATTTTAAACTTTTGCTAAGCCCCGTACTTTATATTAAGAGATTCATTTGTATGGAGACCGTAGGTAATCTATGATTACTGAACGGTCATGACGCTAAACCTATAGGGGCGGGTTTGGGTCCTAACAGCACGAGTCTTGGGTTTCCTAAATTTTTCAAAAATATTTAGGTGGCGACTCTGTAATCTGGCAAAGCAACTCATTTTTGGCATTTGATTCAAACTTTGATTTTCCAAAAAGAATTGCCGGATTTGGACTCTTATTGTGTTTTCATTATTTCACATTGCACTTGTGAAATCAGATTCAAAACCACAAGTGGAGTCCGAACTGTAGGGCTATTCGCCTTTCGAAAGGAGTGCGGAAAGTTGGGCTACAGGCACCATGTTATGTTCACCAGTAACATGGTGCCATGTGGGATACGAAAACCTCTTACTGTGCAATCAACTGATGAATCACGTGGAACGAGTACAGGGAGTATTGGGAACATCTGTATTGTCTCGTTGATGATGCAATGGAGGTAAGGAAGTTTAGCCACGTTTGATTCATTGATCAAATGATCTTGCTCCACATAATTATCGATTTCAGTTTGTGTACTTCCTTTAAAACATGTGGATTGTTGAGCAAATTTGACATTGCCCTCGCTAATGTTCCTAGTGTAGTTTCAGTTCCTACATGTAATAGTACCTACATAAACATTGAATATAGTCATATTAAGGCCCTATTTGGGAACTCAAGTTGGGGCTCAAATAGTTAATAAAAAAGAATTAAAATAGTCAATAAGTCAAAATACCACATCCTTCATATCAATCAAAAAAAATTTTTTTTCTTGCAACTATCTATTCAACTACAAAAAAATTCACAAATCATTCCAAAGACAATTTTTTTTCATCTCATAATATAGTCAAAAAGCCAAAGATATAAGCTGCTTTTTTGGCGTTTTTCCAAAAGCCAAAAGCAAGTTTTGTTTTAGCAAAAAACAATTTGGGGAGTTAGAAATAAGTCAACTTTCAAAAATATCAAAATACCTTCATGTGATGTGACACCAAAATACCCTCCTATGATGGTAAAATAGTAATTTCACAAAATTGCATGGGGTAATATGGTCAATTTACCCATTTGCCTAGTGATGTGACACTATAAACAAATAATATTGAAAATTAGTTTTTTTTCCAATTTAGTAAATGATTTTGTGAATAAGCCAAAAAGCTTAGATATAAGCCAAAAAATAACTTAATCCAAGTTCCCAAAATAAGCCTAAAATAGCTAAGTTTACAAAGGAGTGCTAATTTTAAGAGGGGTCATGCTATATTACACATTTTAAATATCATATTCAAGTTATAACAATTAAAATTCGAAGTTTTGATTTGAAGCTGTCTAATTTGGTATTTTAGACCAATTGCTTTGGGGAAAATTGCAAATTATTAGTTATGTTTTGACAAAATATTTACAAATATATTAAAAAGTTTATAATTTCAATTATTAAAATTGATAATTTGTAAATTTTTTTATTTAAAAAAAATAAAAACAAGCACTGAAGTGCAATTTTCTCATTACTTTGTCGCATGCTCTCTATGAAAGGGTTGTACAATATACACAAGCTCAAAGGTAGAAACTCTCTTACCAGCATAAGGCTTTTGATGTTATCGTGTTTCAATCATCGTCCTTTTCCTCTCAGTCTCACCACCAAATCCAGATTCATTAGACTTGTCTTTTTGATATTTTTCGATCCATTCATGCATAAACTTGTCTCTCTTTTCGTGTGACGCTGTAGACCTCTTCTCCGGACCTTTAATTCCAAACCACTTCACACATGGCAAGAAATCTGTAGGACAATCTTCACTATATTTAAATAAATTAATTCTGTTTGGATACTAAACGATAAACAAAATATAAAAGAAAAATAGGAAAGGAGAGAGAATGTTTGATTACAAAAATTAAACCAATAAATAAAAATAAATAAATAAAAACAGATTTTTATTTTGTTACAAAAACAAATTCAAAATCTGATTTAAATAAATAATAATAAAATAGAAAAAGAATTAACTTACTTGATTAATTTCTTGTACAATATTCTGATCAACTCTAGCGTTAGACACTGTGTCCTTAAGACAGATTCGTCCTTTTTATGGTGTTTTCAGAATATAGACGTCTATCTCCCAGGATAAAATGATCAATCAACGAAAAATAACAGCACTACAAATTTTTTGTACAACGAACACACTAAGTGTATATACTCTTTTTCACAGAAAATTAATGCAACAATATGAAGAGAATAATAGCAGAATTATTTTGGCCGAAATATTGAATCCCTACATCAAATGAGGGCTAGTCTATTTATAGATGTAGTGACACCCTTTTAATTTGAATTGAATAGGTAGCATACCTGTTTGAATAGGTACTGAACCTGTTGGTTTGAATTGGTACTGTTTGGGTTCAAATTCAAACAGATAAAACCGAATTGCACAGATTTAAATCTGTCCGGGTTTTTTGAAATTTAAACAGATTCAATTCTGTTCGGGTGGGAGAAAAACGGACCCAATTTTGAATTTAATTTCCAAAAAACAAATTGAATTTAATTTTAGAAAAATAAAATTCAAATGTTTTTTCCCAAAAAGATAGGTATTGGGCCGGACAAGCCCAACCCAACATCACACCACGCACCCACGCCTAAGCCCAGGCCTAGCCCGCCCGACCTGATGGACTGCGGCGCGCGCATGTGGTGATTTTTGGGTCGAATGGGTTTAGCCCATTTTGCCCATAACCTCCCTCTCTACAAAACTTGGGTGCCCCCTGGGGCTTACCCCAAGTTCCAACTCCAAGCCTTATAAACCCATTCAAAACTTCCCACCAAACCAATGTGGGACAAGCCAATTTCCAAACCTTAAGGAATTTTCTCCAAAAACTCCATTTCCATAGAGCACACTTTGGCTTCAATTTCCCATTCACCCGATAATGGTTTTGAGCAACCAAATATACCACGTGAATCACAACGTGGCATAGAACGCATTACCACTTAGACCCGCCAATTTTGGCATACGGGTCCCACCTAAATAATAGACCAAAGTTAGGAAAAATTCTGTTTTTTACCCAGAATTTCCAAACCATTTCTAACAATCCCCCACATGAATGGAATTTGATGACAACGGAAATGCAACAATATGCAGAATTTGTCGAAAAAGTATAAATTGAAAATATCTTGCAACAGGATAGGTAGCTTTCGGCCTTGAACCTTCCCTAGTGATAACCTATCGGACTTACTAGCTAACCAATGGATACGATGCCTTAAATTATTTAGCCGTTTGAGTAAGCCAAGACAATAGATTTCACACAAAATATCTTCTAACACATCATGGTTCTCACTGTTGTGTTCATTTTGGCCTTGAACGCTCCTGGTTTTCATGAGTGCTTCTAGAGAATTTAGCCTCTTCATTCTTATAAAACCGGCCCCAGTTCGACACTCATATAGGTGATTCTTATTGTGAGTATCTCTTTATACTCGTCTTGATTTTTATGCCTAAATCAAGATATAAGTAATCATTAAAAGCTAAGCTTATCCTTAGACCCGTGCATACAACATATGTTGCAGATATCACTCTCACCATTGGAATGGATAGGGAATTTTAATCCCTTAGTGATTTTTGTTGAGCCACACATAACTTAGTTGTCCCTTTGAACTTAGTTCTTGGGATCTCCAGTCATATAAGTAGGTTTATCATTATGATGACTCTTATGTAATAGGCTTTAATCACATCCCCTTCGATGAACTATATACTTGCTCTTTAGTCAAACCTTTTGTTAACGGATCTGCAATATTCTCTTTAGATTTTATATAATCTATTGAAATTATTTCATTTGAGAGCAATTGCCTTACGGTATTATGTCAACGACAAATATGTCGTAACTTACCGTTATACATATGATTCTGTGCCCTGCCTATTGCAGATTGACTATCACAATGAATGCAAATAACTGGCACAGGTTTTGGCTACATTGGAATGTCTTCTAAGAAGTGACGAAGCCATTCTGCTTCTTCTCTTGCTTTGTCTAAAACAATGTACTCGGATTCCATTGTGGATCGTGTAATGCATGTTTATTTCGTGGATTTCCAAGAAACAGCAGCGCCTCTCAGAGTAAAAACATATCCACTAGTAGATTTTGAATCTTTAGTATTCGATATCCAATTAGCATCACAATAACCTTCGAGTACTGCTGGATATCGAGTAAAGTTCAAACCGTGATCACAAGTAAATCTTAGACATCTAAGAACCCGAATGATCGCTTTCCAATGGTCTTCTCTGGGATTACTAGTGTACCTACTCAATTTACTGACTGCATAAGTTATGTCAGGACGAGTACAATTCATTAGGTACATTAGGCTTCCAATGATTTGGGAATATTTTAACTGAGACACTGCATCACCTTTATTTTTTGATAAATAAGGATTGATGTCGACAGGTGTTCTAGCTATATTCAAATCATCCTTGATAAATTTATCAAGAATTTTCTCAATATAATGAGATTGAGATAATGCATATCCATCAGATGTTTTAATAATTTTCATTCCTAATATAACATCTGCGACCCCCATATCTTTCATATCAAATCTTTTGTTAAGCATTTGCTTAGTTGATTTGATAATGTTTTAACTGCTTCTAATGATAAGTATGTTATCCACATAAAGACAAACTATGACATACCCTTGGTCAGTGTTTTTAACAAAGACGCACTTGTCACATTCGTTTATCTTAAACCCATTAGTAAGCAATGCATGATCAAATTTTTCATGCCATTGCTTAGGTGCTTGTTTTAATCCATAAAGAGATTTTACAAGCCGATAAACTTTCATTTCTTGCCTCGGTACTACAAACCCTTCGGGTTGCTCCATATAGATCTCTTCATTTAGATCACCGTCTGAGAAAGATGTCTTAACATCCATTTGATATATTTCTAAATTAAACAACGCTGCTATATCAATAAGTATGCGAATGGATGTTATTCTTGTCACAGGGGAATATGTGTCAAAATAGTCCAGACCTTCTTTTTGTCTGTAACCTTTTACTACAAGTCTTGCTTTATACTTGTCTATTGAACCATTTGCTTTCATTTTTCTCTTGAATATCCACTTATATCCAAGAGGTTTAGAACCAGGTGGAAGATCCACCAATTCCCAAGTATGATTTTGCATAATGGATTCAATCTCATTATTAACAGCCTCTTTCCACGAAGGTGCTTCAAGACTAGTCATTGTTTCCTTAAAGCTTTGAGGTTCATTTTCTAACAGGTATGTCAGAAAATCTGGACCAAAGGATTTTGATGTTATTGCTCTCTTACTTCGTCTTGGTTCATCATCAGTTAAATCCTGTTGGTCGAGACCATTATTAGTCTCTTGTGTTTGATTGTCATTAGTCTCTTGACTTTGTGTACAATCATAAGTTCTTTTCTATGAACTTAATTCATGTCCTTTCTTGTAAGGAAAGACATGTTCAAAAAACATAGCATTCTTTGACTCTATAATAGTGTTCACATTTATATCAGGTATTTCTGATTTATAAGTCAGAAACCGATAAGCACTACTATTATGAGCATGACCAATAAACACGCAATCCACTGTTTTTGGTCCTATCTTAGTCCTTTTAGGAATGAGAATTTCAACTTTTGCCAAACACCCCCACACTTTTAAGTATTTGTAGGAAGGTGGTCGACCTTTCCACAATTCATAAGGAGTGTTGTTGGTTTTCTTGTGGGGTATTCTGTTAAGAACATAATTAGCAGATAATATTGCTTCCCCCCACAAGTTCTGCGGTAAACCTGAACTTAGTAACATGGCATTCATCATTTCCTTTAGGGTTCTATTCTTTCTTTCAGCAATTCCATTTTGCTGAGGAGAATAGAGTGTAGACACCCCATTTTGACCGGCCCTAAGACTTGGGCGCTTTCTTTTGATTACTCAATGATGAAAACAGCAATATGCTATCTCACAAAATTCTCAGTAAAAAGATGGAATGTAAACTTTAATCCTAGTCTTACACCTGTTTTTGCCAAATTATTTTAGACTCCTTCTCCATTTTCTTTCCCTTTATTATATATATTATTATATAATATTTTATTAAATTTATTCGGTACCCTGGTTTCACCCACGCACCATACTTTTGTATATATATAAGGGTATTATACCTCCTTTGAAAAAAAATTCACTACACTCCCATCGTGCGTCTTTTTATTTTCTGTGCCTTCAGACCCGCTTTGGTCAAATTATGTTGCGTATTTGGCCTACTAAAATATATTTTATTAGTCCATGTATTTTAATTTTACGTATTTGTGTGTTTTTATATATATTTTTTAGATATTTGTACATGTATTTATGCTAATAATCCCTTTTATATATTATTATATTGTAAAGTGCATAGTAATTTTACTGTGTAATGCACAGTAAAATCACTGTGCATCTTTTGAAATCAACTCCTTCCACCACCGTTTCTTCTTTTGTCTTTTTCTTACAATTATTCTCTATAAAAGGGGGAAGATCAGAGAAGGAAGAGGAGATTTTTTTTGGCGGGGGAGAGATCAGAAGAGTCTAAAAAATTGGGAGAGAGAATAAAAAAAAAAAGGAATTGGTGCGAGAAAATTTTGAGAGGAAAAGAATCAGAAAGAAGGAACCGCTAAAGTTGTAATTCCAAATTTTGACTGAGAATTGAGAACACATTTCACAGACTTGAGGGTAATCAAAAGAAAGTTTGTGAATCAGAAAATTCATCATTTCCCCGAAAGGTGAGTTTTCGCAAACTTTCATTTAATTTCAAAATGTAATATAATTTGTTTAAGTACTTTATTTATTGTTTTTCATAACTTTTTTTTTTTATCGCTTTAAATGGTCGGATGAACCACCTAATTTTATCACTTTATCTGCTGTAATTTACTGTTGTATATAAACTGTTGTAATTTACATAAAATGTTGTAGTTTACTATTTATAAATTGTTGTTTATAAATTGTTGTAATTTTACCACTTTAAATGGTCGGTCGAACCACCTAATTGTACCACTTTACCTGCTGTAATTTACTATTGTATATAAATTGTTGTAATTTACATAAAATGTTGTACTTTACTATTTATAAATTGTTGTAATTTTATCACTTTAAATGGTTGGTCGAACCACTTAATTTGTTAAAAGATGTGACCCCGCCAAATGAATAGTGATCGGTGGTGAATAGTAACCTCCGGCGGTAAATAGTAACTTCCGACGGTGAATAGTAACCCCGACTATGAATAATAGCCCCGTCGATGAATAGTACCTCCGGCGATGAATAGTAACTGCGGATGAAAAATGCTTGGTAAGATGAATAACAATCAAGAAAGGTGAATAGTAATTTTCATGATGAATAGTAACTTCCGGCAGTGAATAGTATCTCGGGATGAATAGTGCTCTCGCAAAAATAAGTTTCCCCGAACAGAACGGAGCAGTCTTCCTACGTCAAGAAAAATATTTTCCGGCGCACATGAAGTTTCTTTATTTTATTTTATTTTATTTTTATTTTGAGAGTTTATGAGGTTTTTATTTTGTTGTAATATTCTCTTCTCTCTCTTTTATCTGGTTTGTAATAATTTATTCAAAGCGTTGTAATAATTTCCCGCCCCACTTCTTTTTATCCCATTCTTTTACTTGCTTTCCTTATTTGTACATAAACATCATATTTATTTTTCATTATATTCATGCTTTGCATCCATGTTTTATGCATCTTGGTTCGGCTAAGTCTGCATTTGTGGATTTAATCAATTCCTATGTGATTATGTGTGCTACCTCATGTTCTTGAGATGATTCACATGTCATATCTTAGAGGCCGAATCTTTAGTTGCATCTCATGAGTGAATTGCATTAGGATTTTGTATATAAGATCATGCATGTTTTACTAACTTTGTTTTGTAGCTTGTTCGCGGGTCGTCAAACATGTAAGTTTTTATGCTTTAGCATCCTGTTTGTGTGTGTTTTTCTTACTATGTTTAAGCATCCTACCATGCGGCTATTTGCTTATGTGATATAATTGTATGAATGCCAGTGGATGGAGGTTGTGTCGCTTAATTTGGAATGATGTTGATTTTCATGTTTGTAAACTCAATTTATTTGGGTTATACATTTTCAAAACTCTTTCAAAACTACATGAAATCAAATTGTTCCAAAATGGGTGACATAGTCTATACTTGTATGTTTCACATAGTAAATTTTAGGATTTATTAAATAATCAGAACATAAACATATAAAAAAAATAAAATTCATATCATGGTTTAGTAGAGGCCGATCTTTTGATCGGGTGAGCGGGGGTGCTCATTGTTGACCTTCCCCTCTCATACCTAAGGTTCCGAGCGAAGCATCCTTGGTTACGACGAACAGTGGCCTTGGCACGAGTCATGGGTTTCCTAATTTCTCAAAATATTAGGTAGCGACTCTGAGATCTGATGACGCAGTCCATTTTTGACAAAATTGCAATAAAATGGATTTTCAATAAAAGTTTTCAAATCTGGACTCTCATTTATGTTTCACATTGCACTCGTGAGGCTAGATCAAAGAGATCTCGAGAGTCCGAACTGTTTAACGCGCACGGGTACCCCCCCGGGCATGTTACAGTTTCTGGCGACTCTGTTGGGGATTTTATGAAACCTTGACTCGAACTCCCTGATATGACTTTTATTTTCAATTATATGTTTATTGCATTGCATTCATTGGTGCACTTCAACTCCCTGTGTTGCCCAGACACTGGTGGGAGCACAGGCAAGCTTTTTGTGACACTACACCTATTTTTACGATGCTTTAAAGGCCTTGTGTTGTAACCTTTTGAGATTTGTCAAAAGGGTAGCTTTGCTATGTAGCCCTACTATCTAGCTTTGCTATCTAAGGTTCTCAGACTCTGAAGAGAGGCTATTTGACTCTTCTGATTTCCTGGAATCTTTATTGGTTATGACCCAAAGGACTCTTTGGTAACGTCACCTTGACTTCAACCCTTAGAGTAGAGTCAACCTTGTACATATAGTGAGCTATAGTACCTTTCAAACTTAGGACATGATGCTCTCCTATTTCTAGGATGTGTGATACTACTTGTCTGAATAGTGAAACCCTAGATCATTTCAAGCTAAGACAAGATAACCCTAGCCTCCATAGGGGTGTTTGTTCTCTTTCCTGCTATGTGTTATGTGCAATGTATTGGATCTATACAAGGGTTCTCAAATTCAAATGAGTGGTTCAGGTAGTTCAACTTAGCACCATTACTTCAAAAAAAAAAAAAAAATTAAACAAAAAAATCTGATATTCCACAAAGTCAACCATTGTAAATAAATAGAACTTGTAGGGTATCTGACCATCTCTGTGATTGGGGAATGACCACCTGTTGATTGCACGAGCTTTATTTTGAATATTGTGGCTGGCCCACACTTTGAGTAGAAAAATTGAGAATGGTTTTATTCTGAGTTTTGAACTGAGTATTGAGTCTAAGTTTGATTCCACCAAGTTTGTAAAGTTGGGATCAGACTCGAGTCAGCCTAATGAGTCAGAGTCTGTTGATTTCGATAGTACTAACCTAGACATTTCTGTCCTGTCTAGGTCCTCTTTGTCATTTTCTTTTGAGTATGTTGTCAAAAGTTTGTTGTCATTGCTGAGTCATAGTTTCTTTTCAATAAACAGAAAAACAAAAAACAAAATGCCACAGAGTCTGCCTACTTCTCTGTGCCTTAAATCATTGCATTGACCAAAGTTTTTCAAAACTTTTTCCAAAAACTCTGATAAAAACGAAGAGGAAGAATTTCCTCGGGATTTGCAAATTTTGATCAACTGAGAGGAAGAGAGGTGTGCTAAGCCTTTGATGAAGAAAATCATTTTTGTTAATGTGGGTACTGAGAAGGATCCTGGCTTGGTCCAAATTGGTGCTATCTTATCTTCGTAAAAGTACGAGTGATTAGTCACTTTGTGAAAAGATTTCAAAAACTATTTTTGCGTGGTCCTACGAAGACATGCCTGGAATTAGTTATACAGCATAGGATCCCTCTTGACTCGTGGTCTGACCTCCTTAGCTCCTTAGCTTTCAAACCTTGATTCGAAGTATTCAATGATCATTCAAAGTGTAAGGCTTGCATAGCCGAATTGGAAATAGCCCTTGAACTAGGGGCCACGATGTGATTCAAATGGAGGCAGCCCTTCAACTAGGGGCAATAAGGTCGAATATGATTTAGATTGGAAACAACCCTCGAACTAGGGGCAATGATGTGATCCAGATTGGAAACAGACCTTGAACTCAGGGCAGAGAATGTGATTCAGATTTGAAACAACCCTTGAACTAGGGGGCAAAAGTGTGAGGCTTGCATAGCTGAAATGGAGGTAGCCCTTGAACTAGGGGCAATAAAGTATCACCCTTGAGAGGCTCGCTGGGCTGAAAACCCGGAAGGGCGACCTAGGCAAAAAAAATAATAATAATAATAAATAATAAATAAAAAGAAAAGTGAAAAGCTCGCAAGGTTGAAAACCCGAAAGGGCGGCTTTGGCAAAAGTTAGAGCGTAAAAGGAGAATGTCAATACCCGAGTGAACCTTAGCCAAAACTATGTAGGGCCTGTGATTCAGATTGGAAACAGCCCTTGAACTAGGGGAAAGAAGGTCGGATGTGATTTAGATTTGAAGCAGCCCTTGAACTAGGAGCAAAAGGTTGGATGTGATCAAAGAGTTAAAACTGAATCGTTTCCCAATGAAGACCGCCCAGAAAGGCCAAACCCAGAATTTGAGAGAATGAATTTTATTATTGAAGGACAGTCGAGTTTCTATCCACTACACTAGGGGCAAATTCAAACCCAATTAGCCTAGTCCCTACATCATCATATCTACTGGTCAAGTGTAGCAGTCGTTCATAAATGGCCTAGAGATTTCACAATCAATCAAAATGGACAAGTTAAAACCAAAAATACAATCCTTGAGAGGCTCGCTAGGCTGAAAACCCGGAAGGGCGACCCAGGCAAAAGTTAGAGTAGAAAAAAAATTCAAAAAAAAAATGAATGAAAAAAAATGAAATGAACAAAATAAAAAAAATAATAATAAAAAAAAAATGAAAAAAAAAATGAAAAGCTCGCAAGGTTGAAAACCCGAAAGGGCTGCTTTGGCAAAAGTTAGAGCACAAAAGGATAGTCTCAATACCCGAGTGACCCTCAGCCGGAACTACGATGGCCTGATTTCTATCTTTGGGATACGTAGGTAGCTTCATCTCGAAGTTCGGCCCTAATAATTTTTCAACTCATTCATCTCGTCCATGTTTGCTTGGTGTGTCTTTAGTCGACTTGGTTGTCCTATCCGTGTTTGATTGGTGTATCTTCATTCTGCTCAGTTCAATTGGTTTGATTTAACTTGGTTCAGTTCGGTTCAATTCAATTTGGCGGTTCGGTTCGGTCCGGTCCAGTTTTGCTCGACTTCATTCGATTCGGATGGGCTTGGTTCAGTTGGCTTGGTTCAGATATCACCTTTGATTATCTGGCTTGGGACTATGCACCCCAATGGTTGATTCCATGTTAGTTGAGTAGTGGCCATTTGCAAAAATAGGTTTTGATTAATTTGAATGAAGCTGACTAATTTTTTCTCTAAAATTGTTCCATTTTTGCAAAACTTGGACCATTCTTTGGATTTGAAAAGGGAAAATTTTCAGTGCTCACAGTTTAGCTTACATGATTTGAAATAGAAAATGGAATAAGTATGCTAATCTAACTTTTATGTTGATCAAAACATGTTTACAAAAAAATCAAGAGACAAAAAAAGGGTCAAGGCAATGAACTAGGGGCATAGTCGAGTTAGAGATTCTGTCTTCTCCACCGCTCGAGTCAACTATTCAGTATATATAAGTGTGTATTCATACCAATCAGGGTATTCATACCAGTCAGTGTATATAAGGGTGTTCCTTTCATACCAGTCAATATATTTATACCAGTTGGTGTATTTATAATAGTCAGTGTATATAAGTGTGTTTAGATTAATTTGCTTCGTTTTTCAGTTCGTTGGGTCATTTGTTGATTCAGATCAGTAAAGAGTCAATGTCTAATTCAGACTTCAAAAATTCAATCATTCTCAAATTCAATCAAACAAATTGTTTTCAAGTGATATGCCAGTCATGCCAGTGATAAGCAAAAAAGAAATTGATTTTCTTGAAATCAGGGGAGGACATCCCCGATTACAGAGACTCCAAAAAAAAAAAAAAAAAAAAAAAAAAAAAAAAAAGCAAAAAGAGAGAGTAGCATTTTCTCAGTTTTCCGGCAGTAGCTCGACGGGGAAGATTACAACTGGCTTCATTTGCACACAACTTCGTTGCTTGACTTTACCATCAGCTGCCTAGCTTCATCTTTACTCCTTCGAAGCTTTTGAAGACTCTGCCTCAGCCTTGGCAGAGCTTCCAAAGGAGATTATTTCTCGCCGGCCATCAAATTGGTTGTGCGAAGAAACTCCGAATCGAGTCACGGAGGTCGTCAGTCGTTTCAGCTCTTTGCTTTTTCAGCGCACTAATTTCTACTCGAGCGTCTTTGTACATACGTTGAAGAAGGGAGAGTTGTGCATGTAACTGATGTACTTCACACATCCTGTTCTGCAGTCGACGGGACAAGTTGGAGACCGCTTTCACGGTCTCCACACATGACCTCAGCGTATACGAGTTTGCTTCAATGTCAGACTGTGCCGCCATGATTTGCTCAACTGACATCGCTGGAAAGTTAAAAATAGAAGAAGGAGGAGGAGCTCGTGGTTGAGGTTCAGAGGAGTCGGAATTGGTCATCTCTATCGTGGACTCATTTAGGTCTGGAAAAAGAGTGAGAGAACCGTGTGAAGAAGCCATGGCAAATGAAAGTAATGCAAAAGAAAGTGGTTGCGAAGTGGTGACAGAGAAAGTTTGCAGGCTTTTGCTCTGCCTCTCTCTTTCGCAAGCCTCAACTTAAGAAGAGGATGAAGCCAAAGAAGAAGACAAAGAGGGAGGAAGGCTCGAGACGATCATTGACAATCGGGGCAAGATTGGATAGCCTGTCGGTCAGGCGCCGTGATTGTTGAAATCGCGCAATAGACACGACGCTCGAAGAAAATGAAGGAAGAGAGAGTGAGACAAAAATAGGAAGAGAGAGTAAGACAAAAACAGAAAGAGAGGTGGGAAAGTTGTATATATATATATATATATGTATATGTATTGTATAGCTATGTAATATATATATTTGTTTGAACATTTGGGTCACAGGTGTGGCTTGGGTACAGTGGTTTGGCCCAGTGGTTCAGTGGTTTGGCCCAGTGGTTGAAGAGTGAAAGGCTGAGCCTGAGGTAAGGGGTTCGAACCCCACATCGAGTGTTTCTTTTGGTTTGTTTTGATTTTGTGTATATATGTCTCGTATATGTATATATATTTGTTTGCATATCTTGTCACAAGAGTGGCGTGGTTCAGTGGTCGAGGACTCGAAAACTAGGCCGAAGGTCAGGGGTTCGAAACCCCATATCCCCACATCCATGCATTTTGTGTTTTTCCTTTCTTTTTGCGTGTTTTGCGTACGTGTGTTGACGTCAGCAAACGGAGTATGCCTTCTCAGTAACGGCATCTTCCCGCTGACGGTTGCAAACGGAATATTCTCCATCTGTGTATATATCCGTATATGTTTGTGTATAGGTCCGTATATGTCTGTGTCGTATATACCTGTATATATACTGTATATGTCTGTGTATATATCTGTATATATCTGTCTGTATGTTGTCGGTATATGCATATGTGTATACCATATGTACATATATGTGTGTATTGATATGTAAATATTTGTGTATTATATTGGTTGTGTTTGCAATGAGTTCCTAAGAGACCAACTGCGACGGTGAAAACTAGAGTTCGAATGGCCAAGGCCTAGAACGCAAAAGGTTTGGAATTTCCGAGACTAAAGTTTGGTTTAAATACCCAGGGGTGTATCCCCGGCTTGAAATCTGTATGGCAGCCCCATAGGTTGAGATAACTTGTATGCGCCTCAACTCTGGAAACTGAACCAACCTAGTCTGTCACCCTGTTGGAGAATAGGGAAAGTTGCAAACATAGCCAGGTAGAAATGTGGCTTGCTTCGTGTGTTTTACACAAAGCTTGCCACCCATGTTGCCATCTTCATAGCTTCATCATCATTCCATGACATTGCATTGCATTGCACAAATCATGAATTATCAAACCGGCTTCGCGTAAGCGTATAAGTCCAATCTTCAAACCGGCTTCGCGTAAGCGTATAAGTCCAATCTTTAAACTGGCTTCGCGTAGCGTATAAGTCCAATTTTCAAACCGGCTTCGCGTAGCGTATAAGTCCAATTACAACCGGCTTCGCGTAGTGTATAAGTCCAATTTTCAAACCGGCTTCGCGTAAGCGTATAAGTCCAATCTTCAAACCGGCTTCGCGTAGCATATAAGTCCAATTTTCAAACTGGCTTCGCGTAAGCGTATAAGTCCAATCTTCAAACCGGCTTCGCGTAGCGTATAAGCCCAATTTTCAAACTGGCTTCGCGTAAGCGTATAAGTCCAATCTTCAAATCGGCTTCGCGTAGCGTATAAGTCCAATTTTCAAACCGGCTTCGCGTAAGCGTATAAGTCCAATCTTCAAACCGGCTTCGCGTAGCGTATAAGTCCAATCTTCAAACCGGCTTCGCGTAAGCGTATAAGTCCAATCTTCAAACCGGCTTCGCGTAGCGTATAAGTCCAATTTTCAAACCGGCTTCGCGTAGCGTATAAGTCCAATTTTCAAACCGGCTTCGCGTAAGCGTATAAGTCCAACTTTCAAACCGGCTTCGCGTAGCGTATAAGTCCAATTACAACCGGCTTCGCGTAGTGTATAAGTCCAATTTTCAAACCGGCTTCGCGTAAGCGTATAAGTCCAATTTTCAAACCGGCTTCGCGTAGCGTATAAGTCCAATTTTCAAACTGGCTTCGCGTAAGTGTATAAGTCCAATCTTCAAACCGGCTTCGCGTAGCGTATAAGCCCAATTTTCAAACCGGCTTCGCGTAAGCGTATAAGTCCAATCTTCAAACCGGCTTCGCATAAGCGTATAAGTCCAATCTTCAAACCGGCTTCGCGTAGCGTATAAGTCCAATCTTCAAACCGGCTTCGCGTAAGCGTATAAGTCCAATCTTCAAACCGGCTTCGCGTAGCGTATAAGTCCAATTTTCAAACCGGCTTCGCGTAGCGTATAAGTCCAATTTTCAAACCGATTTCGCGTAAGCGTATAAGTCCAATCTTCAAACCGGCTTCGCGTAAGCGTATAAGTCCAATCTTCAAACCAGCTTTGCGTAACGTATAAGTCTAATTTTCAAACCGGCTTCGTGTTGCGTATAAGTCCAATCTTCAAACCGGCTTCGCGTAAGCGTATAAGTCCAACCTTCAAACCGGTTTCGCGTAGCGTATAAGTCCAATTTTCAAACCGGCTTCGCGTAAGCGTATAAGTTCAATCTTCAAACCGGCTTCGCGTAGCGTATAAGTCCAATCTTCAAACCGGCTTCGCATAAGCGTATAAGTCCAATTTTCATACCGGATTCGCGTAGCGTATAAGTCCAATTACAACCGGCTTTGCGTAGCGTATAAGTCTAATTTTCAAACTGGTTTCGCGTAGCGTATAAGTCCAATTATCAAAATCGGTTAACAACAGCAGGTGCGCCTGTCTATTCACACTACCCAATCGGTTAAAAACAGCAGGTGCGCCTGTCTATTCACACTACCCAATCGGTTGAAAACAGCGGGTGCGCTTGTCTGTTTACACCACCCCTTCTCCTCTCGCGTGAGACGCGTTAGGATCGCAAATCAGTTAAAAACATCAAGTGCGCCTGATGTTTATACCATCATTCCTCCTTTCGTGTGAAACGCGTTAGGTTGTTGTTTTACTTGGTTAAAAACATCAGGTGCGCCTGATGTTTACACCATCCTTCCCCCTTTCGTGTGAAACGCGTTAGGTTGTTGTTCTGCTCGGTTAAAAACATCAGGTGTGCTTGATGTTTACACCATCCTTCCCCCTTTCGTGTGAAACGCGTTAGGTTGTTGTTTTACTCGGTTAAAAACATCAGGTGCGCTTGATGTTTACACCATCCTTCCTCCTTTCACGTGAGATGCGTTAGGTTGTTGTTCCACTTGGTTAAAATTATAGCACATTTGTATGTGATCTTGTGACACATTTATATGCAATGCACCCCCTGTTATGTTTCATATCATTTGCACGAAGCTTGCCTCTCATGTTGTCATCTTCATATCTTTATCATCACTCCATGGCATTTCATTGCATTGCATAATCATGAATTTTCAAACGACTGGCTTCGCGAAGCATGTAAGTCCAACTTTCAAACTGCATATGTCATGTTACATGTTGCCCCTGAACTACGCAGGTTTGATTCCTTGGAAAGGGATACGTAGGCAACCCTCGGGTTCAACCACTTGCATTGCATCTTGTTTGTTCGCCCAAGTCTTATGGCCTTGTCAAAAGGGTCGTTTTCGGGCTTTGACATTCACTCACGTCAAGAAATGACTTTGAGCTCTGTCAAAGAGGGGCAACTGTAGACATCCCATTTTGACTGGCCCTAAGACTTGGGCGCTTTCTTTTGATTACTCAATGATGAAAACAGGAATATACTATCTCACAAAATTCTCAGTAAAAAGATGGAATGTAAACTTTAATCCTAGTCTTACACCTGTTTTTGCCAAATTATTTAGACTCTTTCTCCATTTTCTTTCCCTTTATTATATATATTATTATATAATATTTTATTAAATTTATTCGGTACCCTGGTTTCACCCACGCACCATACTTTTGTATATATATAAGGGTATTATTCCTCCTTTGAAAAAAAATTCACTACACTCCCATCGTGCGTCTTTTTGTTTTCTGTGCCTTTAGACCCGCTTTGGTCAAATTATGTTGCATATTTGGCCTACTAAAATATATTTTATTAGTCCATGTATTTTAATTTTACGTATTTGTGTGTTTTTATATATTTTTTTTGGGTATTTGTACATGTATTTATGCTAATAATCCCTTTTATATATTATTATATTGTAAAGTGCATAGTAATTTTATTGTGTAATGCACAGTAAAATCACTGTGCATCTTTTGAAATCAACTCCTTCCACCACCGTTTCTTCTTTTGTCTTTTTTTTACAATTATTCTCTATAAAAGGGGGAAGATCAGAGAAGGAAGAGGAGATTTTTTTTGGCGGGGGAGAGATCAGAAGAGTCTAAAAAATTGGGAGAGAGAATAAAAAAAAAAAAGGAATTGGTGCGAGAAAATTTTGAGAGGAAAAGAATCAGAAAGAAGGAACCACTAAAGTTGTAATTCCAAATTTTGACTGAGAATTGAGAATACATTTCACAGACTTGAGGGTAATCAAAAGAAAGTTTGTGAATCAGAAAATTCATCATTTCCCTAAAAGGTGAGTTTTCGCAAACTTTCATTTAATTTCAAAATGTGATATAATTTGTTTAAGTACTTTATTTATTGTTTTTCATAACTTTTTTTTTTTATCGCTTTAAATAGTCGGTTGAACCACCTAATTTTATCACTTTATCTGCTGTAATTTACTGTTGTATATAAACTGTTGTAATTTACATAAAATATTGTAGTTTACTATTTATAAATTGTTGTTTATAAATTGTTGTAATTTTACCACTTTAAATGGTCGGTCGAACCACCTAATTGTACCACTTTATCTGCTGTAATTTACTATTGTATATAAATTGTTGTAATTTACATAAAATGTTGTACTTTACTATTTATAAATTGTTGTAATTTTATCACTTTAAATGGTTGGTCGAACCACCTAATTTGTTAAAAGATGTGACCCCGCCAAATGAATAGTGATCGGTGGTGAATAGTAACCTCCGGCGGTGAATAGTAACTTTCGGCAGTGAATAATAGCCCCGTCGATGAATAGTACCTCCGGCGATGAATAGTAACTGCAGATGAAAAATGCCCGGTAAGATGAATAACGATCGAGAAAGGTGAATAGTAATTGTCATGATGAATAGTAACTTTCGGCAGTGAATAGTATCTCGGGATGAATAGTGCTCTCGCAAAAATAAGTTTCCCCGAACAGAACGGAGCAGTCTTCCTACGTCAAGAAAAATATTTTCCGGCGCACATGAAGTTTCTTTATTTTATTTTATTTTATTTTTATTTTGAGAGTTTGTGAGGTTTTTATTTTGTTGTAATATTCTCTTCTCTCTCTTTTATCTGGTTTGTAATAATTTATTCAAAGCGTTGTAATAATTTCCCGCCCCACTTCTTTTTATCCCATTCTTTTACTTGCTTTCCTTATTTGTACATAAACATCATATTTATTTTTCATTATATTCATGCTTTGCATCCATGTTTTATGCATCTTGGTTCGACTAAGTCTGCATTTGTGGATTTAATCAATTCCTATGTGATTATGTGCGCTACCTCATGTTCTTGAGATTATTCACATGTCATATCTTAGAGGCCGAATCTTTAGTTGCATCTCATAAGTGAATTGCATTAGGATTTTGTATATAAGATCATGCATGTTTTACTAACTTTGTTTTGTAGCTTGTTTGCGGGTCGTCAAACATGTAAGTTTTTATGCTTTAGCATCCCGTTTGTGTGTGTTTTTCTTACTATGTTTAAGCATCCTACCATGCGGCTATTTGCTTATGTGATATAATTGTATGAATGCCAGTGGATGGAGGTTGTGTCGCTTAATTTGGAATGATGTTGATTTTCATGTTTGTAAACTCAATTTATTTGGGTTATACATTTTCAAAACTCTTTCAAAACTACATGAAATCAAGTTGTTCCAAAATGGGTGACACAGTCTATACTTGTATGTTTCACATAGTAAATTTTAGGATTTATTAAATAATCAGAACATAAACATATAAAAATAAATAAAATTCATATCATGGTTTAGTAAATGCCGATCTTTTGATCGGGTGAGCGGGGGTGCTCATTATTGACCTTCGCCTCTCATACCTAAGGTTCCGAGCCAAGCATCCTTGGTTACGACGAACAGTGGCCTTGGCACGAGTCATGGGTTTCCTAATTTCCCAAAATATTAGGTGGCGACTCTGAGATCTGATGACGCAGTCCATTTTTGACAAAATTGCAATAAAATGGATTTTCAATAAAAGTTTTCAAATCTGAACTCTCATCTATGTTTCACATTGGACTCATGAGGCTAGATCAAAGAGATCTCGAGAGTCCGAACTGTTTAATGCGCGCGGGTACCCCCCTGGGCATGTTACATAGGGCGCTGCAGTTTGGTGAATAATGTCATGTTGTGTACAAAATTCATTTAATGGTGCATCATATTCACCACCCTTATCATTTCTAACCATTTTAATGGTTTTTCCAAGTTGATTTTCAACTTCAGTTTTGTAGAGTTTAAACATTTCTAAGACTTCATCTTTGCTTCTAAATAAGTATATATAACAATATCTTGTGCAATCATCGATAAATGTTATGAAATACTTTTGCCTTCTCTAGTTTGAACAAATTTAAGATCACATACATCAGTATGAATTAATTCTAGAGATTCGGTTTTCTTTTCAACCGATTTAAATGGAGTCTTAGTTAGTTTCGCTTTTACACAAATCTCACATTTGTGATCATGATCACTTTCAAACTTTGGTATATAATCCAAACCAATTAATCTACGTAAAGCATCAAAATTCACATGTCCTAATCTACCATGCCATAAATTCGACTTAAGAATATAAGCAAAAGATGTGTTATTCTTATTAATAGCAACTTTTGGTACAACAGTCATTACATTTAATTTTAAGAGACCATCACTCATGTATCCCTTACCAACATACATACCACTCTTTGCTAATACAAATTTATCAGACTCAAAGACAAGCCTAAAGCCATTTTTACTTAACAAAGAATCAGAAACCAAATTCTTCCGGATGTCAGGTACATGCAGTACGTTGTTGAGGGTCAGTTCCTTCCCTGATGTCATCTTCAAGATCACCTTTCCTTGTCCAGCCACAGTAGAACTAGAAGAATTTCCCATGAAAAGTTGTTCACTATTTGTTGCCTCATTGTAAGCAGTGAACATCTTTTTGTCCGCACAAATATGACGAGTTGTTCCAGTGTCAACCCACCATTCCTAGGGATTTCCAATCAAATTAGCCTCAGACACCACAACAGAGAGGTTGATGTCATTCACCCCGTCAGAGATGTAATCTAATTCTGTCATATTGGCTTGATTGGTGGTCTTCTTGCTTGTACTTCTGCGATCCTTTTTAGGGCGGCGGCAGTCAGAAGCTCGATGTCCAGTCTTGCCACAGTTATAGCATTTTCCTTTGAACTTTTTATTGCCATTGTTGTCGCATTGTTGAGGACCATCTCCAGTAAACTTCCTCTTTTTGTTATGTGGTTTATGCACTTGTTCAACCACATTAACCTTGGACTCAACAGGATTTTTCCCATTTCTCTTTTCAGCCTTACGGTTATCTTCCTCAATTCTCAGTCTTACAATAAGTTCATCCATGGTCATCTCTTTGCGTTTATGTTTTAAATAATTTTTGAAATCTTTCCAAGCCAGTGATAACTTTTTCACTAGAGCAGCGTCTTGGAAGACTCGCTAAGAGACATACCTTCTGAATGAATATCATGCAAAATTATTTGAAAATTTTGAACTTGAGAAATTACCGTTTGGGAGTCTACCATAACAAAGTCCAGAAATTTACCGACAACAAATTTCTTCGTGCCGGCATCCTCTATCTTGTATTTCTTTTCCAAAGAATCCCACAATTCTTTTGCTGACTTCTGAGGGCTGTAAAAATTATACAACATGTTGTCAAGGCCATTGTGGATGTAGTTTCTGCATAAGAAATTTGAATGTTTCCAAGCATCTACAGCGGCAACAATTTGCCGATCACTTTCACCCTCTTTAAGTGTTGGAGCCTCTTCATGGAGAAACCGGGCCAAATTTAGAGTTGTAAGATAGAACAACATTTTCTGCTGCCATCTCTTAAACTCAATGCCATTAAATTTTTTTGGTTTTTCTCCATGATTTATTGGTACTTGAACATGGTTCTGGATAGGGACCGGAGTTGGTGTAACAATTGGAGTACCACTTCTAGTTGCAGATTCAGTTGTAGTAGCCATAATATCTGATTACAAAAATCAGAAAAAACCAAAACACCAATTAATTTTCTAGTTACTAAAACCAGAAAATAAATTATAACACAAAATAATTTTATTTTCCTTGTTACTAAAACTTGAAAAATAAAATACCACAATAATTTTCTGTAGCACAAATTAATATTCTGCAATTGTTAATGACACCAGTATATTACTACTAGTTGTCAAAGAAAATAGACAGTATATTACTACTATCTGTCAAACAGTATATTACTACTATTTGTTTTCCAACCAGAATATCACTTTTGTGAAAACACAGAAAATTAAATGCAATGAAGACATCAAAAAATATTCTGTCTTAAGATTGTAGGACAATCTTCACTGTATTTAAATAAATTAATTCTGTTTGGGTACTAAACGACAAACAAAATACAAAAGAAAAATAGGAAATGAGAGAGAATGTTTGATTACAAAAATCAAACTAATAAATAAAAATAAATAAATAAAAACAGATTTTTATTTTGTTACAAAAACAAATTCAAAATCTGATTTAAATAAATAATAATAAAACAGAAAAAGAATTAACTTACTTGATTAATTTCTTGTACAATATTCTGATTAAGTCCAGTGTTAGATACTGTGTCCTTAAGACAGATTCTTCCTCTCCACGGTGTTTTCAGAATATGAATGTCTATCTCCCAGGATAAAATGATCAATCAACGAAAAATAGTAGCACTACAAATTTTTCGTTCAACGAACACACTAATTGTATATACTCTTTCTCACAGAAAATTAATGCAGCAATATAAAGAGAATAATAGCAGAATTATTTTGGACGAAATATTGAATCCCTACATCAAATGAGGGCTAGTCTATTTATAAATGTAATGGCACCTTTTTAATTTGAATTGAACAGGTAGCATACCTGTTTGAACAGGTATTGAACCTGTTGGCTTGAATTGGTACTGTTTGGGTTCAAATTCAAACAGATAAAACCGAATTGCACAGATTTAAATCTGTTCGGGTTTTTTGAAATTTAAATAGATTCAATTCTGTTCGGGTGGGAGAAAAACGGACCCAATTTTGAATTTAATTTCCGAAAAACAAATTGAATTTAATTTTAGAAAAATAAAATTCAAATGTTTTTTGCCCAAAAAGATAGGTATTGGGCCGGACAAGCCCAACCCAACCTTACACCACGCACCCGCGCCCAGGCCCAGGCCCAGGCCCAGCCCAGTCCGCTCGTGGTGATTTTTGGGTCCAATGGGTCTAGCCCATTTTGCCCATAACCTTCCTCTCTACGAAACTTGGGTGCCCCTTAGGGCTTACCCCAAGTTCCAACTCTAAGCCTTATAAACTCATTCAAAACTTTCAACAAACCAATGTGGGACAAGCCAATTTCCAAACCTTAAGGAATTTCCACCAAAAACTCCGTTTCCATGGAGCACACTTTGGCTTCAATTTTTCATTCACCTGATAATGGTTTTGAGCAACCAAATATACCACGTGAATCACAACGCGGCATAGAACGCGTTACCACTTAGACTCACCAATTTTGGCGTACGGGTCCCACCTAAATAATAGACCAAAATTAGGAAAAATTCTGTTTTTTACCCAAAATTTCCAAACCATTTCTAACAAAATCTTCCACATTCCTCTTCGCCCCTAAATCATATGTCTCTAAGTTTATCTCTCGGAACCTCTTCGCTTCTCCATACCCTCGCTGTAGTACCTTTTCCAAGCGATCATCCTCATCATGATATTGAAGGTGAGTTCAAATATCGCCAACTTCATATCCACCGCCTGATCGGGATTAACGGCGGAGATTTTATGTAGTTTGTGAATCAGCGATTGGATGTCGTCGACGCGGATGTGAGAGAGTATCTGGAGGCGGTGGGAGAAGAGAAGCTCGAGAGAGGCAATGTGGCAGAGATTGCACCAGTTGGTAAAGTTGTAACCAAGGTGTTTTCTGGGGAGTAGGCAAGGGCGATTGGAGAAGATGATGTTGCTTTGTGCAAAGTATTCTTCTGCAGCTGATAGGGACGTAATGAGGAGGATGCGGCGAAAGCCCAACTGGAGGAGATTGACCAGGCTGTAATGGTTGGAGAGCTTGGATAGGGTTCGGTGGATCGGTTTTTTCAAGAGGTAGAGTGACCGAGTAAGGGTAAAGTTGGGAAACGACATGGTAAGAGGTTTTCGAGTAAGGGTAAACTTGGGAAATGACATGGTGGGAGGTTTTGAAGCTTGTGAAGGATACGATCTCAGTACACATACTTAATAAAATTTTATTTTAATAATAATTATATTTTAAAATAAAATGATCATAATGGATATCAAAATTTTGGCCAACCCATCTCATCTTCTCTCTCTCTCTACCGCCAACAACAACAAACAAACCCATTAATCCTTTTGTTTTCTTTTTCTCTTTCTTTAGAATCAATTCAATTTGTTTTGGTTACAAATCCAATGGAGAATAATAGAAAGGAAGATGATCTTGAATGGTTCATCGTCAACAATAATCAGACCAATTCTATTCGGAAAACCAGTATCGAATGATCAAAACTTAATTCTTTGGCGATTTGAGAGGCTTCTGTGACTTGTCGTTGTCTTTGTGGATAAACACAATCAATATGTAATCCAAATTCAACAAAACATAGAAACAGTACCAATTTATTATAGAAACAATCCAAATTCAACAAAACATAGAAACAATATCAATTTATTATAAAAACAGAAAACCCAAAATTAAATATAGCATAGAAAGTCCAAAGAGCTATCTATACCATTATATCAAGCACAAACACACACATATATAGTTATGTATATGGATTTGAGAAAACAAACCTAGAAGTAGAATTCAAAATCTTATCAATTGGAGTGAGTGACCCATAGAGAAATCATAAGGGAAAGTGATGAATTCAGAATTAGTAAACAGATCGGGAGTTAGGTGGAAAGTGTGTGTACAATATTTGAGTTGAGGATTATAATTGGAATATGTAGTGTGTGAAATGAGACAAATAATATCTAATCAAATTCATAATTGTGTGCATTGAGAAATGATACGTACTAAAATAAGTGAGTGTGTGGAAATAGAATTTCCTATATGATTGGCTAAGACATAAAAAGATAGAAACATAAGAACATATATGAACAGAGTGGGTTCCATGGACTCCTAAAAAATGAGAAGAGTGTGTAGGAAAAGAGTGTAATCTATATCTATACCATATATATAACCAAATGTATATATATAACTAAATGTAGTGTGTTCTCTGAATTTTTTAAAGCATTCATACTAATATCTCAGAAGTTCTCTAATAAAATTTAGATATATGATTTATTAATTTATTCTATTTTCTCATGATTGTCTCATTTTATCTACAAATTTGAACTTAATTTTTTATTTTCTTCATAACTCCCTATCTTTTGGAGTTTATCTTCAATTTGAAATTGATTGTTGTACAATTCTCATATATTTCAACTTAATTTTTTCAAACTTTATCTTCAAATATTTTATCTTTTAAAACCATCAATTAATTATCTACATAAATTTTAAATATAATAGAATTTCAAGTATATCTTTTGTCTAATCTTAATCTTTTCAATATAAAAACAAATGCCTGCAAAAGGAACCACGAACAACAGATTGAAAAGAAAAAAAGAAAAAACAAAAAAAACACACAATTAACCTTGAGCCCTTTTCGACTCTTTCACAATACCTAAAAAATCTTGCATTAAAGTTTAAGTCACAAGTCCCCCTCAAATTGTATCTACTTTACATTTTAAATGTGTATTTACATGAACTTTTGCGTGTGTGAAAAATGAAGTTTATATAAATGGATATTATTATTTTATCCTTCTTTAAATTATGTTTCTATTTTTGTTTCTTTTTCTTTTTTCTTACAATTTGTATTTTTTTTTTTTATCGGTGCACATTACGGGTGATATGCTAGTTATATAATATAAGCAAAAATATTGTAGTCTTTTTTAGGATGAAAATCTCAATATAATTTCTCATATTTTTTGAATTTTTTAACACTTAAAATACACATGTCAATTTGTGATTGGTCTAAAATCTAATTTACACAAATTAAGCTAATTTTTAAATATTTTAATCATTGCCAATAATATATTAGTATTATTTCCTTAAATTTTGTGATTTCAAAACATACAATGATATAATTACTATTTTTAATTTCAATGGTTATGACATAAAATTTATATATCACACACACACACACACATATATATATATATTATAAAAAATAGTGTTTTTCCCATACTTAGTGTCATATTATAAGGGCTTGCTTTTTTCTAAGACAGCAACGTCAACATATATTTTTTTAATTACATATAGAGTTCTACACAAATCCAAACCTAATTTAAATTATACTAATTTTAACGATTTTATATGGACTCTATTTGATAAATATTTCTTTTTCATATATTTTTCATAGTACATTAAGATAATCCACAACCTAATACTAATTTTTCATTTCATGTTTTTCTTCTTAATTCTTTTAAGGGTATTAGGATTTTTTTTAATGCTAAATTGTTTTTTTCTTCTTATTTTTCCGTACATTATTCTATACCCAATATCAATTATATATTATTCTATATTATAATATTTGTCGTTTAAATTTTATAGTGATTCTACATATGAAATTATATTTCATTTTCTATATTATTTTATATAATTACAACTCACAGGAGGAAAAACTAGCACAACAATAATATTCTCGAGGAATCTCTAAAATTTGGATTTACTGCTTGAGTTATCTTTTCAATTATTAAATAGTAAGTTCTTTTATGTTTTGACATCATATTATAGATGTTTGATCACTTCACACACTGCGATGTATCTTAATTAAGAGTGTTTATTTTACAATATTATAATTTAATATATATATATATATCATATAAAATCATTAATGGTAATCAAACTACAATAAGTGTACTTTTTGTCTTTTTACGAAAAGATGTGTAGAAAAGTAGAGAGGTGATGTGATGGAAAAAAGATAAAAAGATGGATTATTTTGAAGTTCTCAAACTTGGCCTTACATTCAATTCTTTTAATAAATTTTTTATAATTTCTATTTTTACATATTTTTATTTTTCAAATGAATATAAAAAAATTAAATAGTTAGAATTATTTTTAATTTTATGCTACTAATTCTTATTCTAATTTAACTATTATTTTTAATATCAAAACAAGTATTTATTTTATTATTTTACAATTTAATATATATCATACAAAATTATTACATATAATTACACTTTTAAAATACAATAGAACTAAAATTAATATACTATTCAAGTAATAATTTTATAGAATGATAGCGCAAATATTATCAAAATAAATAATTCAAATGTGTGTTATTCTTTTATAAAACACATGTAATGATATAATTATTATTTTTAGTTTCAATAGTTATGGTATGAAATTCATATATGTATCTATACTTCTATTTATACTATTATATAATAATATTATTGGCTCACTAAATTTAAAACTTCTAATCGAAATTATATAATATAAACAAAAATGTTGTGCCCTTTTTGAAGTTGAAAATCTCAATATTATTTTCTCATATTTTTTGAATTTTTAACACTTATAATACACATGTCATTTTGTGATTAATCTAAGATCTAATTTACATAAATTAGGTTAATTTTTCAATCCACTTAATCATTGTCAATAATATATTAGTATTATTTTTTTAAAAAAATTTGTGATTTCAAAATATGTAATGATATAATTACTATTTTTAATTTTAGTGGTTATGGTATGAAATCTATATTTATATCTATACTTCTATCTATATTGTTACAAAAAAAATAAAATTGGTTAATTTTTAAATCCTCTTAATCAATATCAATAATATATTAGTATTATTTTACTAAAATTTGTGATTTCAAAACATGTAATGATGTACTTACCATTTTTAGTTTCAATATTTATGGTATGAAACCCATATCTATATCTATACTTTTATCTATACTATTTTATAAAAATATTATCGGATTAATAAATTTAAAACATTTAATCTAAACTATATAATATAAATAAAAACGTTGTGTTTTCTTTGAGATTGAAAATCTCAATTTTGCTCATATTTTTTGAATTTTTTAATACTTAAAACACACATGTCATTTTGTGATTAATCTAAAATCTAATTTACATAAATTAAGTTAATTTTTAAATCTTCTTAATCATTGTCAATAATATATTAGTATTATTTCCTTAAATTTTGTGATTTAAAAACATGTAATGATATAATTATTATTTTTAGTTTTAATGGTTATGAAATCTATATCTATATCTGTACTTCTATCTATACTATTATGTAAAAGGGTCTGGCTTTGGTCCAGTCCACCATCGGACTGGACCGTGCCGTTGGGCTCGTGAGGGCCCACCACAGGTCCTGTTTTGAAAATATGAATCGTTCAATGTGTAGAACTCGTCGAGTACTATATGCTTGTAAAAAATCACGTTGATCGGATATCGATAACTATGTGATTAAATCAGTTTTGTATAAAAAAAAATGGACGGTGAATTAATTAACGGTTGACAAAAAACTGATTTGATCACATAGCTATTGATATCCGATCAACGTAATTTTTTACAAGCATATAGTACTCGACGAGTTCTACACATTGAACGGTTTATATTTTCAAAACGAGACTCGTGGTGGGCTCCCACGGGCCGAACAGCACGGTCCAGTCCGATGGTGGACTGGACCAAAGCCAGACCCTATGTAAAAATATTATTGGATAATTTTTGAATGCTTCTAATTAATGTTAATAATATATTGAGCAAGGATCCCATGTTCCCAAATATTCTTGTCCTTTTGTCTCAAATCACTCACAATTATTGAATCATATGATAATTCCAAGATTTGAGAATCTCAAGAAATATCTAATAGTTGTGAGTGATTTGAGACAGTAGGATAGGGATATTTGGGGACAGGGGATCTTTGGGCTAATATATTAGTATTATTTCCTTAAATTTTATGATTTCAAAACATTAAATGATATAATTGCTATTTTTAGTTTCAATAGTTATGGTATTAAGTGCATATATATATACATATATATACTTCTATCTATACTATTATATCAAAATATTATTGGGTCAATAAATTTAAAACTTCTAATCCAAATTATATAAACAAAAACATTGTGCCCTCTTTGAGTTTGAAAATCTCAATATATTTTTTTGAATTTTTTAACATTTAAAATACACATGTCATTTTGTGATTAATCTAATATCTAATTTACATAAATTAAATTAATTTTTAAATCCTTTTAATCATTTTCAATAATATATTAGTATTATTTCTTTAAATTTTGTGATTTCAAAACATGCAATGAAATAATTACTATTTTTAGATTCAATGATTGTGGTATGAAATTTATATTTATATCTATACTTCCATCTATACTATTATATAAAAATATTATTGGTTAATTTTTAAATACTCTTAGTCAATGTCAATAATTATTAGTATTATTATCTTAAATTTTGTGATTTCAAAACATGCAATAATGTAATTATTTTAGTTTTAATAGTTATGGTATGAAATTCATATCTATATCTATACTACTATATAAAAATATTATTTGGTCAGTAAATTTAAAACTTCTACTCCAAATTATATAATATAAATGAAAACGTTGTGCCTTTTTGAAATTGAAAGTCTTTGTATAATTTTCTCATATTTTTTGAATTTTTTAACACTTAAAATACATATGTCATTTTGTGATTAATCTAAAATCTAATTTACATAAATTGAGTTAATTTTTAAATCTACTTAATCATTGTTAATAATATATTAATATATATATATATATATGTTTTAATTTTGTGATTTCAAAACATGCAATGATATAATTTTTTTTTTTAATTTCAATGGTTATAGTATATTTATATCTATACTATTATATAAAATTATTATTGGTTAATTTTTAAATCCTCTTAATCAATGTCAATAACATATTTGTATTATTTCTATAGCGGCCTGCGTTAAGACCCGACCTTTTATACTCTTTGATTCGTAATTTGGTGCTCATGGTGGTTTTCTATGCCCATTATTTTCTTATATTGTTGTTTGGAGAGTTGATATTTTGGTTGTGGGTTTGTTTGAAACAGGTTGAGAGTCAGTTTTTCAAAGGAGATTCTGCCTGATTCTTTTCGGCTTCGCTCGAGCGGTCTTTTCTTTGCTCGAGCGGCCTTTGGTTCCTCTGAGTATTTGTGTTTATTGTCTGAACTTCTGAGAGGGGGGTGTTCTTTGCTTGAGCAATGGGTTGGTCACTCGAGCGGTATTTTATATCTGACGCTCAAGTGGTATTTCCTTCGCTCGAGTGGTATCATTGTACATCAGAACTACTGGGAGAGGGTCATTGTGTGCTTGAGCCATGATTTGGTCACTTGAGCAATTCTTTGTGTTTGATGCTCGAGCGGTATTTTGGTTGTTTGAGCGGTCTGTGCGTATATCATTACAAGAAAGAGATCTTTTCTTTCACTTTGATTTTCTCTCTCTCTCTCTCTCTCTCTCTCTCTAAAAGATAATTTTATCAAATTTCTTCACTCTCTCTCTAGTTCGTGTCTAAACACCCCTATACACTCAAATCTATTAGTCTCATCGCCGTAGTGCTTTCGGAAAAAGTGTAGAGCTCGTAGAGATGAACATTCTAATCGAAAAAGTTCTAGTTTTTGGCTCCATCAAACTTTGAATCTTATTATTCTCTCCTTCTAATTTTGAGGTAGGAATTTCCTCACCCTCTTTGTATGATTTGTAGCTTTGTTATGTGTTCCTTGAAAGTGTAGTGATTTGGGAGTTATAGGTGTGATTTAGGGTTTATTTTTTGGTTTTGGAATATAAAAGGTGGGTTTTCAAATGGGTTCATGTGAAATGTTGTGGATATGAATATATAGTTAAGTTAGGTTGAAATCTTAAAAATCTCTCATTTAAATGTGTTTCGAAAGAAATTGATGTTTAGTTGGAAATCTTTATACCGGTATAAGTTCAAAGCCTCTTTATACCGGTCTAACTGCAAAGCGTCCCTCGACCGGACTAGCATTACGCGTCACTCAGACCGGACTAATTTCTGGGTTCGGGACCGGACTATCTTTTAGCCTCTTCAAGACCAGAGTAACTTTATGGCCTTTTTATTCAGCCCTTCGCACTGAGGCCCATAACGGCTCAGCTCGGCCCAATTTGCATATAAATTACCCTCTCAATTGCCCCTTAATTCCATCTGCGCAGCATGATAGGGATTACCTGTCTATAAACCGGGCTAAAGTTTCAACCTTTCCAGCCGAGCTAAAACTTTTAAGCCTTTTTAGCCGAGCTAAAACTCTTTTAGCCTCTCCGGCTAAAATAAAAACCCTTTTAGCTTTTCTAGCCAAGCTAAAAAGTCCTTTCAGCCTATCCAGTCGAGCTAACTTTCTCACCGAGCTCCGCTTGTCTGGTCAGAACGTCTCTTCAATCACAGCAACTGAAACGCTTCTCCTTCCAAGGACACGTGGCACGCTCCCATTGGTCAATCATAGTTGTCACGCCGCCCTCGTATTTCGCGAGATTTGAACAGTCCCGCCTTTTTTGTCCTTTACACAAAACAAATTTCTCATTTTTGAATCCACTACTGCATCTTTTCATTTCCTCTACTCTCTGCGTTTTCTTTCTCAAGCCTCCATTATTCTTCAACGTTGAAGCTCCCTGAGTTCGTGTTCTTCACTCTTGCTGTTGCTCTCATCTCCAGTTTCTTCCTCTTCATCTGGTAAGTATTACAAATCCTTTTGATTTTCTCTTGTTTTCGTGTTTACTTAATTCATAGCATACTGTTTTTCGTGTTTTTGTAAAACACTCTACTTCCATTTGCTTTGCTTTGCGTTTTTCTGAAAAAATCCTCATAAGAACCACTCGAATCTATGAAACCTGTAGAACACTGATTTTGATTCTAAATAACCACGTAACCAAACTAAGAAGTAGTTTGTCTTGTGAGGCCTAGGCACACCCCACAACCGAACTAAAACCTGCACTAGTAGATCTTAGACAACCAAACCACCTTTGTTTTAGCCGAGATAATAAACCAACCGAACTAAGTCTGAACTTAGTATACTCGAGAGCCTTAATTATGACCGAGCTAAGTCTTCGGGGCTAGGCCAGCTTTCTTAGTTTTTAGACCGAACTCAGAAAGCTGCCCTAGAGGCTCAACCGGTCTAACCAAACCCCCTCATTAACCGAGATATTGGATCGCTCGCCAAAACCGAGTTAACAGATCCCTTTCTTAACCGAGCTACCCAGCACCTTGTTGAAACCGAAATAAAACCTGTAGCATCCCACATAGCCGAAGTAGGACTTCTTTGCTTGCTTTTATTTTGTAGCACGGTCCAATGATCTGTGCTTAACCCCTTTGTTTTCCACTTTGCAGACTTAGGTTGCCCAGACACTCCTCTGCGCGCTTAACCGAGCTACTAAGCACAATTTTTCGGCCGAACTAATTTATTCATAACTTGAAAAATAAATGGGGAAGTATAGATTCTTAGTAGAGACACCAGGTGGTCTAGCCGAATTCTGAAAGGATTACAATATACCTGACGACGTCCAACTCATCCTCGCCGAACAAGATACCATTCCGTGGGGAAACAAAGGCTTTGTACCCTTCACCCTTCTTTCAATAATAGAAACCAGACTAAGATTTCCAGTCCAACCCTTAATCTGTGAATTCTTTAGACAAACCAGAATATGTCCCACTCAGCTTTCCACCAATTCATACCGTATAATAATGGGAATAGCCGAACTAAACCGCCAAGCCGGTCTAAACCTTGGCCTAGCCGAGATACTTCATCAGTACTCCATAGGCTCTAAAGATGAAGGCTGGGTTTATTATCTCAGAATATGCCGCCACCGAGAAAAAATAATAAAAGATACACCGTACAAAGACTTAAACGATGACGATTTCTTCTAGGTCTCTGGGAATTTTGAAGACCACCAAGCCCAGATCCCAGGCCGAAGTATAAACTGGAACAAGGGCATCCCCGGTATAACCTACTTCGGTTTCCTTGCATTCTTCTTTTTTATTTCGGTTTCCTATTCTGAGCCGTAGTAACAGTTCTTCTTCATGCAGATCCAGCCCATATTTATTCATTGTACAGCTACCCCAACCTTGCTACTCTCCGCGCCGCACTACGGTATCCAGAACGGAGCTGGGCTAAGTTGTTAAATTTTGAGCTGACCTACAGATACAGCGGTCGCCGAAAAGCCAGAGTGACTGACTTTCTTCTAGAGGACGCCCCAGAACCAGACCCAACCTTGCCCCAAATCAACCTCGTCCGAACCACTGAAGAGGAAGAAATGGCCAAGAGGAGTAGACTACGGGCGCTTCTGACCGAAACAACCAGAATCGAAGTACCACCCCCAAACCAAACCCAAGAAACCGTCGTGGCACTTCCTTCTCAACAGCTTTCATCATCTCGGGCGAACAAGCGTGCCCGGACTAGCCAAACCGAGCAGCGCCTTGTCGACGAAGATGAGACCATTCTTCCGCCACCAAGTCCTCTACCGAGCCCTCAACAGGAGCGATCCGACCGATCTAGCTCTTCCAAGTGGGCACCCAAGCTCACTTTCCAGAACCGAGATATCGAGGACACCGACTCGGTGGTTGTAGAGAAGGACCATGTACTCGCCTTCAATCTGGCCAAGAGTGTGTGTCTTCCAAAAGATATGGAGCACCACCACCATCAACTGAACACCGAACTGAAGTCCATCCGTTCGGCGACGAAATCAATGATTCTGGTAAGTAGCTTTTTTTCGATCGTTCTAATTTTTCCAACTTTCAGCTCGGCTAAAAAAGAAAAAACTCTTTTACAGGCCATTCAGAAAAATAATATCACGCACAGGCGAGTGTTGGAGCTAAGGAAAATGACTAGGCAGGCTATGGCAGAAGCCGAAGCCAAGACGGCCGAACTAAATCAATCCCAACAGAGGACGGTCGAGCTGGAGGCCGAGGTAACACGTCTAACCGGACTAGTTACCTCGGCTAACGACGACAAGCAGAGAGCTCTGACCTTGATGAAAGATAAATATCTAAGGGAGCTGGCCAAACTCGAAGGCGCTAAGAACGCCGAAATAACAGTTTTGAAGAAGAAAGCTGAAGACGCCTAGCTGAAGGGCTTCAAGGAAGGCGAAGCTGCATATATCCAACAGTGTGAAGCTACGAAGGACTTGTTCTTCAAGTGCGGTTGGAGGAGTGCTGTGGAGCAGCTCGGTTGTACCCCCGACACCGAAGTCTATAATGCTCCTCAGTATTTCATTCCGGCCTCAGTGGTGGAGTATGTAGCCATTCTTCAGAAGCAATTCCTTGAGGCATTTGACGACGACAATGAAGAGAATGAGCCAACTGACACTCCGGTTGACAATGTTCCAGCTAACCAGTCAGTTCGGGTGGAGCCTTCGGTAGAAGATCTGACTATTGAGCAACCAGCTGAAACCGAGCTCCTGGCCGAGACCGAGATCCCAACTCAGACTGTAATTCTGTCTGAAACCGGGCTTCGTGTTGATGCTGACCTGGATGCCGAAGTAGATGACCTTTTTAACTGATTTTGCATTTCTTGCTTTTCCTTTTGTTTTGCACTTGTAACCGTGCTGTGGCCCCTCCGTTGTATTTGCTCTTCACTTGATGAATGAAAATCTTCTTTTGTGCTCAACTCTTATTCCGGTTTTTGATCTGTATACTTGTACTTGAAATGAATTTTCAGTGTCTTCTTGCTCCAAATTGTCATCTCGGTTTAAATCCCTGTGTTTGCTTTCTAATTGCAATTTGAAATATTTTTGGGCCGATATACCGTATTCCGATTTTAGCCTGGCAATCTGAGTAGGCTTGCTAGCCAACCACTCTTTTAGCCGATGTACTTATTTCGGCTGAAGAGTATTAAGAGTTGGTTTTAATCCAGCCAACCACTCTTCAACCATAAACTTACTTCGGCTGAAGAGTAACAAGAGTTGGTTTAATCCAGCCAACCACTCTTCAGCCGTACCCTTACTTCGTCTGAAGAGTAACAAGAGTTGGTTTAATCCAGCCAACCACTCTTTAGCCATAAACTTACTTCGGCTGAAGAGTACAAAGTGTTGGTTTAATCCAGCCAACCTCTAAGTTGGTTTTTCCAGCCAACTTAGAATAAAGTGTTCTTACTACTCACTAATTTACTAAAACAAACTTTTACAGCGAAAAATGCTTATACTGAAAAGAAAACTACTTGTTTATTAAGGAAGGGAAAAATTACACATACTTAAAAGAAAAAGCTAAAAATAAAATAACTTTAGATTGGCAGTATTCCATGGCCGTGGAATTGCCTTGCCGTCCTCATCTTCTAAGTGGTATGCCCCTTTGTCTGCTAATCCCACCACTTTGTAAGGACCCTCCCAATTTGGTCCTAACTTGCCATCTCCTGGTACCAATGTGTTTCCCATGACTTTGCGCAGTACCCAGTTTCCGATCTTGAATTGCCTTGGATGCACGGTTTTGTTATACTTTCTGGACAATTCTTGTTGGTAGGAGGCGATGTGAACCAATGCTCTGTCTCTTCTTTCTTCCGCAAGGTCAAGCTCCAATGTTATGGCTTCGCCATTCAAGTCTGGGTCAAAGTTTTCGCTTCGAATTGTAGGGAGGCCAACTTCTAATGGGATGACTGCTTCCATGCTATAAGCTAGAGAGAATGGCGTTTCTCCTGTTGATCGTCGAGGCGTGGTGCGGTAAGCCCATAAAACATGAGGGAGCTCTTCTGCCCGCTTGCCTTTGGCTTTCTCTAACCGTTTCTTCAATCCATCCAAGATTACCTTGTTTGATGCATCTGCTTGCCCATTTGCTTGGAGATATGCCGGTGTAGAATTGTAGAACTCTATCTTGTACTTTTCACAAAAGCCCCTGAAAATCCTACCGTCGAACTGAGTGTCGTTGTCTGAGATCAGGGCTTTTGGTATGCCAAACCGAGTCATGATGTTCTGCCAAACGAACTTCTTCACATCCTTTTCCTTGACTGATGCTAATGCTTCTGCCTCCACCCACTTTGTGAAGTAGTCGGTTGCTGCAAGGAAGAACTTTCTGTTGCCGGGTGCTATTGGAAGTGGCCCTACTATGTCCAATCCCCACATTGCGAAGGGCCATGGGCTAGTTAGAGGTAGAAGTTCTCTATCAGGTTGGTGTATTTGATGTGCAAACTTCTGGCATTTTTCGCACTTTTTGTCATACTTCTCTGAATCCGCTTGCATGTATGGCCACCAGTATCCTTGTGAAATTGCTTGGTATGCCAATGATCTTCCTCCTTGATGGCTGCCGCATACACCCTCATGTATTTCGAACAGAAACACTTCCACTTTGCTGGGGTGAACACACTTTAGGTAAGGTCCTGAGAACGACTTTTTGTACAATGCCAAAGATGGGGAGAGCCAAAATCGCTGCGACTTTGCTCTTATTCTATTAGCTTCTTTCTTCTCTTCTGGTCAGGTACCGTCTTTCAGGAACAGTATGATGGGGTCCATCCAAGAAAGGCCTAACTCTGCACAACATACCTCTTCTGCTTCGGGGTCTTCAATGCTTGGTCTAGGTAAGTAGTCGATCATCAATGGATGAGGGATGGAGGTGTCTGCCATTGAGGCAAAGCCTGCTAGTTCGTCCGCTCTGCTGTTTTCCTCCCTGCTAATTTGTTCTATCCTGACCACTTCAAATTTCTTGATCTCTGTTCTGACCAACTCTTGGTATTTGGCCATCCTGTCATCCTTTACTTCGTAGTCGCCAGATATTTGGTTTACCACCAGCTATGAGTTGCTGTAAACCATTAGCTCGGTGGCCTTCATGTAGAATGCTGACTTGAGACCTGCAAGAAGTGCTTCATACTCCGCTTCGTTGTTTGATGCTGGGAAGCCAAGGTTGACTGCCTGCTCCACTACTAGGCCGTCTGGAGAGATGAGGACTATACCAAGTCCTGCTCCATGCCGATTGGATGCTCCATCCACGAAGAGCTTCCACATCTCTCCGACGAACAGCTTCTAGCAGGTGGAGGGATCAGATGATGCCCTGGGGTTTTCCATGTTGCTGGTGTTTTTCTCAAGGTTCATGCTCGTTGTCTGCCCCTTGCTATCTGATTGTTCCAAGTCTGTATTTGTTGTTGGGTCTTGACTTGGTGCAGCATGGTTTGCTTCTTCTTTCCGTGCTTCGCTCTGGTCTGCCTTAGGGCCTGTCTGAGTAACCAGTACCAGGGGTTGCGTTATTCCGACGTCAACTTCCATCCCTAGTTCGGTTATTTCAGTGAGGTCGACTGGGTAGATATGATGATTTCCTGGTGTGAATTCTGCGACAAAATCTGCCAAAGCTTGAGCCTTTATTGCGGTCCTAGGTTGGAACTTGATGTCGTATTGTCCCAACTCTACTGCCCACTTCAGAATTCGCCCAGAAAAGTTTGCCCTTTCAAACAAAGATTTTAATGGAAATGCTGTGAGAACAACTATGGTGTGGCCGTGAAAGTAGTGCGACAACTTCCTTGAGGCCATCATCAAGGCCAATGCCAGTTTCTCCAGTGGTAGGTACCTGGTTTCGGTGCCCAGTAATGTCTTGCTGACATAGTAGATGGGCAGGTGTTGGATTCCTTCTGCGCGGACCAATACTGCGCTAATTGCGTGCTGCGAGACTGCCAGGTACAAGAAGAGTTCTTCTCCATTGATTGGGGTTACAAGTAGTGGTGGAGAAGACATGTATTCTTTTAGGTTTTCCAGAGCGCGGTCGCATTCGTCGTCCCACTCGAACTTGGTTTTCAGTGCGTGGAAGAATGGTCGTAGTCTATCTGACGACCGGCTTATGAACCGATTGAGCGCAGCTGCCATGCCGGTGAGATGTTGCATTTCCTTTACTGAATTTGGCCTCTCCAGATCCTAAATTGCCTTGATCTGAGAGGGGTCTGCTTCTATACCCCGGTTGGTCACCAAGAAGCCTAGGAATTTTCCAGATCCTACTCCGAACGCACACTTGGACGCATTGAGGCGTAACTTGTGCTTCTTTAGGATCTCAAACATCTCACTCAGGTCCTTGAGATGGTCATTCTCATCTTTGCTCTTGACCACCATGTCGTTGATGTAAGCCTCCATTGTTCTGCCTAACAATGGTTCGAACATCTTGGTGACCATTCGCTGGAATGTCGCCCCTGCGTTCTTTAGGCCAAAGGGCATGACCTTGTAACAGTACAATCCTCGCGGAGTTGTAAAGGATGTGATCTCCTGGTCAGGTTTATGCATGGCGATTTGGTGGTAGCCTCTGTATGCATCCAGAAAGCTAAGTCGGTTGTGCCCTGCCGTCAGGTCTACCAGTTGATCTATCCACGGTAGAGGAAAGCTGTCTTTTGGGCACGCCTTGTTGACTGTTTTGTAGTCGACGCAGACACGCAACTTGCCATTCTTCTTTGGCACTACGACTGTGTTGGAGATCCATCTTGGGTAGTGCACCTCTCTAATTGCTCCTGCCTCCAGCAGGTTTCCTACTTCTTCCGCTACTATTTCGGCGTGGTGGAGTGCCGATCTATGCGTGCACTGAATGATTGGTCTGGCGGATGGGTAGACATTGAGTTGGTGACAGATGAAGTTGGGATCAATGCCTGGCATGTCGTATGGTGTCCAAGCGAACACTTCGATGTTAGAGGTCAAAAATTCCAAGACCTCTAATCTCTCAGTGCTAGACAATGACGAACCGAGCAAAAAGAACTTATCCGGGTTCTTTTCATCTATTCTTACCTCTACCAAGTCTTCCATCGCTTTCTGACTAGCCGCTTTGCCAACATCTGCGAACAGTTCATTACTCTCAGGTTCTTCCACCGAATGAACGTATCCTTTGGCAGCGCGGCTGCCATTCACCGTAACAAAGCACTGCTTTGACATGATCTGATCCCCATAGACTTCTTCTATTACTCCGGTGTCGTTGGGGAACCACATTACTTGGTGGTAGGATGACGCCACCGATCGCATGGCATGCAGCCACGTTCTGCCCAAGATGACGTTATAAGTGGAGGGGACCTTCAACACCCAGAACTCCACTTGTTTCGTCACACTCCCTGCTCTGACTGGGAGGATTATTTTGCCGACGGGCCATTCTGGCATGGAATTGAATCCAATTAGGGAAGATACGGCAGGTGCCAAGTCTTTATCTTGTAACTTCAGTTGTTTAAATGTTTCGTAGTACATGATTTCACATGAACTACCCTGGTCAATCAGAATCCGCTTGACGTTAAAATCCTTGACTCGGAGAGTGACGACCAGGGCATCATTGTGAGGGCAATATATCCTTGCCAGGTCTTTATCCGAAAAAGACATGACGTTTGTGGCCTCTGTCTTCCCCTTCTTGATGGCAGGTTGGGCACTTAGCACCTCTTTTAAGTATTCAGCCTTTTTGATCGATCCCCTGAGCTCGCATACATGCTCGGGTTCAAAGACTCCATATATCACATTGATAGTGCCTTGAAGAGGGTCGTCGATTGGCATCCCATTGGGGTTATTGTGGTCCTGGGGGGCTGGTTGCGCCCCTTCTTCAATGTATTTATCCAGGTGTCCTGCTGCCACCAACTCCTCCAGGTGCTGCCTCAACGGCGTGCAGTTTTCAGTGCGGTGCCCCTTTTCTTTATGAAAGGTGCACCGTGACCTGTCGTCGTAGTCCTTCTGAGCCTCGCCTAACTTGGCTGGCCATCTGACGAAAGGCTCATCTCGTATTTCACTTAGAATTCGGTAGATCGGTTTTTTGAAAACCGTGGTTATGGCAGTGCGAACTCTCAACCATCTTTTATCCTGGTCCTCTCCGTTGTCTCGTCTGCCACGTCCGTTTCTGCTCGGGCGATCTACCGCGTTGACCTTTGCTGAGGCCTTCTTCTCTGGTACTGTGGTCGTGCCGGACTTTGCTTTGGCACGTGCGCCATCCTCCTCCACCCTGATGTGCTGATGCACTCTTTCCATCAAGGCTTCCATGGTGAGGGGCGGCGTCATGGTGATTGAGTCCCTTAGTCTGTTCCCGACTGGAAGGCCTCTTTTATACTGTGCAATGGCGAGATTGGTGGGACAGTCCCCAATCTGGTTAAAGGTCTCCCAGTAGCGACTGTTATAGGATCTTAGGGTCTCCTTGTCGCCCATGTCGATGGAGAGTAATTAATCGATCTCCACCGGTGTTTTGGTGTTTGTTCGGAACCTTGTTACAAACGCCTCCGCCAACTGTGCCCAGGAGGCTATGCTGCCTTCTGGAAGTTTCTCAAACCAAGTCAAGCCTAGGTCACCAAGGCTTGAGGGGAATAGGATGCACATCAAGGCCTCGTTGCGCTGATATACCGCCATAACCTGGCGGAAGTGGCTTAAGTGTGAGTAAGGGTCCGTCTTCCCCTCGTACGTGGTGAATTTGGGCTGTAGGAAGCCTGAAGGTAGGGGCGCGTTCTCGATTGCTGGGACGAATGGTGAGGTCTGCAGCCTTGCTAACGCCTTGTCCGTCGGTTCGTAGGCGGGGCGCGGTATTGGCATTCCAACCTCGACGCTTCCATGCGTCCGAGGAGCCAACCGCTGTAAGGCAGAAACTCTGTGTGGATCGCGCGCCCTGGCGTTCTCCTTCCACCGTGCCTTCTCTTCTAGCACGGTTCGTAGGTCGGACGATCTGGGCAACTGTGTCTGCCTAGATCTCGTTTGGTGCGTATGCGAGGGCCAATATATGCTTCCCTCAGTGTACGACCTGGAGTAACGAGTTCTGGAAGATCTGGATTGTGTATCGCCTGTCCTGAGGCTTCTGCTCTCTGCTTGAGAGGGTGTAGTACTCCTACTACGACTTTCCGAGTGGCGAGGGGGCGTCTTGTTTGTGCGCCCCTCTCCTGTCACCACTCATTTTCCTTTCACCTGGCGCTTTAGAGATTCCATGTCCGCCGCCATCCGACGTATCAATTCATCTTGTTCTCTGACGCGATCCTCCAAAGTTTAAGGATCAATCCTTCGCCTTTGTCTTTCTGGGCTTTGCGAACGAGAGTGATGGGGGCTGTTAGTCCGCTTCCTCCCCCTTGTATCCCTCATGGGATTCTGTCTGTGTGGCTCCAAGCCCGCCATAGGTGGGATAAGAGGTAGACCTTCGCGTTTCACACCTCCTTCTGGTGTTTGTCCGTCGATGGCGGACTGTGGTAACTCTTCGTTGTGCGCCATTGATTCTTGAGAGGAAAAGCTTGATCAAGAGGTTTTGTTCTTGTCTGACTTCCCACAGACGACGCCAATTGTACGGGGAAGAAATAAACATTCTCGTATAATCCTGTTGATCAAGTCTACGTTCCTCTGTACGACATCGCTTTATCACCTGAAAATACAAACGGGAGCTAGCCGGCGGGTGTGTGCCGGAAACCTCTCCGATGCCTAAGTCAGTAAGCTTGACAAATAGACAAAAGCTCTGTGTATTCAGAAAACAAAGTTGTGTTACCTCCCCATAGGTGATTTCAGTTAAGCTTTTATAGGTTTCGTGTGGCACAATCCTAGTAGGACTTTTACTCCTCTATGTAGAGTCCTCCTAGGATTCATACTCCTGAAGGATAATGCTTATCTTTTCACACCCCCCTCACTGCTTAAACCAAGTGAGATGGTTTTACCATGGCCGGACTCTAATATGACCGAAGTAAGCATGGTCACGCTGTGCCATAGAGTAGACCGAACTATCACTATTTCGGTTCTCCCTTCAATGGACTTGACTCAACTTCTCTTCAACAAAACTGTGATAGGCCTAGACCGAAATAACTTCAAACAATGTTTTTAGATCGAAATAACCATACCTCGCCTTAAACCGGTATAAGTTCAAAGCCTCTTTATACCCGTCTAACTGCAAAGCGTCCCTCGACCGGACTAGCATTACGCGTCACTCAGACGGGACTAATTTCTGGGTTCGGGACCGGACTATCTTTTAGCCTCTTCAAGACCGGAGTAACTTTATGGCCTTTTTATTCAGCCCTTCGCACTAAGGCCCATAATGGCTCAGCTCGGCCCAATTTGCATATAAATTACCCTCTCATATAGTTAAGTTAGGTTGAAATCTTAAAAATCTCTCATTTAAATGTGTTTCGAAAGAAATTGATGTTTAGTTGGAAATCTTAAAATTCTTTGGTTATGAACTAAGAAAAAAAGGGAAAAGATATTTAGCTTTTGAAATAAAGACGATGTCGTTTTGTGTAAAGCATTCTTTTGCAAGGGAGGTGATGAGGTGGACGTGGTGAAAGCCGAACTGGAGGAGAAGGCCTGGGCCGTAGCGGTTAGAGAGCTTGGATAGGGTTCAATGGAACGGTTTTTCAAGAGGTGGAGGTGACCGAGTAAGGGTAGGTCTTGGTGGGAGGTTTTGAAGCTTCTGAAGGATATGATTGGCCAAGACATAGAAAGATAGAAATAGAGAAACATATATGAACAAAGTGGGTTCCATGAATTCCATGATTTTAACCATGAATTCGTGAATTTCATCATCTCTATCAATCATAATATTATTATAATATAACGTTACGGTATTTCAAGACCAACCAATCAATAGTATCTTTTGAAATTTTCAACTCTTCCTATTTCTGAATGTTTATTTTTTTTTTCTTCTTTTTTTGGGAATTTGATTATCAGAAATTAATTTGAAAAAAACAAATCAGATTGTGTTTCTTGAATCTACCAAAGCATTTTTGGGCAATTTTATTTTTAATTAGTAGTAGTGGCTTTCTGAGAAAGAGAGCTTTTAGCTCGTGGCAGAAGAAGACAACACAATCAGAGAGAGGAAGGGTTTCAGGTTTTTATTTTTATTTTTATTTTTATTTTTATTTTTTGTTCTTTAACCGTTAATGGTGGGATGCCTAAGCCAAAGTTATCATTTCCACCAGATTCCCGTAATTTGGCGGCAAAGTTTGTATATTTTCCGCTAACAACCCTGATTAGTACCCCGAAAAAGGGGCACTAGTGCCCCGAAATTCTATATATAACAAAAATAAAAAATTTTTTTACCAAAACAAAAAATTAGGGACATTAGTGCTAAGAAAATTAGTGTTACAAATCATTTTTGTTTCCGCTAATTATATGTAAACTGATTTGCAGAGAGATTTGTGAGTTTGAGGCGGAACTGCGGCTAGGCCACCAAATGAATTACTTCATATAATCATAATCCACATCCTCTCCATTTCATGAGTAATGGCCATCATGATAGATATTAATAAATTAGGAAATTAAAAATATAAAAATGAAATAAAAGATAATTTAAAAATTCTAATAACTTGATCATCATAAACCATTAACTTTGAATCAGCAGTGATAGAGGTCTCGAATTCGAGGTCTCGAATTTGGCTTGAATGAAGTTTTTTTTTTTTTTTTTTTTTTTTTTTGGGCTGCTGGGTGTGTTAAATTTTTTTTTTAAAAGTCTAATATAAAATATTATACATCATCATATAAAATTATATTAAATTAATAAAATTTAACCAACAACTTAATTGATCAGTCAATTTTATCACTTAACCAGTCCAACTTAATTGACTGATCAGTCAGACTGTTGATTAAAATTCATTAATTCTATATAATTTTGTACGATGAGTTGGTACATGATGTCTAATTTTTTGGCACACCCCTACACATAACCACCTTGAAAAAAAATTAAAAAAAAAAACCAACACAGCCTAACAAATAAAATTAAATTAAATTAAAAAAAAATTGATCAATCAATTTTATTACCCAATCAGTCCAACCCAACTTACTTACAAAATGTTTAATTTTTTAACATACCCCTATATATAATCACCCCTATAAAGAAAAAAAAAAAAAAAAAAAAAACTAACTAACACATCTTTCAAAAAAAAAAATTAATTAATTAAAAAAAAAATTTCGAGGTCTCAAATTCGAGGGCTCAATCATTTTTCATTTTGAATTTCAAAACTTATAACTACATCAGTCTAGTATCAGTACAAGTGTATAAGTCAAGATTTATAAATTTTAACTTTCTGTCACTTTTCTCAGGGTACAGTTAGTTTTGATTTAAAAACTTTTACACTAGTATCGATGCAATCGGTTGAAATATTATATTTTTTACACTAGTATCGACGCAATCGGTTGAAATATTATATTTAAATATATTTTATATTTTAACTTTTTTAGCGTTAGAAAATAATAAGTAAAAAATAGGACGTTATGTTCGTAAATTTAAATTTAAATTTAAATTTAAATTTAAATTTGTTTAGTCAAAAATTTAGGGTTTGTTTGGTTTGAATTTGAGAGATAAATTTTAGAAAAAAATTTCTCAAAAATTGTTTAGTTTGAGATTTTTCTCAAAAAATTTCCAAAATCACATTCTTTTTCTTACACATCAATCAATTACTTTTTCTCTCTCCTCTCTCCTTCTCAATCACTTTTTCTCTCACACATATCTACTAAATTCTTCTAAAATATCAAATCATCTCAAACTTCCACAAAAATATACAACCAAACAAACCAAAATTTTTTTTAAAACAATTCTTCTAAATTTTTTTCAAAAACAACTATTCTAAAAACAAACCAAACAAGCCCTTAAAATCCCCAAATAATTTGTCTATAAGGGCATGATTATAAAAATGTCCAAACTACCCTTATATATATATATATATATATTATACACGATTAAAATCCCCTAATTCTCGCACTCTCTCTCTTATCCCTAGGGGTGTTGTTAGAAAATGGCTTTAGAAATTCTTTATTTTTTTTTGTTAACTTTGAGCATTAATTGAGGTGAGACCCAAGCGTTATTTTTAACGTTTCTAATTGGGTTCATGTTTAATGTCGCGTAGTGAATAAATTCATGTATTTGGTTACTCAAAACCATTTCCGGATAAATGAGAATTCAACGCGCTTTTTCGGGTTCGTGGAACTAGTTTTTTGGTGGGTTTACTACACATTTGTGAAATGTGTTTGTCCCACATTAGAAATGCTTGATAAATTGTTTGGGTTTATAAACCTTAGCATTGGATACTTGAGATGGGCTCCAAGGGGTACCCAAGTTTGTGGAAATGTAAGGTTATGGGTGAAGTGGGTTAGACCTATTGGACCCAAAATTAAAACCACATGCACGCGCCGCCGTCCGTCCGGTCGGTTAGGCTTGTCCAGCCCAATACTTATCTTTTTGGGCAAAATACTTTTGTCAATTATTTTTTATTTTTAATTTTGGTTTCAAAATTCAAAATAAATTGGTCCCGAATTTTTCTTCACCCAAACAAGTCCCTTACAGGTCCATACCACCCGAACAGGTTCAAAAGGTTCAAACAGGTTTCTACCTGTTGCTTTCTAACCGAATCTGTCCAAACAGATTGTCTATCTGTTCGAACAATTGCCTATCTGTTGGCACCTGTTCGGAATAGCCACCTTTCTATCTATATAAAGCATGCTTCCAACAACTCATTTCATTCAATTTTTTCCTCAGATTTCTGTCCTTCTTTTCTTCTTCTTCCTGTGCTCTTGCATCAGTTTCTGTATTTATTTTTAGGAAGAAAAAGTGAGAGTTTACAACAGAGTTTTGGTTCGCAAGACTTGATTTTGTAGTGTTGCAAATTTAAGTGTTAGTCATTGCATCATGGCAAGTAGACGCCGGTAAAACTCGAAGCACTGGAGCGAGGGCGAAATCTACTTTAAGGAGATTGTGTGCAACACAAGCCTCGACATTAATTTCTGTAAGCATTTAATTCTGAAAATAATTTAATTTATACATTTAATTTACACACATACACCTTTGTGGGTTCTAACAATCTTAAAGTATATTTCTTATTTTTATTTATTTTTGCGATAGACAGACAAATATTTTGTTTCAGGAAATGAAATAGTAGTAATATACTGTTTAATTTCTTAAATAGTACTAATATATTGTTTAATGATTTCTTTGATAACATAGTAGTAATATACTGTTTATCATTGGAATTTTGTTACAAAATATTTTTTCTGTATATTTTGTGTGTATTTTCTTTTGCGTATAAATTTGTGATTGGTACAATTTTTATTTTGTCAGAATTATGACAACTGAAATTAACAGTATTGAGACTGTTATTACTCAAACCCCCACACCTATTGTGCCAGTGATGACTCTGGCAGTACCGGTAAATCATGGGGAGAAACCAGAAAAATTCAATGGTAATGATTTTAAAAGATAGCAACAAAAGATGATGCTTTATCTTACCACATTGAATTTAGCTCGCTTCACTCATGAAAAGGCACCGGTACTGAACGAAGGAGAAACTGACCGGCAAGTGGTTGTCGCAGTCGATGCATGGAAACATGGTGATTTTCTGTGTCGAAACTATATCCTCAATGGGTTGGACAATACACTATACAATGTGTATAGTGTGAAAAGCACAGCTAAAGAACTGTGGGAATCTCTAGATCATAAGTATAAAACAGAGGACGTCGGTACAAAGAAATTTGTTGTCAGTCATTTTCTGGATTTTAAAATGATGGATTCCAAAACAGTTATGAGCCAAGTTCAAGATCTCTAATTAATTCTCCATGACATACATGCAGAAGGGATGGTTCTCAGTGAATCTTTCCAAGTAGCAGCAATAATTGAAAAATTGCCACCATCTTGGAAAGAATTCAAAATTATCTGAAGCATAAACGTAAGGAGATGAAATTGGAGGAACTGATAGTGCGGCTCAGAATTGAGAAAGACAACCGTGGTTCCGACAAGAAGTTAGGAAACCATGTCATGCAGGCTAAAACAAATGTTGTGGAACATGAACATGGATCAAAGTTCAACAACAAGAAGCGGAAGCATGATAGCAATGGTCCCAAACAATGATCCACTAGTAAGATCAATAAAGGGATCAACAACGGGTTCAACAAAAGGTTCAAAGGCAAGTGTTTTGTGTGCGGCAAAGATAGGCATTGCGCTAAGGATTGTTACGTTTGCAAGGACGGAAGGAGTTCAAGCAAAAAGCCAGCACAAGCCAACATAGCCGAGGATTTTTATCTTTTTAATGGAATGGCAGACATCAATCTTGTTGCAGTAGTCTCTAAAGCAAATTTGGTGGGCAATCCCAAGGAGTGGTGGATGGATACTGGAGCAACCCGCCATGTCTATGCAGATAAGAAGATGTTCACAACCTACAAAGTGGTGGAAAGTGGGGAACAATTTTTTATGGGAAACTTCTCCACTTCAACTGTAGAAGGACAATGAAAGATTGTGCTTAAAATGACCTCGAGGAAAGAACTCCCTCTTAACAATATACTCCATGTGCCAGAGATTCGCAAGAATTTGATTTCTGGGTCATTGTTGATCAAGAATGGGTTTAAATTAGTCTTTGAATCTGATAAAGTTGTACTCTCCAAGAGTAGAATGTATGTGGGGCGAGGTTACATGAGTGATGGGCTTTTTAAGCTCAATGTAATGACTATTGTACCTAATTTGGCTTTTAATAATAAAAACACATCTTCTGTTTATATTGTTGAGTCTTCTTTTTTAGATTAGGACATGTTAATTTTAATTCTTTGCGTAGACTTGTTGCTTTAGAATGTTTACCAAACTTAATTTTTGATCCTAATCATAAATGTGAGATTTGTGTTGAGACAAAACTCACTAAGGCATCATTTAATAAAGTTGAAAGAAGTACTAAACCTCTAACTTTAATTCACACAGATATCTGTGATTTAAAATTTGTTCAAACGAGAGGAGGTAAGAAGTACTTTATTACTTTTATTGATGATTGCACTCGATATTGCTATGTTTACTTATTGAGAAGTAAAGATGAAGCCGTAGAAGCTTTTAGGCAATATAAACTTGAGGTTGAAAATAAACTTGGCAAAACTATTAAAATAGTGAGGAGTGACAGAGGTGGTAAGTATGATGCACCATTTAAAGAATTTTGTTCTGAACATAGTATTATTCACTAAACCATTACACAGTATTCTCCTCAGTCAAATGGTATAGCTGAGAGAAAGAATTGAACTCTTAAAGAGATGATGAATGCCATGTTGATTAGTTCAGGGTTACCTCAGAACTTGTGGGGGGAAGCGATTTTGTCTGCTAACTTTATCCTTAACAGGGTACCCAACAAGAAACTCAATTAAACATGTAATATCCTTGTTTTGTAGTATGCTAATTGGTCCTTAACATGAATATGATTATGTGTTTGATATGATTTTGTGTGCCATTATGTGAAAATATGTGGTTTTGAATTTCTATCTGTTCATCGTAGGAATATCTGTTTGATTGTCTGCTTTGGAAATTAAATTGAAGGCCCTATCGGCCACCGAAACCGAAATTGGTCGCGCCATTGTGATTGGCATAATTTTTAGAGCCTACGGTGAAGTTTAATTGAAAAATTGATTCAGACCAGATTAAATTGATTAAATTGATGAATTAGTGCCAAATTATTTATTATTATTAAATTAGAATTAGTGGGGCTTTATATAAAGGGCCATATGCACTCTCATGGTTTCTTTTTGAGCTCAAAATTTGAGATATACATTTGAGAGGGTGAGAAAGCCGGCTATAGAGAGAGAGGGGAGAATTGTGCAATTTTGGCCTTGAAGCTTGATAACTTTGAAGCTATACTCAAGAATTTGTTATTGATTGGAGAAATTGAGCCTCTAGGTAGGTAATTGATCTTGAATTCAAGTTTGAATAATGGTCAAGAACATGGATTAAATTCATTATAAGGGAATTGAGTTGATTTTGTTGTATTTGAAGTCATGGAATGCATGCATGTGCATAATAGCCATGAATTTGTATAGTTGAGCATGAAAAATATGATCCATGTAGCATTGTGGCTAGAATCCATACTTGTGACCACCATTTGTACAATTTGAGTTGAAATGGAAGTTATATCTCACATGCATGTACCATTCATAAGAAGTATGAGCTTGAATGCATGAAACTGTTATGTTGAAAGTGAATTTGGTGTAGATTGGGACATGCATGTGATTAATTTGTGAAATTGAGCTCCATTGTGTTGTAATTTGGTGTTGGTACCATGTTAGTACATGATTATGAGAAGTTTGAGCCAAAAGCATGCATCTAGAACCATTGAATGTCGAATTGGAGCTCAAGAACATGTTCTGGAAAACCCAGAAAATTTGATGTCTGCTCGAGCGGGGAAACTGCCGCTCGAGCGTGAATTTCGTGCTCCTAGTATTTTTTTGCAGACTTGGATATCCACTCGAGCGGGGAAGTTCATGCTCGAGCGGGAAGCTATGTAGATAGACCTTCAGCTAGAGTGCCAGACTTCACGCTCGAGCGTAATTTTGATGCATCCAGCACTTTTGCAGATCTCATGGGTCCACTTGAGCGGGGACCCTGTTTTCTAAAATTTTGAAAAGGCATTCTGAGTTTCGTTTTCCGTCCTCTTTCACTTCTAAGTACTCTTAGGCATGCATTGAGCATTGTAATTGAGTTAAAGAGATAAGAATGAAGCCTAAAGAGGAAAATGTGAATTTAGAACGGGTTGAATTGTTTGTGACCCTTTTGTGTTCATGGAATGTGTAGGGTCGAGCTCCAGAGCAAACCAACCAACCGATCACTGTGAGTAATATCTTAACAAAGATATCTGAAATATGTTGTTGTCCAAATTACTTACTTCTATGTAAGTTTTATAAGTTCGTTGATTCGATTGGTGGACAATGTTGCTATACCAAATGAATGGGCCAGAGGCCGTTTTGACATGAATGAATGGACCAGAGGCCATTTTGACACGAATGAATGAATGGGCCAAAGGCCAGTTTGACATAAATGAAAATATGAATTGGGCCCAAGGCCGTTTGAAGCATGTTGTTCTACATACTGTTTGCATAACTCCTTTATTTGATATTATTCACTGGGCTTTTGCTCACGCTCATTCATGTGTTTGTAGGTGAGCCAAGAGAAGTACAAACCCAGCCCCAGTGAAGTCTGTGAGGAACAACAAAGGTTTTGAAGAGTCAGCCCTTGCGTCTCACGCACGAGACCCGTCTTCACCTTTTTGTCATGTGGGCGAAGTCTTTGAATATGTTGTATATAGTTTTCTTGGGTTGACTTAGACTTATATGATCCTGTATGTAGAGAACCTTGTGTAGTACATATTTTTGTTTGTGAGTTATTAATATGCATATGTATGGTTTGTTATGATGTGCCATGTAAGCACAGCTCTATGGACAAAGTTTTAAACTGCTTCCGTTTGGCCCCCATTAACTCTGTTAACATACGTTTGGTTTGGTTTGAGGCCATAGGTAATCTCATGATTACTGGCCGGTTATGTCCTCAACCCACAGGGACGGGTTCAGGTCATGACAAAACACCTTATGAATTATGGAAAGGTCGACGACCTACTTATAATTACCTCAAAGTGTGGGGGTGTTTGGCCAAGGTTGCAGTCCCTAGTCCCAAAACGACTAAGATAAGACCAAAGACCGTTGATTGTATGTTCATTGGTTATACAAATAATAGTAGTGCATATAGATTTTTAGTTCATAGATTTGAAAATCCGAATATGCATGTAAACGCTATTATTGAGTCAAGAAATGCATCGTTTTTTGAACACATTTTTCCTAGCAAGGAAATTGAAGAGAAAAGTTTAAATAATAGAACTTTTGATGCTGCTATGGATAGCAGTGAAGACCAAAATGATAATGAATCAGATGAACCTAGACGTTGCAAGAGTGCTAGGATCTCTAAATCATTTGGTCTAGATTTTCTGACATACCTGTTAGAAAATGAGCCTCAAAACTTCAAGGAAGCAATGTCAAGTCCTGAAGCTCCATTGTGGAGAGAGGTTGTGAATAGTGAAATTGAATCAATGCTACAAAATCATACTTGGGAACTGGTGAATCTTCCACCAGGATGTAAACCTCTTGGATATAAGTGGATATTCAAGAGAAAAATGAAAGCAGATGATTCAATAGATAAATACAAGGCTAGACTTGTAATTAAGGGATACAGGCAGAAGGAAGGCCTTGATTATTTTGACACCTATTCACCAGTGACAAGAATAACATCCATCCGCATGTTGATTGCGATTGCAGCTTTGTATAATCTGGAAATACATCAAATGGATGTTAAAACAGCTTTTTTGAATGGCGAGTTAGATGAGGAAATCTATATGGAACAACCAGAAGGGTTTCAAGTTCTCGGCCAAGAGAAAAAGGTTTGTAAAGTTGTCAAATCCCTTTATGGATTAAAACGAGCTTCGAAACAATGACATGAAAATTTTGATCACGCTATGCTTTCCGATGGTTTTAAGATAAACGAATGTGACAAATGCGTCTATATTAATAGCACAGACAAAGGTTATGTCATAGTTTGTCTTTATGTGGATGACATGCTCATTATTGGAAGCAATAATGACATGATTAAATCTACAAAGAAAATGTTGAATAGAAAGTTTGACATGAAAGATCTAGGAGTAGCAGACGTAATTCTAGGAATAAAAATTACTAGAACATCTAAAGAATATGCGTTATCTTAGTCTCATTATGTTGAGAAGATTCTGGAGAAATTTGGAAAGCATAACGACCATCCTGCTAAAACACTTATTGACATTAGTCTTCATTTGTCAAAAAATACAGGTGCAAGCATATCACAATTAGAATACTCTCGAATAATCGGAAGTTTGATGTACTTAATGAATTGCACTGGGCCAGATTTAGCCTATGTTATAAGCAAATTGAGTAGGTACACAAGTAATCCAGGGTCCAATCATTGGAAAGCGATAATTAGGGTACTTAGGTATCTAAGACATACCTAGAATTATGGCCTTCATTATACCAAATATCCAGAACTACTCGAGGGGTATAGTGATACAAATTGGATATCGGATACTAAATACTCAAAATCCACTAGTGGATACGTCTTTACCCTAGGTGGTGCTACAGTCTCTTGGAAATCTTCCAAGCAGATATGCATAGCTAGGTCAACAATGGAATTTGAGTTTATCGCATTAGATAAAACAGAAGAAGAAGTAGAATGGCTTCGTAATTTCTCAGAAGACATTCCAATGTGGCCTAAACTTGTGCCAACTATATGCATTCACTGTGATAGTGAAGCATCAATAAGACGGGCACAAAATCATATGTATAATGGTAAGTCTCGACATATTCGTCGAAGACATAATACTGTTAGACATTTGCTCACATGGAATAATTTCTATAGAATATGTAAAGTCAAAGGAGAATATTGCGGATCCATTGACTAAAGGGCTAGCCAGATAGCAAGTGTACTATTTATCGAGAGGAATGGAATTAAAGCCTATTACTTAAAAGTCGCTATAATGGCAACCCAACCTAGTTGACTGGAGATCCCAAGATCTAGGTTCAAAGGGACAACCAAATTATGGATGACTTCACGTATCACTAAGGAGGTTTACTCCTACTCATTTCTATGATAAGAAGAGTGATACCGGCATCATTAGTAGGATAAGCTTTGCTTTTAATGATTCTTATAGCTTGAATATCTAAGTGGGGTATAGCAGGATACTCTTAATAAGAAATCACCTATATGAGTGTGAACTGGGCCAGTTCTGTGAGAATTGAGAAGGCTAAATTCTCTACAGCACTCATGAATTACCAAGCGTTGTTCAGGGCCAAAATGAACACAACCGTAAGAACCAAATTGTGTTTGCGGGTACACTATGTGTAGTCTATTGTCTTGGCTTACACAAACAGCTGAATAGTTCAAGGCATCGCATCAACTGGTTAGCTAGTAAGTCTGATAGGCTTTCACTAGAGGAGGTTCAAAGCCAAAAGCTACCTATCTCGATGTGGTGTATCTTCTTAATGTACTCTTTCTTTGTCTGCATCTTGTTGCATGTCTGTTATCGTGAATTCCATTCATGTGGGGGATTGTTGGAAAATGGCTTTAGAAATTCCTTATTTTTTTACTAACTTTGAGCATTAATTAAGGTGGGACCCAAGCATTATTTTTAACATTTCTAATTGGGTTCATGTTTAATGTCGTGTAGTGAATAAATTCATGTATTTGGTTGCTCAAAACCATTTTCGGATGAATGAGAATTCAACGCACGTTTTTGAGTTCGTGAAACTAGTTTTTTGGTGGGTTTACTACACATTTGTGAAATGCGCTTGTCCCACATTGGAAAGGCTTGAGGAATTGTTTGGGTTTATAAACCTTAGCATTGGATACTTGGGATGGGCCCCAAGGGGTACCCAAATTTGTGGAAGAGTGAGGTTATGGGTGAAGTGGGCTAGACTCATTGGACCCAAAATTAAAACCACACGCGCGCACTGCTGCCGCCGTCCATCTGGTCGGTTAGGCGAGCTGGGCTGGGCCTGGGCTTGGGCGCGGGTGCGTGTGCGAGGCTGGGTTGGGCTTGTCCGACCCAATACTTATCTTTTTGGGCAAAAAACTTTTGTAAATTATTTTTTATTTTTTATTTTGGTTTCAAAATTCAAAAATAAATTTGTTCATAAATTTTCTTCACCCAAACAAGTCCCTTATAGATCCATACCACCCGAACTGGTTCAAAAGGTTCAAACAGGTTTCTACATGTTGCTTTCCAACCGAATCTGTCCAAACAAATTGTCTATCTGTCCGAATAGGTGCCAACAGAACAGTTGCCTATCTGTTGGCACCTGTTCGGAACAACCACCTTTCTGTCTATATAAAGCATGCTTCTAGCAATTCATTTCATTCAATTTTTTCCTTAGATTTTCGTCTTTTTTTTTTTCTTCTTCCTGTGCTCTTGCATTAGTTTCTGCATTTATTTTTAGGAAGAAAAAAAGAGAGTTTACAACATTGTTTTGGTTCGCAAGACTTGATTTTGTAGTGCTACAAATTTAAGTGTTAGTCGTTGCATCCTGGGAAGTAAACGCCAGTAACACTCGAAGCACCAGAGCGAGGGCGAAATCTACGTTAAGGAGATTGTGTCCAACACAAGCATCGACATTAATTTCTGTAAGCATTTAATTCGGGAAATAATTTATATAATTATTTTCTGAATTATTTTATTTTATTGTTTATTTAATTTATACATTTAATTTACACACATACACCTTTGTAGGTTCTAACAGGTGTAAATCTGGTTCGACCCGGCCCATGTCGGGCCTCGCAGGCTCCCGCCAAAATTTGGGCCGAGCCGGGCCGGCCCACAGGCCAAACAAAATTAGGCCCAGGCCTAGGGGTATTTGGGGCCTTGGGTGGGCCGGTAGGCCTAGGCCTAGCCTCTGGCTTGGGCTGGGCTTGAGCAGGTCTGGCCAATTTTTTTGTTTTTAAAATTTTGTTCTACCAAAATTTTATTATTTTCCACTAAAAAAAAAAATAGGCCTTAGGCGGGCCAGGCCTTGAGTGGGCCTTAAGCGAGCCGATAGGCCGGGCTAGGCTTCAAAATGATGGCCTAAGCCCAAGCCCAAGGGCTCGGACTGGGCTCGGGCAGGGTCCTACTCCAAGCTGCAGGCCATTTTTACACTCTTACTTATCCCTAACCCCCCTCCCTCGCTATCTGCAAACTCTCTCTCTCTCTCTCGACAAATAACGATATTACGACCTCTACCGCTATGGTGGAAGACCTGAGGGTCTCCTTGGCCGACACAGATGAGCGTTTAGAGTGAGCCAGGGCTCAAGAGGTCGATCTAAGCCGCCGTCTATAGTTTCAGTCACTGGAGCACACAGAAAATAAGTCCGTTCAACTTATTCATCGAATTTGTAACCTCCGTCGAACTCCGCCCACCGTCACGTTGCCATCTCTGCATCGTGTTAACGGCGTCTTGTTTAATATCGACGACCTTGATGACCTGTCACTCTTCCGCAAAGCCACCATCGTGTCTTCGTCGGACTAATTCAGAACATCAAGCACAAGGCTTACAAATGCAGATTTGGTGACTAGAATTCAGATAGGAGATGAAGAAGATCATGCTTGCCATTGCCGATGGAACTGCCACTAGTTGCGACTTCGAGGCCATATTCTCCATATCTGTTGCCGCCTCCACCTCTTTGGCTATTTGTTTTCAGGTTTGTTCCGTCTCGGACTGAAGTTCAGAAAGCCATATATGATCTTCAAATGTAAAATCCCTGAGAAATTCAGCCATATCTATTGTCTTTTATATATGTGTGTGTGTGTGTGTATATCTGTGTGTTTATGTTTGTGGATTGATTAAGGCCGAATGTGCAACACTGAGGTCATTAATTAGGATCTCTTAACTTTACTTGCTTGTCAAACTATATATTTTACGTCTGTTTAATGTCAATCAGGTTGTACATAGTGCTAGCATAAAATGAGCAAAAATACAAAATTTTGGAAAGAAAAGTTCTTCCCGCACGTGCGGAGGCCCATTCCTACATGTGCGGCCTTTACCTCGGAGCCAAACAAGGCCTAATCTTCCCGCACGTGCAGAGGGTTTTCCCGCATGTGTGACACCCCTTTCTGCACGTGCAGTGACCAGTTATGTACATACGGTTGTACCTTGGATTTCGTGCCACTATTTTGAACCTGTTTGAAAGACAACAAAGGTATAAAAACACAAAATATTGGCTGGAATAGGGTTCTGAAAAATTAAAGGAGAAAGAGGAGGCTAGGGTTTGGAAAAAAATGATTCTAAATCTTCAATGCAAATTCCCATGGAGGGTTCCATCTCTTCCACCTTTTCCCACTCCTCCATGAGTGACTAGGCTCTTCTTTTCTAGGGTTTTGATGAAACCCTAGCTATGTAATTTGGTTTTCTTTTTGGTTTTTGATTATGCAAAGGTTTGAACAATTGTATGGTGTTTTAGAAGTTTCATATATATATATATATATATATATTCCACTATTTGTTCGAGTATTCGGCTTTCTGTGATTGTTGAATGCTTTCCATACAATGGTTTTTTATTATTTCATATTCAAGGTATGAGATGAACCACACTACAAGGGATGAGTCGTGTCACTACCCTAGTTTAAAGTGAACGATTCGTACTACTTGAGATGGTTCGTGCCCGTACATTGAACGTGATGATTTTCTTAATAAATGCTTCGAACTTGTAGTTGCGAAGTATTATTCCGTTCGAACCGTAGCATAATTGATTTCAAATTGAAACCTTATTTACGTAACTAGTGGTGAACTCATTGCCCTAGGTTTTTTCCCAAATCAGTAAATTCATCTTTATTTATAATTGCTAGTTTATTCGTTTGTTTAATTTAATTATTATTAGGTTATGAACAATCAATATTTTTATCAAAATTAATTTAGGAATTTAACAATTAAATTAGTTTAATTTCCCGTTTGTCCCTGTGGATCGATACCTGGACTTACCATTTGGTATAGTTTAATGTTTAATTTTGGTGTGTGAAACGACCCATCAAATTTTGGCGTCGTTGCCGGGGAGTTCTGGAGAAATTAAGTAATTTAAAGTTACATTCCTATTTTAATTTTTAGTTTAGGATTTTATATTTTTGTGTTGCTAAGTGTGCAAAGTGTTTACAAGTAGAGCTATCACTGAAGTGCAAGCGGAGCGCAACCAAGCTTTAAAAACAAACCCCAGCACCAAAGTGCTTAAAAAAAACAAAAGCAAATATTCGCAAGAAAAACACCAAAGTGCTAAAACTAGTGAGCACAAGTGGAAATTGGGATAACGTCCACACGTCGAGCACCCGCAAGACGAGTAAAGCGTTTTCCTTAAATCGCTGTGAGTATTTCTCCCTTTGGTATTTGCTTTCATAACTTAGTGCACAGAGTCGGAACTTAGTGTGTGTGTGTGAGTAGTGTATGCACGGGCACCGTTCTTGTCGCCCTAAATTGTGGAGTTCGGATCTTGAACTAGAAAGGACTTTTAGGAAACTTAGAGCCTCTGCCCGTGTTCCCAGGCTTGAATATTCATATCCATACTTCGAGCCATTAGAGATGGTGAAGCCGAATGGCCTAAATGGGCCTAACCGGACCCTTAAGAATTACTTCACACCCACTGCATATACATCACCATCATGCATCCAGTTACCTGACACCACTGCTGCTCATTATAATATTAAGTCCAGCACCATCCAAATGCTTCCATCATTCTATGGACTAGCTCATGATGACCCTTACAAACATCTACATGAATTTCTGGAAATTTGCTCTACAGTGAGAATCTAGAATTTCACAAATGAGGCCCTAATGTTGCGTTTGTTTCCATTTTCATTAAAAGACAAAGCTAAACACTGGTTGAACTCTTTACCTGCTAATTCAATCACAACTTGGGACCAATTACAGTAGAAGTTTTTGGAGAAGCACTTTCCCATTGATAAGACCAACCAATTCAGGCGAGTCATCACCAATTTTGCTCAAATTGATGGCGAGCAATTTCATGAGACATGGGATGGACTTCGTGACCTTCTCCAACAGTGTCTCCACCACCAAGTGCCTGATTGGCAACTTGTGCAGACCTTTTACTATGGCTTAACTGAGCCTCACTGCCAAATGATGGATTCTTCTTGTGGTAAGACATTTATGTCCAAAAATGATGTCGAGGCATGGCAATTATTTAAGAACCTAAGTGATAATTCCTTTCACCATGCCTCCGCAGCCCGGCAAGTCCGGCAACTAGTAGTTGGAGCCCTAAAAAGAGGGGGCATTTATGAGGTAAGGCAAAACCTAGAGTTAGCCCAACAATTAGAGGCCTTATCCCACAAGATGGACCAATTATTAGCTGCGGGACATGCCCCTACACAACAAGATCAGTCTCAATTTCACGAGGCATGTGCTATTTGTGCGAGCCTTACTCATGACTTGAGTGAGTGCCCTTCGGAATCACAATTTTCGGAATTAGTCCAAGAACATGTGAGCGCAACTCAAGGATTCTCCAACCTGGATAATGACCTATATTCCAACACATACAATCCGGGATGGAGAAATCACCATAATTTTTCATGGAGGCCTTCTTCACAAGGCAGTTCTTACAATTCTCCACCACCAAGGAATAATTTTAATAATTTTGCCAACCAATCTTCTTACTGACCACCACAACCTTATCAGCAACTACAACCCCCGCCTGTTCCTCCAGGTAACTCGGTCTTTGAGACTCAGGTGTTAGAAGTTCTCTCAAAACTTAAGGGGTTAGCACTAGTAATTCACTCCCATACTCACTCCATTGCCAAGCTAGAGGCCCAATTGGGTCAAATGGCTAATAACATGAATAGGAGAGGAGGGAAAATTATTGAGTTAGACTGTAGCCAACCCTAAGGGTCAATATGGGGTAGAAGGGTCAGGTGGAAATGGAAAGCACCACGAGCAGGTGCAAGCGGTGATCACTTTGAAAAGTGTGAGAGAGTTAGAGCCTCGGCCGGTTGCGTCTAATGCAACTAAGGCTACGAACGGTGATTACGGTGGTCAACTCAAAGAGAGCAAGGGTGATGGAGAAGCACCTATGGGGGATGACTTAGTCCATAGCACTTCACAGGAGCCTAAGGCACCATATGTGCCTAAGGCACCCTTTCCCCAATGCTTTGATACCCCGTCCCTTTTTAATAAGAAGGCGGCATCCATAGAAGCAATGATAGACGTCTTTAAACAGGTAAAAATAAACCTCCCTCTGTTGGAGGCGATTAAGCAAGTACCCTCCTATACTAAATTTCTGAAGGACCTTTGTAAGCAAAAGCGTAAATCTAGGACACACATGTCCCAAAAGGTCATACTCACGAAGCAAGTAAGCTTCATTTTATTGAGTGACACACCCCCTAAACTTAAAGACCCGGGTGCCCCAACCATTGCATGCATTATAGGGGATCATTTCATTGATAGGCCCTTGTTAGATTTAGGAGCTAGTGTCAATTTGTTGCCGTACTCTGTGTATGAGGAATTCGGGCTTGGCGAGTTGAACCCCACTACTTTTACTCTCCAGTTGGCTGACCGGTTCTTCAAAGCGCTACGTGACATGATTGAGGATGTGCTAGTAAAGGTCGATAGGTTTTATTTTCCTGTTGATTTTTTTGTTTTAGATATGGAACCGGTAGCCAACTCTAAGAAACAAATCCCGGTGATCTTAGGTCGACCTTTCTTGGCTACGACCAATGCATGTATTAATTGTCGTACCGGGTTATGGAAGTTTCATTTGGGAATATGCAAGTGAAACTCAATGCTTTCCAAGCATCCCAACAACCCCATTGTCACGACCTAAACCCGCCCCTATGGGTTTAGTATCGTAACCGGCTAGTAATCCGTGATTACCAAAGGCCTGCTTAACGGTAATGACAGTATTACAGAGTAAGGGGCTGGCAGAAGCCAAAACAGTAAATAAAGATGTCCAATGAGCTGTGAAAATCTGAATGCAAAAAGACTTTTATGAACAAGCCACATTCGAAGCCAAAACATATATACATCATATACACAAACATTCAGGTTATGGACCAAATCCCTTCACCATAACTGTACAGAAAAGTCTTAAACATTATTACAAAACAGAGACAAAGGGTGAAATTGAGACATCCCAAAATAGCCTTAGCTTGGACAGACTTGGGAACCTCGAGGTGAGGCACAAAGGTTGGCTTGACAAAACGGGAGCTTAACTTGGCGCTTCTAGCTCCGATCCGATGCATGGACACCTACATATAAATATAAACAGTGAGCTAAAGCCCAGTGAATAATAGTTGTGTAAAGAGGTTAAGAATGAGTGTCCTTTTAGAAATAAATCAGTCATATCAGTCATTTAGAAACCATAGCAGTCATAAGTGGTACATCCAATAGCAAAACAGTACAGTAGGTCTTAACAGACCGAACAGTCAGTTGATGGCCATCATAATAGTATACAGTATTGGTTCCAAGTATTGGAATCGACAGAGATCTCTGTGATAGTAACAATAACAGTACAGTAGCAGTAAGTTGCTATGGATGCCACGAGTACAGTTCATAAATAGGACATCATCCATTTAGTAAATAGTATCATTTCAGAAAATAGTACAGTTAATTATTCAGAAAATAATCATCATTGAACATATATTTACAACATTGTTACTCACAGAGCACTGGGCTATAGGCAAGCTAATGAGCGTCCTCGGATGGCAACCCTACACAATTGCAGAACGAACACACACTAAGTTACACACTTAGGATTAACAACTTAGCCCCTTAACTTGACTTGGTGTGGTTCTATAACCTTATCCTCATTAAGATGTCTTAAACTAGGCCTAAGAATGCCTAGGATGGAATGAGGATGCAAAGATGTACTTTAAAACACTTTTCAAAATTTTCAGAAAACAGGGGTCTCGCTCGAGCGTGGCTTTCTACGCTCGAGCGAGCTTTCCAAAACAGAGGGGTCGCTCGAGCGTGGGATTCCTCGCTTGAGCGGTTTGTAAAAATGCAAAAAGTGCTGGATGTTGAAAATCCCCGCTCGATGCTCGCTCGAGCGTGAGACACAGCCCTCGCTCGAGCGTAGGTCTCGTCACTCGAGCGTGCGTCTCCATGCACCAAAAACCTAAGAGCTTGCAATCTACACTCGAGCTAGCATTCCCTCGCTCGAACGGAGCTCTGAACAAAAGACGGTCGCTCGAGCGTGGAATCCTTCGCTCGAGCGTGGAAGCCAAAATCTGGAATTTTCAGATTTGCCTCCCAAGCTCAAACCAAGTATTCAATACCTCAAAACTCAACATTTTGGGCCAATTTTCTGGAAAACACTTAGAAACCAACAATATAACATGTTTTGAAGATCAATTTGTAAAATCAAAGCCCAAGGGTGAGGCAATTGAACACAAATTTCAACTCAAAATTCAAGAACATGAAGAACAATGCAAAAATCATACATGCATGAGTTCCCATGAACTCTAATGTTTCAAAACATGACCAAATGCAAGTTTTAGCTCAAGAACATGGTGAATTCAGGGACTACATTCAAAATATGGACATGCATGTAAAGATTTCATGAAAAACGACTTCAAAACATTATGATTTGAACATGCATGCAACCATAGCTACTCAATACAACATTTAAAGCCATAATTTGACTCTAATCTCCAACATTTCCATGAACCATGCAAGGTACAACTTAAATTCATAATTGAAATGATGAAACTCTTACCTTAGGTCTAAAATCTCAAGTGTGTTAGCTCAATTTGCAAATTCCCTACAATTCTTCTAATTTTCTAAGCCAAATTCTTGATGAAACCAATTTCCTCCCTCTCTTGCTCCCTCTCTCGGTTTGGCTCAAAAAGATGAATGAAGAAATGATGCTAAACAATGTAAAGGGTGAGAGAAATAGTGGCCTAGCATAATCCACTCAACGGCAAATTCGCAAATAAGTCCAACTAATGCACTTTAACTTAAATAACTCTAATTTAATCATTCCAAATCAAATTTAAATTAAATCTACCATAAAATCACATAAATCCTAATTAGCATATAACACAAATCAATTTTAGATTCGGTCGCCGATAAGGCCTTCAATTTGCAGTTCGAAACTTAAAACATGAACATATCATTTAGTAATCAAACAGATAGGAGTGCATTTAAAACAATATACTCATGCAATCAGTTTAGAATTTCAGTATGATCCATTACTTATCATGCTTAATTAGAGATTAGCACTAGTCAGAGGTGAGGATTGTCACACCCATGAAAGAGAAGAGTGTTTATTTGTGGATGTTATGGATGTGATTGTGGAGGAGGCTTTACTCTCCATTCTTGTAGAGGACCCTCTACAGGCTTGTCTAGCTCATTTTGGGTTCAAGGATTTTGATATTGATAGGTCAGTTGATGAGATGAATGCCTTACTTAATTCTTTGTCTACACTGGATTTTCCTATGTGGAAAGCCAGGTTTAAGCCCCTTCATCCTCAGTCTAGAGAGCCTGCCATACCATCTCTAGTTACACCATCTACACTTGAGTTGAAGCCACTCCCAGCCACACTCAAGTATGCTTTTTTAGGGCAAAAGGATACTTTACCTGTCATCATTGCATCTGATTTAACTGCAGAGCAGAACAGTCAATTAATGAGTATTCTTGTGGCACATCGGAGTGCTATAGAGTGGTCAGTGGCCGATTTGAAAGGGATGGATCCCTTTGTATGCCTACATCATATACATCTAGAGAACGATGCCAAACCTTCTCGTGAAATGCAATGGAGACTTAATCACAACATGAAAAGTAGGTGTTAAAATTGTTGGATACGGGTATTATATACCCCATCTCGAATAGCAAGTGGGAGAGTCCCACGCAAGTGGTGCCCAAGAAATCGGGCATCACTATTGTAGAGAATGAGCAGGGAGAGTCGGTCCCCACACTAACCCCTCATCAATGTTGTCACCAATATTACTAGCATTAATTAACAATCCAGAAATTAAAAGTTCTTAAATTACAACTCCAATAAAAACTTAAAACTTAGTCTTAGTACGTAAAAACAACATGAATATAACATTAAAAAAAAAAAAAAAAAAAAAAACTAGAAACTTCGAAAAAGGGTTCATGGATCTTGGGCACTCTTCAAGCTAACCAAGGCTAAGTGTCGCCTTACAAGGCCTCGGTGTTTCTTTCGGTTTCTTCGGTACCTGGCATAAAACGCCAGGGCAATGGGAATGCCAGTAAGCGACGAGCTCAATAAGATACTACAACTCGAAAATACCCACTCCGATAATAATACTCACAATTTATGAATAATGTGTAATAACAGAATAACAAGTAACATGTAGTAAGCATAAAATGAATGTTATCAGTTGAAATAATAACAATAGATAATAATAAATCAAAATATAACAAACGGAAGCAGTATTTCATCATAAGGAATATGCCCACCTTTCTTTTTAAATTTTCATAGATTTAGTTTATCAGATAAATTTAAGTAACTCCCCGCGGAGCACTATTTCCACTCAACCACTAAGCAATGGCCACGGGCAATTCTGACTCCCCCTTGGTCAAATGTTCAAATGTTACTTATTGTAACTACCAATGATGCCCACGCACCAGGGTTACATACCCGAGTCATGACATCACGGTTGCCCTAAGGGAACGGTCTATGTTGTGACACCCGCACCACCAACCTTATCTTGCCTACACCGATAAGAGTTGAAATACCTTCCCGTGCCATGTTAGGGTTCGCAACTCACTTGCGCAAGATTCTAAACTGGGCTCACCCCATCACTTATAAGTTTTAATGTATCATTGGTTAAATTTCATGTTTCTTTACTTGTTGAGATATTCACAATAATTCAACATTTAATTACTAATAATGTTATACCAACTCATTGAAATTCCCAATATAAAATATTACACATGTCACACAATAATAAACAAATGTATAAAATTTAAATAAATAATTTATTTAACCATGGTATGAAATAATAATGTAGATACCAAAAAAAAAAAAAAGAAATAAAGCATAATCACACACATGCATGGATTTTTAATCTACAAGATTAGATTAGCACAATATTAAATTTTTGTCCAAATAAACAATTGAAGAGATAATTTTTGATTCCTCCTTAATCTGCCAGAATTTTCAGAATGCATAACTCGTAATTAAAATTATAAATAAATTACTTTACAACTCGACAATTCATATAAATCTACAGAATACTCAATAAACATGTTATGGTCATCAGAAAGCATTTTCCAAAAATAAATTATAAATAATTATGAAAATTTTTAAGAAAGTTTATGACACAGATTTATCACATTTTCTTAAATTAATTCCATACTTAAATTTATAAATCAATTCCACAATCTAAAAATTTATTATGAAACTAGACTTCTCAAATTTCATTTTTTGTTTAGAAATTACCAAATTTGGTTTAATATAAAATTTTTAATGATTTTTCAAACACATAGTAAAATCTGCCTATAGCTCTAGATTTGATTAAAAATCTGTATAAATTCATACAAATTTTCTGGTAGATTCAAGGATCAAAGAAAATCTTCAATCCTCTCTTTAATGGTATAAACTACACATGCAAGTCTATTTCCACAATAATACCATGACTTTAAGACTATCAATATCTTCAATATTTGATATACACATCACAAAATTTATATACATATATACAAAAATTTCTATCTATAAATTAGTCATTTTATCATATGAATATAATTTGAAAATTTCAACAATTAAAAAAAATGAGAGGGTTGAGAGGGTTTTCTTACCTAGTTGTAGGATTGAAATGGAATAGTGAAATGGTAGGAAAATATGCAACCTTAATCTCCCACTCTTTTTCTTCTCCTACTGCTTTGTTGCTCACAGAATTTTCTTTATCTTTTTTTTTTTTTTGCCTCTATTCTCCTCACTGATCTAGAAGAGTAGACATACCTATGTATATATAGATAATCAAGCTGAGCCCTTTCTCTCTCTCTCCCTCTCTTTCTCATCATTCTCTCTTCATTCTATGAGTTCACTTTCTCTCAATTCCAAGAGTATAATGGGCTCTCCTTCCCTATAATAACATGCAATCCAACATGTGGCAAAGTTGCCACCGAAATCTGTTATATATATATATATATTTTGTGAGTTGCTTAAAATTGATACACTAAGATTTTTAACTAAGGTATTTAGTAAGAAAAATTATCATGTTGAGTCTTAATTAAAATAATTTATAAACAATAAATATTGAATACCCACAAAATTATTATTCTTAATAATGTCTTTGTTAGGGATTGAATTGGGTTAATTTAAAACTAACTTTTACACTAATATATATTTTAGATAGACTCTGCATAAAATTAATTAATTTATTTATTTCTTTCAAGAATAATTAAATGCGGGTTTTCACAACGTTCACTTGCCCTTTTGGCATTTTTGCTTACAGGCGCATGCCCTTTAGGCTATGTAATGCACCGGCAACTTTTCAACGATGTATGATGGCTATTTTCTCTAACATGGTGGAGAAATTTTTAGAGGTTTTCATAGATGACTTCTCCGTGTTTGGGCCATCTTTTGAGGAATGTCTCCAAAACTTAACCAAAGTCTTTATTCGTTGTGTGGAGACAAACCTGATTTTGAGTTGGGCAAAGAGCCATTTTATGGTTCGTGATGGTATAATGTTGGGACACATTGTGTCCCCTCGAGGCATAGAGGTTAACAAAGCTAAGGTTGACCTTATTGCAGGCCTTCCTCCACCCAATTTTGTGCATCAAATTAGGTCTTTGCTCGGGCATGCAGGTTTTTACGATAGGTTCATCAAAGACTTTAGTAAAATATCACGTCCTTTGTGTAGTTTACTTGCTAAGGACACACCTTTTATCTTTGATGAGGCATGTTTGAAAGCCTTTGAAACACTGAGAGTGGCCCTTACTACCACCCCAATCATGAAATCACCGGATTGGTCACTTCCCTTTGAAATCATATGTGATACCTTAGATTATGCTGTCGACGCGGTGTTAGGCCAAAGGGTTAATAGGGCACCATATGCTATATACTATGTTAGTCGCACTGTCTTGGATGCACAATTGAATTACACTACCACCGATAAAGAGTTGCTAGCTGTGGTCTTTGCCTCAAATAAATTCCAGTCCTATCTCCTAGGCTCCAAGGTCATAGTCTTCATTGATCATGTCGCTTTGCGGTATTTACTATCAAAGAAAGAGACCAAACCTAGGTTAATTAGATGGATTTTGTTGCTTCAGAAATTTGACCTAGAGATCCGAGATAAGAAAGGATCTGATAATGTGGTGGCGGATCACCTCTCCCAAGTCCTTGTTGAGTATACTAGTGACCCTTTAACTTTGCATGATTCATTTCCGGACGAACAACTTCTTGTGGTGTCACGAGCGAGCCTCTCGTGGTTTGCACATATTGTGAATTACTTGGCTATTAGGCAAATTCCTCAAAATTGGTCTAAGCAAGACAAAGACCGATTCTTTTCACAGGTCAGGTATTATCTTTGGGAGGATCCGGAGTTGTTTAAATATTGCTCCAACCAAATGATCCGACGGTGTGTGCTGGAGAGAGAGGTGTATAGCATTCTTGCATTTTGTTATTCTTTTGCATGTGGCGGTCATTTTAGTGGGCATAAAACAGCCGCCAAGGTTTTACAAAACGGGTTTTACTGGCCCACCATTTTCAAAGATGCCCATCAATTTTGTAGAACTTGTTTGCGCTGTTAGCAAATGGGTTCGATATCTCGTCATGATATGATGCCAATGTCCTCTATTCCTGTGGTAGAGATCTTTGATGTTTGGGCGATTGATTTTATGGGTCATTTCCCATCGTCATTCGGGTTTAAGTATATTATGTTGGTAGTAGATTACGTTTCTAAGTGGGTGGAGGCGATAGCTACCCGAACAAACGGTCATTAAGTAGTAATCAAATTCTTGTATGAAAACATCTTTAGTCGTTTTTGGTTTCCTAGAGCCATAATAAGTGATCAAGGTACGCATTTTTGTAACCGGTTCTTTGAGTCAGTAGTTAAGAAATACTCTATCACTCATAAAGTTGGCACTCCATACCACCTTCAAACTAGTGGCCAAGTGGAAGTCTCTAATAGGGAGGTGAAGCACATAATAGAGAAAACGGTGAGGCCAGATAGGAAAGATTGGTCAAAATGTTTGATTGATGCATTATGGGCCTACCGCAATACTTATAAGACACTCATAGGAATGTCTCCATATAGGGCGGTGTTTGGCAAAGCTTGCCACTTCCCGGTTGAACTTGAGCACTAAACGTTGTGGGCCATAAAGAAGTTTAATTTTGATATGGCCACGGCTGGGCTTAACCAGAAATTGCAACTCAATATGTTGGAGGAAATTCGAAATGATGCATATGAGAGTTCAAAAAATTTTAAAGCTAGAACTAAGGAATTCCATGATAAGCACATTAATAGAAAATCCTTTAAACCCGGCCAAAAAGTATGGCTTTTTAACTTAAAATTGAGACTTTTTCCGAGTAAGCTTAGGTCAGAATGGGACAGTCCCTTTATGGCTGTAGAGGCATTTATTCATAGCGCCATTGAGGTGCAAGATCCAAGAAATGGCCACACTTTCAAAATGAATGGCCAAAGATTGAAGCCATATATAGAAGGGATTGGGAATGAGGATATGATTGAGTCCATTGCTTTGATAGACCCTTTTTACTAAGATTGAGAGATTGATGTCTCGTTCTCTTTTCCTTCTTTTCTATTTATTCTTGTTGTGCATTATGTGACGTCTAGAAGACTTTAAATCCTCTAAAGGTGTAATTCCTTTAGTGTTAGCCGTGCCCGAACGACATCTGACGGTCTGGTATAGCCACCTAACTGTGTTTGTAGTGAGTTCCTAAGAGACCAACTTAGACGGTGGAAACTAGAGTTCAAATGGCAAAGCTTAGAACACAAAGGTTTGGAATTTCCGAGACTAAAGTTTGGTTTAAATACCTAGGGGTGTGGAGATTGCTTCAAAACCACCCCAGCTTGAACTTTATATGGCAGCCCCATAGGTCGAGTTAGCTTTATACGCCTTGATTCTGGATACCAAATCAACCTAGTCTGTCACCCTGTTGGAGAATAGGAAAAGTTACAAACATTGTTAGGGAGAAAAGTAGTACCCGTGGTTTTCGCGTGAAGATTATATCTTCGTTAAGCATTTAGTTATTTTTGAAATGTCATATTTATTTCGGATGTAAAATGAAGGTAGAAATGATTTGAAAATTTTTTGGGTTGTGATTTGGGTTTAATTTCTTAAAAAAAAAAAAAAAAAACTCGCACGTACAGCACAACCCACCGCACGTGCGGACAATATTTCAGTCCACAAGCTAGAGATTGCTTTAATGGCAGGTATGCGGGGGTAGTGCGGCTTAGTTGCTGCATGTACAGCATGGGACCTGCACGTGCGGGAAAAATTTGGGAAAAATTTTCGAGCCTGCTTTATATGTAGGTGCGACGACAGGATGCGGGTGCACTTTCGCACATGCGATGTGCACTCCCACACGTATAGGACGTCGGATTTTTTTTTTTTTACAAATTTCTTTATTACATTTTGTTTATTTATTTGTTTTTTCTTCTTTTTTGGATCTATTTTATTATAAATAAATAAAAAACAAAACAAAGATTGAATATCTAACCTAGAGACCCACTTTTCCTCTCACTCTCACAGATTCTCTCTCTCTCTACCTTTCATATTCTCTCTCTCTCTCTCCATCTCTTTCTCTACCTTATCATCTTCTTCATCCCTTTCTCTTTCACTTAAACCCTACCATCACCACCAACTTTCTTCATTCTTCTTCCTACCATCACCAACCTTCACTCAACCTCTTCTCTCCAACACTCTACCATCGGCGCCCTATTTCCTCTCCGTCCGTCGAATCTCCGGCGACTACCATTTTTTTCCGGCGAATCTCGGTTGTTTCTCTCTCTTTCTTCGCTATTTAAAGGTAACTCCTTCCTTTTTGTTTAAACTTTATATTTCTTCTTTCAATCTTCCCTTGTAATGAGGTTTAGAGATCTATTGTTCATTAAAAAAAAAAAAAAATTTCTCAGTAGCTAAGAAGACAACCACCACACGTGCGGCCATCTCCGACGCACGTGCGTCAAACCCCCACCCCCACCCCCACCCCCCACCCCCCAAAAAAAAATGCTAATGTGTTGTTTATTTATTTTCAAATTCATTTTATTTCCTTGGTTGTCTATTTATTTATTTAGTTGTTTATTTTTTTTGTTATCTAATTATTCCTTGTTAGTTTAATTCATTACTTGTTAGTGTAGTTCATTTTTATTTGTTTAATCATTCAATATTTACATAAAATGTTAATGTGTCTAGTTTATTTTATTTTATTTTATTTTAGGTTTCATTTATTACACACACACACACACAATATATATATATATATATATATATTTAGTTGTTTATTATTATTTTATTTTGATTATTATTTATTCTATTTATTTTATTATCTTATTATTACTTGTTAGTTTAACTCATTACTTGTTAGTGTAGTTTGTTTTTATTTGTTTAGTCATTAATTTTTAAATCAACTGTTAATGTGTCTAGTTTATTTTATTTAATTTTATTTTAGGTTTCATTTATTACAAAAAAAAAAAAAAAGAACAAGAAAAAGAAAATCATGAGAATTGCATGTGGTACATCAGTGGGCAGACTTGTGCTTTAATATCTTACTTTATTCTCATATTGGTTCCACAAGTATATGTGTATTTGTTTTTGGTGTGTGTGCAGGATATGAGTATACGGCTATCCACCAGGGCCTTCAAAAAGGCCAGAGGTTCGTCCTCCTCGGCACCACAGCCACCACCATCACCACCATCCTCGCCACCACCACTAGTTGAGTTGCCACGACCGAAGTGGGCTTCACGCTCGCTTCACAAGCTTACATAGTTCAACCTCAACTATTTTCAAAATGACCCAGTCACCTCTTGGGCCATTGAGCAACTCTGCCTTCGGCAACAGTTGGGCCTTTGCACTGTTACCGCGCTCACTTATCCTCGTCTGGTACGACTCTTCTACTAGAACATGTACGAGTCACTCACTTAGGTGGGACTACTGTCCATTATTGATGGCCACCTTGTCAGCCTCATAGAATCCATGATTGCCCAAGTGTTAGGGTTCTTTTCCAAGGCGGACCACCAGCCTTTCCCGGAAGTTGAGGGCCGACAACCCATACATAGCCTCATCCAAGAGTACTTCCCCGAGGCCCACGGTGACGCAAGTTACATGTGCTTTACGCCGGAGCAAGCTGTTTGGCAACTTGTTATTCATTGAATCAGTGATACATAAGAATGCCCTTCCACTTGGGCATAAAGCTAAATGCCACATGGAGCTTGTTTGGGTCCTACAAGGTTATTAGTATGGCTATCAGGTCCTGCTTGCGCACGTGATCTGGATGCATGTGCGAAAATTTCTGCAAGAGGTCGTTCAGCCTCAACCTATGCAGAACCTGACTTGGCCCCTATCATTTGCCAACTTGCTCACACTTGTCTTCGAGTTGAACGACCTCCCAATTGATCTGACGGAGGAGATTGACACAGCTTATCTAACTTTCGGGCAGCGATAATGGCAGAATAGCTTATCCTGCATCCCGCAACAAGTTGGTGCCTCGGTTGATGTGGCCCATGACCCCATCCACGACCAACTACCTCCTCTTACCTCCTCTGTGCCACCCCAAGGGGACCCATTATACATGACTCGCGATGAGTACTTATAGCTTCAGCATTCTGTGGATCAGGCCCATAGTATTCTTTACGATCACCACCAGATCCTCATGGGGTTGTGCACAGATTTTCAGGCACATTGAGACTATGCTCAGGCGTCTTTCGACCAGCTCAACGCCCGCCAGCTCGACATTCAGCAGTCAGTTGCATCACTGCAAACTGACTTTTATACATTTCGAAAGTCCAGCCAGTAGTGTTTTGACCAGCGATGCGCTCGAGTTCAGGACGAAGCGCTCGAGAAGCGGTCATTAATGAACGCCTTGTTTACACAACATTTCCCCCTACCGCGACCACTGGATTCTCAGTAGTACCAGATTATCTTTTTCTTTGTCTCTTTTATTTCTGTATTTACTTTTAGCTGTTTCTCTTTCTCAAAAAAAAAAAAAAAAAAGTGTGTGTGTGTGTGTGTGTTACTTTTTGCCTACCTGGATGTGCACCTACAATCTCTAGTAATATTCTCTCTTGCATATTTACTTAGCATTTGCTTCCATTGAGGACAATCTCATATTCAAGTTGGGGGATAAGGGAATTTTCTTTTGTGCATTTCTATTTGGCTCATAATTCTTACTTATACTTGTTTCACTTGATTACATTACTTCATTTGATGATTGACTTGTTGCTAGTGGGGTGATAATATGTGTATATGTTAATTGGGAAGCATACTAGACTTGTATGAAAAGGGTTTATTGGGTAAAACTCACATGTGATGTTTGCACTAGGATAGTTGTTTGTGGTTGTGGTATTAGTACACTTATCATGAGTATGCCTTGACTCACATGAACACACAATCATAGTGGTGACCTCTTTGTTATAATCCCTGGTGTACATCATTGATAATTGTTAGTGTTGCAGGAAATAATAAATGACTTGCCTTGATTCTCAAAATAAAATAAAATAAAAATAAATAATAAAAAAAGCACTTGACTCGTTTGGGTTTGTAGCCTCTTTAACTCGAGTTATTAAGCCTGTATGGGTGTCTTTATACCTATTGCCCTGAAACAGTCTAGTTTAGAAGTCATTGGCCCAATACTTGCTACATGAGTTAATTAGAAAGCTTAACGGACCTAGACATTGCACAGTTAAGGAAAATAAGGAAAAAAGACTTGTTCGGATTCATAGCCTTTTCAACTCGAATTATTAAGCCCGTAGGGGTGTCTTCACACCTAGTGCCCTAAAACCGTCTAGTTTGCAAGTCATTGGCCCAATGCTTGCTATAAGGGTTGATCAGAAAGCTTAATGGATCAGGACATTGCATAGTCTTTAAAAACAAAAACAAAAAAAAAAACCTATTGAGAATCCTGGTTACAAAAGTTTAATCTTGTCTATATATGTTGGGGGTTATTACGAGTTACACAATGCTATTATAGTGGTTAGTTAACTAGTTATGGAGATTGCACGTTACACCGAGGTTACTGATGATGTGTTCTACTAACATTCACAAGTACATTGAACTTGATTTGTGTAATACTGAATTGCGGTCATTACTCAATAGATTCCTTCATACTTGTCTATTGTGTCTTCAATGACTCGTCATGTCTTAATATTGCACTGTAGTGGCACATGAGTTAATCCTTGAGTGGTGTAGTGTGATTGATTGTTACTAGATAGATGTGAATATGTTACTATTTATGGGAATCATTTCTGGAAACCCTCACGGGACTTTACTCGTCCACTTGGGGTAACTTTGTGGTTTAAAGGCTTGTTGCATATGCTAAATGCAACCGTTCTTCCCACGAAAGAGGAAATAGCTAAATTTTGTTTAATTATATGTTATTTTATTTTATTTATTTATTTTTCTTCTTTATTCCTTGCTTGAGGACTAGCAAGTTGTAAGTTTGGGGATGTGATTAAGGCCGAATTTTGCAACACTAAGGCCGTTAGTTAGGATCTCTCAACTTTATATGCTTGCCAAACTATATATTTGATGTATGTTTAATGTCAATCAAGTTGTACATAGTGGGAGTATAAAATGAACAAAAATGCAAAATTTTGGAGAGAAAAGTTCTTCCTGCACGTGCGGAGACCCATTCCCGCACATACGACCTTTACCTCGTAGCCAAACAAGGCCTAATCTTCCCGCACGTGTGGAGGGTTTTCCTGCACGTGTGGCACCCCTTCCCGTATGTGCAGTGACCGCTCATGCACGTGCGGTCGTACCTCGAATTCCGTGTCGCTACTTTGAACCTATTTGAAAGACAACAAAGGTATAAAAAGATGAAAAATAGGCTAGAATAGGGTTCTGAAAAGTTGATGGAGAAAGAGGAGGCTAGGGTTTGGAAAAATGTGATTCTCAATCTTCGAAGCAAATTCCCATAGAGAGAGTTCCATCTCTTCCACCTCTTCCCACTCCTCCATGAGTGGCTAGACTCTTCTTTTTTAGGGTTTTGATGAAACCCTAGCTATGTAACTAGGTTTTTTTTTTTTTTTTTTGGTTTTTGATTATGTAAAGGTTTGAACAATTGTATGGTGTTTTAGAAGTTTCATATATATATTTTCCACTATTTCTTCGAGTATTCAGCTTTCTGTGATTATTGAATGCTTTTCATACAATGGTTTTCTATTCTTTCATATTCAAGGCATGAGACGAACCATACTACGAGGGACGAGTCGTGTCGCTACCCTAGTTTAGAGCAAACAATTTGTACTACTTGAGATGGCTCGTACCTGTACATTGAACGTGATGATTTTCTTGATAAATGCTTCGAACTTGTAGTTGCGAAGTATTATTCCATTCGAACCGTAGCATAATTGATTTCAAATTGAAACCTTATTTACGTAACTAGTGGTGAACTCATTGCCCTAGGTTTTTCTCTAAATCAGTAAATTCATCTTTATTTATAATTGCTAGTTTATTCGTTTGTTTAATTTAATTATTATTAGGTTATGAACAATCAATCTTTTTATCAAAATTAATTTAGGAATTTAATATTGAAATTATTTTAATTTCCTGTTTGTCCCTGTGGATCGATACCTGAACTTACCATTATTCTAAAGAATTTAGAATAGTTTAGTGTTTAATTTTGGTGTGTGAAATGACCCATCATGGATGTATGCATATGCATGCATGAGTAAGGGTTTTGATTTTTATTTTTGATGTAAGCTTGTTTTCTTTTTGATTAATTGTTTCTTTGTTGTTAAATTGTTTTAGATTTTGAGAAATTTTTGTGTTGTGAGTGAGCAATGTGGATTGTGTGCATGTAATAGATAACAGAGAAACCGAAGAGGCAATACAGAAGAAGCAAGTGAGTGCAAAAAAGTAGAAGAACAGTGGCTGTGAATGTTAATCCAATTAGTGTTCTTCAAACACCATTCCAACTTTTGTATATGTTGTTTGTGATTGTAATTTGTGTATTACAAGAGAGAGAGAGAGAGAGAGAGAGAGAGAACGAAGACTGTAAATGTTTGAACAGATAAGAAACAAATTGGTTGTGAATGTTTAAACATATAAGAAAAAAATAAAAAATTAATCAATAAATAAGTTGACTATGGTAGTTTATACCACGATTTATTCATTCTAAAAATTGAATAAATAAAAATAGATTTCAACAGATAAGAATAATAGTTCAAGGATTTCAACAAATAGGAAAAATTAGAGAGAAACTCACAAAATTTGAACAGATAAGAGAGAGAAACTCATAGAATTTGAACAGGGTTAAAAAAAATTGAATAAATAAGAGGAAAAAATTGAACAATGAGAAAAAAATTTGAACAGACAGGAAATAATTTAAACAAATAGATACAAATTTGAACAGATAGTCAACGAAAAATCACCAGATAAAAAAGGTCAAATAAGAGTAAAATTAGAAACAAAATTTATTCCAAAACTAATAAAAGGATTTCTTACTAAATTATTTCACAAAATGTGAATTTCTCACCCATAAAAAATATTCATTGAACTTATATCATTTTAACTTAGACTTTTCAACAATTTTCTCTAAGAATAAGAACGGAGTGGAGACAATTAAAGCAATTTCTACTTTTACTAAAAAAAAAAAAAAATTATACTCATCTCTCTTCATTTATATTTGATAAGGAACCCTCATGTGAATTATTATTTTATAACAAGTTAAAAATCAAACAATAACATGTGATTGATTGCAATTTTTTAATTAACAAAATGGAAGGAAAAATCACATAAGATCATAATATGCGAGATGACCACAATACCAATTCTCCCAATCCTGATCGAAACGATTACATGACTAAACTTATCACAATATGATCATAATATAGGAAATCATGGTAGGATCCCGATTCAATTACAAGTTGACCATAATAGTCTTGTCAATTATGCAAGTCTCATAGCAACTTAAAACATTTTTATTTTATAGGAACAACTCAATGTCTGAAAATGCTCTCCACAGCTCTAACAGCTATCCGAGTGAGAAATCATCTGAGGAACAAGATCATCTCTCCCGAAGCACGAAGAAACTCAAAGCTCTTCAAGGGTCTAAAGAAGATGTTTGCATGGAGGACGATCTTTCATGGGGGCAGGGGAAATCGACAAGGGGGATTCCTCCATGGATGCTTTGGGCCTGAGAAATCTTGGATCCAGATCTTTCAAAGAAGCCCTCACCAATAAGAGGTTTAATGACAAGCCATTCAATGATGATTTAGACAAATTATCCACCGATGATGACGAGGCCGACGAGGTTCCAGATTTTTTGAATGACAAAGAGGTTATGACAGAGGAGTCAGACTATGGGATTCCTCGTATTAAACTTCCCAGAAATCTCTTGAGTAAGATATGGAGACCTTGGAAGGAGTGTTTGATCCTCAAGCTGCGAGCGAAATTTGTTTGCGAATGCTGAGAGGTTTATCGAAAGATGCTAGCTGTCCTAGATGTCGTCATCATCTGGAGGATGTTGAACATCTGGTTCGTAGTTGTATGCATTCTAAGCATGTTTGGGATAATTTGGTTGATTGACATGGTTGTGTTCTTAACAGGCAGGGGTCTTTTCTTGATTGGTTCAAAAGGAATCTACATCCCCAAACTGATGTGGTTTCCAACTGGAGCTTAGTCTTTGCGGCTGCCATTTGGCAAAATTGGAAAGATAGAAACAGGATAATTTTTGATAATATTGACCCTTCTTGGCAAAAAACAGTCTATCTTATTTATAATTATGTTTATAAGATTCAACAAACTTTTGATTTTAATTTACACTATAATAGGCCATGTCACGACCCGCTCCCCGTACCCAAGGGTTAAGTATCGTGATGGCCAGTAACTGAAGTTACCTCTGACCAATTATTGAACAAATCAATAAATGCGAGCGGAAATAATATTCAAGTGAGGGTACCAAAATAATCATTGGAGCTTCTATTTTTATAACAAAATTTATTGACCAAAAAGGCCTATATTTACATATAAACATATCATAAAAGTGTTGTGTGTGCCTATTCCGCAGCCCCGCATCTAAGACTTTCCAAAAGCTATTTCTGAATTGCATTGTTTCCTGAAAATTGGTAAACAACTATAAACACATGGCAGAGTGAGAAATATTATACCAAGAGTGTACGGGACACAAAATAACTATATATAGTTATGTAACTACAATATTTAAGATAACTTAGTCTGAACAAATAATCATTTAAGTAGCAAAACTGAGATTATGTAAATAAATAACCATAACCACAGTACCGAACAGAGCAGATCAGAGGTCACAGGAGTGACAGTCAGAACAGAGGTACGGATTCAAGAGGTGGCTCGTATGAACTCTAGAGGTAGCTCCCACAACAGTGTAGCACTTAGCTCCGTACAGCACTTTGCTCCACACCAGAAATCAGAGGGTCAATGGATCCATGACAGACAGAGGGTCACAAAGTGACCAAATAGAAGCCGATGATTATTTAAGTCCCCCAAGGCGTGGGACTCCCGTGGTGGTACTTACAAAACATAATTGTTTATAAGGTCATTGTCAAATATTCTTTAAAATATAAACGAACATATCCATGGGTTTCATTTTAACAAATAGAGTTCACAAATTAATCCACGTAATTGAAATATTTATAAAAAATAACTTATATTAATATAACTAATAAAATACAACTTGTATAAAATAAATTATGGTAAGTCCAAAAATACGCAAAATATATTATGGTAACTCAAGGTATAATATAACTCATCTTAACATTAATACCTTACTCTTTCTTTCCACTATCAAAAACCTTCTTAACTTCCATTATTTTCTTTCCCTTTTCTTCCTTTCTTTCCCTTCTCCTTTCTCTCTTTCTTTCTTTCTTTCTTTCTTTCTTTCTCACACAGCGCCTCCTCCCTATTTATAAGGAGGTGAGAGCATTGACAGGCCAACGCGTGGCCAGCAAATCATCCCACAAATTTGATTAATAAATTATATAGATTCATACTTATCTTTAATAAATATTTAAGATAATTACACTTTGGCCCAGTTTTCTAATATAACTATATAAATAAATTAATCCCTAATTAAATTACACTCTATCATATACCAACAAAAAATTAATTATTTATTTTATTACCACACCCATAATTATTTTTATTATTATCAATATTATTATTTATTTACTCTTACTTTTATATTTATTTATTTACTATCTTTAACTTTAATTTGGCCCAACTAGTATTATAATTTCATATTTCTGTTAATTTGGCCCCAAATAATAATCCCTAATTTAATTACACTTTATCTCATACACCCGTAACATTTAATATTTTATTTTACTCTTACGAAATATTTAATTAAACATTTAGAGTTTTTCTCATTCATAATTAAATAATACTAATGTAAAATATAAGGGAAACTTAAATTTTCGGGTTGTTACAGGCCATCTCTTATTTTGGTTAATTGGATACCTCCTCCTGCAGGAAAGATCAAACTTAATACTGATAGATGCACTTGTGGAGATTCGGGAAAAGATGGGTTTTGAGGCATCTTTAGAGACGAGGCAGGAGTTTGGCTTTGTGGTTTCTTTGGGCAACTGGACTCTTGTCAGAGCCTCAAAGCTCAAATGTGGGATATCTGTTGGACAATTTTTACTGTATTTGTAAAATTCATTCTATTGTGTACTTAACAACAAACAGAATATATAAGTAATAAAGGAACAGAGAGAATTTGTTTGATTACAAAAATCAAACCAGAAAAAATAAAATAAAATAAATAAAAACATATTTTTATTTTGTTACAAAAAACAAAATCAAAAATCTGATTTAAATAAATAAATAAAACAGAAAATAAATAACCAACTTACTTGATTAATTTATTGAATAATATTCTGATCAAGCCCAGTGTTAGACACTGTGGCCTTAAGACAGATTCGTCCTCTCCACGGTACTTTCAGAATGTGGACGTCTATCTTCCAAGATAAAATAATCAATCAACGAATAAATACAGCACTACAATTTATTCGCACAACGAACACACAAAGTGTTTATACTCTTTCTCACAAGGAAAATAATGCAGCAATATGTAGAGAGTAATTGCAGAATTATATGGACAAAATTAGTGAATAAAAACATCAAATAAGGATTGCCTATTTATAGATGGAATGGTGGCTTTTCTATTTGAATCCAATAAGTAGCAATCTGTTTTGAACAGATACAGTACCTGTTCGGCACTGTTTGAACAAGTTCAATCTGTTCGGTTTGAATTTTGAACAAAAACCGAATCTGTTGAACAGATTTGAATTTATTTCGGACAGATAAATTCTGTACAGAAAACCTGGACAATTTTGAATTAATCTGCACAAAATTTGAAGAGGTACAAAATAATTTGAATTCAAATAGATTTTATTTACCAAGAATAAAATTATATTCAAATATTTTTTGCCCAAAAAGATTAGTATTGGGCCAAACAAGCCCAACCCAACCTCACACCACGCACCCGTGCCCAAGCCCAACCGGACGGACGGACGGCGGCGGCGCGCGCGCGTATGGTTATTTTTAGGTCCAATGGGTGTAGCCTACTTTGCCCATAACCTCTCCCTTCTACAAACTTGGGGTGCCCCTTGGGGCCCTCCCCAAAGTTATAATTCCAGGCTATATAAACCCATTCAAAACTTCTCACCAAACCAATATAGGACAGGCCAATTTCCAAACCTTAAGAAATTTCTACCAAAAACTCCATTTCCATAGAGCACACTTTGGCTTCAATTTCCCATTCACCCGATAATAGTTTTGAGCAACCAAATATACTACGTGACTCACAACGCGGCATAGAATGTGTTACCACTTAGACCCGCCAACTTTGGCGTACGGGTCCCACCTAAATAATAGACCAAAGTTAGGAAAAATTTCTGTTTTTACCCAGAATTTCCAAACCATTTCTAACAATCCCCCACATGAATGGAATTTGATGACAACGGAAATGCAACAATATGCAGACTTTGTCGAAAGAGTATAAGTCAAAAATATCTTGCATCAGGATAGGTAGCTTTTAGCCTTGAACCTTCCCTAGTGATAACCTATCGGACTTACTAGCTAACCAACGGACGCGATGCCTTGAATTGTTCAGCCGTTTGTGTAAGCCAAGACAATAGATTTCACACAAAATATCTTCTAACACATCGTGGTTCTTACTATTGTGTTCATTTTGGCCTTGAACGCTCCTGGTTTTCATGAGTGCTTCTAGAGAATGTAGCCTCTTCATTCTCATAGAACCGGCCCCAGTTCGACACTCATATAGGTGATTCTTATTGTGAGTATCTCCTTATACTCGTCTTGATTTTTATGCCTAAATCAAGATATAAGTAATCATTAAAAGCTAAGCTTATCCTGAGACCCCTGCAGACAACACATGTTGTAGATATCACTCTCACCATAGGAATGGGTAGGGAACTTTAATCCTTTGGTGATTTCTGGCGAGCCACACATAACTTAATTGTTCCTTTGAACTTAGTTATTGGGATCTCCAGTCATATAAGTAGGATTACTATTATGATGACTCTTATGTAATAGACTTTAATCCCATCCCCTTCGATCGTGCTGGAAAATGGGATGCATGAAGTCATAGTGGAAACAGACTCTACTTCGGCTGCAGCTTTGCTCACTGAAGGCCCTCTCCAAAACTGCCCTTTCCGCAGCATAGTGGAGGATGCTCGGGACCTATTTCGTAGGTGTAATTACACTATTCGTCATATCATGCGTGAAGGTAACAAATGTGCTGATCTCCTTGCTAACATGGGGGCTGATTAAATGGAGCATTTGGTGATGCTGGATGATCCACCCGCTGGAGTTCAGAGCCAAGTAGTGGCAGATTTGATTGGGACAGCATATCGTAGAATCTAGGGTTGGTTGTGCCTTCTCTTGCTCTGTTTTCTTTTTCTTTTCTCTTGTTGTTTGCTTGTATTTCCTTTTCCGATGTACCAAAAAAGAAAAAAAAAACATTTTTATTTTATCAATAGAAATTTCTATTATGGTAAGTCAAACAATACTTACAGAAGAGTTTATTCAACAAAAGACTTGCACCAAACAAAATAAAAATCAACCAACATTCATCAAAGAGAAAATTATGAAAATATCCAAATGCAAAAATTCGTAAGACGAAACAGACGCCGATCATAAGAGTTTGGTAATAGAACAAACTTGGGATAAAATCATATGTTACAATCATAGAGAGAGTAAGCTACAAAATTTTGTTTGCTCAAAATTTTCACATGGAAAATTTAGAAATGAATGAAATTGGACTCTATTCGAATGAAAGGGTGTAATCTTACATGGTGTCTCTTCATATAAAAATGTGTCACCCTAGGTTCATAACCTTTATGAATGGTCACAAGTACTTTTATAAATACTATTCACATGGCATTCATTTGTTAAGAGGTTTTAGGATTCATAATTATGTCTAGTCAAATATATAAAAAAGAGTACATGACACAAATTGGTTCACTGAACACATAAAAAGTTATGCTATTTTTGTGTGTGGTGATTATTGTATCTTTTAAGCAAGACTTCCATCAATCGCAAGTACCATAGGTGAGGGTAAGGGTGGGCGTGGATTGGTTGCGGCTAAGGAACCTCCAATCCACCATCTACCCGCCAGATTGGTATATTGGAGAAAATCAATCCGCATCCGTCTACCAATCCGGCGAATGTGGATTGAGCGGATTAGAGGATGGATGTGAATCGGTTTGACGGTTTAAAATTTTATAAATTTCCAACATAATTCAACTTGTGTACTTCTTAAAAAAAAAAAAAGAAAAAGAGTATTACAGTCAATGACTTAAAAAAGTATTACAATCATTGGATGACTCATCCAAAGAAAGAAAGTTTGAAACTTTAGAACATTACAATCACTGCATGCCTCATCCACATATTACAATCACAGCATGTCTTATCCACATAAAGTATTACAATTTGTGGTTCTAAAAATATAAAAACAATTCAAATCACCAAAACCATTAACAAAGTAGTAGTAGTAGAGATTGTATGTCTCTATATTGTTACATCTATATCTGTTTTTCAAAACAAAAACTATTATTTTTAGAGTTAGATTTAAAAACAAAAAAATATAGATAAATAATACATTTATTTTTTTTCAATTCAAAAAATATATTTAAGTTGAAAGCTCTTTTTCAGCAGAATATATTCAACATAATATTTAAACTCTTTTTCAATTGAAAACACAAATAGAATATCTAAATAAATTGAAAACACAAAGTCTTATAAATTACTAGGGATGCTCGCGATTTGGCGGTTCGGTTGCGGCCAAAGGAACCTCAAATTCGCCATCCGTCCAAAACTAGACGAATTGGAAAAAATTAATTCGCAACCGTTCGCTCGTCATCACGCATCCATCTAAAATGTGACGGATTGGTTCGGTTTGATCGGTTTGGACGGATCAGTATATCCGCTACTCACCCCTAGGTGAGGGCGAATTTTTGCCTTAAAGACATAATATTTCAAACACTGATCTCGATCATAATTTACACTAAATTTACAAAATTTCTTATATTTTATTTTATTATTTATTTACATTAAATTAATTTTTCTGAAAATATTTTCTCCTGAAGTGGAGATCGGACGGCTCTGGCTTTTTCCAAAAAAAAAAAAAAAAAAAATTCAGATTCTCAGTCCCAAACTCTATCAACAATGGCGATCTCTGCATCTCCAACGACGAAGATCAAGAAATCGAAACCACCAATGGCGAGAATCTGAAGATCAAAAATCTGAAGATCAAAAAAATTCAAAAAATCTGAAGATCAAAAATCTGATTGTTGATAGAGTTTGGGACTGAGAATCTGAAGATCAAAAATCTGAAGATCAAAAAAATCGAAACCACCCATCTCTCTCTCCTCCTCCTCCTAACCCCCCTCTCTCTAGAGGATCCGCTCGCCTCTAGAAGAAGGATTGGTCTAGCCATTGTTCTCTCTCTCTCTCCCTCTCTCTAAAAATGGATGATAACAAAGACATCCATGGTGATAAACAAGAAGAAACAGAGGAAGCAGAGGCACTCTCTCTGAGTGATTTTCCAATAACCACCACTGATGATCAATCTCACTCTAACAATAGCATCTCCATCTCCAAATCCAAGTATGAAGATCGCAGATCATCCTCTGAACCTACCGATTTCTTCGAATTCTTCAACAATCTCACCTCCGAAATGTCTCACGCCGAAGACCTCATCTTCTGCGGCAAACTCATTCCCTTCAAACAACAACAACAACGATGATCAATCTCACTCTAACAATAGCATCTCCATCTCCAAATCCAAGTATGAAGATCGCAGATCCCCTTTCTTCTTCCTCATCCTCTCTCGATCTGCAGCTCCGAATTTTTAATTTTTTTTTTTTTTTGGAAAATCAAAACGACGTCGTTTTGTATAGGCATCATCTCAGCCATTGATTCCGTTAATGGGACACGTGTCGCTCACTGAGGGATCACTCTAGAGGATCACTTCACAGGATCACTCTAGAGGATCCGGACGCCAATATGAGAGACAAGCTTCACTATTTTTTTACGTGGCGGACACTTGGCCATCAATGGTTGAGCCTTGGGTGCGGTGAAAACCCCACTCACTTCGCTCATATCAACCATTTTCTTGCTAACCCTTCTCCAATCAAAGCATTGAATCAGGGAGCCCAATGCCAGCCCAACGATGCGCAAGCCCAACCCCTCTCCAGGACAACACCCCCCCCCCCCCCAGACCCAAAGGGCATCAACTTGAATCCATCTCTAAACCCATCTAGCCCTTGAAATCTTTCGGGCTTGAACTTGTTGGGCTCCATCCAAATGTTGGGATCATTTTGTATGGCCCACATGTTCACCAGTAACATTGTGCCACGTGGGATGCGAAAACCTTGTATGGTGCAATCTGCTGATGATTCATGCGGTAAGAGCAGAGGGATTATTGGATGTATTCGCAATGTCTCATTAAATGATGCAGCGAAGGTATGGAAGTTGAGACATATCGGATTCATCGATCAATCGATCTTGTCCAACACAATTGTCGATTTCCATTTGTGCCTTGTTTAAAATCTCTGGATTGTTGAGCAAATATGACATTGCCCACTCTATAGTTCCGGCTGAAGTGCCGGTCCCTGCTTGTAGTAGTACCTACATAATTAAACAGTGAATGTAGTCATATTAATTTTCATTATGGAAATAATTTATACATAATTAAATCACAGAAGATAATTAAAATGTATAGTTGGCAAGTGATTATTCAGTACTTTTGAAATATAAACACGTAGTATTTTATAAGGTTTTGATTGGATGGTGAGGTTCATCGTGGATGGAAAAAACATAAATACGAGTCTCTTACCAGCAAAATGTTTTTGATATTCTCATCAGTGTAGTACTCAGGTTCTGTATCATGAAGAGATAACATGATTTCAATCATGGTCCTCCTTCTTTCCATCTCACTATTAAAACAAGATTGATTATCAGACCGATGTTGATCTATCAAATCCTGCATAAACTTATCTCTCTTCTCAAATATTCTAATTAACTTCTTCTCCAACCCTTTATTAATCCCAAACCACTTCAAAAATGGCAAGAAATCTTCAACATTCCTATCTGCCGCCAAATTAGCCGTCTCTTTCACTATCTCTTGGAACCTCTTCACTCCCTCTGAGCTCTCCACACCCTCGCCGTAGTACCTCTTCCCGCAATCATCCTCGTCATGACATTGAAGGTGAGCTCAAAGCTTACAGACTTCATATCCACCGCCTGATCTGGATTTGCGGATGAGACTTTATATATACGGTGGATCAGCGATCGGACCTCGTCGACGCGGATGTGAGAGAGCATCTGGAGGCGTTGGGAGGAGAGAAGCTCGACGGAGGCAATGCGGCGGTGGTTTCGCCAGTGGTCGCCGTAGGGCGCCCATGCCACGGTGGTGTAGTTGTAGCCGAAAATTTTTCCGGCGAGTAGCCTAGGGCGGTTTGCGAAGACGATGTCGTTTTGTACAAAGCATTCTTCAGTGGCGGACGGGGAGGAGACGAGGAGGACACGGCGGAAGCCGAACCGGAGGAGAAGGAGCGGGCTGTAGCGGTGGGAGAGCTTGGACAGGGTTTGGTGAATCGGTTTTTTTAAGAGGTGGAAGTAACCGAGTAAGGGTAGAGTTGGGAAAGGGCTTGGTGGGAGGCTTTGGAGCTTGCCAAGAATGTGATTGGCCAAGACATATAGAAAGATAAAAACAGAGCAAGGTACATCAACAGAGTAGCTTCCATGATGTTCAGATGTTCTAGGAAAAAAAGAGTAGCGCCATGTATACATAGGTTTGGAAAGTGGATTCCTTTTTCTTTTCTTTTTTTTAAATTTTTGATTATTTTAATTTGGAATTAAAAAATCTCGTTTAGGGAGAATTTTTTAGTTTTCTTAACTTTTTATGAGAGAAATAATATAATGATTATGGTTTAAATGTGATGTTTTGTCTTATTGAATTAAAAAATATTTTATCTTTCTGTGATTAAAATAATTTCAAACCCAATCCAACCATTCTTTCCAAACGAAGCCATATATAGAGAGAGAGAAAGAGGGGCTCGAAGGCTTTAAAACTCTATTCAAAATTGTTGATTTTTTAATTTACTAAATAAATTAGAAAAAAGTTTATTGACCAATTTATTTAATTAATTATTTAAAAGTTAATTATTTCTTCATTTATAGGTTTCAAAATCTATACTATATATTATTGGAAAGAAAGTTTTTACCAAAAGAATTGTGGAAGTTCCAAATTTCAAAAAAAAATTGTCAATTTTTAAAGTTTTAAAATAGCAAAATACAAATGGCTTATATCCATTGGTCTATTAAACAATATCTAAAAATATTAAAATTTTAAATGATGAACATGTCTTAACTCAATTTAAAATTTGAAAACATCTCTTCAATATTTTCTCTAACAGTTTTGTCAATTTCTCTTTCTTGATACTTTATTTGCATAGGATGAAACATGATCTAGATATAGATTTCATATCATAACTATTGAAATTAAAAATAGTAATTATATCATTACATATTTTGAAATCATAAAATTAATAAGGAAATGTTTTCAAATTTTCTTATAATATAATCTTTTTAAAAATGCTTAAACAAAAAATAAATTTAGTTTTTAATTTCTAAATCCTTCTAAGAATGTTTATACAAAATCTAATTTGTTTCTATTTTTCTTATAAGAATATGGGTGGTGATTTAGACCCCCTTTTTTAGACCCCCTTTTGACCCCCTCTCTTCTCTCATTGGTCCCCCTTTCCTGCACATCCAATCACCCCCTGACACATGGCAAAGGCTTTAAGCTTTCAAGACCCAATAACGTATTTGCTTATATAATATACTTCAAAAATAAAAATAAATTTATACTGTAAAAATTCATAAAATATTAATATATATCATTATTATATATAATTACTCATGCATAGCACAGGTCGGATGCTATTATATAATATAAGCAAAAACTTTGAAGGGTCTTTGTGATTTAAAGTCTCATTATTTTTTTCTCAATTTTTTGAATTTAAAAAATATAAAAAGACATATGTCACATTATCATTGGTTCTTCAATTTTAATATTTTAATTAAATCTTTGATTAATATAGAAATACTTTAAATTTATTAATTTATGAACTATTTGTGGTATCTACTATCATTACTATCTATATCTATATTCTATATCTATAACTTTAAATTTCAAAATTACTTATATGGAAAGTCAAAAAATAAATTTTAACCATATGTTTTATCAAAAGTCATATATAATTTGAAATTAAAAAAATTTTAAAATAATATTTCAAATGAAATTTTACCCTTATCTAATTTGAACATTTTTTATTTTTTTGAAAAATAAAATATACATGTGGGTTGAAACATGTGTGACATAAAACTATTCATCTATCTAGCAATATCTAACTTCAAATTTTTTTTTTTTTTTAAATGTAAACAGAATTTCAAAACAAAAATTTAACCACACTTTAAGCTACAACTAATTTGAAATTTAGAATGAAAATCAAAAAGAAATTTTAATAATAATTTATAAAGGGCTATAAAATTCAAGTATAATATCCTAATCTTATTAAGAAAATATGAAATTGAAACTTAAAATTTTAAATATAAAGTTTGAATTAATAATTAACACATCACTTCTCTTCAGCAAGTTATACCTAGTCTAATATTAGATAATGTTTTCAAACATGAATATCCCTAATATTAATAGAATAGACAATAGTTATATTTTAAATAAATATATAAATTTCTTAATTGAAATTTTTAAATGTTAACAAATATGCAAAAAATATTATACTCATATTTCTTATTATGATTATATATATACCAATTTCAAATAAATAAATAAATAAGTAGACAATTAACTCATAGATTAACCATCAAGAAACAATTCTCTAATAATTGGATTCGGGCCAATAATGGTATAAAAATTAGATCAAAATTGATTTTTAGGCTATATTTAGTGTTTAATCCAGTTGTAACACTCCGAAACTAACATATGCTCATTAGAATCTAAATAACTATTATTTCTTGGTTAGGTCCCGAGCATAGGGTTATAACATGACTCATGATGTATCTAACTCAATTTGGTCTTGGATTATTTTTTTTTTCATACTCACATATATCTAAACATTAAAAAATAAAATTTTACCCAATTTAAATTTTTTAATAAACGTGCATAAATATATACATATTTGTTATTTTCATTATGAAAAAGTATTGAAGATATGTATTTACCAATTTAAAATATATTTACATAAATAAGTTGGTCAAATTGCTCTTTAATTTGTATTGATTGACTTAATCTTAACATGGCTCACAACAATTTGATTGTTCCATTCCATAAAGTTTTAGAAATTTCAAAAACACTCTTATATTTTAAGGTCAAATTTAAATTTATCCTACTATATCAATTAATTATTTTTCTGAACATGACACTGTAACTCGAGTAATATTTTCTAACATCGTTATTGAAATAAATATAAAATTAAATCTTTCACTTTTTTATATTTTCGACCACATCGTGTTAATTTCTAAAATCTGAACCTACCTTCAGCCATAAAGCTCACTACTATCACCATGATGAGTTCTTTGTACAACTAAAATCCACCACAACAATCAAAACTATATATAAAAATTTAAATCTTTTCAATAAACTATATTAAAAAATAAATAAAGAAAAGTAAGAACGGATGGCAGAGAGAGCAAAAATACACACACAAAAAAAAGAAAAAAAGAAAAAAAGTATCATTATGTCATCTAACAAATTTTGATACGACAAATTATAGTATAAAAAATATATAGATAGAATATAATTATTTTCAACAGAAAATAGTTTTTGTAAATTATGTAAGTTTATTTATTTTTAATTTTACCAATTGAATTACAAAAAATTTAGGAAAACAGCCCTCTCCAACTTTGGATGGTAAGAGAGCTCCAATATATTTTTTCTTATTAGTTAATGTGGAGATATATTTTCTGAGTTCCAACACGTGGCCAAGGTGACACCGACGTGTTAGTCGAGGTGCCACGTGTCCAGGTCATGACGTCGAGGTTATTTCGGTTAGGCCGAGGTTATCTTTGAAGATATCGGAATCCGAGATAACCAGATAAGGCACAAGAGTCCTAGAATGAGGAAGGACTTCAGCATGGATAAGGATAACACTCTTAGGGAGTTTATCTCTATCTATTGAAGAGTCCAGGATAAGCACTGAGCTAAAATCCATTGAAGCAAGGCTTCTATGGGGACTAGGATTGAGTTAGCTATAAAAGAAAGGCACCCCCGATGGATCTAAGGTACGCAATTTATATTCTGAACAATGAGTTTAGCACTATTGATTATCTTTGAGAGCTATACTGACTTGATCGTCGGAGTGCCCCCGAGTAGACGAACCACCGCCGGAATCTTCTCTTTTCGTTGCAGGTCAGCTAGGTGTCATCTATTCTGCCAGTACTCTCCAGCTGATTACTGAGTTGGCAGTGTGGTCAGAAAATCACCCACACAATTTGGCACCGTCTGTGAGAAAGAAAGAAGAATAGATGGCCAACGACGGACAGAGGGAGAAGGTTGGGGATGACACTCCTAACGGGAGTGGGAGACCTGTTGACGTTGACGTCGAGAAGGACAATTGCAACGAAGACCAGAATTACGGAGTGAAAGACGTCGGCCAGGAAGGCGACATACCAAAGCAAATAGACCAAAGCGGGTACTATAACGAAGATAACCTCCAGGTATGGAAGGACAGATGCCTACAGAGGGACGAAGAGGTTAAAGAGATGGCGAACAAGTTAGCTGACCTACAATCGGTCGTCAACTTCATGATGCAGAACAACGTAATGCAGCCACCATTCCCGCTGCAGGACACGCCAATTCCAGCGGCTAATGCCTAGAATGGAGGACAGAAAACTATCCCTATAGCCCCCCAGCACCCCAAAAGCGAAAGACATTCTCACCGGCCTTCAAGGGAGGTCGGGCGTGGAGAGCCAGGAAGGGAAGAGTCTCGAAGGACACATCGCACCAAGGAGGCAGACCCTAGAGAACATCGGCATGTTCAGAGACAGGAGTTGTGCTTTAACGCGACCAACAGAGAAAGATCAGAAAGGGCTCACAACGAAGCTGAAAGTAGTGCACCTAAGAGACTGAAATCAGGAGATAGCCGAGCTCCTGGACGGACCAAAGAGGACTTAAGAGATTACCTCAAGAGGAAGCAAGATCATGCCGAGGTAACTTCAACTATTAAACCGAGAACACCATTCTCGGTAGAATTGGACAAATTTGAGGCTCCAAAGAGATTCAGTATGCCGAGATTCCAAATATACGACGGTAAATTAGGCCCCAACTTTCACGTTGGATTATACCTGAACTCAATGGCATTATATAATGGAAACGAGCCGTTGCTCTGCAAAGCGTTCCCCTCATCCTTCGGGGAGATTGCATCAGACTGGTTTCACAAACTGCCAAAGGGAAGTGTGAAGACCTGGGAAGGCCTGGCCGAGATGTTTGTCGCCAGGTTCGTGACAAACAAGCTACAGCCATTGAAGGTGAACGCATTGATGGCTCTAAAAATCGGTAAGGATGAAGGCCTTAGGGCCTACGCAAAAAAGTACTATGAGGTGCTCAACCAAATACCCAAGTGCAACCAAGAGGTGGCGGTCGTGTCTTTCAAGAACGGACTAAAAGACGACTGTCCACTACGAAAATCTTTAGCAAAGACATTGCCAAAAAGCATGGAGGAGCTCATGGCCAGAATTGAAAAATATGCCAAAGCCGAGGAAGATATATCAGGGACTAAGGAGACAAAGCAAAAAAAGGCAAACGGCTCGCCAAAGCGAGGCCGAGGTAATAACGGATCCAACAAGCAGGAGGTAGGACTAAGGGCTGCACAGGCAGTCACAACTGTGTTCCAAATCCCAATTCACAAAGTCCTGGATAAAATTCGAACCCAACCCTATTTCAGAGCACCAGCAAGGGTACCTGGAGAATTTATGGAAAGGAGCCTGGGTAAGCATTGTGCTTACCATAACGAAAATAGGCATCTGACTCAGGGTTGCAGAGCCCTAAAGTCACACCTGGAAGACCTGGTAAGGCAGGGCCATTTGAGGGACCTTGTAGATGAGGCCAGGACCAGAGAAAAGCAGGCAAGACTGCCTCAGACACCAGCAGCTCCACCTCTCCCAACACAGCAACCTCAGGCAGGAGGACCTCGGGTAATTAATGTCATTCACTCGAAGGTCAATGAAAACGAAATTTGGGGGGAGACCCAAAAGGTAAAACACCTACAGCATGTCTACCAAGTCGGGGAGAAGAGACATCGGGCAGAGGAGTGCCAGGGACCGGTAGTGTCCTTTACTGAAGCCGACCTTGAGATGGTACAACATCCACACAACGATGCCTTGGTAGTATCCCTCCAGGTTAGGGAGTGTCAAGTGAAACGCATCTTAATTGACCAAGGCAACTCTTGTGACATCATGTATGTTAGATGTTACAAGGAGCTGGGCCTTCACCCTGATGATATGGAGCAATCCAACGGCCCGATGGTCGGGTTCAATGGAACGCCGACATGGCCACTGGGCGCAACAAGCTTGGAGGTGCAGGCTGGCACCAAGAAGATAAAGACAGAATTCATCGTGATCGACACACCCTCCCCTTACAATATTATCTTGGGAAAGCCATGGTTGCATGCAATGGGGGCTGTTCCCTCAACATTGCATCAGCTACTACGGTTCCCAACAGAGCATGGGATAGAAGAAGTCAGAGGGGATCAGCTGCAGGTAAAGAACTGTTCCATGGCAGCAATGAAATCCACCTGCAGCATATGAGAACCAGAGAAGGCAGAGATCGAAGACGAGGACGTGGAGATCCTAGAGGATATCGGCAAAAAACTAGCTGAGAAAAGCGAAGAAGCACTGAAGAAAATCCTTATCCAGGAGGGGGATGAAGAACGCTTCTTTCTTCTCGGCTCGAGCTTAGCCGAAGAAGAGGAAAAAGAGTTGGAGGCGTTCCTAAGAGCAAATATTGAGGTGTTTGCTTGGACGCCTTACAAAATGCCTGGCATTGACCCCGAGGTCATTTGCCATAAACTGAACGTTGACAGGTCGGCCAAACTAGTAATTTCAACGAGCAAGAAGACCAACGTTGATGCACGTCGAAGCAGTGGAAGAGAAAGTAGACAGACTTCTTGAGGCCAGGGCCATTCGAGAGGTAAATTACCCGATATGGCTATCAAATACAGTGGTAGTGAAGAAAAAGAATGGTAAATGGAGAGTTTGCGTGGACTTTACCAACCTGAACAGGGCCTGTCCCAAAGACAGTTTTCCTCTACCCAAGATTGACCAACTTGTAGACGCCACTTCGGGGCATGGAAGGATGAGCTTCAAAAAGGGCTGTATTGCTATAGAGTGATGCCTTTTGGGTTGAAAAACGCAGGAACAACTTACCAAAGATTGGTAACCAAGATGTTCAAACACCTGATTGGCGGAACAGTGGAAGTTTACATCGATGACATGGTCGTGAAGACCAAGGAACCGGAAGGCCATTTGGCCGACCTGAAAACAGTCTTTGACATCCTTAAAACATATCGGCTCCGACTCAATGCATCGAAGTGTGCATTTGGAGTTGGATCTGGTAAGTTTTTGGGATACTTGGTGACCAGAAGGGAAATTGAGGCCAGCCCAAATCAGATTAAGGCCATCCTTGAGTTGAAGAGCCCGACGTCGTCAAAACTGGTACATATGCTAATTGGAAGGGCTGCAACCCTGAATAGGTTCATAAGCAGAAGCTCAGACCAGTGCAAACCTTTCTTCAACTTAGTGAAGAAGGCCACGAACTTCTTATGGACAGAGGAATGCGAAGTCGCCCTGGCCGACTTAAAGAAGTATTTGACCACGGCTCCAGTTCTCTCAAACCCAGGACCTGGAGAGGAGCTGTTCCTATACTTAGCAATTTCAGAGTACGCGGTGAGTGCAGTGGTAATCCAAGAAGAAAAAGAAGAGCAAAGGGCTGTTTACTATGTAAGCAAAACCCTGGTTGATGCAGAAACCAGGTATTTACCCCTAAAGAAATTGGCACTGGCATTAGTAATGGCTTCAAAGAAACTGAACCATTATTTTCAAGCCCACAAGATTGTGGTGCTAACAGAACACCCTTTGAAGTCCCTGTTGCAACAAGGAGATCTGACAGGCAGAATAGCCAGATGGGCAGTGGCCTTGGGGCAGTATGACATGGAATACAGACCCATAACAGCGATCAAAGGCCAAGTCTTGGCCGACTTCGTGGCCGAGTTCACTCCAAGAGCCATCGCACATCGGGCTCCGTTCAACCAAGGTGAACGATGTCCAAGCAAGTAATGAGAAGCCCAGCCAAAGGCAACGGAACAAAGGAAAGAAGAAAAACTTAGACCCTACAGCATTTACATCGGCGACTCCTTTCGACTGTTTGTTGATAGAAGCTCAAACCGACAAGGAGCGGGAGCAGGAGTAGTACTGGTATCTCCAGATGGGCAAATACTAGAACAATCGATTCGTTTGGGGTTCAAGGCCTCAAACAATGAAGCAGAGTATGAAGCACTCATTGCAGGACTAAAACTGACAATAGCAGTACAAGCAGATGAGGTAATAGTCTTTTGTGACTCACAACTTATAGTTAACCAGACAACAGGCGAGTTTGCAGCCCGAGATGAAAGGATGTCGGCCTATGCAAAGGAGGTCATCAGGTTGGCAGCCTTGTTTCAGAACTGCCGATTATTTCAGGTTAGTCGAGATGATAACAGTCATGCCGATGCATTGGCCAACCTTGCTAGTGCTGTATAACCTGGAAAAGCAAGGACAATAATGGTTGACTACTTGTCGGGCTCGAGCATTGAACCACTGACCACAGAGCGTGAAGCAATGTGTGTGGACATGGGACTAAGCTGGATGGATGCAATTGTTGCATTCCTGAAAGAAGGAAAGCTGCCAAATAACCACAAGAAGGCACACAAGATCAGATTAAAGTCGGCAAGATTCAGTCTGACAGTAGAAGGACATCTCTACAGAAGATCCTTCACTGGACCCCTTTTGAGGTGCGTACATCCTTCACAAGTCGAAGATTTTTTATATGAAATACATGAAGGAATTTGCGGAAGCCACGCTGGGGGCAGATCACTAGCTCATAGGGCCATTACCCAGGGATATTGGTGGCCCTACATGCAAAAAGATGCAGAGGCCTATGTTAAGAAGTGTGAAAAATGTCAAAGGTTTGCACCTCTGATACACCAACCAGCAGCAGACCTAAACCCAGTATCCAGTCCTTGGCCGTTTGCCCAATGGGGCATGGATCTCGTTGGGAAACTGCCCCAAGCAACCATACAAAGAAAATACATGCTGGTGGCAATAGACTACTTCACCAAGTGGATAGAAGCTGAACCCCTTGCCAAAATCCGAGATGTTGATGTAAAGAGCTTCATATGGAAGAACATCATCACCCAGTTTGGGATTCCAAGAGCAATAGTTGCAGACAATGGAACACAATTTGACAGTAAGCTAATCAAGAGCTTATGTGCAAAGTTCAAAATCAAGAATTACTTTTCCACTCCAAATTTTCCTCAGAGCAATGGACAAGCAGAAGCATCCAACAAAGTCATCTTAGATGGGATTAAGAAGAGGCTGCAAGCAGCAAAGGAAAAGTGGGTGGATGAACTGCCAAGCGTACTCTGGGCGTATCGGACTACGCCGAGAAGATCAACGGGAGAATCCCCCTTTGCCATGGCTTATGGCACAGAAGCAGTCATTCCGCTGGAGGTCGGCATCCCAGGAATCAGAACCCAGGGAGTAGAAAACGGTACTAATGATGTACTCTTAGCCCGAGATCTAGATCTTTTAGAAGAAAGAAGGGAGAGAGCTGCAATACAGCTCGCAGCATACCAGCAGCAGCTTGCCAGAGCTTATAATAAGAAGGTCAACCCAAGGGAGTTTCAAATCGGTGACCTTGTCTTGAGAAAAGTCGTCAGCAACAAAAAAGATCCCAGAGAGGGGAAGCTTGGCCCAAATTGGGAAGGACCCTACAGAATCATCTCGGTACTAGGCAATAGGGCATATCAGCTTGAAGATAATGAGGGCAAAGAGTTGCCAAGGCCTTGGAACACTTGCAATTTGAAATTTTTCTATCATTAGAATTTTTTGTTCTTTTGTTATTGGCCGAAGTAAATAAATAAAGTATTAACTTGATTTATTTGTTTATACACCTGTGACTCATAAAAATACATAACGTTGTTTCTGGAATACATATATAATGAGAATCCAAGTGGAACTTAGGTTCACATTAGGGGGCAGAGAGAAGAAAAATGGTTTTAACACTTGTTGAAACTTGAGAAAAGTTTACAAGTTAAAGTTAAACTGAGATTATGTTTAACACTTGTTGAAACTTGAGAAAAGTTTACAAGTTGAAGTTAAACCGAGATGATGTTTAACACTTGTTGAAAACTTGAGAAAAGTTTACAAGTTGAAGTTAAACCGAGATTATGTTTAACACTTGTTGAAAACTTGATAAAAGTTTACAAGTTGAAGTTAAACTAAGATTATGTTTAACACTTGTTGAAACTTAAGAAAAGTTTACAAGTTGAAGTTAAGCCGAGATGATATTTAACTCTTGTTGAAACTTGAGAAAAGTTTACAAGTTGAAGTTAAACCAAGATCATGTTTAACACTTGTTGAAACTGGAGAAAAGTTTACAAGTTGAAGTTAAACCGAGATCATGTTTAACACTTGTTGAAACTTGAGAAAAGTTTACAGGTTGAACTTAAACTGAGATTATGTTTAACACTTGTTGAAACTTAGAAAAGTTTACAAGTTGAAGTTAAGCCGAGATGATGTTTAACACTTGTTGAAACTTAAGAAAAGTTTACAAGTTGAAGTTAAACCGAGATCATGTTTAACACTTGTTGAAACTTGAGAAAAGTTTACAAGTTAAAGTTAAACTGAGATTATGTTTAACACTTGTTGAAACTTGAGAAAAGTTTACAAGCTGAAGTTAAGCCGAGATGATGTTTAACACTTGTTGAAACTTGAGAAAAGTTTACAAGTTGAAGTTAAACCGAGATGATGTTTAACTCTTGTTGAAACTTGAGAAAAGTTTACAAGTTAAAGTTAAACTGAGATTATGTTTAACACTTGTTGAAACTTGAGAAAAGTTTACAAGTTGAAGTTAAACTGAGATTATGTTTAACACTAAGATTAAACTGAGGCGTGTCACCCCGAGAAGGTTACACGAGACTGAAGTGTATATTAAAGATATGCAAAATATTCTAAGTATGGAATCAAACAAAAGCAGTAAAGAGAAGACAAAGATACAAGCAGGAAAGTTGTATTAACGTTCAAAAGAAGGCATGTCAACCAAAACTTACAAATTGTTCCAAAAAGGAGAAAAACAAAAGTACAAAATACAAAGGAAAAAAGATATCGAAATTAAGACTCCTCAGCAACAGCAGATGGTTGAGTTTGAAGTTCAGACGACTGCTGGAAAGATATCTCGGCAGCCTTCTCAGCCGCAAGCTCAACATCGATTTCTTAAAGGGTTACATTTAGACTCTTGTCGACGAGAGGCACATCGGATGATACTTTCTCAGGAGCAGCATCTTTCGGAACCTCCTCACCCTCCTCATCTTGAGTCAAGTCTAGGACTTGCTCATTCTGAGTAGGGGACTTGGCCCCAGTAGCTTCCTTGGACTTCCTCACTAGAACCTCCTCCTCAGACTCAGAATTGTCATCGGATTGGCTTGGAGTTTGAGGGAATGGAAGAGGAAGGACGTCGGCGTTTCTGAGGGGGGAGTCCTCGGGGACCTTAAGCTTTTTAAGCAAAGTCATCCAACTAAGGGCGAAACCCTTGTTGCATGCTTGCTTCACTTGTTTTTCATAGTCAGCCGTAACATCGGCCACTTCCTCATTGTAGCCCTTCTCATCGGCTGCCTTGAGCTTGGCGTCCTTCGTGGCCAAGGCTTCTTGCAGTTCTTTTTGGGCCGGGGTCGTCTTTTCCTAGGCCTCTCTTTTTTCAACCTCAAGAACCTTCTTGATGGCCTCAGCGGATTCCGCCTTTTCTTCGGCGTCATTTTGAGCTTTGATAGCAGCCTCGGCTTGATCCTCCAAGGTCTTCATCTTTAATTGCAAGTTTTTATTAGTCTTCTGCAGACTAGCAACCTCCCTCTTTTTGTCAGCCAGCTCCTTCCGATTGTCAAAGGCTTGCACTGAGAAAGAATGAGCATGCTGGATGGCTTGAAAATGAACAGAAGTTATCAGAAAATATTATAAGCATGGAAAGAAGAGAAAGAAAGAAAAATTACCGAATAAAGAGACTTACTTGAACAGAGCGTTGGAGTATCAGAGCATAGTTTTCATATTCGCTCAGCTCGGTGTTCAGGTCGAGATCGCCGGGAAGAAGCAGAGCGGTACTAACGGCAACGCCGACGTTGATATCGTCGGCACTATCGCTAGCCCTAACTGGCTTATCCTCCAATGTGATTTGGGGGGCCCAGGGGGCATCGTGCTTTAGAGACCCCGAGGTGGTTGTAGCAGATGACCTCAGCCTCTTTGATCGGGTAGACTCAGATGGTTGGGCCTCGGCAGGCCTCTTCTCGGCGGCAGAATGGGATTTATCGCTCTTAGCCAATTTAGAGATTGGCAAGATGTCCTCAGTGTCAACCTGAGTCACCTTTGCCTTTGGCTGGGCCTTCTTGATTCTTTTTTGCTTCTGCTTTGGCTGAGGCTGGGTTTATGTTGGATGAACGTCAACGTCGGTAGGGATGCTGGCTAAGAAGTCTTTGGCAATTGCTTTTTGGCGGCCCATCTCGGCAGAAAAAACAGTTCGTCGCCGACGTCGGCGTTGGGATATTGGGATTAGGTATGGAGCCGAGGTAGACGGCTGCTCAACTAGATCAGAGGTCGATCCTTGATCTGGCTGAGATGAGGAGGCAGCTTGAGGAGTTGTGGCAGAAGGAGGTGACTGGCTTTTCTTCTTCTTCTTTGGGACGTTGGGCAGCGCCGATTTGTAGGTTGGGATGAAATTGAGTACCAGAGGGGCTCTCCGTTTGTGGACTGGCAGATCCAAAAGTTTCCTCAAGTCTTTGCTGGGAAAGAAAGACTAACAGAAGCCCTTTGGTGACTGAGGAAGAGCTGCAAGAAAAAACAGACATTAGAACAAATAAAGTGTTGAAGACTTTAAAAAAACAAGTTAGTATGAACACAGGGCTCTTACCATTGCCCTCTAGAAAAACTGATTAAGGAAGAGGGTAGAGATGGAGATCCTCGTTTGGAGAGAACTCCTAGTTCCCCGAGGTAATGAAATAGTCATCCCCAGCTCCCTTGCTGGAGTCAGGGAGGTCGGCGACAATTTTGTACTCTGTGGACCTCGGCTTGAGGTAGTAAACGTAGCCCGTATATTTTTTGAGGCCACACATGGTGTAGCAGTATTGGATATTGGATAAGGTAACCCTAGCGTTTTCTTGTTTGGCTAAGGCTATTATGCCATTGATGACTTGGTAGGAGTTGATGGCAAGCTGCATCGGGTTCAGCTTATAATAATGAAGTATCTCACGAAAAAGGGTATTTAGTGGGAGCTGAAGTCCGCACTCGATAAAAGCTACCACAGGGAAGGGCATAGAATCAGTTGTAGGCATGATGAAGTCATCCTTCCCAGCCAACCTCAGATGGACGTCGGCCGGGATGTCAAACTCATGCCTAAAGTGATCTAACTTGGTCGGGGTGTCTACCCTATGCTTCCACATACCCATAACGTCAGCTTCACTTAGAGGAATTGGATTTTAGAAGAGAGGAGTTTTTTTTTTTTTTTTTTTGAGGGTTTCAGGGACCTCAGCGAAAGCCTAAGGGTTAGTTGAGGTGAGAATTTGTGGGAACCGTTTTAGTTTTTCTTAGAATCTATGGGTTCTACAAACAAATCCAAAATCTAGATCTATGGAAACAAAGATTGGAGGCAAGAATCTGGCAAAAACACAGCAAATAGAAAACAGGAACGTGTTTCAGAATCAAGAACAGTAATGAAACTATCAAGAACACTGTGACAGAGTATGCACAAGGGCAAGAGGCTAAGAACAGTGGCAAAAGTGCAGAAAAATTGTGAGCAGTACGTATATTCAAGACATGGGCAAGAGCAAAGTCGGAAAATAAACACATTCAAATATATGATTCGCAAAACGAATGTTTGAACAAAGCAGTAATGGCAACGAGTAATGGAGAGCGTCAAAAACTGAAATTAGGAGAAACAGTAAACTCACCGAAGGAAAAAAGCCGGTGTTGAGTTCGCCGAAGTCAGACAACGGCAGCTGCGGAACAGATTAGCAAGAACTTCGCCGGAAGAGGTGGACGGAGCAAGTTACAGAGCTTTAGAAGCTTGAACAATGAAAGATTTGGAAGAAAAAGCTAGAGAGAGAGAAAGCCTCAGAAACGATGGAGAAAAGTGAAATGATGGAAGAGGGGGAAAAGTTTTGTTAAAACTTGAAACGGCGGCAAAATAAAATTAATGAGCCTAGAAGAACGTATGCGTCAGACGGCACACGCAAGAATGATTTGATTTACAGGCACGTATTAGGTACGATCCAGTAAGAGAAAGACGCGTGGCTGAAACGGTTGAGTTGTTATGCATGACAGCTCATACGCATGAAAGAGCACTTTGAAATTCTTGTTTTGTAAAAGGCATGTCGACCTGAATGACGATCTCGGCTGAGAAATTTTGAGCTGACATACTGGAAGGAAGTACTGATATAGGTTCCATCACCTCAGAGTGCCGAGGTAATAGAACCTAAGGGGCAGTTGTGGGGATATATTTTCTGAGTTCCAACACGTGGCCAAGGTGACACCGACTTGTTAGCCGAGGTGCCACGTGTCCAGGTCATGACGCCGAGATTATTTCGGCTAGGCCGAGGTTATCTCCGAAGATATCGGAATCCGAGATAACCGGATAAGGCATAAGAGTCCTAGAATGAGGAAGGACTTCAGCATGGATAAGGATAACACTCTTAGGGAGTTTATCTCTATCTATTGAAGAGTCCAGGATAAGCACTGAGCTCAAGTCCATTGAAGCAAGGCTTCTATGGGGACTAGGATTGAGTTAGCTATAAAAGAAAGGCACCCTCGATGGGTCTAAGGTACGCAATTTATATTTTGAACAGTGAGTTTAGCACTATTGATTATCTTTGAGAGATATACTGACTTGATCGTCGGAGTGCCCCCGGGTGGACGAACCACCGCCGGAATCTTCTCTTTCCGTTGCAGGTCAGCCAGGTGTCATCTATTCTGCCAGTACTCTCCAGCTGATTACTGAGTTGGCAGTGTGGTTAGAAAATCACCCACACAATTAAGGTTTCTCAATAATATTATTATAAAAATTTTAGCTTTTCACAAAAAAACTCTCTGTGATGAGCTAAAATTTCTCTCTGTAATTTTTTTCCCCATGCATAAGACAGGTTTTACACTAGTATAATATAAACGAAAATGATGTGCCCTTTTGAGGTTGAAAATCTCAATCTAATTTTCTCATTTTTTTTGAATATTTTAAAATTAAAATACATATGTCATTTTGTGAACACTCTAAAATCTAATTACATAAATTAAGTTAATTTTTAAATCCTCTTAATCATTGCCAATAATATATATATATATATATATATTTATTTATAAGTATTATTTTCTTAAATTTTGTGATATCAAAACATTGTAATTACTATATTTAGTTTCAATAGTTATGATATGAAATCTATATCTATACTTCTATCTATATTATTATATAAAAATATTATTGAGTCAATAAATTTAAACTTCTAATCCAATTTTTTTTTTTCAAATAATAAAGTACAAAAATACATGTGTCATAAATTCATTAGTTATTTCACTTTAATTATAGTTATTGATATTTTTAATTATTATGGTAATATATTTCAAATTTCATAATTATCATCTTTCAAATTGTTATGTATAGTTATTTTATGAAATTCATATAAAAAATTAGTCAAAATTTTAAACCATAATAACAATGGAACTCTACTTCACCAAATTTAGTTTGTTTATAGTATAATAGTAAACTTGAATTTATACAATAAATATTAATCATAACCTATCAATGTTAATTTTTAAATTTTATTATGTAGAGTTCTATTTTTTTGGTTCAAATTTTACATTTTTTTACAAAAAAAAATTTCTTACAAATGTTTTTTTTTTTTTTATAAATTTTTTTAAAAGCTAATAAATATATTTTGCATAAAAGTATTGGCACACCAACCTATATATTTAAGAGAGACTTATTTATAAGTCCTATTTCGGACACTTATGCTATGTTAGGTCCTGTGAAATTTCTTATAGAGTCTCAAGTCCTATTTAAATAAGAATTTATTCTACAAGATCCTATTTGCGTAACGTAACTACGTTACGTTTATGTAGGTATTAAGTTACGTTTATGTAGGTGTCACGTTACGTTTATGTAATGTCGCATCTGATATGGTCACATTGCGTTACGTTTATGTAGGTATCACGTTACGTTTCGCAAACTTAATCTATGGTAACATTCAATTTCCTATATTTGGTTTTACCATTATTTATGATATTAACAACAAATATTGAGGGTAAATGTGTCAACAAACTTCACACAGGACTTATGGGAACATAAGTTTTTTTGTAGGATCATATGTAGCATAAGTCTCCCTAATAGGACTTATAAATAATTTTCCCTATATTTAATTTTAAATATTTAAAATGAAAAGTCTAAAATAAAATTTTATTTATAATTAAGTCATTCATTTAAAATTTAAAATTTTAAAATATTTAAAATTTTTTAAAATTTAAAATATAAATTCAATAATGTTGTGGTCATCGTATCTGATAGTGTGGGAGTTTGGGATAAAAAATTTGTGTTTGAGAAAATAATTAGATTTTTTTATAGTAGAATATGATATTTGTGAGAAAAAAATAAAATAATTATAAATTTGATGTGATATTTTACCTTATTAACTATTTTAACTTATTTTATTTTTTATAAATTTTAACCCAAAAAAAACTAAAATTTCACTTTCCAAACACTACCAGCATCTCAAAACTATCAGATACTCTCGAAAGTCGCCAAAAATTGGCGGAATGCTCTCCCAACCAATTCACTTAGGTGAGACACAGGAGAGTGGAATTTATTGTGTAGGGGTGAAATCCGAAGGAACACCAAAAGTCATACTTGATTGCGTTAAGTTTAATTTTGATAATAAAAAAATAAAAATAAAATTGATAATGATATAAAATAAACAATTGATTTGTACAATATTAAAAGGGTAAAATTTTAAAACAGTGTAAAACTTAAAAAATAATTATAAATAAGTTATAAAGTCTATAAATATTAATAATTAAAATTATAAATTTTTTTCATAAATATGTAATAATTTTTTTAAATTACCACTAATTGCTAATTTACCCTATTAAAAATTAATAATAATAATAAGTTTGTTAACCCAGACTCATCCACTTAGATTTTTCTGGGTGGATGGTTATGTGGTGAGAAGTAAATTTGTCTAGTATGTGATCTATATATAAAATAAATCTGAATCATAAGATGATATTCTAAGTAATTTTTAAACAGTTAAATTTAAATTCTTTGTATTATAATAATAATAATAATTCAATATGTAATGCATGTGTCATACCACTAATATAATATAATCAAGAGTTATAGGAGTGGAAAACAAAATATTTTATTTATTTAAAATATTCATTTTGTATTCATCTTTCCCGACAAATCCCGAGTTACAAATAATCTTGCTAGAAAGAAATTGTCCTTATTCTTGACCTCGTGCATATGTTTGTAGTTAGTGGTTTGATCTGATTTGTTCACTAATTGTAGAATTGAATCAACTAGTGTAGTGATGTCACTGAAGATAAAAAAGTGTACATGTTTGCACTGAAAGCCAAGGACGACTAGTGTGATTCATTATAATAGGCTAGTGTAAGCCTGAATCAGAATTAACCATATATGTGAGTGGATTTCGGAATACAAGTAGGTTTGAGTAGAGTACTCCTCTCAAAATGTGAAAATGTGAAGAGCCATTGTTCTCTCAACTCGTTGAATTTTGTTAGTATCGGTTTGGAAATAATTATTCAGTAACAACCCGAAGACAAAGACTATATATAGATAATGATGGTGAAATTGATACTATAACAAATAACAAATAATTAATCACTAGGGGTGGTGGTCTATTGGAGAAGACATCTCTCTCCACAGGCGTGACTCAGGTTCGACTCTTGGGGGGCGAATTTGTTGCTTTACAGCTGACTCTCTACAGAGACATTGCCCTATACTCCAATCGAAATTTGGACTCGTTTGTGATGTATGGTTGAGCTCCAATAGTACTTCGGTGATGGGTCACTTCCTATACCTTGCCCTGTATTTCGATCGAAACCTGAGTTTGTTTGTAACGTGTTGGTCGGTCCCTTCCTATGGGTTGGGTCAAATCAGCCCAGCCCACGGATGCAGTAATTATACCTTAGAACATTCTATTTTTTTTGTTCAAAAATAAATAAATAAATAAAACAAAACAAAACAAATTAAGAAGAGAAGACTGAGTCTTTGAATCGAAAATATTCATATATATATATATATAATTCTTTACCTATATATCACTTGTCTTAAAAAAAATTAGGTCTCATCATTCATCAATTTTTGTCATTCATGTTGTATCATCTATCTCATTTATATCTCCCTTATTAAGGTCGACAAATTATTCCTATATTTCTTTGTTTCTTTGCCACCGTTACCATTCTTGTCAATTAGAGACTAGGAATTATCATGGAATTGAAATGCAATAAAAGAAAAGAAAGGGCCATACAACAGTTTTCTCACTTTCTTAATTTTTCTTAATTTCTTGTGTTGTTGTGTTAGGGGGTTGGATCAGATTACTTAAGCAACTTCATTTTTCATCATAAAGCATGTAAATGTGTTGGCTATTTGGCTTTTCGAAGGGTAATTTTGTAAATGCGAGTGTGCCAGCAAGGATTAATCAGTCCTTACAGAAATTATAATTGCCAACCAATTATCAGACGATTGTGTTTTAGTTCTTTCAGCCACAATGAAGAGGACTTTTACTGGTGGCTTGACTTAGGAAAAATTAAGAGAAATAACAGTTAATATGAAGAATAATCGAAGTATTTCATTAAAATGAACACTTACAATAATCCAAACTCAGCCTCGAAGAGGTTTACAGCGACAGTCTACTTGAATCTACTTGAAACTACTCCTATAAATCGAAGTGCAGTGCTGGTATTTAAAGAACAAGAAATGTAAAACTGGAAAGGAAAATATGAAGTAAAGACTGGTTTGTATGATCTGAGTCTGGGGGTCTTTTCTGAGGGCTTCCCTGCTATTTATACTTGTCAAAGATGACCTTCGAACAACACTTCAAACCGTCGAACTGCTCCTCCATGATCGCTGATCATGCTACCTTAGAAGTAGTCCCACTACGCCATCTCTTGCAGTTGAGCTTCCCTCCTGTATTTGAATTTGAATATGAGTAACCGTTGAAGCCACGTCACTTTGTATCTCTTTACTGATCTAGTGCTACTCAGATCACGTAAGAACCAATGTTCATTGCCACGTGTTCGATCAGGATCGCGGACTTGAATTATCTTCCCATAATACCCTTATTCTGCCACGTGTCAAACCATGATTTGGCTTTTACAAAATATGTAGCCAACATTACCCCCCGCACTAATATACCCAATACTTGGAGATATTAGTGGATCAAAAGCTTTTCCCGCGCTTTTTGGAATGTGCATGGGATCTATCTTCAGGAAGCACAACCGTCACCTATTTGATGATCATTTGCATTAACTCTCAATTTATCGAACATCCCAATACCTTTAGCATTCGAACGGATTATGGCTCAATCAACTTCTCACTCTACTGATCAAGCATACGAAGAGCCATTGAGTAATGCTGTTTCCCCTCGAAAGAATCTCTACGCATTCATTAGCCACCTTTACCCGCCCTTCTATATTCAGGTCATGGAGGCTTTTGCAGATTATCAACCTTTGGACTACGAACACATTGCCCTTAATCCTTTGATTTACAAATTTACAGATACAAGAAGTTCTTCCTCTAAACTCCCCTTGTACTTTGAACGAACTACTCTCAAGCCTTTGCTCCAACAAGTTGCAAATATGGACTTAGGAAGTTCTTCTTCACAAACCTCTACTTGGGATGAAGCTACAACTTCTTTATCTTCTGGGGTTTCCGGATGGACAAACTGGTCAGCACCTGAGTTCTGGGACTTGAGGGAACGAATTAATCACCATTTTGTTGAGTTCACTGACCCTTTAGATTTTCCTTCTTACGCTCGAAGCTCGGTGGTCTATCCTTATGCGCCTATTGACCTTCGACGTAGTTTGGAGGAGAATCTGCTTGTGGCCTGGTATACATCCTCTATGCCCACAAGGACAATGCACACTGCCCGGCATCTGGAAGAATCACAAGGGTATACCCCTTCATTTTTAGCCAAGAAGGCAAAAATTTGCTCTTCTGACTGGCTTGACTATATTAATGCCTTTGTTCCTTCCGCTCCCGTGCCATGTCCCCTAACAGAAGCATCTACTTCTTCTTCTCCATCTTCTGAAATTGAAGCATCCACACCTCCTTCTTCACTGTCTGGAATAGAAGCATCCACACCTTCTCCATCTTCTGAAGCAGAACCATCTACTCCTTCTTCTCCTCCCACTCTTTCCTGGACAGAGAAATTAAGGCTTGCCCTTCCCATGGGCAAAATTTTTCCACCTTACAAACCTCCATCATCTCCAAGTCCAGCTGAGCGAAAACAAGCTCAACTTCTGCTTGCGGCTTTCTCTCACTTGCCCTTCAATGTTCTTGAGGATGACATCCCTCTCAAGAACTTTCGATGGGCTTGTGATATTCTGACTAGGGGCCATGTCCTTAATCCCACTGCCCAAGCAGAACTTCACATGTTCTTGGACCAACTTCCGGTACTCCTCCACTGGCATCGGAATTCCAAGGTCACCATCCAATCTTTGGATCAACTTTCATCTCTCCGAATTCATGCCCAGTATGAAGGAGAAAACTTCATCGAAGACTTCGATGACTTCAAAAATAAAGATTCTGCGTATTGGGATGATTTGGTTATAGATGAATTGGAACAAAATTTGAGGGAAGAGGCTTTCGAGACAAAGGCTGAGGAGCTCTACTATGAAGTGAGAGCACATCAACTTATGTAGCCAACATTAGAGGAGATAGAAGATATAATAAAGAAAGAACAAATATTCATTGATCATTGTTGGACAAAGTTCCATGATCTTGTTATTTATTCTATTCCTTATTTTTATGAGCTTGAATTTGTACCCAAATAAGGTTACTCAATGTAATTGTCTTGGCTTTAATACAAACAAAGTCTTTCTGTACTTGACATTGTTTGCCTCTGTTTCCTTTTTGTCTTCAAAAGCCAACTTAGGACTTCGAATTGAACAATCTCATCCTTCGAATCTGGGCTCAGTTGTTTTTAATGAAACACTAACAAGAACCAACATGTCCTTTTCCAATTTATGGAGTAAAGTTGACAATCCTGGCTGATATCATCTGGAATTAGTGTTTCGAATTTAACAACTTTAACCAATACATGGTCATGGTTGATATAGTCGGTCAATTTTCGATTGACCACTTCTGCTTCGAAATACAAACCAATGGTTGGTTTTGATGCTCCGAACAGTGCTCCTTACCCTTAAAGAATCCTAAGATTTGCTCCGAAGGTCGTTGCTTTGATTAATAACCCTCAAACAGGTCTTTAACTTTTCAAAGTAGACCAGCACTCAAGCATTCTAGCACTTTTAAGCATGTAGTATGCTTCGAAGCCGGCTTCTATATTTCGAAGCCGTTGTTGTTTGATTTTTTGGCGCCAAAATCTCATTTCGAAGCCAAATATCTTGCTTCGAAGCTGGCGTCAGTATCCGGAATGTGCTTTTTCCCTCCAAAACTATCAATATTGGAAGAGACTCCTCGTATTCGTACTTTTAGTACTTAACGACTTATGCAATATATTTCCAGACACAAAAGCTTTTCTTTAAAACCCTTTTTTCTTCGTGTTTCTGAAATCACTTGCTCTTTTAACATTCAAACCCTCATATCTTTCACTTCTCTTTACTTCCCCCTTTCCTTTTCGAACATCGTACCACCCATGGCTTCTCCTTCACCAGAAGTGCCAATCATAGAACGTGTGAGCTCATCCGTAGCCTTGAAAAGGCTCATTGATGTGGAGTGTGAGAAGTACAAGGCTGGGGGAAAAAGCGCCATTGACGGGCGTGTCTTTGTCCCTCGTCGTCATGAGCGACAAGACTACGTGCTTGGGCCAATCTTCAAGGAGATCCCTATTGAGCTCCCAGCTCTGTACCCTCGCCTGGAAAACCAATGTCTCCTTTATGAAGGTGGTCTTGATTGGAGGAACTGGAGATCAATCGCCCCCACCGATGTTGGCCCACGATGAGACCGGAGTGGCAAGAGTGGTATGATCGGGTCATCCCTGCGAGGACACTGGACCTTCAAGAGCTCTGCCTTCTCGATGCTCTTCGACTATCTAGGGTAACTATCCCGGAGGACCCTTTCTTAGTCCCTGCTGCTTTATGCTTTTGGAACCCTATCTTCAATTTCTTTCAATTTAAATGTGGGATGATGGCTCCTACTGTTCTTGATATTTGCCATCTACTAGGAGTATCCCCCATTGGTACCATTATTACACCAGACTTCCCTGATTTAACAATCTCTTTCTCCCTCCCCTCTCTTAACTTATCTTACAGCGATTTTGTTAAAGCTGAAAATAAAAAAGAGGGCCCAGTAACTGATAGGGAATTCTTTTCCTTCTTGTTATACTGGCTTTGCAAATTCCTCTTCTGCACCTCTTCACAAAGAATTATGCCTGAATTTGCTCCACTTGCCAAAGCCTTTGTTTTGCAAAAAAGAATAGCCTTAGCCCCATATATTCTAGGTCATGTATACAGAGTTTGTTCCCTTTTTTGTGAGAAGCCCTTAGATGCTAATCAAGGGGGGCCATTCTGGATCCTTCAGCTTTGGCTTTTTGCCTATTTCACTGAACTACAATCCAAATGCCTTAAATTTTCTGGGTTACACTCTCTTACCCATGGCATAAGACTAGCCAATGCTTCCCTCTATCCTTCTTCTTTTGCCTTTTATTTCTCTTTCTTCCATCAACTACCAGCCGCCCTTCCTATTCACCGCTTCCGTCCCTTCGAGACCAACATAGGTCCAACTTGGTTGAATCACTTTTTAAGTGACAGGCTCTGTGCTTCGCCTATTCACAAAGATATATGGGCCTCCCTTCTGCTTCCTAGGGAGCTGTTTATTGGGACTACAAACCCCAGGGCTTATAAATGTATAGCTGAACCTTATTGTCCTGCTCAATTTGCTAGACAATTTGGTTTCACACAAGGGGTCCCAATACCTCTCTGCAGCAACACCAATCTGAGCCTTACCAGGAGAGATCTGAAAGTTAGGAAATCAAGGCTGGAGGAGGCAACCTTCAAATTCATGGATGACTTGGCTAATTTCGAATACACTCCTTTCATTCCTGAGGGAACTGCATTGAAGAGATACCAACAGTGGTGGGAAAGTAATATGGAATTCTATTTAGCCATTTCACCTAAAAACCTATTGGAGGTATTAGATGTGTCCAAGCCCAAAGGAGCTGAAACTGTCCCTTCCTCTACTGTGCCTCCTACAGCTCAGTCCATCCCTACTACCTCAACTCCTTCGAAAGCCACTCGGGCTGCTTCAAGAAAAGGTATATACTTTCAACTTCTCTTTTTTTTCTTTTGAATCTCTTGTTTGTTTCCTTTACACTTATGTTCTTTGGTGCAGGGTTCCCGCAAGAAGAATCTCCTAAGAGAGCTGAAACTTCAGCTATTCTTAAAAAAAAACAGCAACAGAAACAAAAAAGGAAGCTGATCCTCCCCTCTGAGGAATCTGAAACTTTGGGAGAAGAAGCAGTTGAACAAGAGCAGGAAGTGCCCTTACAAAGAACAAAGAGACAAAAGGTGGCTGCCTCTCCTTCTGATACCATTGAGCATCCTTCTCTCGAGGCAAACATTATAGTAATGGAGAAAGAACTAACCTCCGAAAAATCTGAACCCCAAATTGAAGAGAGGGAGATCGAAAAGGAACCAGTAGTATCCCCACCAAGGAGGAAGAGGAGAAGAAAGATTACTGTCTCTCCTTCTGACTTTACTGAGGACTCTGATTCCGAAACAATCGCCCAAGCAATAGAAAGGAGAAGGAAGGTGACTGTTTCAACTACTGTCTTGGTTGAGGATCCCATTCATGAAACAGCTGCCAAGGCAGTAGAGCAGGAGCATTCCAAGGAAATAATTGTCTTTGAGAGGGCCGAGAAGAAACGGCAGCAACAGTTTTTGAGAGATGAAGCTGCTGCTGCTGATGCATTACAAAGAGAAGCTGCACGAAGACAACAAACTATCGAGCATTATACCCTTCGCGGCTCTCTCATTAGTACTAATACCACTGGATCAAGTAAATTCTTTCACACTTCTGTTGTCTTTCCTTTGTCAACTTTTAATGTTGAATTTTGACAGTCCTTTGTATTTCTTCCTCTTGCAGCAGTAGCTACTGCATTCATCTTTCCAGCGAGGCCTCCCTTTACTTCAGTTGAAGCTGACCAGATGCAACATATGAAAACTATCCAAATCATGCTCCCACTCTCCAAGCCTATATTCGACACACCTTCTTTGAGTCCAAGCATCCCCGCATCTCTTTTCCTTGGCTTAGAGCCATATCTCCCTTTTTTGGCCTTTGACCTACCTCAGTCCACTTTTCCTTCGAGCCTTGCTATTTCTCCTTCCTCCACAGAAACTCCAACTGCTACTCCAATCCCAATGGCAGTTGATTCTTCCACAGAGGGTGCTGGTAGTTCTCCAATTCATGGTTTATCACCTATGCCTACTTCCAGCCCTTCTTCACTTGATTCGTTGGTGGCTAAGACCATAGAGGCTGCCAAAGATGCTCCATCCATTTCTCCAATCCCCATGCAGTCCCCTGTGTCTTCCACCACAACACTTTCTATGCCCTTCATGTCCAGGGATGAGGTAGACATCTTCGAAGGAAGACTAGCTAGTCTTTTCGATATACCTTCTACCTCTCCAACATTTAGTGCTGAAGCTGAGCCATTAATTTTGGCTGACTCCTTACTGGAAATTTTTGAGAGTCTTCCTTCCTCCAGCAGCAAGCTATCTACACCTTTAATAGATCTGGACGTATGTCTGGAACTGCTGACTTCTTTTTCGAGGATCCCCTTCGAAGCTCTACAAAGGCCTATCATCAGGAATGGGTTCCTTCAATGCTGTAACATTGTTGAGCAGTCTGGCATGAATGTCTCAAGTCATCTATCCCAGGCTGCAGCTACTATTGATTTCTATCTCAACATTTGTCATACTGCTAAGACTGCGGATGAGAGACTAGCTAGGGACCAGAGTTTTGTTTCCCAAGTGCATACCGAGGTATCAACACTTAAGGAACAACACTCCTCTGCCTCTCACTTTCGAGTCCAACTGCTGGAGAAGAAAGCTCAGCTTGAAGAGGAGCTAGCCGCAGTAAACCAAGCCTTGGTTAGAACTGATACCAAATTGCACATTACCAACCAAGAGCTGGCTGATCGAAAAGAAGACATGGCTGCAGCTATCCAATTATTTCCATCACTTAGTAATAGGAAATCCACTATACAAAAACAATTAAGACATTGTAATGATTTTTGGGCCAATCTGTGGCACAATGTATTTAATTCTTTATAAAAGAACAAATTTTGTCTATCATTTGAGCAGTCTTATGTTTTTGTGCTTAATGTTTACTTTACTCCTTGTGTTTCCCAAATGGTTGGAAAATAAGGCTTTAAATATCTGCCATTAATCTTTTTGGGATGTACATACCCATTCAAATTTCTCAAATGGTATGCTCCAAAAGGCAGAACTCTATGAATTTGATATGGTCCTTCCCAGTTAGGTGACCATTTGCCAAACTTATGGCTTTTAATTCCTATTGGGAGTATTGTCTTCCATACCAAATCACCTTCATCAAAGCCAATGTGTTTGACCCTCTTGTTGTAATTCTTAGCTGCTTTCTTCTTTTGGAAAAGAATGCTATTTAATGCCAATATCCTGGCTTCATCTATGCCCTCTAACTCCAAGCACATACTTTGATGGTATTGCTCAGGATCTAACTGATCTTGACATCTTACCCTCAAGGATTTAACATTAATTTCCACAGGTAGAACTGCATCATGCCCATATACTAAGGCATAAGGAGTAACTCCTGTGCTTGACCTTGGGGAAGTTCTGTAAGCCCACAAAACATCCAACAGAAGGTTATGCCAATCCCTAGGATTATCCTCCACAACCTTTTGTATACCTTTTTTCAAGGATTTATTGGATGATTCAGCTTGACCATTGGCTTGTGCATAATAGGGTGTGGAATTAACAAGGCTAATTCCAAATTCTGCCACAAAGGACTTCACCATTTTCCCATCGAACACAGTCCCATTATCTACAGTAATGGTTTGTGGGATGCCAAATCTATGGATCAAGTCTTTAATGAACCCAATGACCTCTGTTTGGTCTACAGCCTTATATGGTTTGGCTTCGACCCACTTAGTGAAGTAGTCAGTGGCCACTAGAATGAAACAATGATGTTTCGAAGAAGGTGGGTGTATTTTTCCCATCATATCCATGGCCCACCCTCTGAATGGCCAAGGTTTCACTACTGCATGTAGGTCAGTTATGGGCACATGCCTTATTGTACCATGCTTTTGACATGCCTGGCAACCCTTTGCATATTCTATGCAGTCTTTAAGGATAGTTGGCCAATAATAGGAATGTCTTCGAAGCAACCATCTCATCTTCACACCAGGTTGATGAGCACCACAAATGCCTTCATGAACCTCAGCCATAGCTGTTAATGCTTCTTTTGGGCCTAAACATTCCAGCAATAAGCCATCTCCCCCCTTTTATAGAGAGCATTACCATATACCATATATTGCATGGATTGCAATTTAACTCTTCTGCTGGCCTTCGAAGATGGACCAGCCAAATACTGCATTATTGGATGTCTCCAATCTTGTTCTTGTAAGTCATTATGATTGACTTCCAAGATCACATTCCTTTTATTCAAAGGTTGTATTAATCTCTGATATGTTGTTTGGCTTATGTCCCTTTGGGTATTATCCCTTCTCTTGAAGTTCGAAGCTTTTTGAGCCACATCGTTAGCTCTATTATTCAAGAATCTTGGAACATGGGTTACATTTGCTACTTGAAACTGAGAAAGCAGATGTAATGCAACAACATAATATGGTAGGATGCTTATGCTTTGACACTTGAAAATCCCTTTTACTTGGTTAACCACCAATTGAGAGTCCCCAAATATGTCAACTGCATGTACTTGTAATCCAATGAGGATTTCTAGCCCTACTATTAAGGCTTCATATTCGGCCTGATTATTGGAACAAGTGGCTTCATCCACTCTGAAACCATGTGTGGTTTCTACCCCTTGTGGAGATTTAATTACAACACCAATTCCAACTAAACCATTGGCTTTCGATCCATCAAACCACATCTGCCATGGCTCAACATTAGCCATACCAAGCTCCATTATCTCTTGGCTTTCTGTTTGAGATGGATGATCTGCCAGAAAATTGGCTAAAACTTGCCCTTTCACTGCTCTTTGAGGGACATATTCTAAATGAAATTCCGATAAGGCTAGTATCCACTTGCCAATTCTTCCCCTCAACATAGGCCTAGATAACATGTATTTAACCAAATCTGTGGTTGCAATTACCAAGACAGTTGTAGGTAAAAGATAATATCTTAATTTCATTGCAGCAAAATACAAAGCAAGACACAGCTTTTCAACAGCTGAATATTTACATTCACAAGGATTTAAAAACCTACTAAGGTAATAAATAGCTTGCTCTTTGCCTTCTTCGTTGTCTTGGGCTAAGAAAGCTCCCAATGAATCTTCTGCTGCAGCTATGTACAACTTCAAAGGCTTGTTCCCCTTTGGTGGCATCAGCACTGGAGGGTTGGCCAAGTAGGCTTTGATACCTTCGAAAGCACTTTGATGCTCTGCTGTCCACACAAATTCTTCTTCATCTTTCAGCCTTAACAAGGAAGAAAATACTTTAGTTTTCCCTGCAGTGTTAGAAATGAACCTTCGAAGAAAGTTAACCTGCCCCAGGAACCTTTGTAATTCTTTCTTACTTGATGGAGGCCTAGCTTCAATGATGGCTTTAGCTTTATTCTGATCAATCTGTATTCCTTTCTTGTGCACTACATAACCCAAGAAATTTCCAGATGATACACCAAAAGCACACTTAAGAGGATTAAGTTTCAACTTGAACTTCCTCATTCTTTCGAAAGCTGCTTCTAAATGAAACAAATGCTCCTCCATGGACTGGGATTTCACTACAATGTCATCAATGTAACATTCTAGATACCCTCCAATGAGATCATGAAAGATAGTGTTCATAGCCCTCTGATATGTAGCCCCAGCATTCTTCAGACCAAATGGCATTTTAACCCATTCGAAGGTGCCAATATTTCCAGGACATCTGAATGCTGTCTTGTGGATATCTTCCTCTGCAATGCATATTTGGTTATAACCAGAGTGGCCATCCATCATCGATAAAACTTGATGTCCTGCTGAACTGTCTACCAGCAGATCCACTATAGGCATAGGGTACTCATCTTTAGGAGTTGCTAGATTTAAGTTTCTGAAATCGATGCATACCCTCATTTTGCCATTCTTCTTAACTACAGGCACAATATTAGATAGCCATTCAACATACCTGGCTGTCCTAATAAAGTCTGCCTTGAGTAGTCTAAGAATTTCTTCCTTGACCTTCTGAATTACTTCTGGACTCATCCTTCTTGGTTTCTGCTTGTATGGCTTGAAATTGGGCTTCATAGGGAGCCTATGTTCCACCAATGATCTATCCAATCCTGGTAGTTCATTATAAGACCATGCAAAGCAATCTTTGTATTTCTTTAGAACAACCAATAACTGGTCTCTGTCCAGAACATTCAAGCAAGTACTTATATAGGTGGGCTGCTGCACAGAACCCTCCCCTAAATTCACTTCTTCTAAGGGGTCTTGCGTCTGAGAACTTATCGAAGCTTCTTCTTTGGTTTCTTCAACCTTCGAAGCAAGCTTTTCGCCTTGTTCTGCTCCTAGGTTTTTTAATTCGACATCTCTGCCCTCTTCCTCATAGACAAAATCTGTCCATAAGGCGTCTTCTTCCTGTATCTCCTGGACTTTTGTTTCAATGTCCAATGCACAGTATTTCTCAAAGGTCAAACTTCTGACCTGTTGCTGTTCTTGTTTACAGCCAATTATCATGGCCTCTCTCTCTTGCTTCTGTACTTTCTGGACTATTGCTTTTACGTCCAATGATGAGAATTTAATCAAAGCCAAGGACTTGGCTTCTCGTTCTTCACTTCTTTGCCTATAACCAGGCATCATTGTCATCTTTCACGACAACCTCTTCATCAGCACTTTCTTGGACTAAGTGCTTCAGGTGTGTTACTTCCTCATCAGCCGTCACTTCGGCTGAGCCATCAGCTTTCCTCAGTATACTGAGTGGTGTCACTCCCTCAATATACAATTTGGCCTCTGCAAAGTCTGCACAGGCTATGAAGGGTTGAGGATCTGCATCAATCTCCTCTGTCTCTCCATTGCCCAGGGCCATCATGATCTTCTGATGCAAAGAGGAAGGCACACATTTGTTGGTGTGGATCCAATCTCTCCCAAGTAAGGCATTATATTTAGCATGGCTGTCGATGACGAAGAATGCTGTCATACAATCCCTGGTTCCCACACTCAAATTAATAGGCAGAATCCCTTGAGCCATCTGCTTATCTCCAGCAAAGCCAGCAATGGTTGTGCTGGTTGGGATCAACCTGGGATTCTTCTTCCCTAGTTTCTTCAAAGAAGATTTCGGTAATAAGTTTACCGCTGCCCCATTGTCTATTAGGACTCGGTTTAGCTGTATCCCATCAAAGAAAGCCTTGATGTACAAAGGCTTGACATGTTGGGTCATGGAATTCGAGGGGTATTCAAAAGGATATGAGAGGTTGATGCTCACCTCTTCCTCGCTTTCACACTCAGTTTCCATTGGAGTAGCCATTTCAGGAGCATCCTGTACCATACTCACTTGTGACTCCTCGCTAGAGACAGGAATTGGATCCATGTCTTGGTCACCCTGATCCTCATTTTCAGCCTGGAATTCATGAGGTAGTATGTGTACCATGTTGACTGATACAGGGGAAATGAGCCAAACTGGATGGCTGGCTGTACCTTCTTCCCCTCTTGGCTACCTTGCTCAGTGTCTTCAGCAGCATCCTCCATGCTGCATTCTGGTATTTCATTGATAACTGATCCCTTCGAAGGATCCTTCTCAACTGGTTCTTCAGTCAGAAATGTTTGTTCAGCCATGAAGGCTTCGAACATTTCTTCTTCTGCCATTTCCTTCTTTTGGCTCATGCCAATCTCTTCTTCCGTTTCGCTATCACTTTCCATCAGAGCCTTCTCCAGCCCTGCCAAACTAGACCTCTCCCTGGCCTTTAATTCAGAATGAACTTGGGCCAATTGTTCTCTGCTACAAACCACTTTACTTTGTAGAGTCGGTTTTGGGGCATGGTCTGACTTCGAAGTTTTCTTTCCTTCTGTCTTGTCCTGTGAAGAACTCTCTCCACTTTCTTTCAGATCTTGCTGGTACTGGGTGTACCTACGCTGAATCTTCCTCCTTTGTGATCTGGAAATAACTGGAACCATATTTGTTCCTTTGTCTTTGGGTGTTTCAGCAATACCCAGTTGTTCGGAGCCACCAAAGGAGGTTTGACCATCCTTCCTGTGATTCCAACATCTCTCCTGGCAGACAATTCCCTAGGTTTGTTTTGCATTACAAACCAATCTGGAACTCCAGGTACCCAAGAGCTTACTGATTCAGATGTCGAATCACCCTTTTCCACCTTCGAAGCCATCTTCGAAACTGGCTGTGGAGGTAAGTGCTTGGTTCTGATCGCATGCTTCGAGCTTGATTCTGGCCTTTGATGGAGGTGGCCATTTTCTGTTCTGTGTGAGGTTGGTCTGGGGGGCCAATCTCTGGCTTTAGTCCCATAACCTGAACTCCTCTCCAATCTTCTTTCGGAATGGCTGCTCTCCATTCTGTAGTAGTTAGGTGGCCTAGATTCATGCAAGGGCCTCTTGCCTTTATCACGCATTCTGTCTACTGCAGGCTCAACCACTAATGGTCGCTGTCTATCACTAGCCGGATACGGCCTTTTGTTGTAAGCATTGGTTGATTTAGGACGTCTCTGAACATCTTTATAGTATTGTTTCCCATCAATTGGAAGCCCCTTCAACCATTTGTAGCTTAGTCTGCATCTGGGACACATCCTTTGCATTACAGCTGCTTCCAAGGAATCGTCATCCAGTACTTCTTCATCAGAGTGTTCCTTCTGATGTGAGAAACCTTATCCAACAACTGGCGGGTTTCTAGTCTCCTTCTTGGCAGCTGTTTGGTTGGCAATATGCATTTGCCCATTGACCTCTTCCAATTCCTGCAGAGATAGATTCTGAAAGTTTGGTACAACCACATTAGCCGCGCTTTCTCCAACTTCTGGAAACGGGTTACTGTCAATTCCCATGGCTTTCTCTGTTTTGGCTGGGAACTTCAGACTTCCTTTCCGGATTTGCTCTTGGATCCTGTCTCGAAAAACAATGCAGTTTTTAGTCGAGTGAGACCAAGAATTATGCCATTTACAGTATACTTTTCCTTTAAGTTCATCAGGAGACGGCAGTTTTACCCCTTTTGGTAACTTAAGGAAATTGGCTGCAAGCAAATGATCAAAAATGTCATCTGCTTTTGTTAAATCGAAAGAGTACTTTCTGTGAAAGTCTTTCTTTTTAAACTGCTGGTCGATGGTTGTATCCTTATGAATTAATGCTTCACAGATTACAGGTTCTTTGCCCACAATCTCTGCTGCATCGATCTCATAATTGGGATCTCTATAGTATGTCTTATACGAAGCATTATTTCGATCTTGTTCCTCCTCTAGTAATGCTTCATATCGAGACACCTTATAGGTTAATTCGACCAAATCCCTGAATTCAGTTGAGTCAAACTTCTTTCGAAGCCTGAACTCTAAACCGTTTTGAGCCAATCTTACGAATTCTGGCTCTGGTAGGATGACTCTACATTTATTTCGAGCCCTTTTAAATCTGGCAATAAACTGAGTAGCCTTTTCTTCAGGCCTTTGACTCAATCTTGCCAAGTCTGCCATGGAAACCTCTGGCTCTGATTGGAAGAATTGGGCATGAAATGTCTCTTCCATTTGTTGCCAAGTTTGAATGGAGCCAGGTGTAAAGTTGATATACCATACAAATGCTCCCCCAGTTAAAGAGTTTGGAAATAATCTCAGTTTTATGTAGTCATGATTAGTGAATTCACCACATTGAGCAGCGAATCTGGCAATATGCTCTACTGTTGATTGATTTCCAGTTTCATAGAATAGGGTAAAATCTAGTATTCTGAATCCTCTTGGGTATTCATGTACCCTATCTACCCACTCTGGGTATGGTTTTCTGTATACAGGAGTCTGGACCCCCCGAGCCATCAGTCCACACATCTCCCTAACAATATCAGCAATTTGGTCCCTAGGGACCATATTTTGGGCTTGCTGAACCACTACTGGAGGGACAAACACAGGGTTTGGTGGACAAACTTGTGCCTGTGGTCCTCTTGGTCCAAAAGGTGGTACATTTGGGACTGGTTGCCCCTGTGGTGCAGGTTGCTGTTGGGGGTATGGGTAACCCCTTTGAGCCTGTCCTGCGAAAGGACCTGTGAAAGGTGCTGGAACAGGTATCGTGTCCCTTCCATTTGTGGGAAAACCTTCCAACCCCCCGGTATAAATTCGAATAAGGGATTATTATACCCCCTAGTGCCAGGTATGGCTTCGAACATGGGATTTGCCACCATTCTTATGCCAGTTTCTTGTACTTGGCCAGATCCACCAACTTGTGTGGCTTCATTGTTGAGTACTGAGGCATTTTGGCCTACTACAGGCCTTGAAATGGGTTCATACCAAGACTGAGGCGATGATCTTTCATAGTTCTGAGTACTAGTCTGACCATTAAATTGTCCATTAACTTGCATAGGCTGTTTTTCTCTAGCCAATCTTTGCTGAGGGACATTTAAAATTTCCTCTGTGTGTCTTGTATTTGTTGGTTGGTGGTTATTCATTCGATCCAAAAAGGATGTTGCCCACCTTTCCATTGTGTTCATTAATTGTTGTCCCATAGCATCTACCAAGCCATCCCATGGATTTGTTGGCTGAGTAGATGGAACGGTGGATGGTCCAATTCCTTGGTTTCGTCCAATATTATGAACATATGGTTCTTGTCCAGAAGTACTGGTCTGTTCGACCAAAGGTTCTGATAGCATAGGAGTCTCCATAGGACGTGTTACCACATTCTCCTCTGGATTAGGTATCTCTACCTCTCCTTCTACGCCTTCTTCCAGGCGTTCATTTTCTCCTTGTCGTCTTCGTCTAGCCATTTTAACAAGTCCCACTGGGCGTGCCAAAAATATATGTTGGCTTTTTAACTTTTCGAAGGGTAATTTTGTAAATACTAGCGTGCCAGCAAGGATCAATCAGTCCTTACAGAAATTATAATTGCCAACTAATTATCAGACGATTGTGTTTTAGTTCTTTCAGCCTCAATGAAGAGGACTTTTACTGGTGGCTTGACTTAGGAGAAATTAAGAGAAATAACAGTTAATATGAAGAATAATCGAAGTATTTCATTAAAATTAACACTTACAATAATCCAAAATCAGTCTCGAAGAGGTTTACAGCGACAGTTTACTTGAATCTACTCCTATAAATCGAAGTGCAGTGCTGGTATTTAAAGTGCAGGTATTTAAAGAACAAGAAATGTAAAACTGGAAAGGAAAATATGAAGTAAAGACTGGTTTGTATGATCTGAGTCTGGGGGTCTTTTCTGAGGGCTTCCCTGCTATTTATACTTGTCAAAGATGACCTTCGAACTACACTTCAAACCGTCGAACTGCTCCTCCATGATCGCTGATCATGCTGCCTTAGAAGTAGTCCCACTACGCCATCTCTTGCAGTTGAGCTTCCCTCCTGTATTTGAATTTGAATATGAGTAACCGTTGAAGCCACGTCACTTTGTATCTCTTTACTGATCTAGTGCTACTCAGATCACGTAAGAACCAATGTTCATTGCCACGTGTTCAATCAGGATCGAGGACTTGAATTATCTTCCCATAATACTTTTATTCTGCCACGTGTCAAACTATGATTTGGCTTTTACAAAATATGTAGCCAACAAAATGGAAGAGAAAATTGTGGGATGACAAACGTATGAATGGAGTGACTACACTGAGTTTTTGTGAATTAAGAGTCTCATTGCATCTTAATCACTTATTTACACAAAATTTTCACATGTTCATGGGACCAAATTGGCTCCAATGTGAGAGAGAAGCTTCATTATTATTGGACGTGGCTTACACTTTGCCATCAATGGTTGAGCCTTAGGCGCGGTGACCCCACCGACTTCAGTCATATCAACCATTTCATTGCTAATTCTTTCCCAATCAAAGCATTGAATCAGTGAGCCCAATGCCAACCCAACCATGCGCAAGGCCAACCCCTTCCCGGGACACCCCCTCCTTCCTGACCCAAAAGGCATCAACTTGAACCCATCTCTTGACCCATCTAACCCTTCAAATCTCTCAGGCTTGAACTTGTTGGAATCCACCCAAATCTTGGGATCATTTTGTATGGCCCACATGTTCACCAGTAGCATTGTGCCGCGTGGGATGTGAAAACCTCCTACGGTGCAATCAGCCGATGATTCATGTGGTATGAGTAGAGGGGCTGCTGGGTGCATCCGCAATGTCTCGTTGATAATGCAACGGAGGTAAGGTAGTTTGATCAAATCCGATTCATCAATCAACCGGTCTTGTCCAACACAATTGTCAATTTCAATTCGCGCCTTCCTTAAAACCTCCGGATTGTTGAGCAAATATGACATTGTCCACTCCATAGTTCCAACTGAAGTATCGGTCCCTGCATGTAGTAGTACCTACATAAACAGTGAATATAATTAAATCACAGAAAAATAATTAGAATGTATATGTTTTCATGGTGAGGATATGGTGAAAAAAATTATAAAGAAAAAAAAAAATGACAAGCTCCAATGTGCTAATATCTACATTTTGGTATATATAGATTAGGCCTACGAGAAATTTGAGGTATAGAGTTATGTAAAGTCGGATTGACAATTGAACTTTTGTTTCCGCTTACAAATTTAATTAAAAAAAATATTCTATTGTTCCGAAACTTTATACATACTCTTTTATGGAAAATGAGTTGGACCCCAGTGGGGTGCTGGGGTCATCTCTGATTGGTCCAAAATTTGGTTTTTTTTTTTTTTTTTTTTTTTTTTTTTTTTTTATAGCCTATGACAGTGTGACGACTGTACTGGGGGTTGCTGGGGGTCGCCCCACTGAGGGTCCCAGCATTGCCCCTCTTTTATATAAGGGAACAATAACATTTTTATAGGTGCACCGTTGATTTTTTTTCCCCACTCAGATTATCATCAAAGAAGAAGAATTAAAATATTTAATTATTAATCCATTTATCGTAATTCAAATTCATGACTAGCCAATTAGGATAACTTTCATTTGGGAAGTAGGTTATGACTAATTTAGTTTATTAAAAGACAAAATATGTTCAAAAATTAATAAAATAAAATATCACATCCAAAACTATAATCATTTTTTTTTTCTCACAAAACTAAAAAAAAAAATTTAAAATTTTTTCTCAAACGAAACTTTTTTAATCAGATTAAAATAACTAAAAAGTCGGAGTAAAAAAATTCTTTTTAAACCAAAGCTAAATTGATTTACAAGTCAAATAGTTAAAGTGAAATTGAGTTTGTAGTTTTGTAGTTTTTCACATTTACACTGTGTTTGGTTGAGAGATTTAGAGAAAGATTTGGAAAAGAAAAGAGAAAAGATGTGTGAAACTAAGTGAAATGTAGATATATTTTATTCACATTTCATCTAACTTTTCCATTTTCTTTTCCAAATCCCTCCTCAAATACCTAAACCGAACACAGCGTTAAGAATTTGAACTCGGAAACATAATTACGATAATTACGATCTATTTTTTTTGTCTACATCAATTACGATCTATTTTTTACATAATTACGATCTATTTTTTTGTCTACATCAATTTTCTATGCAATTAGACATTTTCAATCATAATCAAAAGGAAAAACAAAAATACAAGTATCTTACCAGCATAAGGCTTCTGATATTCTCGTCTGTGTAGTATTCAGGTTCTGTATCATGAAGAGACAACAGAATTTCAATCATCGTCCTTTTTCTCTCACCACCACCGAATCCAGATTCATTAGACCGATGTTGTTCGATCAAATCCTGCATAAACTTATCTCTCTTCTCATGCAAATCAATTAGCTTCTTCTCCGACCCTTTAATCCCAAACCATCTCACAAATGGAAAGAAATCTCCCACATTCTTTTCCGCTCCCGACTGTCCTGTCTCTGAGACAATCTCCTGGAACCTCTTCGCTTCCTCCGAGTTCTCCACACCCTCCCCGTAGTACCTCTTCCCTGCAATCATCCTCGTCATGACATTGAAGGTGAGCTCGAAGAACGCCGATTTCATGTTCACCGCTTGATCAGGATTTACGGCGGAGTCTTTATACAGGCGGTGGATCAGCGATTGGATTTCGTCGACGCGAATGTGAGAGAGGATCTGGAGGCGGTGGGAGGAGAGAAGTTCAAGGGAGGCGATGCGGCGGAGGTTCCGCCAGTGGTCGCCGTAGGGCGCCCAGGCCATGCTGGTGAAGTTGTAGCCGAGGTGTTTTCCGACGAGTAGCCGAGGGCGGTTTGCGAACACGATGTCATTTTGTGTAAAGCATTCTTCGGCGGCTGATGGGGAGGCGACGAGGAGGACGCGGCGGGAGCCGAACCGGAGGAGAAGGACCGGGCCGTAGCAGTCGGAGAGCTTGGATAGGGTTCGGTGGATCGGTTTCTTCAAGAGGTGGAGGTGACCGAGCAAGGGTAGAGTTGGGAAAGGGCTTGGTGGGAGGTTTTGGAGTTTGCGGAGAAAATTTTGGGCCAGGAAATAGAAGGATAAAAACAGAGGAAGGTATATGAAGAGAGTGACTTCCATGGATTGTTAGCTCGAGATGATGAATATAGATGCTACTTTCAATTGGGTGTGATCATGTTCAGTAATCTTATATATATATAATACAATCTGTTCATGGGTGTATGTATAAAAAATTACTACACATGAAAGTCAGAAGTTTTGGTATGACACATTTATTTATAGCGATTCAATTGGGATGCTTTACATTTGAAAATTGATTTTTTTTTTTTTGAATGTGTTTGTATCTTTCAAGACAAATCCTCAGTAACAACCACCGTTAGAAATTGTACTAGTCTTCACCTCATCATGTATAATATATGTCTGTAATTGGTGGTGTGATCAGATTTGTCAATTAATTATAGAATTGAATGGTGTGAATGTATAGCCGGTAAGTAAAGAAACAAATCAAATTATATAATCACAATGTAAATCCCATTAAAATTCAGGAGAATTTTAAAATTTACAATTTCATAATAGTCATGAATCATTAATTTTGAATTTTAAAAGAAAAATGCTTCATACCACTAATTTAGCACCACTAATGCACCACTAATGATGTGGCATCATGTGAACCCCACCACTGATGTGATAGTTTTGGCCTTTGTTTTGTGAAAGATAATCAGGAGAATTTTAAAATTTACAATTTCATGACAGTCATGAATCATTAATTTTGAATTTTAAAATTTGTAAGGCAACCAGATGAATTGGACATCAATAGCATGGGCTTGTTGAGCTAAACTATAGGTTCATTCATCATATTAGTAGTGTTGATGCTAAATTTTGCACTACTCATTTCTATAATAATCACTAGATACTTAATTGAGATGGGATAGATGGTGACCAATCTTCTCACCTAAATTTTCATACCGTTTTATATAGCCTCTTGAGTATGAGAGTTATGAAAAACTTTATAAAAAGTCTATCACATTAGCTGACATGATTAATACATACCTATAAAACAAAAACAAATAATTATTTATAAATAAAATATAATGGTAAAAATCTTTATCAACAAAGGTGTGTATGTGCAGTCATTGTCTTTAGAAATAGATTACACCCCTCTGAATATGTAACTTGGTGTAACAGATTAATGGTAGTCTATAATTCAACTATTATTTTCTTGCAAGTGTATAGTCTCATGATACAAAAGTGTCAACCAACTCATTGAATAAGCTGCTATTATAGGGTTGGAAATAATTATTGCATAAGCCCCCATTTTAGTCGCAAATTAGAGACATTTTCTAGTTTTTTGTGTGCTTAAAAGAAACAATTTTCAACCAAAATTGGGTTCAAATTCGTGAAAGAAGGCTTGCTATTAATCCTGTGTTTATCTTTCAAGACAAATCCCGAGTTACAGCTAGAAATTGTTCTCGTATTGACCTCATGTATACGTTTGTAATTGGTGGCTTGATTTGATTTGTTAATTATAGAATTGAATTTGAATGATATTACTGATGAATTTTGAACGTACAACCAGTCAGTAAAAGGATGAAATTATATGATCATAATCTACATCTCATTCCCCTCATGATTAATGGCTATGAAATATATTAAAAAAGAAAATTTGAATTTTAAAATTTGTAGGTCAACCACGTGAATGTGACGTTAGTAGTATGCGTTTGTTGAACTAAATTACTTGGCCATTCATTTCATGGTTGTTGGGTCTCAACTTGTTGCCAATTTCGTGAACAAACTTAGCTTAATTGAGTTGTAATTTTTTCCTCTGTTTTGGTCTTTCCGCTCGAGCGGGGAAAGTTGTGCTCGAACGGAGTTTTCACTTTCTCAGTACTTTGGCGTGTCTGCAAAAATACTGAGAGGTGTGATTTTACGCTCGAGCGTAAGTTTCAACGCTTGAGCGTAGACCCTGTTTTGTCACACGTATTTTAGTGGCACTGCTCGAGTGACAAATCTTGCGCTCAAGCGGAGATCACGGATCTGTTTGCTATAAAAGCTGCAGTTATGTCAAGTTTTAGGTTACGTCTTCCAGATCTTCTTTGAGGGTTCTAGAGTTTTCTTCTGGGGCTATTTTGTTATTTTTTTTGATGTTTGATGAGTATTAAACTCATGTTTTGACAAGCATACATCAAAGAGTTTGACTGTTCAACTTCAAGAGTATTCTTCTTCATCAATGGAATCTGGAGATTCAAGCGTGGAGCATTCGAAAGAGTTTGAAGTTGTGTACAGTTGTTGGTTCGACATAGATGTTGTGAATTCAACATCAAGCTGATCAATTCCAAAGCGAAGGCGGTGGTGAAAGATATACAAATTGTTGAAGACAAATTGATTGTGTTTGGGTAATTTGTTTTGGTATATTTGTATTCTTTCTTTTTTTCATAATGGATTGATTAGTGGCGAAAGAGATATCAATTGTTAAAGAAAAATTGATTGCGTTTGGGTAATTTGTTTTGGTATATTTATATTCTTTCTTTCTTTCATAATGGATTGATTAGTGGCGTTTTGCCCGTTATTTTTTAATCACAATTGGAGGTGCTCCAATTGTGATTTTTTCACATAAAAATCGTTTGTGTCGATTTATTAATTTCAAAGAAACAATCTAAATCGCTTTTGTATGTGCTAGATGATTTAAATAGTTTGTTTTAATTGTTTGGGAATTAGTGCAATTAATCTAGTCTGAATCACGAATCACTTAGGTTTTTCAATTGGTATCAGAGCAGGTCACTCTTTGTTTTTATTAAAAATATAGAAGTGTGATTTTGTGTGATTTGTGATATGGATTCAATTCGTGAAGGTAACTCAACCCATAGACCTCCGGTACTTGATGGTACAAACTATTCTTATTGGAAAGCTCGTATGAGGGCGTTTTTAAAATCTATTGATGAGAAAATTTGGCACTGTGTGATCTATGGGTGGAGTGAACCTGCTGTCACCATTGATGGTGTTGATCTCTCCAAACCTTTTGATAAATGGGACGCATTCAATTATCAAAACTCGAGTTAGAACAATAAAACTCTCAATTCCCTCTTTTGCTCCATCATACCTAAAGAGTTTCGTCGTATTTGCACGTGTGAGTAGGGGTGCAACTCGAGCGGGTTCGGCCAGGTTGGGAGATGTCCAAGCCCAACCCAAATTGTGCTAAGACTTGCCCAGGCCCGAATTGTAACCCGAGGGTGTCTGCCCAAGCCCGACCCGAGTTAAACCCGAATTGTAAATGAATTTCAATTTTTTTTTTTGTGCAGCTACATCATTAAATTATTTAAATTTGACTATTTACGTTTTTTTATATAGAAAATCATTAATACCATCAAAACAAATAATTTATATAATGTAAAAGAAATGCTGCTATAGTAGTCTTTATAATTTATAAGTGAAAATAAAAAAAGTAAAATTTTATGTTATTTATATAGATAATATATATTCAATATATTTAATAATCTAAATTATTTTAATATCATACAAAAGCTCATAATTTATATGTATATTTAATATTTTTATATATCTATATATGTATAATTCGGGTTTCGGGTTGCTCGGATTGTTTGACGTCTTTGCCTAAGCCCGTCCAAATTTAATTTGGGCTTCTGAATTTTTGCCCAAACCTGTACCGTATTTGAAAATATTTTGTCCAAGCCCTAAAAAAATTCGGGTTGGGTTCGGGTTACCCGTGTTGAGCCTGCCCAAATTGCACCCCTACGTGTGAGGTAGCAAAAGAGGCTTGGGACATTCTTGAAACTATTCACGAGGGTACTACTGCTGTTAAAAGATCAAAACTTCAACGTCTCACCTCCTCTTTTGAAACTCTTTTTATGCGTGATGATGAGACGTTTGATGATTTTTATGCTAAACTTAGTGACATCGTGAATTCCTATTTCACACTTGGTGAAAGAATCCCTGAAGCTAAGATTGTTGGAAAAATTTTAAAGTCTTTACCCAAGAAGTTCCAATCAAAAGTGACAGCTATTAAGGAGGCCTAATATGTTGAGAACCTCAAGCTTAATCAGTTGGTTGGAAACTGGCAGACTTATGAAACCCACTAAATTTCTAAGAAAAAACTAAAAGATAGTATGGCTTTTTCCAGTGCTCATGAGACTGCAAAGACCCCTGAGGTTGAGTTTGATCTAGAGTCCGAAATGACGACAATGTTCACCAAATAGTTCAAAAAAATTTTAAAGAAAAAGAAACCTAATTTCAAGGACTCTAGTTCAAAAGATAAGGGTAATGAAAAAATCAAAAAAATTTCACCTAAAGTTGCTCCAAAAACTGAGAAGAAGATTGTGAAGGGGCAAGGTGTCAAGTGTTACGAATGTCAAGAGTTTGGTTATATTGCTCTTGAATGCCCATCGAAAAAGAACCGAAAGAAAGTCTATACAGTGACTTGGGATGATGAAAGCGGATTAGAGCAAGAACCCGAAGAAATCGAATCCAATGAAAATGGAGATAGTACCTACATGGCATTCTGGTCTACTATAACTCAACCTTTTCCAAAGCCAGTTGAGTTTGCTCGTGGTCAAAGTCTGTACTGTGCTCCTATCTTTGATGGGAGTAATTACTTATTTTGGAAGATCCGAATGAGGATGTTTCTTAGAGCTCATGACCCTAAAGGTTAGCAAGCAATTGAAGAGGATGTTGAAAGTACTAACAATCCAAGCAATCACAAAGTTCTGACTACCATTCGTGAAGCAATTTATGAAGAAGAACAACAACGGATTGCTCACTGCACAAAGGCCAAAGATGCATGGGACATTCTTAGTAAAATCCATGAAAGGGCTGAGTCATCTTCACAACCATCCATCAACTTTCATGCTTCAGTTGCTCGACTAGATGAGATCGAGACGAAAGAGGAGCAAAAAGAAGATAATGAAACATCGGAAGACAATGATGAGATTGATGGTGATGACCCACAACAAGCTTATGAAAAGTTTTACAATGTATCTCTAAACTTGTCCAAGATCAATGACAAACTGACTTTCAAGCTCAAAGCATGTGAAAGAAGAATGTCAAGGTAAAGGGAGAGATTGAAACAACAAAATAGGATGTCATCAAGATCTCCAATGACAGGCAAGACCTATATGGAAAACTTCTATCTTGTGAGACCGAAAGGAATGAACTTCTACAAATTTATGCCACATATGAAGAGAAGATTGAAATCCTTGAGATGTCACAAGCTGCATTAGAAAAGATGGTCGGTCAAAAAGAAAAAGAACTCCAAGATGCTAGAGGTACGATTGATATGTGGAACAAAGTGTCAAAGACACTGGAAGACATCCTCGGGTGTCAACAGATGAGTTGTGACAAAAGTGGGCTAGGCTCTGGTAATGCAATAGTTCAAAAGGGACAAGCCTCTACATCACAGAACATCAAGACTCAAACAAAAGGAAAGCTGAAGGTTCAACAGGGTGATCTCTCTCTACGGGGGTAAAATCAACAAAATGGAGGTAAAAACATGTTTTTGTTTGTCATCATTATGGTAGATATGGCCACATTCATCCTTATTGTTATGAGTTGTTTGGTAAGGGGTCTAAAAAAATTAGAAATTCTAATACTTCATGGGTTAGCAGATAATCTTACATGTCTAGGTAGAACACCAAGCTTCATGATGGTGCTCACAAGGCTAAGACAGTTATCAAGACTGCCAGTCTTGCTTCTGTTAAGACCAAGAAGATATGGATGAGAAAGAGTTACTTGACTTGTTTTGTTATTCACACTGCACTGAAAGCACGTGACTCACACATGTAGTATCTTGAAAGTGGGTGCTCTCGTCACATGTCTGGTGACAAATCCTACTTCACATCTCTTGAAAAATATGAATAAGAAATTGTTACCTTTGGAGATGGTGGCACTTCTAGAGTCATTGGTAAGGGCTCTATAAGTGTGGCCGGTCTTTCTAAGCTTGAAAAGGCCTTACTTGTTGATGACCTTAAAGCAAATCTTTTAACCATCAGTCAAATGTGTGATTTCCACCATGAAATATTATTTTCAAAAAATAAATGTGAAATCTTGGATAAGAAGGTTAATACTATCATACATGGGGTTAGCACATCTGATAACTGCTATGGGATTACTACCACAAATGATCTCACTTGTCACTTAGCCATCATAAGTAATCTTGATCAATGACATCAAAGATTAGGTCACATAAATTTTAAAGACCTAACTAAGATAGCCAACAAAAAGCTAGTGAGAGGAGTACCCAAAGTGGGTAAGAATGTGAACCATGTGTGTGGACCATGTCAACTTGGAAAGCAAACTCGTGCCCCTCACAAAAAGGTGAATAGCTTCACAACCAAACGTTCTCTTAAACTGGTTCATATAAATCTTATGGGACCCACCCGCACTGAAAGCATCAGAGGTAAAAGATACATTTTTTTAACTGTTGATGATTACACTCGTTTTTCATGGGTTAATTTTTTAAGAGAAAAATCTGACACATTTGATGCTTTCCAGGCCTTAGTCCTTAACATCCAAAATGAACAGGGTGTTTCTATTGAGCGTATCATAAGAATCAGATCTGATCATGGTCGTGAGTTTGAAAATAGTTAATTTTCATATTTTTGTGATATGTATGGGATTAAGCATGAGTTTTCTGCACCAATTATTCCACAGCAAAATGGAGTTGTTGAGAGGAAGAACAGGGTTGTTCAAGAGATGGCTAGGATCATGCTCCTTAGCAAGAAAGTTCCTCCAAAGTTCTGGGCTGAAGCCTTAAATACCGCTGTTTATGTTGTGAATTATGTGTATTAAGGCCCGACACTTTACAAACTCCATATGAATTATGGAAAGGGTTAAAACCTAATGTAAAATACTTCAAAACTTTTGGGAGTAAATGTTACATTTTCAAAGATAGAGAGCCTTTGGGCAAATTTGACCCCCGAAGCAATGAAGGTATTTTTCTAAGGTATTCCACCACTAGTAGAGCTTTTCGTGTCTATAACTTGCATACTTTATCTCTAATGGAATCAATCAATGTGGTTATAGATGACACAAGTTCTCGTATGCCAGCAATAGATGAAGAAGAATATGGTGAGTCTCCAATCTTGAAAACTGAACCACAAAGATAAGGAGAAGCACATGATCAAGCCCAAGAAAGTGAGCCGGCACCAACTTCAGTGGTAACTCCGAATCCAAAGAGTGCACAAAGAGACATCACCTCTGATGCTCCCGTCACTACCAGTCCAGAGTTAAAACCATCAGCAAGGGTAAAACTAAACCATCTGGTTCAACAGGTAATTGGCAGTGTTTCAGACCGAATGAAAACCCGAAAACAAATTTGGGAAAAGGTATCTCACATGTGCTATGTCTCGTTAATTGAACCTAATAATGTAAAAGAGGCCTTACTAAATGATAGTTTGGTTAATGCAATGCATGATGAATTAGGTCAATTTAAACGTAACAAAGTTTGGACTCTTATCATTAGACCTAGAGACATGAATGTGATAGGTACCAAGTGGATCTTTAAAAATAAATCTGATGAGAATGGTACTGTGATTAGAAATAAAGCTAGGTTGGTTGCTCAAGGCTATACACAAGTAGACGGTGTTGACTATGATGAGACGTTCGCCCCTGTTACACGTCTCGAATCTATTTGTATTTTACTTGGTGTTGTATGCTTTCTAGGGTTCAAACTATTTCAAATGGATGTGAAAAGTGCCTTTCTGAATGGGTACTTGAAAGAAGAGGCTTATGTTGAGCAACCAAAAAGGTTTAGAGGACCCAAAATGTCCACACCATGTCTACAAGTTAGACAAGGTGTTGTATGGGTTAAAACAAGCCCTCTCATACTTGGTATGATAGACTTACTACATTTTTTCTTGATAATGACTTTCAAAAAGGTAGTGTTAACGAAACCTTATTTGTGAAACATACTAAGTCTTATATACTTTTTGCTCAGATTTATGTTGATGATATAGTGTTTGGATCCACTTCTGATTCTCTTGTGAAATATGTCTCGGATTACATGACACATGAGTTTGAAATGAGCATGATGGGGGAGTTGTCTTATTTCTTGGGTCTTCAAATTAAACAGTCTCTTTCGAGTATATTTGTCTCTCAGACCAAGTGTGCCAAAAACCTTGTGCCTAAGTTTGGTCTACAGTCAGCCAAACATGCACGTACTCCCATGAGCACCAGTCTTCACATTTCCAAATATTCCTATAGTACTGATGTTGATCCTACCCGTTATATGAGTATGATATGGAGTCTCTTGTACTTCATAGCCAATCGTCCTGACATTGCATTTAATGTAGGTGTTTGTGCCCTTTACCAAGCCTATCCTAAAGAGTCTATTTTCTTACGGTCAAATACATCATTAAGTATGTTAATGGGACATTGGGGTATGAGATTTGGTTCACGACTAACACTACCGATAAAATCACTGGTTTTTTTTATGCTGACTAGGTAGGGTGTGCTGATAATTGGAAGAGCACATCCGGAGTGTGTTTTTACCTTGGGAATAATTTGGTTGCCTGGCATAGCAAAAAACAATATGCCATTTCTCTTTCGACCGCTGAGGCTGAGTGTATTGCTGCAGGGAGTTGTTGTGCACAAATGTTATAGAAGAAGCAAATGCTTCATGATTATGGTATAGACCAGAACACTCTCACCATTTTCTATGATAATACAAGTGCCATTAACATTTCTAAAAATCTTGTCCAACACTCTCGCACCAAACATTGACATTCGTCATCATTTCATTCAATAGTTAGTGGAAGCGGGCCTTGTTGTTTTTGAACATGTACCCACTGAGCATCAAAAAGTTGATATTTTTAAAAAAATCCCTTGATCTTCTTAGGTTTGAGTTCCTTAGAAAGACCGTGGGTGTAGTGCTCAGTCACTAGGGTGTGACTTGTTACTTGAGTGGGTGAGAGTAATTGGTTGTATGTGTACTTGGATGCTATAATCTGATTGTCATTGATTCTTGTCATCTCTGCATTTAGACTTGTGGCTCGCCTATTTCGCACCCCCTTTCGGAAAGTTTGAAAAAAAGCCCTACAGTTCGGACTTCTGCGGTTCTGAATCTAATCTCATAAGTGCAATGTGAAATCGATAAACACCAAAGAGTCCAAATCCGGCAAATCTTTTGAAAAATTAATTTTAGGATCAAAAATGCCAAAATTAGACTGCTTTGCCAGATACAGAGTCGCCAGCTAAATATTTTATTTTGGAAAAATTTAGGAAACCCATGACTCGTGCCAAAGGCCACGTGTCCGTTATCAACAAAGTTGCCTTCGCTCGAGAACTTAAATACTAGATGGGAAGGTCATGAATTGAGCACCCCGCTCACCCGATCAAAGATCGGCCTCTACTAATCATGATATGATTTTTTATAAACATTATGTGCTCTTAATCCGGTTATTAAGCTAGCTTTACTATGTGATGTGCACAATCAATTATAAACTAATTTGCTCAATTTGGAACAATTCAACTCATGTTTGTTTGCGAAAATGGTTTGAATTTGCCACCTCAAGTGGGCTTAAAGTTTTCAGATTTTCCACCAAACATAGGGGCTTAAAACATGGTTTGCCACTCAACAAATTGGGCTTGAAATGCACATTTGTTGAATCGTTGCAATTTAAACAACAAGCCATCCACATGCATTCAAACAGTTTAGCAAGTAAGTATTTAGCCTCATGGCAAGCATGCTAGACATGGCAACATTCATATTCATGCAAGTCTGCTGAAGCGTAAAAGCTCACCTAGTACTTTGAGTTAAGAAGATATAAGTTAGAAAACTATGCATGATTCCTAACTATGCCGAATATCTAATGCAACACATGCAATATACGATTAATAGGTGTAGACACCCCATTTTTTACCTTCCTCAAGACTTAGACGTCACTGTTTGAACACTCGATGATCACCCATGTTCGTGTTCGTCTTGAGTTCTCGGAGGTTTCGGTCGCGCACCTTGCCTCAAGACCTCTCGACTTGTTTGTTTTGTACTTGGTTGTGCACCAAACACTTGTGTTTTTGCTTCTAAGGGCAGGGAATGGCTTGTTGGCCATCCCCACACCTCACCGGCCTTGGCTTGAGGCCACTGGCCCTGTTTTCTTGCTACCGGCCAAAAGTGTTGGCCGGTCGGCAATGGTTTTGGTCGGTCGGCCACCTTTGTTGGTCAATCGGCCATTTCTGCTGGTCGACCCCTTTCCATCTGCTTTTGGCAGATATTTTATGCCAGTTGTCACAGCTGGCATCCACATTACACCCCCTCCATACATGTGTATGTATGGAGGGATTTGTTCCCTTGAGTTAGCTTCTCCAAGAAGCTTAGGAAGTGGATTTCTATAAGAGGGGAGGCCCTCCTCCCTTCTCAGGGGTTCTGAAAATTAGGGTTAGGAAGTTTGTATCTATCTATCTCTATAGTTCCCTCTCTTTGCCTTTGTGTGTGTAATAGTGTTTTAAAGTGAGTTTTTGTCTTACTTTTGCCCTTAAACACCTAGTATTACACTATCCCTTAGTTGCTGAGGTGCTAAGGAGTTGTTTTCAGAGTTCTTGGGCTGGTTTTGACCCAAGGAAAGTGCTAGAGTGGTGTTCTTGAAGAGGTTCTTAAAGGGTAAGAAACTATCCTCTTTATTCCCCATTTTTGTACAAGCTTTTAGCCTACCTTGCATCTGTTTTTAAGCTTAACTTATAACTGATAAAAGTTCTGTTTTCAAGTGCTTAAAATAGTTGTTTAACATCACTTTGGTGTTTGGGGTTGTTTACCCCCTCTTAGGCCTTGTTTGGCCTCTTTTTGTGCCCTTCTTTGTGAGCTCCGGGACCACCTTGTATTGGCCTTCTCACCACTGAAATCCAGAGGGATTTCAGTGGTGGGGATGGTATTTTGAGGTCCTAAGAAGGAGAGGGCCATCCCCTCTCCTTGTTGTCTTCAGTACTTGTCATATTAGCCTCACATGTGAGCACCTTTGTTAAGTTCATGTTGACCATGTCTTAGTTGGTATTTGTGGTTGTTTTGCCATGATATAGCACTGTTTTGACTTGGTTTAGACATGCCTTGTATGCTTCATACACTTGTCTTGTAATCCCATGATTTGGCCTTAACATGCATCATGTTGTAACATGTATTTTTAACATGATTTTGGCCCAACTCCATGAAGCTTCTAGCTTTGTTTTAGCATGCTAAAGCTCTGTTTTTCATTATTTTAGTTATGCTTGTATTGCTTTGTATAGCTACCATGTATTCTAGCTTGTAGGCTTTGAGTATTGAATCTTCTAGCATGCTTTACTTGGATCATTTCAGTGGTTTGGCATCACTTGTAATGTTATTTCAGTCCATATAGTATGCTCCTATGCTTGCTTTCATGACTTCTTTAATGCCTTAAAGAGTTAGTAGCTTATAACTCATGAATGTGTCATTGCGTATGCCAACATGCTTGGGTATTTGGGATGACATCTAAGTGGGTTTTTGGGCTCATTTTGACATGCCATAACTCTGTTTTTGGTCGCTTAAGTCATGCCATGTTGGGTTGTATTAGGTGTAGTGTAACACTTCTTTGATGGCCTTGCATGCCTCATGATTTTGCCTCTTTGTTTTAACTTGTTTTGGCTTTGGTCATTGCATGTTTTAGGTTACTTTGCCATGATTTAGGACTGTTTTGGGTTATGATTACCATATGCTCTTTGTTTCGTGTAGCATTGGTTCAATTCCCTTGCCTAGTTTTAAGCCTTAAGCCTTAAGCATGCATGCTTGACTTGTTTATGTGATTTGGCATCACTCTTAGCACCACTTCAGAGCATGTAATGTTGTCATGTTTGCATGCTTTTCCTTCCTTTTAAGTGTACTTAAAAGTTGCCCTTCGATGCTTGGGTGTTGGGTCCATTAGCATGCATGTTTGTATGTGCATTTGCCCCTTTTCCTTTAGCATTTTGGCCACTGTTTTGGACCTATTAGAGAGCTGTCCATCTTGGTGTAAGTCCATCCTTTGCATGTTGTTGCATGCTTGCCTTGTGTGTTGTTGCATACTCGGCTTATTAACATGTTGTTGCATGTTTAAGTGGTATTGCATTTGGCATGCATCTCTTGTTAAGTTGCCTAACATATTGTTGCATGTTTGCCTCACATGTTGTTACATGCTTGGATGTTGTCACATGCCTTGCATGTTTGTATGCTTGTCTAGGTTGCATTGCATTTGGCATGCTTGTTACCGTAACATGATCATGTTGATTTAGTTTTGCTTGCATATTTGCATCCCTTACCTCTTGATCAATCATGATAGAGGTTAGGATTTATTGTGTGTTTGTGTGCATTTCATTTGATATCAAATTGCACATTCGGCATCTTTGGCCATCATGCACCGAAATGCGTAATTAGTGGCCCGAGGGTCGAGAACCATGCTCCTTTGAGCCTTAGACATGATAAGGAGGGTGGTAGTGCAAACATTGCTTTGAAAATGCATTGCCATGCCTTGTCTGTCCTCTGCTGCAGCAAAACAGGATTCTGCAGGAAGAGATGGCCGGTCGGCCATCTTTAGTGCCGGCCGGCTATGTATTGTTGGCCGATGGCCCCACTTTTGGTCGGTGATTATATTTCCATGGCCGATGGCCTCATCTCTTGGCCGGTGACATCCCTCAGTGCTCAGGGAGTGGTTCAGAAGCAGCCTTGAGACTTGTGTAATTTTCAGAAGTACAGGGCAGTGTAAACAGAGGCAGCATGAGTATGATGATGGGTTTCTGAGCGAAGCCAAAGCATGCATGCATTCGTCCCTCTTCCCGAAGCTACTTTACTGGTTTCAGTAGCTTAATTAATTTGTTTAAATTAGTTAAGTGTTGTGTAATAATTGATTAGCTTGTTAGTTAGTTAATTTGTACTATTCTTTTGGCCCCTCCCTTGAGAGGGCGCAATTGTGTAATAAGCGTGCATGTGTGTGATGCATGTCTTCCAACCCCACGTCTTTCTCCCTTTTACTTACCTACTTACGATGGTTAGTTCTAGGGCACGTTTCATTTAACATACCTTATGCTATGCATGTTTGCATTCATTCATTTATATTGTATGCACCGGGCTCGGCGCATCATACTAATTGCATTGTACTTCAATTCCAACTTGAATACGTGTATCGAGTTGTCGCATCTCATATGCCATCTTAGATTAGTCGAGCCTATTCTAGTTGCATTTTGTCTGCGATGCATTAGTCATCTTAACATGGACTTGGATCATACATTTTATTACTAACATGTTCTTTGTTTTGGCTTGGAGTACACTGTGAGTGTTTATGCTTTAGCATCTTGCATGTGTGTGAGTGTTAACATGATAGCATGCTTACCATGAGGCAAATTGCTTATGTGATATAACTGCCTTAATGCCTGTGGGTGAAGATTAGATTGCTTGAATTGGAATAATTCATCGAAATCCATGTTTTAGCCTACTTACGAGTAGCAAACTTTAAACAATTTCCAAACAAACGGATATGCGATGCTTTGTTCCAAATTATGCGATCTAGTCTATACTTGTTTGCTGTGCGCATAACATAGTAGGATTAGCTAATTAATCGGAATAAGAGCACATAATGTTTTCAAAACTAGATATCATGATTAATAGAGGCCGATCTTTGATCGGGCGAGCGGGGGTGCTCATAGATGACCTTCCCCAATCGTACCTAAGTTCCCGAGCCGAGGCAACTTTGGTGATGACGGACACGTGGCCTTAGGCACGAGTCAGGGTTTCCTAAATTCCCCCAAAATAAATATTTAGGTGGCAACTCTATATCTGGCAAAGCAGTCCATGTTTGGCACTTCTTTCTAAAAATCTGTTTTTCAAAACGATTTGCCGGATTTGGACTCTTTGGTGATTTATCGGTCTCGCATTGTACTTTGCGGGATTAGATTCAGAACCGTGACATTTGAGTCCTGAACTGTAGTAAACCCAAATGAACAAAACGAGATTTCTCCCGGGACGTTCGGGGACGTCTACAATAGGCTCGGCTGCTAATATGGCATATGGATCAATTTGAACAACATGCGATTAAACATGTATTCAAAGAAGTATTGAAATAACAATGCAGTTTGTATACCGAGCCTCAGTGCATGCAATACGAATGAATGGATGCAAGCATAAGGCATAAGGTATGTTAATTTGAAATATGACCCTAATCTAGCCATCGAAAGCGATTAAATAAGAGGGAGAAAGACGTAGGGTTGGAAGACATACACACACGCACGTACATTTTTTACAACATTACACCCTCGCGAAGGAGGTTTCGAATGAATAAGCTAACCAACTAGCTATGCAAATTAAGCTAATTAATTATTACAAAACTCGAATTAATTAACTATTCTAGTTAACTAATTACAAAATGAAATCGAATAACTAGTTAAACTAGCTAATTAATTACAACTCTTAATTAGCTACAACTAATTCATTACAACACATATTTGATCTATTCCTAACTAAACTAATTAGCTAATCCCAGGAAGCGAGGGAGGCTCATGCATGCTCAGTTTTCACCCGAAAAGCCACTGCCTTGCTACTGAATGCCTCTGTTTGCACATTGAACACCAACAATTCTGCCCACTTCCAGAACACCTCTGCTCCACCTTATCGACACACTGTGCAAATTTCATTGATGGCCGACAAGGGGCTGGTCGGCTACCAATGGTGGCTAGTCGGCTACCACTGGTGGCCGGTCGGCTGCTGGTGGTGGCTGTCGGCCACTGATAACCTAGACTTGCTTGCTGCAACAAAGAGCAAACAGAGCAAAATAGTGTATTTCTCAAGATTTGTTTGCACACTTTGCCTCTCTTTTTCATGGGAAAATCAAATGAGGGACAAAATTTGGTTCATAAACCATCAATCAAGCAATTTCATTACATGATGGCTTGTGAAATCAATTGTGCAAGTTTAATAAATGCAAAATGAGACCAAAATAACCATCACCCTATCATGCATGATCAAAGGCAATGGAGACCTAGAAAAATGGCACATTTCATCACTTTTGAGTATGGAATGTCCCATTTTCCTTGTGTTCAAATTAACGTCTGATTTGAACACATGCAATGCAACACAAAGGAATGCTTATCTTGTCACTTTTACTTGCCAATTTTGTTTACATATTTTAGTTACCAAATCATTCATTAATCAATTTGTCCATTGGTGAGTGTCTTCTAAGATGAAAGAAGTGTCAACCAAGGGATAGTTTAAGGCCTGAGAGAAGCTTCATGCCGTTGGTAATGAACCCTCAAAGGAGGATTAAACCATTAAGCATAAGTTTCAATCTCAAGCTTAAACAACCCTAACGTTGAAACAACCCTCAAAGCAAATGAAAAAGTGAAGAAATGAGAGAGATTGCAGATATTATAAGTGCTGAAATTATGTGAGAAAAAGCACTAAAACATGCAATCAACTTAAACCAATGGTGGTTAAAGCCTTAAAACACCAAGCTAGTGAAAAGACTTACACCACAACTATGCAATACAAGACTCAAAAGTACTAAAAAGCCAAAGTAGTGCCAAAATAGCTCAAAACAGAGTTCAAAACATGCTGGACTTGAGCCACAAAAAGCTAAAACATTAAGCTAATACATGCGGCTAACTAGGCATGCAAACAAGACACAAGAAGGGGAGGCTAACCCCTCCAAATTTGGACTTCAAAATGAGTTTTTTGCTATTGAAAAACCTCTGAAATTCTGTGGTTAAAAGGCCCAAAAAAGTTGGTTTGAAAGTGGTGAACAAAGGTACAAAAACTTTACAAACAAAGAAGCAAGAAGGGTGAACCACCCCTTAATTGAAAAATGGCCTAAAGCCAACACTTTTAGGCCACAAAAATAGAGTTTTTTACAATTCAAAACCAGCCCCAAAACAGCCCAAGAACAATAGAAGAAGATGGCAAAGCAAGTATCTAAAACAAGCTAACAAAGCAACTGTTATACTTCTTGAAGCCAAGACACAATTTGGCCAACAATCCAAGCCAAAACCTCCTCCTAGAGCTCAAAACAAGTCCCAAGCTACCTCAGCTCAAAGACTAGCAACTTTTGTTAAGGATTGATAGACAAAAGTGAAGTGTATCCAAGCAACTATGCACAAAATTGCTAGAGAGAGAGAGAGAGAATTTTGTTCCAAAATTGCAAACACTAAAAATGGGGAAGGAACCCCCCTATATATAGAAAAACAAGCCTTGAGCTTAGAAATATCCTACCATACACGTGTAGGGAGATGTAGCTCAATGTGCTAACAGCTGGTACAGCTGTCAACAAATATCTGAAAAAAGACACTGGTGACCGTCGGCCACCACTGGTAGCCAACCGACCACCACTGATGGCCGACTGGCCACACCAATGGTCGACAATCATGAGCCATGGCCGACAGCCTAAGGTGGTGGTTGACAGATCACCAAAAGTTCCAGACTCGAAACACCAAGCTTTTGGTCTAAAACAAAGCACAAAATGGACAAGCTTTAAAGGCTCAAAGATAGGGCGTCCCACCGAGGACTTCGGGCACTCAAAGCGGACAAATGCAATCGTAATCATCGAGTGCACAAGCGATGACATTTAAGTCTTAAGGTCGGTCAAAAATGGGGTGTCTACAGTTGCCCCTCTTTGACAAAACTCGAAAGTCATGAAATGACGGGAGTGAATCAGACAAACAAAACAAGCAAGACGGTTGCGCCCACAGGCTGCCTATATATCCCTTTGCAAGGAATCAAACCAGCGTAGTTCTGGAGGGAAATGCAAATGATATGCAAAGCACAAGAGCATAACTTATGATCATGCAATGAGACTAAACAATGAAACATTTAAATGCAAATGCAATGTAATGGGAATGCCACATTTGAAACAAACCGAAGCAAGTGTAAGACAATTCCAAACATGAAAAGAAATAAGTAAATGAACACGCCACGCTGAGAATCATGAGCCAAACCACATTTCATGCAAAAAGGATGTAAGAAAATTATGCAAGCTTAACTACGCGATGCGCAGGAAAGACGAAAAGCAACATAACCATCAAGTTCACCCAAGGTTTCAACCGAGATCCTAATGCGTTGCATGCGAGATGAGGGAAAGCGATGTAAACACCGGGCGCACCCGAATGTTTTTTAACCAAAGAAAACGATCCTAACGCATCTCACGTGATAGGAGAAAGGTGAACAAATCAAAACACGTCTTACGCGAGAGGAGAAAGTGAATAAATCCAAACGCGTCTCATGCGAGAGGAGAAAGTGAATACGTCCAAACGCGTCTCACGTGAGAAAAGAAAGTGAATAAATCCAAACGTGTCTCATGCAAAAAGATAAGGTGAATACGTCCAAATACATCTCACGCGAGAGGAGAAAGTGAATACGTCCAAACGCGTCTCACGCGAGAGGAGAAAGTGAATAAATCCAAACGCGTCTCATGCGAGAAGATAAAGTGAATATGTCCAAACGCGTCTCACGTGAGAGGAGAAAGTGAATAAATTCAAGCGCGTCTCATGCGAGAGGATAAAGTGAATATGTCCAAACGCGTCTCATGCGAGAGGAGAAAGTGAATAAATCCAAAAGCGTCTCATGCGAGAGGATAAAGTGAATACGTCCAAACGTGTCTCAGTGAGAGGAGAAAGTGAATAAATCCAAACACGTCTCATGCGAGAGGATAAAGTGAATACGTCCAAACGCGTCTCACGCAAAAGGAGAAAGTGAATACGTGCATTTCGAAAGGCACAAATGATCCTACCTGGAACTCCTCTAAGTGAACCGTACATACAATATTGTTTGCTTTCTCGAATGAACCGTACAATAACGTGCCTGTATAAAACTCGACAAATGCGATACAGTAAGAATACATGTTCTATGTAAAGAAAACAATCGAGGAAAAATGCTACATGAAGGCATATTCAACGCCAAGTACCAAATGCATGTCCTATACACGATTGACAAGATGTTCTATGCAAAGTACAAGATGCATGTTCTATGCACGATTGACAACTGTTCTAAGCTAAATACCAAAATGCATGTTCTATGCACGATTAACAACATGTTCTATGCTAAATACCAAATACATATTCTATGAGCGATTGAAATACGTATTCTGCACAACAGCATATGTGAAATGCATGTTCTACATACGTAATGAAGAGATGCATAATCTTTGCAAGAATGAAGCGTATTCTATCGAAACAAGTTCAGTAGTAACTTTTCGATTTACCTCTTGGAAAAGTTACGATATTCAAAAAGGATACACCTCTTTCAACAAGTGACAAACGACGATCATCGAAAACACGGTTTCGAGCTTCCACAGAGAGAATTTGAACTCAACAGTGACCTTTCCTTGCACCTCTTGGGAAATAGGGACAAAAACAGCACCAAGATTAAATGTAGAAGCACTAGGCACTAGACGGCCGCAAGAGGATGGTGCTGGCCACCTGTCGGCCACCCTTGAAGATTGTTGGCCACCAGTGGCAGATCGGGCCCTTTTTGGTCTTTTCACCACGGGTCTTTATGTAAAAGCCATGGGGCCTCATTTCCACATACCCTTATGTCTGAAATTTCACCCTCTCTCTCTCTCTAAACCTTTCTTCTCTCTAGATCCACGCTTTCTACGCGTTTTCCAACGTCCCATGCGAAGTTGATTCGCTAAATCCTCTTTGTTTTTTTCGTTTTGAACCGATTGAAATTTGATTTCGGTGCTTTTTTCTTCATTTTCACCACTTAAGGCTTGTTCCCCTCGAGTTTCTCTCAAGTTTTGTGCACTTTTCCCGGCTTTGACTTTTTCTCCCATTTTCTCTCTCCTAGGGTTTGACTTTTTCCAAGTTTACCCTACTTTCTCTATTTTATTTACTTTTCATCGACTCTTCACCCATATTCCAGATGGCAGACGATATATCACATGATGAAGCTCCTCCAGAGGCAGAGTTCAAGGCAGAGTTTGATTATGAGGACGAGCTGGAGCCATTACCAGAGGATACGACCCTTCGATCCAGTGAGATACCACCCCCAGACACACATCCTGCTTGCTAGAGGTATTAGACGCTTTACTGATTTTGCTCCCGGCGCACCGGAAACCTTGTGTCTTTCAGCCATAGCCGTTGAGGTATGAGCTCTACACGCCGTATTTAAGTTGCATTTCTTGCACTGTCTTTCATCTGACTGTACTTTCATAACTGCTTTATCTGATTCATCTCTACCTGATCTATTTTCATATGTTCTTTGCCACAGGGTGAGTCCCGCGCCTTCAGGGGCTACGGTGCTACGACTACATGGGACTAGTATGACGAGCTCCCTGCAAGAATACGCCACATCGTCTACAGGGTTGGCTTCGGCCTTTTCTGCTCTGGCCTGACGAGAGTCATAGCTAGCCATCCTTTTTTGGGGGCCCTCGTGGAGAGATGGTGGGACACCACCAACTCTCTCCATTTCTCCACAACCGAGGAGATGACGATGACTCCCTACGACTTTGCCATGATCACCGGCTTAGGTGCAGGAGGCGATCCAATCCCTCTTGATACAGACATGGGAGAGTGGGCGGTAGCTTGGATCGAGCTATTGGGGGCGCGCCCACCTTTGTACTGGCTAGGCATGGTTAGATACAGTTGGTTCACAGAGCAGTTTTGGGGGACCGAGCCAGAGACAGTTGAGGAGACAGAGCAGTACGCTCGGGGTTTTTTGATCTTCCTCCTGGGTACCACCTTGTTTGCGAATAGGGCGAACATCATAGGATTATACCTGCTGAGCGCTGTAGACGTCCCCGAACGCCCCGGGAGGGTTAAGTCCCGTTCTGTTCGTATTGGGGTCACCACAGTTCAAGGACTCAAATGTCACGGTTCTTAATCTTGAACCAAAGAGTCCAAATCCGGCAAATCGTTTTGGAAAACAGATTTTTGAAAGAAGTGCCAAACATGGACTGCTTTGCCAGATAACAGAGTCGCCACCTAAATATTTTTTAATGGGAAATTTAGGAAACCCTGACTCGGTGCCAAAGGCCACGTGTCCGTCATCACCAAAGTTGGCTCGGGAACTTGGGTACGATTGGGGAAGGTCACTTCGTGAGCACCCCCGCTCGCCCGGTCAAAGACCGGCCTCTACTAACCATGATATCTGATTTTGAAAACTTTGTGAGTTCTTATTCCGGTTATTAGCCTAGGTTACTATGTGATGCTCGCGGCAAACAAGTATAGACTGAATCGCCTGAATTGGAACAAAACATTTCATGTTTGTTTGTTTGAAAATGGTTTGCTACCCGCAGGTAGGCTTAAAATGCGGATTTGCCACCCTCGGGTGGGCTTAGAAAACATGATTGATGAATTGTTCCAATTCAGATAACTCAACCTCCACCCACAGGCATTCAAGGCAGATATATCACATAAGCACATAGCCTCATGGTAAGCATGCTATCATGGCAACACTCACACGCATGCAAGGATGCTAAAGCATAAAACTCACCGAGTACTCCAAGCCAAAACAGAAAACTGATTAGAAATCATGCATGATCCTAATTATACTGAATTGCCTAATGCAACACATGCAAAGATGCAAACTATAGCAGGCTCGGCTGTCCTAAATATGGCATATGAAATGCTACAACTATCACGTATTCAATTTGGAATTTGAAATACGAATGCAGTTTGTATGATGCGCCGAGCCCGGTGCGTGCAAGACAGATGAATGAATGCAAACATGCTATCATACTGTATGCTAATTAAAATATGCCCTATATCTAACCATCGTAAGCGGGTAAATAAAAGGGAGAAAGAAATGGGGGTTGGAAGACATACATCACACTCACCCACACTTATTACAGTTATGCCCTCGCGCAGAGGGTCCGAATAAATAATAATACAGTCCGAAATGAAAGAATAATACAGATTTCTAATTAATGTACAGATTAACTACAAAAAAGTAAAACTGGCATGCAAGCCAGGGACTGCCTTGCTTCTGATGAATAATGTATGCCGGGCTGCTCTGGCGCGGAAATCCACTGGGATGCCCCAATTAGCCTCTGTTTGCATTGTGTCTCGAAATGCGTGCCAGACTCTGGAAATTTGCTGATTCTTCATTTTGCTGCAACAGAGAGCAGGAAAAGGGCATAGCAATGTATTTCACAAATATATGCATGCCTCGATCCTCGTGCCACCAATCACGCATATCGATGCATGATGGCCGAGGAATCGGATTGCACAACTCAATATAGGGTGCAATGCAGATGAATGCTACGACAAAACCTAACTCCATCATGGGTTATCCGGAGTGTCGGTGACTGGGGAATTGAGACCCGTTCCGTCACTCGGAGTACGAAACGTGCCTCGTTTCCCGTGCCCGGGCTAACTCCTATCCCGAACACGATGCAATATGCATGATATGCATGAAATGCAACTAAGATACAGTCTAGCATGCTCAATGTTATGAAAACGAGACGTCTCGAAATGCGTGCACACGGGCACGCAAACCGAGAAAATACATGAATGCGATCTAAGATACAACCTGGTATGCACTATGCTGTGAAAATGAGATGAAAATGAGATGCCTCGAAAAGCGTGCACGCGGACACGCAAACCGAGGCGATGATGTAAAATGCAAATCGGATAAAACCGAAGTGCCTCGAAATGCGTGCACACGGGCACACAAACCGAGGCGATGATATGAAATGAAAAACGGATAAAATCGAAGTGCCTCGAAATGCGTGCCCACAGGCGCGCATACCGAGGCGATGACATGAAGTGGAAATCGGGTAAAATCGAAGTGCCTCGAAATGCATGCACACAAGCACGCACACCGAGGCGATGATATGAAGTGGAAATCGGGTAAAACCGAAGTGCCTCGAAATGTGTGCACACAGGCACGCACACCGAGGCGATGATATGAAGTGGAAATCGGGTAAAACTGAAGTGCCTCGAAATGTGTGCCCACAGGCACGCACACCGAGGCGATGATATGAAGTGGAAATCGGGTAAAACCGAAGTGCCTCGAAATGCGTGCCCACGGGCGCGCAAACCGAGGCGATGCATTAAAGCATGAAATGACATACATGATGCAAATTGGGCTTATACCAACATGAGAGGGCCTCAGCCACACTCACATCAGACGCCGTCGGATAAAACAGAGGTGCCTCGAAATGCGTGCCCACAGGCACGCAAACCGAGGCATGGCCCGAAGGCATGAAATGGCACGGGAAATGATATGCAAGCATGCAAACCAAATTTCAGCACCTAAATGAAGGGGAAAACAGCCCCGAAATGATACGGAATTACAACCAATGCATGAAATCATCCCGAAATGTGATTTTAAGTACCCGAAATGGCCTATAGCCGTACTAAACATGCACAACATGATCATGACATTCAAACCAGTAGCAAGGAAGCCCCTAAACTAACATCTTTTCAGTACAAAACATGGCCAAATTGTGAGCATAGATATGGCAACAATAGCATGCAAAAATGGGGGAAAAGAGGGGAATTACAAAGCAAGTAGTATATAAAATGCTCAAACTGAAAAACACAGTTCTACAAAATTAAAGAGGGGCCAAAAATATGCATATTTACAGTAGATTACATCCTCCAATTCAGTATGTAGATATGCTTAATATAGCATGCAAAAATGAGCCAACAAAGGACTACAACATGAGGTACCATAAGCAATGACCAAAAAACTTTGGACCCTTGACAAAACATGAAGAATGGGCCAAAATAAGACACTTTCTAAGCCTGATGAAGGTCAAAAACAGAAGCCAAATAAGCTCAAATAGGCATGCAAAATGGGGCTAAAGAGAGGTATAAAGAGAGGTACAACATGGAGGCACCAAACAAGATTGGTCCCTTCTAAAATGTTGTAGAGGGACACAAAATAAGCTCAATCTCAGTTTATAGCATGCTCCAAAAATAAATGCATATAAGCTAAAAATAGCATGCAAGTTTACGGTAAATTGGAGGATTTGTGAAGCAAGTGGATGATAGAGAGGCCAAACAGGGTTGAGCCCTTCTTCAATGTTGAAGAGGGGCTCAAAATAGGCCTACTCACAGTTTATGTCATGCTCGAAAACAGATCACCCATAAGCTAAATATTTAATGCAAAATATTGACATAGAAGATGCTATTGAAGCAAGTGTGCCATAGAGGGCTCAAACAGGGTTGACCCCTTAATCAAAGATCAAAATGAGCTCAAAAGGGGACCACTTTCAGTAGGGGTCGAAGCTCAACACAATATGGAAATAGGGTTAAGAAAGGAAGCAAGAAAATGGTATAAAAGAGGGATTTGAGATTTACCCTTGAAGACAAGACTTTTGCTACCTCTTTGCTTGATGAAAGTTGCTTCTAAAACTCCCAAGAACTCCTCCTTGCTACTGGAAATGGAATGGTGATGGTGATGCTAGGTGTTGATGAACAAATGGTGCCAAGACTTGGATGTTTGAAGCTTTTTGGAAGAGAGGAATGGAGGAGATGTATATGCAAGGCTCAAAGGATTTTTCTAACCCCTCAAAACCAGTTGGTGGCTGTTGGTTTATATGGCCAAGAAAAGGGGTGAAAAGGGAGGGCAAAAAGGTGGGAAAAATATCTAGATATTTTGCTCTAAATATCTTTCAAAATATCTTTCAAAATATCTAGATATTTTGCTCTAAATAAAAAAAGTGGCGTTCGGCCACGAAGTGGGCATCAGAGGCCCCAGGGTTCCTCAGAATGACAAAACAGAGGTTCCTGCCAAAAATCGGAGAAAACCGATGCGAAATGAATGCTCGGGGCCAAACCGCGAGGTTCGGGGCCCGAAAACCGGCTATAAGCACCGAAAGTGGCATACGGCCACGAAGTGGGCATCAGGGGCCCCAGTGTGCCCTGTTATGATAAAACAGAGGCACCTGCCAAGAACCGGAGGAATCGGAGACGGTTGGGCGGTCCCGAACCGAGGCACACGGCCTGACGGCTCCGAAAACCGGGAACCGGGCTCCGAAATGGGCAAAATGGCCTACGGCCACGAAAAGTAGCTCACGGCCACCGAGAGATAGTCTACAGGACTACTCCCTTCCCGCAGGAAAGAAAACAGAGAAAACCGAGTCTGGTTCGCAAACCGAGACAAGGCATAGAAGAAGGTTCGGAAGTCCGGAGGCGGGGCGCACGGCCGCGACTCTAAGACTTCTGAACGAGCACAACATGCAACATCACCGAGCGCTCAATCGGTGACGTCTGAGTCTTAAGGTCGGTCAAAAATGGGGTGTCTACAGTTGCCCCTCTTTGACAGAACTCGGAAGTCACAAGTGACGGGAGTGAATGTCAAAGCCCAGAGACGACCCATTTTTGACAAGGCCGAAGACTTAGACAATCATACAAGATGAACAGAAATGTGTGCCCGCAGGCGTGCCCGCAGGCAGGGGGCAAAATGCAAAATGATATGCAGAAAGATTTTGATAATTGGACTTACACGCTACGCGAAGCCGGTTTTGAAGATTGGACTTATACGCTACGCGAAGCCGGTTTGAAGATTGGACTTACACGCTACGCGAAGCCGGTTATCATTCATGATCATGCAAAGAGAGCTGTAATGAAGCAAGTATTCACGATAGATGCAACAGAGAGTACAATAGATGGAAAATGGTGACATACTCCAACCACGCTGGACTCGTGAGTGGAGGAAGAACAAAGAAAATCAATCAGAAGCGCGTTCCACGCAACCTAAGATAAATTCCAAGCATGCTGAAAATCGCGTGAGGAAGGGGACACTCAAAACACGCTGAAAGTCGTGAGAGGAGGTCCGAAAACAACCGCCCAGGTGCGTACACAACGCAACCCGAGATAAATTCCAAACACGCTGAAATCGCGTAAGGAAGGGGACACTCAAAACACGCTGAAAGTCGTGAGAGGAGGTCCGAAAACAACCGCCCAGGTGCGTACACAACGCAACCCGAGATAAATTCCAAACACGCTGAAATCGCATAAGGAAAGAAACACTCTAACCACGCTGAAATCGTGAGAAGAGGAACGGGACACTCAAACCACGCTGAAATCGTGAGAAGAGATCAAGACAACAACCGCCCAGGTGCGTACACAACGCAACCTGAGATAAATTCCAAACATGCTGAAATCGCGTAAGGAAAGGGACACTCAAACCACGCTGAAATCGTGAGAAGAGATCAAGACAACAACCGCCCAGGTGCGTACACAACGCAACCTGAGATAAATTCCAAACACGCTGAAATCGCATAAGGAAAGAAACACTCTAACCACGCTGAAATCGTGAGAAGAGGAACGGGACACTCAAACCACGCTGAAATCGTGAGAAGAGATCAAGACAACAACCGCCCAGGTGCGTACACAACGCAACCTGAGATAAATTCCAAACACGCTGAAATCGCGTAAGGAAAGGGACACTCAAACCACGCTGAAATCGTGAGAGGAGGTCCAAAAACAACCGCCCAGGTGCGTACACAACGCAACCCGAGATAAATTCCAAACACGCTGAAATCGCGTAAGGAAAGGGACACTCAAACCACGCTGAAATCGTGAGAAGAGATCAAGACAACAACCGCCCAGGTGCGTACACAACGCAACCTGAGATAAATTCCAAACACGCTGAAATCGCGTAAGGAAAGGGACACTCAAACCACGCTGAAATCGTGAGAGGAGGTCCAAAAACAACCGCCCAGGTGCGTACACAACGCAACCCGAGATAAATTCCAAACACGCTGAAATCGCATAAGGAAAGAAACACTCTAACCACGCTGAAATCGTGAGAAGAGGAACGGGACACTCAAACCACGCTGAAATCGTGAGAAGAGATCCAAAAACAACCGCCCAGGTGCGTACACAACGCAACCCGAGATAAATTCCAAACACGCTGAAATCGCATAAGGAAAGAAACACTCTAACCACGCTGAAATCGTGAGAAGAGGAACGTGACACTCAAACCACGCTGAAATCGTGAGAAGAGATCCAAAAACAACCGCCCAGGTGCGTACACAACGCAACCCGAGATAAATTCCAAACACGCTGAAATCGCATAAGGAAAGAAACACTCTAACCACACTGAAATCGTGAGAAGAGGAACGGGACACTCAAACCACGCTGAAATCGTGAGAAGAGATCAAGACAACAACCGCCCAGGTGCGTACACAACGCAACCTGAGATAAATTCCAAACACGCTGAAATCGCGTAAGGAAAGGGACACTCAAACCACGCTGAAATCGTGAGAGGAGGTCCAAAAACAACCGCCCAGGTGCGTACACAACGCAACCCGAGATAAATTCCAAACACGCTGAAATCGCGTAAGGAATGGGACACTCAAACCACGCTGAAATCGTGAGAGGAGGTCCAAAAACAACCGCCCAGGTGCGTACACAACGCAACCCGAGATAAAGGTTTTAACCGGGGAGAATAACAATGGTGTAACCAACAGGCGTATCTCAACGTATTTCATACGGAGAGAGGGAAGGTTTTAACCGGGTAACAAGTGGTGTGAGTGTGTGTGATTGATACACAAAGTAGGCAAAGCGAGTGTGTGATAGATACACTATTTGAGCAAAGTGTAATTGATATACAAAGGGTGAAGTGAGCAAAGTGTGATGGATACACAAAAGACAAGCACAAAGTGTGATAGATGCACTAAGTGAAAATGTGTGTAATAGATACACAAAATGAATGAAGTGTGATTGATACACTAAAGCAAATGAAGTGTGTTAGATACACTGAGTGAAGCAAATAAAGTGTAATTGATACGCTAAGTGAATGGAGTGTGATTGATACACTAAGTGAATGAAGTGTGATTGATACACAAAGTGAATGATCTCAAACGGAACTTCTTTGAATGAACCGTACATACAATATCGTGCATGACTGAGAAAGAAACTTGATAGATACAATGCATTACAATGCATGATGCTTACGGAAAGCAATAAATGGACAAAGCGGCGCTTTAGAAAGCACCTCATGAGGTGAGTGGCGGTGAACCGCTCTACTCTGATGGGGATCTCCCCTCGTGCTCTTCGAACACTTACCTTTAACTCGCAGTACAAAGGCTCTGGAATGCTAACAAGTAACAACATCTGCATGTAGGAGCCACGGCTGCCGCTTGTCTTCCTGATCATACTCACAACTTTCCCTATTCTCCAACGGGGTGACAGACTAGGTTGGTTCAGTATCCAGAATTGAGGTGCACACATGCTATCTCAACCTGTGGGGCTTCCATACAGATTTCAAGCCGAGGGCGCGCCTCTGGGTATTTAAACCAGACTTTAGTCTCGGAAATCCCGAACCTTTGCGTTCTAGGCCACGGCCATTCGAACTCTAATTTCCACCGTCGCAATTGGTCTCCTAGGAACTCATCGCAAACACGGCCAAGATGCCTCTGGCAGGGAATGGTACTCAAGGAGAGCACTCCTGATCGCCATTCTGGCTTGAAGTAGACTTGATTTTGAGCTTGAGGTAGAGGCACACTCATACGTCGGAACATTGGCAAGACCTGAAGAGGTACACACGGGATGCAATCTCGGAACTTACTGAAGTTGGAACAAAACTTAGATGCCCGACATCTTCCTCTTTTGCTTTGCAGCCCGAAACTCATAGCTTCATATAGGTCCTGGTTTTACTGTTCTCACATGACCTGGGTTGAGCCCTGCGGTTTTATGAAAGAACAAATTCTGTTTTGCACAAATGTGGAGAACGGCACGGCACTCGGAGCACAAAATGATTTTTATTTTTTTGAAAATGAGAAAAGGATTCTCAACCGGGTATTAAGCCTACAACTGACCACAGCCAAAACAACTAAACACAGAAAAACAAAAGGGAAACGACCTAAATACAACGAGACACGCTCGGGATGACTTAAAACAAGAAATGAGACAAACGAAAAGACACGACACTCAGACGTGCACAGGGAGCCTGTTTCACCGGATGTGTTTCCCACCCTTTCTTATTTGTGATTCTCACATCACTCGGCCCTCAAGCTCTGCTTTTCACGAAAAAGCCCTTTTCTCACTTTTTCTCTCATCGCACATCTCTCTATTCTTCAATCTCTCATTTTTCATCCCTCCCCTGGGTGGTTGATAGATAAACAGCAAGTTGTGGGCTCGTGCCCCTAGCATTCTGCTAGATTCTCTTTCTTCCGCTCATAACTAGTGAATTTCTCCCACAGAGGGGTTATGCTACAAATGAGTGTGTAGCGAATCTGCAGCTGACACCGGTTGATGATGCTTTGCAGGGGAGCTTGGACGTGATCAGATATGTTAAGATGAGGGAGTGGAATATCTTGATCCATTCCCGTTCATGCTTCGTACTTGGCTTGATACCTTGCTGCTTGGAGGGTGAGAGAGCCTTTTCGACCATTGTTGTGCCCTTTTCTGGCGGATACGGTGCCCTTTTTGGCAAGCGCGTTGATAAAGGGAAAAGACAGAAAACCTGACTCAACTGTGCCCCTAGTTCATCATTTTGACCATTTTTTGTTTTTGCTTTCCCCTAAAAAATTTTGACCAAAATGAGAGCTAGATTAACATGCTTGTTCAATTTTTGATTTGAAATCATGCAAGTCAGGCCATGATCACTGAAAATTTTCCTTTTTTGAGTCCAGGGAAAAGGTCCAGTTTTGGAAAAATAGGATAATTTCCGAGAGAATTAGTCAGCCTCAGTAAAAATTCTCAAAAACTATTTTTGCAAACGGCCCCTGCTCAACGAGCATGAAACTTACTCCTGAGATGCACAACCTTGGATCCGGAGGAAAATTGCCCTTTGCTTGGAGAGAGCTGCATGGCAACGAAAAGTTGTCCCTTGTTTGAACGGCACCGCGGCGCATTGAATGGCAACGGAGAGTTGCCCCTTGTTTGAATGGCGCCGCAGCACACTGAATGGCAACGAAGAGTTGCCCCTTGTTTGAATGGCGCCGCAGCACACTGAATGGCAACGAAGAGTTGCCCCTTGTTTGAATGGTACTGCAGCGCATTGTAGTCAGTCCTCAGAGCGATGATTGCAACCGTACTCTCGGATACAAAGAAGGCAAGGATGGTCAAAAACCATTACATGGACACAATTGAATTTGAATTGTTTTACGGCTGGACTTCAGAATGAAGTTGCCTACGTATCCCAAAGATGGGAATCAAGCCTTACGTAGTTCCAGGGTTAAGGTACACTCGGGTATTTAACCTCTCCTTTTTATGCTCTAACTTTTGCCAAGGCGCCTGTTGCAGGTTTTCAACCTTGCGAGCTTTGTTTTTCTTTTCTTTTTCATTTCTTTCTTTTCTTCCTTTTCCTTCATCTTTTCTTTTCTTTTCTTTTCTCTCTCTTTTTTGCTTCTTTTCTTTTTTTTGCTTTTTTTGTTTTTGCTCTAACTTTTGCCTGGGTCGCCCTTCCGGGTTTTCGGCCCAGCGAGCCTCTCAAAGGGTAAAAGTGTAACAGGTCCATGCCAAATGGTTGTAGGGTTTTGAAGCCATCCATATCCGAGAGTGGCTATTGATTTGCAAGAGGACTCATCTTCGACTCTTCGAGCACATTGGACATTTTTTGCCCCTAGTTCGAGGGGTGCTTCTGATCTAGCTTTGCAAGCTTCTTCTGATGAGGTCTGACCTTCTTGATCTGACTTTGGTGCCTCTTGTTCGAGGGCTGCTTCAAATCTGGCCACACAGGCCTCACATTGTAGTTGACCATTGAACATTCTGAATTCAAGTTCAAGGTTTGAAAGCAAAGGGGTCGAGTCTCGAGACCGAGAGTGATCCTAAGCTGCACAATCTCAAGAGCGATTCTACACAGGTCTTCGCAAGACCGCGCAAAACATTTTTTTTGAAAGTTTTTAAGAAAGCGACAAATCGCTCGCGCTGAAGACAGTGTCGGACCAATCTGGATCAAAGCTAGGGTCCTTCTCAGTACTCACGCTAACAAGTATGATTTCATTCATTAAGGGCTTAGCACGCTTTTCTTTCTCTCAAGTTGATCAATTTTTTGCAAAACCCGAGGAATTCCTTCCTCTTTGTTTTTACCACAGTGTTCAAAAAGTTTTGAAAAACTTAGGTCATTACAATGACTTCAAGGCACAAGAGAGCAGGTGGAATGCACTGCCATTTCATTCAAATCCCAGTACAACTAGCACACGGCAGAAGCAAATGTGAGAGCGTGAAAATCACTGCTATTTCATTCAAACTCTATTGGCATAACTAGCTCCCTAGCAGAAACAGACTCAAAACAAAGCAAAAAGACAAATAGAAAACAAAACAGTGATGTCCGAGGTAACACCCCCGGAATCACACGACTCCTATACAACAGGACTGACTCGATACAACAAGACAGACCCAAAACAAAAGAGACTGACTCAATACAAAAGACAGACTCAAAACAAAACAACAAAACTGACCCAATACCCAAGTCAGAATGCAAAATTAACAGCACTTGTACATTGCTCAAAACAGTGCATGCCATTCACCACAGCTGGAGTAATCTGAGCGCCATTCGCAGGTGGTTCATCCCTCGATCACATAACATTATCCCCCAAGTTCACTGACCCAGTGCCGATAGACTTTGCTGAGCTCGGCGGGAGGATGACCCCGTTGTCCAATAGGTCCTGTACTTCATGGCGAAGACGGGAGCAATTGTTGGTAGGATGGCCAGTTTGCTGATGGTATGCGCAGTACTGGGTAGCATCATGCGTAGCCGGAAGAGGGTTCGGGAGAGGCCGAGGCTCAAGGGGTTTGAGATGGCCTTGTCCAACAAGGACTTGGAAAGCTTTGGATAAAGGCATGTGGAGGGCATGGAAGACCCTCTGACCTCGGGGTTGGTACTTCTGGGTTTGTGGATTTTTGCTGGGCGTACCAGCAAAAGGAATGGCAGGTGCTGGCCTGGTTTGCTGATCTCTTCTGAGTGCAAGATTAGAGCTAACAGGATCATTTCTGGTACAACGGCCCTTTTCCTGGTTTGCCCCTTGATTCAAACTGCCCCCAACTTGAGTGGTGAAAATGCCATCCACAGTTTTTGCAACGACTGTGAGCACTTGCTCTTTGTTCAGTCCCTCGGCTTTCAAAGCCTCAACAGCCAACAGAAGATGCTCATGGGGATCCATGTCCGCCCCTATCTTGTTCTTTCCACTCGCCTCCACTTTGCTAAGGGATTGGCCTTCCTCGGATGTAGCTCGCCCCAAGACTGGGGAGCCTTTTGACATGAACTCTCTGGTAGGCGATGTGGTCGATGACGGAGCCAAAACTCCAAAGGCCAGATCTGCCACAGTTCTTTGAAGATCTTCGATCATCCTCATCAGCTCAGAAGTAGTAGGTTCATGGGTTTGGGATGATTGGGGTTCAGATGCACCCATCATGCATAAGTCCGTGCTTTCTGGAATGGACACCTCAGGCTTGGGTAGATGGGCTGGGGTGATATATATGCTGGGGTCGAAGGTGGATGGTAGTGTATGGATGAGGTTGAGGTGGGGAGGTGATGAGCCAGTACTAACTTGAGGTCCTTTTGGTGGAGCTAAGGTCTTTTCATCAATAAGATCCTGAATCTTATGACGGAGGCGGATGCAACGGTTCGTATCATGACCGTGCTGTTGATGGTAGGCACAGTATTTAGCTGGGTCATACCTTGGTGGAAGAGGATTTGGGAGGGGTTGGGGTTCTAGGAGTTCTAGGTGCCCTTCTTCTTGCAGCTTTTTCAAAGCTTGGGAGAGACTCATGTAAAGAGGATGGAATTTTCGGGCTTGGGGCCGAGCTGAAGTAGTTGGTTTTTGGTCATTGGGGGAAGTGGTGATAGTGTCTACTTCTGAGCATTTCGCAGCTGTGCTACCATCAGTAGTAGCATTGGAACTGCGAGCAACATTCCTCCTCAAAGGCTCATTATCTTCTGCGAAGATCCCTTGTCTGATGGCATCCTCGATTTGAACCCCCATTTCATGAAGGGCTGGAAAGGTAAACAGAGGTAAAACGACCATTTTTTGCAGCAACTCGCCATGCAGATTCCGAACAATCATCCTGATCTGATCTTTGTCGGAAGGCCTTGTAGTCATCATTGAGGCCTTTGCCCTCCATCTCGTCACGAACTCTGAGAAACCATCCTTCGGCTCCTGGCGGGTGACTTCAAGATCACGAGTTGTGACCTCAATCTGTGTGTTGTAGGAGTATTGAGCAACAAAGGCCTCAGCCAGCTCTTCCCAGTTCTGTTTCACAGAGCTCTCCAATTTTGCATACCAGATTGCGGCTATCCCAGACAGGGTTCGGCCGAATAATGACAATTTCTGGGCTGTGGTCAAACCCACTGGCCTTAAGATATCAGAAAACAGTTGGAGGTGCACCATTGGGTCTTCAGAGCCATCGAACCGATCGATATGTGGCATCTTGAACCGATCTGGTAATGTCACCACTGAGTCGGTAAAACCATCCTCTATATCAGGAATAGAATGGGCCCCCTGAGACTTTTTGAACAATTCCTCAAGCTTGCTCACTTTCAATGCTGTGGGGTCCATCTTGAACTCAAAGGGGGAGTCTGGTAGGTTGGTGGGTGTTTTAGATAGTTGGGGTAGAACCAGGGGCGGAGCTGGCCTGCCTGGAATGTCCGTATCATCCTGGACATTAGCTGTCTCCCCGAGTGTTGGAGTTCCTGCTGGGGGAGGAACTTGTTGTGAAACAGACGCGCCGTTTTGCTGTTGCAGCCTAGTGATGAGCTCGGCTTGCTGAGCCATGATTGCAGCCTGCTGCTTGGAAATTCCGCCTGGCGGACAGCGTCCTCTTGCATGAGCTTCATATTTTCTTGCATCTGACGCATCATTGCCTCCATCCCTGACGTGTTCTGCGGATCCATCTAACTGACCGGTATCTATCCCTGCAGTAGAAACTAAGACCTCAGCCTGACTGTTCACTGGTGGAGTGGATAAGGGCCACTGATCTGGTAACTACTGAACTGGTGATCTGTGCCTGACTGGCCCTCTTCACCCTGCCTTTGGTAAAGGAACACTGGTTGCCCTTGAACTGAATCTCTGACCCGACAAAGTCTATCAGCACAAGTTCGGTGTACCCGGGGGATATTGGAGCCCTCTGAAGCTATGGTTCCCAGACTACCTAGCAAAAGAGAAAATGGACAGCATCTCAGCCTAATTTTACCTGAACAGATACGAGCAAAGTTTGAATGAGTGTGCCCTCTACTGAATTCTGCCCCCAAAATTCTGCCTGTAAACTGTTACCCTCAGGTAAACTGAATCCCAAAATACTGAACTGGTGCCCGCAGGCCTGATGCCCAAACTCGCAAACTGATACATGCATTCCTGTAGAGACGCACTCTAAAGCACATAACAAGCAAGTGAGAGCCAAAACACCCCTATGTTGGGGTAGGGTTTCCCTGTCCTATTTTGTCAGGAGCTAGGGTTTCACTACGCACGCAGCGGTTTCAAACAACCTATAAACGGGTAAGCAACCTGTCCTAGTTTGGAATGGTTACTACGGATCCGAATATGCACTAGGTCGAATGGTCAAAAAGGGTGCCCCGGTAAAACCGGGGTTTGTGTTCCCATGCTGTCAGAGCCCAGAGCCGATCAGCCTTATGGACATGACTTGACAAGACAAGCCTCCGGCAAATCGTTCGGGAATGGCATATGGCAAACACGGTGTCCTAGGCGCACCAATGCAAATGCAATGCAAAGAAACACACAAGTGTAGTCAAAACTAGATATCATGAGTTCGAGTCAAGTTCTCTAAATCCCCAGCAGAGTCGCCAGAAACTGTAGACGTCCCCGAACGCATCCGGGAGGGTTAAGTCCCGTTCTGTTCGTATTGGGGTCACCACAGTTCAAGGACTCAAATGTCACGGTTCTTAATCTTGAACCAAAGAGTCCAAATCCGGCAAATCGTTTTGGAAAACAGATTTTTGAAAGAAGTGCCAAACATGGACTGCTTTGCCAGATAACAGAGTCGCCACCTAAATATTTTTTAATGGGAAATTTAGGAAACCCTGACTCGGTGCCAAAGGCCACGTGTCCGTCATCACCAAAGTTGGCTCGGGAACTTGGGTACGATTGGGGAAGGTCACTTCGTGAGCACCCCCGCTCGCCCGGTCAAAGACCGGCCTCTACTAACCATGATATCTGATTTTGAAAACTTTGTGAGTTCTTATTCCGGTTATTAGCCTAGGTTACTATGTGATGCTCGCGGCAAACAAGTATAGACTGAATCGCCTGAATTGGAACAAAACATTTCATGTTTGTTTGTTTGAAAATGGTTTACTACCCGCAGGTAGGCTTAAAATGCGGATTTGCCACCCTCGGGTGGGCTTAGAAAACATGATTGATGAATTGTTCCAATTCAGATAACTCAACCTCCACCCACAGGCATTCAAGGCAGATATATCACATAAGCACATAGCCTCATGGTAAGCATGCTATCATGGCAACACTCACACGCATGCAAGGATGCTAAAGCATAAAACTCACCGAGTACTCCAAGCCAAAACAGAAAACTGATTAGAAATCATGCATGATCCTAATTATACTGAATTGCCTAATGCAACACATGCAAAGATGCAAACTATAGCAGGCTCGGCTGTCCTAAATATGGCATATGAAATGCTACAACTATCACGTATTCAATTTGGAATTTGAAATACGAATGCAGTTTGTATGATGCGCCGAGCCCGGTGCGTGCAAGACAGATGAATGAATGCAAACATGCTATCATACTGTATGCTAATTAAAATATGCCCTATATCTAACCATCGTAAGCGGGTAAATAAAAGGGAGAAAGAAATGGGGGTTGGAAGACATACATCACACTCACCCACACTTATTACAGTTATGCCCTCGCGCAGAGGGTCCGAATAAATAATAATACAGTCCGAAATGAAAGAATAATACAGATTTCTAATTAATGTACAGATTAACTACAAAAAAGTAAAACTGGCATGCAAGCCAGGGACTGCCTTGCTTCTGATGAATAATGTATGCCGGGCTGCTCTGGCGCGGAAATCCACTGGGATGCCCCAATTAGCCTCTGTTTGCATTGTGTCTCGAAATGCGTGCCAGACTCTGGAAATTTGCTGATTCTTCATTTTGCTGCAACAGAGAGCAGGAAAAGGGCATAGCAATGTATTTCACAAATATATGCATGCCTCGATCCTCGTGCCACCAATCACGCATATCGATGCATGATGGCCGAGGAATCGGATTGCACAACTCAATATAGGGTGCAATGCAGATGAATGCTACGACAAAACCTAACTCCATCATGGGTTATCCGGAGTGTCGGTGACTGGGGAATTGAGACCCGTTCCGTCACTCGGAGTACGAAACGTGCCTCGTTTCCCGTGCCCGGGCTAACTCCTATCCCGAACACGATGCAATATGCATGATATGCATGAAATGCAACTAAGATACAGTCTAGCATGCTCAATGTTATGAAAACGAGACGTCTCGAAATGCGTGCACACGGGCACGCAAACCGAGAAAATACATGAATGCGATCTAAGATACAACCTGGTATGCACTATGCTGTGAAAATGAGATGAAAATGAGATGCCTCGAAAAGCGTGCACGCGGACACGCAAACCGAGGCGATGATGTAAAATGCAAATCGGATAAAACCGAAGTGCCTCGAAATGCGTGCACACGGGCACACAAACCGAGGCGATGATATGAAATGAAAAACGGATAAAATCGAAGTGCCTCGAAATGCGTGCCCACAGGCGCGCATACCGAGGCGATGACATGAAGTGGAAATCGGGTAAAACCGAAGTGCCTCGAAATGCGTGCACACAGGCACGCACACCGAGGCGATGATATGAAGTGGAAATCGGGTAAAACCGAAGTGCCTCGAAATGTGTGCACACAGGCACGCACACCGAGGCGATGATATGAAGTGGAAATCGGGTAAAACCGAAGTGCCTCGAAATGTGTGCCCACAGGCACGCACACCGAGGCGATGATATGAAGTGAAAATCGGGTAAAACCGAAGTGCCTCGAAATGCGTGCCCACGGGCGCGCAAACCGAGGCGATGCATTAAAGCATGAAATGACATACATGATGCAAATTGGGCTTATACCAACATGAGAGGGCCTCAGCCACACTCACATCAGACGCCGTCGGATAAAACAGAGGTGCCTCGAAATGCGTGCCCACAGGCACGCAAACCGAGGCATGGCCCGAAGGCATGAAATGGCACGGGAAATGATATGCAAGCATGCAAACCAAATTTCAGCACCTAAATGAAGGGGAAAACAGCCCCGAAATGATACGGAATTACAACCAATGCATGAAATCATCCCGAAATGTGATTTTAAGTACCCGAAATGGCCTATAGCCGTACTAAACATGCACAACATGATCATGACATGCAAACCAGTAGCAAGGCAGCCCCTAAACTAACATCTTTTCAGTACAAAACATGGCCAAATTGTGAGCATAGATATGGCAACAATAGCATGCAAAAATGGGGGAAAAGAGGGGAATTACAAAGCAAGTAGTATATACAATGCTCAAACTGAAAAACACAGTTCTACAAAATTAAATAGGGGCCAAAAATATGCATATTTAAAGTAGATGACATCCTCCAATTCAGTATGTAGATATGCTTAATATAGCATGCAAAAATGAGCCAACAAAGGACTACAACATGAGGTACCATAAGCAATGACCAAACAACTTTGGACCCTTGACAAAACATGAAGAATGGGACAAAATAAGACACTTTCTAAGCCTGATGAAGGTCAAAAACAGAAGCCAAATAAGCTCAAATAGGCATGCAAAATGGGGCCAAAGAGAGGTATAAAGAGAGGTACAACATGGAGGCACCAAACAAGATTGGTCCCTTCTAAAATGTTGTAGAGGGACACAAAATAAGCTCAATATCAGTTTATAGCATGCTCCAAAAATAAATGCATATAAGCTAAAAATAGCATGCAAGTTTACGGTAAATTGGAGAATTTGTGAAGCAAGTGGATGATAGAGAGGCCAAACAGGGTTGAGCCCTTCTTCAATGTTGAAGAGGGGCTCAAAATAGGCCCACTCACAGTTTATGTCATGCTCGAAAACAGATCACCCATAAGCTAAATATTTAATGCAAAATATTGACATAGAAGATGCTATTGAAGCAAGTGTGCCATAGAGGGCTCAAACAGGGTTGACCCCTTAATCAAAGATCAAAATGAGCTCAAAAGGGGACCACTTTCAGTAGGGGTCGAAGCTCAACACAATATGGAAATAGGGTTAAGAAAGGAAGCAAGAAAATGGTATAAAAGAGGGATTTGAGATTTACCCTTGAAGACAAGACTTTTGCTACCTCTTTGCTTGATGAAAGTTGCTTCTAAAACTCCCAAGAACTCCTCCTTGCTGCTGGAAATGGAATGGTGATGGTGATGCTAGGTGTTGATGAACAAATGGTGCCAAGACTTGGATGTTTGAAGCTTTTTGGAAGAGAGGAATGGAGGAGATGTATATGCAAGGCTCAAAGGATTTTTCTAACCCCTCAAAACCAGCTGGTGGCTGTTGGTTTATATGGCCAAGAAAAGGGGTGAAAAGGGAGGGCAAAAAGGTGGGAAAAATATCTAGATATTTTGCTCTAAATATCTTTCAAAATATCTTTCAAAATATCTAGATATTTTGCTCTAAATAAAAAAAGTGGCGTTCGGCCACGAAGTGGGCATCAGAGGCCCCAGGGTTCCTCAGAATGACAAAACAGAGGTTCCTGCCAAAAATCGGAGAAAACCGATGCGAAATGAATGCTCGGGGGCCAAACCGCGAGGTTCGGGGCCCGAAAACCGGCTATAAGCACCGAAAGTGGCATACGGCCACGAAGTGGGCATCAGGGGCCCCAGTGTGCCCTGTTATGATAAAACAGAGGCACCTGCCAAGAACCGGAGGAATCGGAGACGGTTGGGCGGTCCCGAACCGAGGCACACGGCCTGACGGCTCCGAAAACCGGGAACCGGGCTCCGAAATGGGCAAAATGGCCTACGGCCACGAAAAGTAGCTCACGGCCACCGAGAGATAGTCTACAGGACTACTCCCTTCCCGCAGGAAAGAAAACAAAGAAAACCGAGTCTGGTTCGCAAACCGAGACAAGGCATAGAAGAAGGTTCGGAAGTCCGGAGGCGGGGCGCACGGCCGCGACTCTAAGACTTCTGAACGAGCACAACATGCAACATCACCGAGCGCTCAATCGGTGACGTCTGAGTCTTAAGGTCGGTCAAAAATGGGGTGTCTACAAGCGCATTGGTGACCCTTCCCGAGTGAGTTCCTATGATTGGGGCAGAGTTGGCCTCGCCACTCTATACGGCTATATGAGCTTGACCTCCCGCCTAAGGGGAGACTTGATCGGAGGCTACTGGCGAGCCTGAGAGGTACACATCTCAGTTCCCTCTTTGCACTTTACACTTTCTGTTCAGCATGTCCTGCTTTATATCTATTAAACACATGTGCTTTCTGCTTTGCACTTTCTATATCTGTTCAAATTCATGTTTTCTGCTTTGCATTTTCTGCATCTATTCAAATTCATTGTTGATCACATACCACTGCACTTTCCTTGCACCTATGGGTGTATGCTTATTTTCTAACTTTGGCCCTAGAGCCTATAATGGAGCTTCCATTGACAGTCCCCTATTCACGGAGATATGACGGTCAGCTCCACCGTAGAACCCACGAGCCCTTCTCATTCTTCAGGCATTACTTTGACACGGTAGCTGCTCATAAGGTAACCCAAAACACAATCATTTTGTCTTACAACTATTTTGATTCACATATTAGCAACTGACAATGGCTAATAATCTGTTCACCTTCTACTTGCAAATCACGTGGCAGCCATGGGCCGCAATGCCGACAGGGGTTCAAGGCCAGTATAAGGTGGCCTGGGCATTTCTCGCTATCGCATTCTACTCGAGGGCCCAATTTGCCGAGCCTGGTTCCTGGGCGAGCGAGTCATGCGTCAGACGATGGGCTTGCCTGCTCCGATCATACCGATGGCACCGCCAAAGTCCATGAGGTCAGTAGACAGCCTATCTGCTGAAGAGGTCATTTAGTTCATGTTGGGCTTAGAGGCAGACTACTTCCGAGTTGAGGGTGATTATACAATCTTCATTCAGACATACCTCATGCCACCTTTGATCGGTGTTCGTGGGGGTGAGGGAGCGAGAGCTTCTACTGCAGAGGCGGCACCTAGAACGACTAGGGCGACCAGGGCCCATGGGAGAGGGGCTTCTCGGGCGAGGCAGATGACTGGTTGGCCAGAGCTTCCCACTACACTTACATGTTGGCGGCATACCGGGGAGGCTTACCAGATCTCTATTAAGCCTGCACTGGCCGGGCACGAACTTGCCGGGGTTCGAGGCCCGACTCCAGTATGTACCACAATTTACGTTTTGCATGCCATATTTCATTTTAGTTATGTTTATAGCAAACTGATCACCTCAACGCACTTGCAGCCATCTATAGAGTACACCGGGGACGCTCTCGAGCTGGCGGCTTCCCTGATGGGGATGGTGCAGAGGAGCATGAGCCTACTCAGTCTCTACAGTGTTCAGGTAACTTTTTTCAATTTACGCTTCATGCTATCAATCTTTATGCTAATACACTAGCATTTCAACTGTAATCTATTCCATATTACAGTGATTTGATACACTACATCTGATACATTACACTCAAATACTGCATTCATACATTGTACTCGTACATTGTATTTGACTTCTGCCTACACTCATATTGCATACCATACTTATATCTGATACATACACTGAAACTGATATATTGACAACTGTCCTTTATAGATCCCAGATATACCGGATGCACCAGCGGGAGCAGCACCAGGACCAGCAGTACCTTCTCCAGCAGTAGGGAAGAGAAGGAGACGGGCTCCAGCACGCAGTCAAGGCAAAGCCAGGGGCACCCGAGATGAGAGTGGTCCTTTAGAGCCCATTCTGAGTGATGACGACGCCGAGACGAGTGGCTCCGAGGAGGCAGTGAGTCCACAATCTGAGTCCTCTGAGAGTGGAGACGATGACGACAACTCTAGATTTGAGAGTGGAGGTGATGCTAAGCCGGGTTCTGAGCAGAGAGTGGCGATGATTCCAGTTCCGGTTCAGCATCTGGTTCAAACAGCGGTGCAGATGGAGACAGCTCTGAGTCCTCACCCAGGAAGAGGACGAAAAGGGCCTCTCGAGCCTGAGATGGCTAGCGCTGATTTTCTGTATTTTTGATTAGTTTCTTTTGTTAGTAGTGTTAGTACATTGTACAGTTTCAGATAGGTTTTATTTGCTTTAAAAACTTGTACTGCACTTTTGTAAAAAATAATCATGACCAGAATGAAAACCAATTTTCATTTGAAAAAGTGTTGTATTTTGCATCATGAGCACCGCATTGCATGAAAAAGAGATTGATTTTGATAATGAAAACCGAACACTTGTATTGGCATGACGTTTTTAATCGGATAACGAACCAATCAACACTTAACGAACAAAGTAATACAACTAGATAATCAAAATAGCAACAACTCGATAAAAAAAACAAAACAACTTGATACACAACAAAATAACTCGATAAACAAAACAAAACAACTCAAATACAACTCAACAAAACTTGCTAGAACTAAAAGGACTCAAAATAAGACCTTAAAATGCATAAAGAACAGGACAAAACACATGCTTTTAGCATTCTCAGCGCACAAGTGGACGGCAAGCTTGTCAAAAGGATTGTCGGCCATGAATAGAGGTTGTTGGCCACCAGTGGTGGCCGGTCGGCTATCAAAGTGGTCTGTCGGCCATCACTAATGGCCAGTTAGCCATCAATGTGAGGAATCTCCAAATTGTTGCCACCTGGCTTCCACTCACTGCCTTATCTTCTACAAAAGGTTGAACTTCGTGATTTCTTCATTTCAGCTACAAATTCTTCACAAAATGGAGCCATTCTTTGCTGAAAAACTCTCGAATTGGATTGCAACTTTAGATGGCTCGAAAAAGCTGAATTTCCAAGGTTTCGGCATAAACGCACTTTTCCCACAAAGTCATTCTCCGCTTTGTTTTCTGTTCCTACATGCCATGGCTAGATGTTGGAACTCAATTACACACGTTTTTAGCTTCCGGGGACAAAAGCTATGCCCGACAATCGAAGAATTTCAAGTGCTAATGGAGTCCCGGCGCGATGAGGAAATCTTGCATCTGTCCCATTTTGGTCACATCCAAGCTTTGGGATGGATGTGCGGGCTTACTCTACACGAGGCACGTTCCTTGGTTCACAACGGAGACCTGGACATTCCCAGTTTGATCCATCGATTTTCTGACGCCGGTGACCGAGGCGACCTTCTTTGGTGGGGTTTTTGACAACACGCCCTTTGTTTGTGCATGCTAGCACATTTCCTCATTGCCCCTAGTTTCAGCAGGTCTAGCATTCGATTAGTCGAAGTAGCCCAAGGTTTGAAAGAGGGCATTGGTTTGGCGTTGACCGAGACTTTAATGGGCTTAGACGCTTTTCATCAACGAGAGACAAGCAAATTCGCGGAAAGTCCACTACTTCTTCAGGTAATGTTTTCCACCCTTTCTAATATGTGTTTCTCACATCTCTCGGCACTCATGCTCTGTTTTTCTCTCAAAGCCCTTTTTTCACTTTTCTCTCAACATACACCTCTTTTTTTTTTTTAATCTCTCTTTTCTTTCATCCCTCCCCAGATATGGCTTATGGACAAGCTGAAGGTAGTGGACTCTTGCCCCATATACTCAGCCCGAGAATACTTTTTTCGCCAACAGCTAGTTGATTTTTCGAATGAAAGGATGGTGGTGCCATTAGATGTGCAACAAGTCTACTGCTGACATTGCTTGGCGTTGTCCCTAGTTTAATCTGACTGAAATGAGCTACAGCATGGCTCAGCAACCTGGCATTGAGCTGATTAACCTTACACACTGTGTTTCCTACTTTCCGTCTCGATTCAGGCGTCAGTTTGGACATGATCAGACTTGCCCAGAGGAGAGGGTAGAGTACCCGGTTCCATTCCCCATCCGAGGCTCACATTTGGCTAGGTACCTTACTGCTTGGAGGACGAAAGAGCTTTTGGCCCCTGCCCTTAGTTTCAGTTGCGCACTTTCTGGTGAGTGCCTGACCTGGCTTGAAGATAAGGTACAATCTGGGTGCACTTTAGCATCAGAAGCTTCCACAAGCATAAGCGGGGGACGTAGGAGCACCTGACTCATCTATGCCCCTAGTTTATTTACTTTGATCTGACTTTTCAAGTTTTATGAATGTAATAAACGCAGCTTTGATTTGTATCGAGAATTGGAGAACTTTGTATTGAAATCAATGAAATTAAAGTTATGAGCACTGAAAATTTTCCTTTTGGTCCAAAAATGGTCTAAGTTGTAAATGGTAAATTTTGAGCAAAAAATCAACTTTTATCAAAACTTTTCAAAACCATTTTCGATAAGGATCACCACTTGACACATACGGAATCAATCCTCGGGATGTACAACCTCGAATCCAAAGATCAGAAATTGCCCCTTGACTGAATAATACTGCTTAGCACTGTAACCAGCTCTCAGAGAGGATCACAATCGAACATCCAGATAAAGAACGGACAAGGATAACCTGATTAAACACATGGCCAGGACAGTTGAGTTGGAGGTGTTTACGGCCGAACTTCAGAATGAAGTTGCCTATATATCCCAAAGATGGGAATCAGGCCTTACGTAATTCGATTCAGGTTCACTCGAGTATTAACGCTCTCCTTTTACGCTCTAACTTTTGCCAAGGGCACCCTTTAGGGTTTTCAACCCTGCGAGCTTAGTTTTTTTTTATTTCCAATTTTTTTATGCTCTAACTTTTGCCTAGGTCGCCCTTCTGGGTTTTTGACCTAGCGAGCCTCTCAGGGATAGTATTTCTTCAACTTGTCCATGTTGATCGATTTGGAAAATTCTAGGCTATCCAAGTCCATGAGAATAACAACTCCACCCGACCAGATAGTTTTGATGATATAAGGACCAGTCTAATTGGGTCCGAACTTGCCCTAGGGTCATGGATGGGACCTCGGTTGTCTTTCAGCACCAAATCCCCTTCTTTGAGATTTCTGGACTTAACCTTCTTGTTAAAAGCCCTAGCAATCCTACATTAATAACCCTAAACATGGTATAGTGTTTTCAGCCTTCTCTCATCAAACAGCATCAGTTCTTCGAACCTGCTCTATTGCCAGTCTGCCTCTGCTATCTAACATTCAGCCATAACCCACAACGACGGAACTTCTATTTCGATCGGCAGAACAGCTTCCATCCCATAAACAAGAGAGCAAGGAGTTGCCCCAATAGACGTCTGAATTGAAGTCCTATAAACCCAGAGTGCAAATGGCAATTTGTTTGGCCAGTCCCTGTAGGTCTTAACCATCTTCTGCAGAATATGCTTAATGTTCTTGTTCGCGGCCTCAACAACTCCGTTGGTTTGTGGCTAGTATGTGAATGACTTATAAAAAGCCACGTTGTATTTCTCCAACAAGCCAATCACTTCTTTCTTGAAATGAGAGCCATTATCTGAAATAATCTCGTTTGGGACTCCATAACGGCAAATGATGTTGTTTCGAATAAACTTAGCCACATGCGCTGCCTTCGACACTGCATAAGACTGAGCTTCCACCCACTTTGTAAAGTAGTCAATTGCCACCAGAATGTATTCATGCCCATTTGACCCTTTCGGTGTGACTGCACCAATGACGTCAATTCCCCAGACTAAGAAAGGCCATGGTGAAGTCATGTTATACAGCTTCGACGACGGAATATTCATGCGATTGGCATGAATTTGGCATTTGTGGCATCGCTGAACAAAACCAATGCAATCCTCCATCATAGTAGACCAATAGTAACCTTGCCTGAGAATCTTCCGGGCTAACATTACTCCGTTCATGTGCGCTCCACACTCTCCCCCATAGATGGCCTCCATTAGGAGCTTTGATTCCTCTGCATCGACACACAACTTGTGCATCCAGATGACCCCTCTTGTACAGTTTACCTCCACTGATGATAAAATTGAACCGCCATCCGCCGTATTGCCCTTTTATCTTTGGCATTCGCCCTTGGTGGATAAACCTCCTTTTCCAAGAAGTTCCAGATATCATAAAACCAAGGGTTTTGATCTTACACTTCATCTATTACGGCGATAGACTCATAGGCCGGCATATATCTTTGCTCAATAATGATCGGACACATCCGAACTCCAAACGAGATGTCTATCATGGAAGATAGAGTTGATAAGGTGTCAGCGAACCTGTTGTTCTTTCTTAGTAGATGTGTGAAGGTCAGCTTCTCAAACCTAGGAATCAGAACATCCAGGGTCTGGTGATAGATCTTCATCTTTTCTTCTTTGACCTTCCAGTCTCCTTTTGCTTAAGACACAACTAGGTTCGAGTCCCCAATGACATCCAACCTTTTTGCCCCTAGTTCCAGGGCGACTTCTAAACCAGCGATACAAGCCTCATATTCTGCTTCGTTATTGGATACTTTGAACCGGAGTTTGAAAACTAAGGGTATGTGGGAATTGTCGAGTGCTATCAGTAATACCCCTATCCCATAACCGTATTGATTAGATGCTCCGTCAAAGTACATTGTCCAGATCTCTTCCTTAACTTGCAAAATAGCTTCATTTGGGAACAGGTATTCTACCGCTTCATCCCCTTCCACTGGATGACCAGCCAGGAACTCCGCTACGGCTCTCCGCATAACAGACTTACAAGTAACATACTTCAAATCAAATTCGTAGAAAAGGAGCAACCAACGAGCTAGCCTACCCGTAAGCGCTAGTTTCTCAAAGAGATATTTGATGGGATCTAATCTTGGAACCAGAATTACGGAGTGAGCTAACAGGTAGTGCCTCAACTTCCTAGTAGCCCATACTAAGGCTAGGCAAGCTTTCTCTAGTGGAGTGTAGCGGATCTTATAATCCAGCATTTTCTTGCTTAGGTAGTAGATGGCATTCTCTACCCTATCCGTAGATTCCTGAGCAAGCATGTATCCCATCATTGTGTCCGTTACTAACAGATACAAAATCAAGGGCTTCCCCAGCTCTGGTGGCGACAACACGGGCGGATTCTGAAGGTACTGCTTGATCTTCTTAAAAGCAAATTGACATCGGTTATCCCATCGGAATTTCTTTCCTTTCTTCAAGAGACCAAATAGTGGTTCACAAGTCAAGGTTAATTTAGAAATAAACCTTCTTATGAATTGCACTTTACCCAGAAAGCCTCACACCTCGTTTTCAATCCTTGGTGGTTGCATTTCTAGGATGGCCTTGATTTTGGAAGGATCTACATTGATGCCCCTCTGTGTGATCAAGAAACCCAGCATTTTCCCTACTATTACGCCGAAAGTACACTTTTGTGGATTCAACCTTAGTCTGTATTCTCTGATCCGTTGAAAGAATTTCTTCAAGGCGATATAGTGGCTTTCTCTTTCCTTGGACTTGACAATCATGTCGTCCACGTACACCTCGACCTCTTTATGGATCATATCATGTAGAATTGTGGTTGCAGCCTGTTGATAGGTAGGCCCGGCATTCTTTAGCCTAAACGGCATCACCCGATAGCAGTAGGTTCCCCACAACCTAGTGAAAGTAGTTTTCTCTCTGTCTTCGGGTGCCATCAGAATCTAGTTATACCCAGAAAATCCATCCATGAAAGAGAGCAATGCATGGCCCGCAGTAAAGTCCACTAATTCATCAATGTGCGGCAGAGGAAAATCATCCTTCAGACTGGCTCTGTTCAGATCTCTGAAGTCCACACACCCGAATTTTGTCGTCTTTCTTTGGCACTGGGACAATATTGGCCAACCAAGTTAGATACTTAGATACTAGCAAGAACCCTACGTCTATTTGCTTGGTGACCTTTTCCTTAATCTTCAAAGCCCAATCCAGGCGAATTCTCCGCAACTTTTGTTTGATAGGTCGAGCCTCAGGGTCAAGAGGGATCCGATGCTGTACAATCTCAGGATCGATTCCAGGCATGTCTTTGTAGGACCACGCGAAAACATCTTTGAAATCTTTTAATAAAGTGACTAAGCGCTCGCGCTCCTCCGAAGACAACGTGGACCCGATCTGGACCAAACGCGGATCCTTCTCAGTACCCACATTAATAACAATGATTTCATCAGTGAGGGTTTTGCAAACCTCTCCTTCTCCCAATTAATCAAATTTTTCAAAACTAGAGGAATTCTTTCCTCATCGTTTTCATCAAAATTTTGAAAATCATGATCAATGCAATAAACAAGAGGCACAGAGAAATACTCAGAATCTACAGTGGCATTCTCATTCAAAAGGTCCAGCTCATCCAATTCCTCGATTATAACCAAATCAAAAGAAAAAGAAAAGGACGACCTGGACAAAACCTCAACATCCGGGTTATCAACCCTAAGAATACCGAAATCTGATTCTGACTCCATAGACTTTGTGGAATCAGATTCTGGTTCACTACCCGACTCAAAACTTCAAGACAGGTAGCCCTCTTCCAGTTGCCAAATGAGAGATGGTGCGTCAGATGTATCCAAGATACTATAGGAAGGGTTCACACCCGGTTGGTCCCCGATCATGGAAATGGTCAGGTTATCCCTCAAGCTCTCCCAGGGTGGTGTCGATGGACAACTTAGCTTTATCCATCACTGTCAGTACAGCCTGTCTGTGCACTCGCGAAGCCATAAGAAGACCCCAGATAGATATGTCAACTTGAATCTTCTTCAACTGTTTCAGCACAGCCTCTTCCTCCAACAGTTTTTCTTTATGTTTCTCAACTTCTTTATCCTTCCCGGATGCCTCGGGTTGGTCCAGATGCGGTGGTTTGAAATATCGGCCACTTCTTGTCATGTGGTCGACTTCTTCTACATACCAAGTGTTGTTAGGAAGGTCTTCACCCCTAATCCTCATCGGTATGGGTTAGGTGTAGGTCGTTGTCATCCCACCAGAACCCTTCGGTAGCCGACAAGCACTCGTCCGGCTCCGTTCGGATCATTCTATTATCATAAACATTCCTCGCAAGGTGTTGAGCTTTTCCAGCTTTCCGATCATTTTCATTCATTTCTTGCCCAAACCGCTCCAGCGTTGCTTCTTGCTCTGCATGTACAGTACTAACAATGCCCAATTCCTAAGCCAATTGTTCTACACCGATGTTTTTCGGAATGTTTACTCTTTCCATCGGCTGTTTCGGCCATTGCAGCAGTTCTCGCTTTCTGTTCTTCCAACTTTGATTCAGGTCCCTCATCTCTATCGGGTTCATCACTTAGCCACCCAGAATTGTCTATTGACTCGTTCAGATCAAACCAATCAATATGAACGTCCCCTTGATCTTGCTCATCAAAGAGCTGCAAATTGTCTATATCCTCCTCTAGGTCGGCTAGATCATCTAATCCCTGACTTGGTCCATCTTCTCGAACTACACTGACCTCCATCCTAGTCGGCAATACCACTTTTAGCTTAGCTTGATCGATTGGCACGATATAGCAATATGGGTTGTACATCCCCTCAGATAAATCCTCAGAGTCCTTGGGCAACAGACTGACATTCTCCACTAAGGCAGATCTCCCTTTATCTTCCACTGTCACCACCACTGGTTCGGGTTGGAATGAAGATGTACTCATCATGCACAAGTCTGTGCTCTCAGGGATGAACAACGCCAGCTTAGGTAGGTGGGAAGGAGTGATATATATACTGGGGTCATGAGGGAGGGCCAGTGTGTAGATAAGGTTTATATACTGAAGTGGAGGGACTTGGTTATGTGGTAGGAGAGGATTTGTAGTGACATTTGGCTTTTGGGGAGGCGCGATCACCTTATTGTAAATGAGATCTTGAATCTCATGACGCAGCCTATAGCATTGATTAGTGTCATGACCGTACTGTTAGTGAAAAGCGTAGTATTTGGCCGGGTTATGTCTCGGGAGAAGAAGATCAGGTAGAGGGCGAGGCTCTAGTGGTTTAAGATGCCCCTTTTTTATCAAGACCCCTAAGGCTTTGGATAAAGGCATGTAGAGCGGGGTAAAGACCCTTTGAGATCGGGCCTAGTTGGTTGAGGTTTGTGTAGTTGTGTTGGAAGTGTTAGTAAACAAGTTGGCAGTTTTGGTTGTGGTGGTGACCATACTCACATCCGAAGGCCGTGCAGAGGTGTAACCACCCGTAGTTATATTGGAGCTGCGTGTAAAGGGCCTCTTGGGCTGTTCCTTCTCATGGTCTATCAGCCCCTGTTTCATCACATCCTCAATTTGAACCCTCATTTCATGGAGCTCAACAAATGTAAACAAAGGCAAGACTATCATCTTCTGTAATAACCTCCCTTGAAAATTACAGACCACCATTCTGATTTGGTCCTTTTCGGACGGCCGGATAGTCATCATAGAGGCCTTAGCCCTCTACCGAGTCACAAAGTCCAAGAAGCCCTCCTTTGGCTCTTGATGGGTCGCTTCAAGATCACGAGTAGTGACCTTGATCTAGGTATTGTAGGAGTACTGCGCGATGAAGGTCTCGGCCATTTTCTCCCAGTTTCGTTTTACGGAGTCTTCCAACTTTGCGTACCAAATGGCCGCTATACCTAACACGGTCTGGTCAAAAAGCGACAACTTCTGAAGTCTGGTGAGACCCATTGGTCGTAGGATATCAGAGAATAAACGCAAATGGACCATGGGATCCCCGAAGCCGTTGAACTGGTCTATATGTGGCATCTTGAATCTATCCGACAGAGTCACTACGGAGTCTGTGTATCCATCCTCAATGTCAAGGATTGAATTCATGCCCTGCGCCCGCTTGAAGAGTTTTTCTAGCTTGTTGACCTTCAATGCAGTCGGGTCAACCTCGAATTCAAATGATGCCTCCATTTGGTATACTGGTGCCTTGGAGGTCTGAGGTGGGATCGGATCTGCCGGAATGCCCATATTCTCTTGAACATTGACTGTGACCCCAGACGCCGGCATACCCGCTCCTAGTGCATGGGATGCAGAGGCTACTGCTGGTTGTGGTTGCTGTTGCTAAAGCCTATCTATCACTTCTGTTTGGCGAGCTGCAACCTCAACTTGGCGGGCTGTGACCTCAGCTTGGCGGGCAGCATCTAGCTACATAGTCTCAATGGTCTGCTAGAGCTGACGAAGTATATCTTCCAGGCTGACTGGGGGATGTTGAGCTATCAGAACTAGCGAATACTCTCTTTTTGGAGTAGAAGTAGAAGACTAGGCCTAACTGGGCACAGGCGAAGTAAAAGATGACTGTTGGATTGGTGAATTCTGCCTGATCCTCCTGCGTCTGGTAACCAGTGGGAGTGAAACAAACACTGGCTGTCCCCTGACAAGATCCCCGGATCTGCAAATCCTTCTCACACGGGTCTAGAGTGCTTGGGGGTAACAGAATCGTACGAAGCAATGATGAAAAACAACCTTGCAAAAAGAAATAAAACAAAAAGAAAACAAAAATCAGAAACCACATAGCACCTCGGCTCAGACACAAACAACAGGCAGTTGCAATCATAAGCTGGAGAACTGTACTCAACATTGATTTATATCCCAAAACTGATGCCCAAACTTGCAACTGATACATACATTCCTATAGAGTTTCACTCTAAAAGCACATAATAGTCAAGTGAGAACCAAAACACCCCTATGATGGGGTAGGGTCACCCTGTCCTTGCTTCATCAGGAACTAGGGTTAGCTATTCAAGCAAAGTGTTTCACACAATCCTAAATTTGGGTAAGCAACCTGTCCTAGTTTGGAATAATTTTTATGGCTTCTGATATGCAACTACGTCGATTGGTAAAAAAAAAAAAAGGGTACCTCAGTAAGACTATCTAATATACCTCTCACACCTAACACCGAGAAGTGAAAGGAGGATCAAACCGTACAGCAGTAGTCCAGATCCAAGGGTTGTGTTCCCATCATGGCAGAGCCTGCAACCAGTCAGCCTTTTGGCAAGCTTTTCCAAGCAAGCAGAATAGCAGATGGAAAACACTATGACTTAGGTGCACCAATGCAAACACAGATGCAAAGAAACACATAAGTGTAGATAAAATGTCATATCATGAGTTCGAGTCAAGTTCTCTAAATCCCTAGTGGAGTCGCCAGAAACTGTGGCTCGCCTATTTTGCGCCCCCTTTCGGAAGGTTTGAAAAAAAGCTCTACAGTTCAGACTCCCGCGGTTCTGAATTTAATCTCACAAGTGCAATGTGAAATCGATAAACACCAAAGAGTCCAAATCCGGAAAATCTTTTGGAAAATTGATTTTAGGATCAAAAATGCCAAAATTTGACTGCTTTGCCAGATACAGAGTCGCCACCTAAATATTTTATTTTGGAGAAATTTAGGAAACCCATAACTTATGCCAAAGGCCACGTGTCCGTCATCACCAAAGTTGCCTCGGCTCAGGAATTTAGGTACGAGAGAGGAAGGTCATGAATTGAGCACCCCCACTCGCCCGATCGAAGATCGTCCTCTACTAATCATGATATGATTTTTTATAAACATTATGTGCTCTTAATCTGGTTATTAAGCTAGCTTTACTATGTGATGCGCACAATCAAGTATGGACTAGTTTGCTCAATTTGGAACAATTCAACTCATGTTTGTTTGCGAAAATTATTTGAATTTGCCACCTCAAGTGGGCTTAAAGTTTGCGGATTTGCCACTAAACATAGTGGGCTTAAAACATGGTTTGCCACTCAACAAAGTGGGCTTTAAACGCACATTTATTGAATTGTTCCAATTCAAACAACAAGCCTTCATCCATAGGCATTCAAACAGTTTAGCAAGTAAGCATTTAGCCTCATGGCAAGCATGCTAGACATGGCAACATTCACATTCATGCAAGTACGCTAAAACGTAAAACTCACCTAGTACTACGAGCTAAGAAGATATGAGTTAGAAAACTATACATGATTCCTAACTATGCCGAATGTCTAATGTAGCACATGCAATATGCGATTAATAGGCTCGGCTACTAATATGGCATATGGATCGATTTGAACAACATGCGATTAAACACGTATTCAAAGAAGTATTGAAATAACAATGCAGTTTGTATGATGCGAAGAGCCTCGGTGCATGTAATATAAATGAATGGATGCAAGCATAAGACATAAGGTATGCTAATTTGAAATATGACCCTAATCTAACCATCCAAAGAGATTAAATAAAAGGGACAAAGACGTGGAGTTGGAAGACATACACACACGCACGCACACTTATTACAACATTACACCCTCGCGAAGGAGGGTCTGAATGAATAAGCTAACCAACTAGTTACGCTAATTAAGCTAATTAATTATTACAAAACTCGAATTAATTAACTATTCTAGTTAACTAATTACAAAACGAAATCAAATAACTAATTAAACTAGCTAATTAATTACAACTCTTAATTAGCTACAACTAATTAATTACAACACATATTTGATCTATTGCTAATTAAACTAATTAGCTAATCCCTCGAAGCGAGAGAGGCCCATGCATACTCAGTTTCCACCCGAAAAGCCACTGCCTTGTTGTTGAATGCCTCTGTTTGCACATTGAACATCAACAATTCTGCCCATTTCCAGAACACCTCTGTTTCACCTCACCGACACACTGTGCAAATTTCATTGATGGCCAACAAGGGGCCGGTCGGCTACCAATGGTGGCCAGTCGGCTACCACTGGTGGCCGATCGGCTACTGGTGGTAGTTGTCAACCACTGATAACCTGGATTTCCTTGCTGCAACAAAGAGCAAACAGAGCAAAACAGTGTATTTTTCAAGGGTTGTTTGCACACTTTGCCACTCATTTTCATGAGGAAATCAAAAGAGGGACAAAATTTGGTTCATAAACCATCAATCAAACAATTTCATTGCATGATGGCTTGTGAAACCAATTGTGCGAGTTTAATAAATGCAAAATGAGACCAAAATGACCATCACCCTATCATGCATGATCAAGGGCAATGGAGACCTAGGAAAATGGCACATTTCATCACTTTTGAGTATGGAATGTCCCATTTTCCTTGTGTTCAAATTAATGTCCAATTTGAACACATGCAATGCAACACAAAGGAAGGCTTATCTTGTCACTTTTACTTGCCAATTTTACTTGCCAATTTTGTTTACATATTTTAGTTACCAAATCATTCATTAATCAATTTGTACATTGGTGAGTGTCTTCTAAGATGAAAGAAGTGTCAACCAAGGGATAGTTTAAGGCATGAGAGAAGCTTTATGCCGTTGGTAATGAACGCTTAAAGGAGGATTAAACGATTAAGCATGAGCCTCAATCTCAAGCTTAAACAACCCTAAGATTGAAACAACCCTCAAAGCAAATGAAAAAGTGAAGAACTGAGGGAGATTGCAGAGATTATAAGTGCTGAAATTAGGTGAGAAAAAAATACTAAAACATGCAATCAACTCAAACCAATGGTGGTTAAAGCCTTAAAACACCAAGCTAGTTAAAGGACTTACATTACAACTATGCAATACAAGACTCAAAAGTACCAAGCAGCCAAAGCAATGGAAAAACAGCTCAAAACAGAGTTCAAAACATGCTGGACTTGAGTCACAAAAAGCTAAAACATTAAGCTAATACATGGGGCTAACTAGGTATGCAAACAAGACAAAAGGAGGGGAGGCTAACCCCTCCAAATTTAGAATTCAAAATGAGTTTTTTGCTATTGAAAAACCTCTGAAATTCAGTGGTTAAAAGGCCTAAACAAGCTGGTTTGAAAGTGATGAACAAAGGTACAAAAGCTTTATAAACAAAGAAGCAAGAAGGGTGAACCACCCTTAATTGAAAAATGGCCTCAAATCAACACTTTTAGGCCCCAAAAACAGAGCTTTTTACAGTTCAAAACCAATCCCAAAACGGCCCAAAAATAATAGAAGAAGATGGCAAAGCAAGTATCTAAAACAAGCTAACAAAGCAAGTGTTATACCTCTTACAGCCAAGACACAATTTGACCAACAATCCAAGCCAAAACCTCCTCGTAGAGCTCAAAACAAGTCCCAAGCTACCTCAGCCCAAAGACTAGCAACTTCTGTTAAGGATTGATAGACAAAAGTGGAGTGTATCCAAGAAACTATACACAAAATTGCTAGAGAGAGAGAGAGAGAGAGATAATTTTGTTCCAAAATTGCTAACCCTCAAAAATGGGAAAGAAGCCCCCCTATATATAGGAAAAAAGCCTTAAGCTTAGAAACATCCTACCATACACGTGTAGGGAGATGCAGCTCAATGTGCTAACAGCTAGCACAGCTGTCAACAAATATCTGGAAAAAGACACTGGTGGCTATCGGCCACCACTGGTAGCTGACCGGCCACCATTGATGGCTGACCGGCCACACCAATGGCCGACAACCATGAGCCATGGCCGACAGCCTAAGGTGGTGGCTGACAAGTCACCAAAAGTTCCAGACTCGAAACACTAAGGTTTTGGTCTAAAACAAAGCACAAAATGGACAAGCTTTAAAGGGTCAAAGACAGGGCGTCCCACCGAGGACTTCGGGCACTCAAAGCGAACAAATGCAATCGTAATCATCGAGTGCACAAGCGATGACGTCTAAGTCTTGAGGTCGGTCAAAAATGGGGTGTCTACAAGACTCATATGAACACCTCTCATGCTGCTTGCAAGATTTCATTCTTTCTTGTTCATAGCTCATTCTGTATGCTCTTGCTCATTGACTTCATGATCTCATTTTGTACACATCCTTGAGATAAACTGTTGCTAGGGTTTCCGCACAAGTGATCAAAGTTCTCTATGGACCTCTAACAGTGTCTCTTATACATTTTCAGAGGAATTGACCTATACTGGCATATTATGGGTGATGTTGAGTCTCTTAACCATCTACCATCATTTTTCACTTTCACGGTTCCTCTCTTAGTTCATTGAAGTCCGGGCATTAGGAAAAGGCTACCTCAAAGGAACCAATTAGGCCATCCTTATTGATTACATATTTCTCTGGTTTGGTCTCCATACTCTTGAGCGTGAAAGCCACCAGTAAGTGCCCATAAGAAAGAAAAGTCAAAAATCAAATGAAAAAAAAAGGGGGGGGGGGGGACTTATTAATTGCGGGGGAGCCTCCGTTTTTACTCAACAAATACTCCTTGATTTCTAGTAGTTTGACTTTTCTCAATGATGTTTAGTTACTCTTACCAGAGGTCCAGCCATCCAATCGCTACGAGGATTAACTCTAGCTCTGTGGCCTTTCAAGGATTGCACACACACATTCATTATGTGAGCTCTCATGTTTGTCTTTGAGTTGTGCATTATCATATAGCTTATGATTATTGATTGATGTTTACCTTATTTGCTCATGATACTGTGCTTCATATTGTCAAAATTGCAAGTTTGCGGGCTTCATGGTTTGTGGATTATCTCATCTTAGTGTCTCATTCTTGCTATTATGCTCACCTTCTCTTGTTTCAGGTCCGCCTTGACAAGTGTGAGTTGTTTTTAACTGTTTAGGAGGGTGTTTTTTTGCCTTTGGTGTTTTTTCTTACCCGCTTGAGCGGCACCTATAGCGCTCGAGCACAGATTTTCCTCATCCAGTATTTTTGCAAAGTGCGTGAGATTCTAAGAGGTTGTTTTTTGGGCTCAAGTGGTGAGACGCGCTTAAGTTAGTCCGCTCGAGGGTTAAATCTCTTTTGGCTCTCTCTCTCTCTCTCTGTGTTTGATTTAGGGTTTGATTTTTTTTTTTTTTTTTTTGTGACTTGGTTTGTGTTTATTTTGTTTCTTTTTGTTCACTTGTTCACACAGTTCCTCAGAGGGTTTTAAGCCTGTGGTGTTTGTTCTATGCTATATTAGTGATATTGAGCATATTGCTTTTGGTCTATGCTATTGTGTTACCACACATGTCTCTACGTCGTGGTCTTTGTGTTCTTTCAAATGTGTGCTCCTTTAATGCTACTAAGTTGTTCTGCTTTGGAGTTTGATCTATGGATGTTTTTCTTACTAATGGATTATGCTCTGTTTGGGATTTGGGATTTGGCTCAACTGCTTTGGTTGAAGCTCTTGGTTATTTGAATTGTGTCGAATATTATTCTTGTTACTAATTTTTTCCTTGTTGGGTTTGGTCTTTACCTTGGTTTTTGGAGGGGAGGTGTTTTGTCTGGTTAGTGTTGGTTCTGTTATTGGGATTACCATTTCTATATCTAAACGTCATAAGTCCACTCCTACCTATCCTCGGTATAACTTTGACAGGTTCCCCTCCACAGAAAAAGCTAAGAATTTTAGCAAAGCCTTCATTTCTCGGATTGTCCACTTGGAACGCAATGTGCAATCTAATACCTTTAAGTCCATACCCATTTGTCCGATGTTTGATCCATTGGGGGGTGATCTTGTTCTTTCCTTTTCCGGGTGTCAAAATTTAGATTGGGTCAGGGAATTTTGTTGTAGGATAGAAGGGGTTGATGATGTAGGTCCCTCATTCAAAACCTGGGTTAGGTCTAAGGAACTTGTAGTTGACCAGGACCTCATTCGTTCTCTTCTCGGCATTGGCCCTGTTTTCAATGCCCGCTTCTCTTTCTTTGTTCGCCCCACGTGTGACTTTAATGAGGTGGCCACTGAATTGTGTGGTACACCCCGAACCTGGATTCAAGGGGCTCTACTCAAGCAGAATGAACTCCTTCCTAAATTTAGGTTACTAAACCTCATTGTTTGCGCCAATCTCATTGTCACCACCCATAGTTCAAAAATAAACCAAGACCAAGGTTATACCTTGTACTGCATTGATCACCAGTTGCCCATCAATATTGCCACCTTTATTCTCCACAAAATGATTGCAGTTATTGGGAATAAACAATTAGAGTTGCCCTATGGTTGTTTGATCAATCGTCTCTTGTCCAAACTTGAGGTCTCGGTCTTCGAGGAAGATGAGGATGCCACTCCAATTAACCCTTTACTAAGAAAACCGTGTCTCAAAGTTAGGCTCATGTTAGAGGGGAGCCGTCTAGGGCGGGTCCTTCTTCTACAGGTGATGATGATCTTCCAGCAGAGAAGGCTGAGATTGATGCAGCGGCAGCTAGTGCAGAGGAGGCTAATGTTCATCCCCGGACCATTCATGGCCAGCTTCGTTGATTTGAGCAATCCATGACATAGCGGTTGGATCACATAGATGCTTGTCTTGATGCCTTCGATGGCCGCCTTGGACATCTTGAGCAGTCAACCGCACAGACTACTCTTCAGCTTGATTAGATTATCTCCTTGCTTCAGTTGCAGCAGCCTCATCTACCACCGGCCGTGTGACACATTAAATATTTAATTAACACCACGATATTCCAAAAATAAAAATAAATAAATAAACAAACAAATAATAAAATAAATATATGGAAGAATAATAATAATTAATGAGTAGATTTGCAAATTTGTACAGGGAATGATATTGCGCCACCTGTGCCGTCTAGCCCTTAGGGGAGGTGAGTCACCAATTTGAACAATTTGAGGCATCATGACTAGGTGATTCATCACCCAGGTGCTTGTGTATATAAGAGGGTGGTGGGGGCTACGAAAGGCAGTATAGAGCGAGAGGGAGAAAGAAAAAAAAAAAAAGAGAGAAAAAAAGAGAGGAGCAAGGGAACAATCCCGGGTAGTTGGCAACAAATAGGAAGAAATAGTAAGGATTAATATTAAGGTGAGTTATGTTATACCATGAGTCACCATAATATATTTTACGTATGTTTTGGGTTACCATAAATTATTTTATGCAATCTATATTTTATAAATTATATTAATATTTTGATTACGTTAATTATTTTCTGAACCCTATTTGCTTAAATTGAAACACATGGATATGTTTGTTTAATTTTTAGAAATTATTTGACAATGGTTTTATAAACAATTATGTTTTGTAAGTATCACCACAGGAGTCCAATGTCTTGGGAGACTTAAATAACGATTGGCCTCTGTTTGGCCACTTTGTGGTCCTCTATTTGGCCACTTTGTAGTCCTCTGTTTGTCATGGATCCATTGATCTCTGTTCTGATTGTCTATGACCTCTATTCTGTTCTATTCGGTACCGTGGTTATGGTTATTTATTTACATAATTTTTGTATTTTAGTTTCTGCCACTTTGAATAATTTGTTTATTCAAATTAAGTTATATAAATGTTTTAACTTAACTAATTATCCATGGTTATTTTATATTCCCTATACTCTTGGCATAATAATTCTCACTCTGCTGTGTGCTTATAGTTGTTACCCTTTCAAGTGACGAGATGTAAGGAAGACCCGTAACCTTATGTAGTGGAACCCGTTCAAGAATTTGATACTAATCCGTTATTTTGTTTTTCTTTCCTTTTCTTCCTTTTGTTTTTTTTTTTTTTTTACTGAGGGCCAGTCATTGAATAAATAAATAAATAAAAGCCCTATAGATGTACTTTCTTTTATCAAAATAGTCGAATGAAGTGATTTTCTGTTTAATTATTTTCTTACTTCCATTTTGCCTCCGTCTGTGCCATTTAATTTGCTACGATTAGAATTATTTAGTAAGTTGCGATTCCAGCCCTAAGCCCATAGGGTTGGGTCGTGACAGGCCGATCCTTGACTAAGTTGCTCCTTTGACAGTATTTTTTTTTTTCTCACTCTTGGACAGTTTTGTTTTTTTTCTTCTCTCTTGTTTTTTGTTACTGCTTGTCTCCCGGACAAAAAGGGGGAGTATTTTGGGTATATATTTTGTTCTAGACTCATAAACATTGGTTGGTTGTTTCCTTTGTTTTAGAACTGCATATTTTTGTTCTAGACTCATAAACATTGGTTGGTTGTTTAATTTGTTTTAGAACTCTAGACATTTGTGTTTTCTACAACTGTTTTGGGCATGAACATTGGGATGTATTGGAATAGATAGCTTTAGATACACAGTTGGATATTTTGCTTATTGATATCTATTTATCTTCGGTATCTTATTTTGTTCCATAGTTTTGGTTTGTGTGGTATTTTGGTAGTTTCCACAGGTGGATTGTTCAAAATGTTCCTAAGTGTTTCTCAATCAAATCGACATTTGTGGTTTTGTTGTTTTTACGTTTGTTAGGCAGGAACTTTTGATGATGTTAGTTAGTATGTTTAGTGCGTGTGTTTGTTAGAAAAATTTTGTCCGGGAATTGACAAAGGGGGAGATTGTTAGGTCCCAACTTGTTGCCAATTCCGCGAACAAGCTTAGCTGAACTGAGTTGAATTTTTTCCTTTGTTTTGGTCTTCCCGCTCGAGCAGGGAAAGTTGCGCTCAAGCGGAGTTTTCACCTTCTCAGTACTTTGGCTTGTCTACAAAAATACTGAGAGGTGTGATTTTACACTCGAGCATAAGTTTCAACGCTTGAGCGTAGACCTTGTTTTGTCACACGCGTTTTAGTACTACCGCTCGAGCCGAAAGTCCTGCACTCGAGTGGAGATCGCGGATCTGTTTGTTATAAAAGTTGCGGTTCTGTCAAGTTTTAGGTTACGGCTTCCAGATCTTCTTTGAGGGTTCTAGGGTTTTCTTCTGGGACTATTTTGCTAGTTTTTTTTTTACTTTTTTATATTTGATTGAGTATTAAACTCATGTTTTGACAAGCATACATCAAAGAGCTTGATTGTTCAACTTCAAGAGTGTTCTTCTTCTTCGGTGGAATCCAAACATTCAAGCGTGGAGTATTCGAAAGAGTTCGAAGCTGTGCGCAGTCGTTGGTTCAACATGGATGTTGTGGATTCAACATCAAGCTGATCAATTCTGAGGCAAAGGCGGTAATGAAAGAGATGCAAATTGTTGAAAACAAATTGATTGCGTTTGGATAATTTGTTTTGGTATATTTGTATTCTTTCTTTCTTTCATAGTGGATTGATTAGTGGTGTTTTGCCCATGGTTTTTTAATCACAATTGGACGTGCTCCAATCTCCAATTGTGATTTTTCCACGTAAAAATCGTTTGTGTCAATTTATTAATTTCAAAGCAACAATCTAAATCACTTTCGTATATGCTAGATAATTTAGATTGTTTTTTTAAATTGTTTGAGAATTTGTGCAATTAATCTAGCCTGAATCACGAGTCACTTAGGTTTTTCAATAGTCTCAGTCTATATTTGGGTTTATTTATGAAACATAATCCACTTAATTGTGAGGTGTAAGTTCTGTCTTATCTAAAGTTACTAATTATCATTACAAGCAATTTTGGCTTTGCTAGCTTTTGAAATTCATGAAAGAAAATCTCATTCAAACATTACAAACTTTGCAAGTCTTTGACAAAGATTTTCAAAAAACAACTAAAAGAAAAACATAGCTATCACATAAGACCTCATTTTTTTAGCAAATTAGAAACAATTTTCATAGTTTTATGTGCGCTTGACAGAAACCATCTTCAACCAAAATGCGGTTCATATTTGTGAAAGAAGGCTTGCCATTATCCGACGAGGCCTGCACTTAGCCATCAAGGGCTGAGCCTTAGTCATTGTGAGTCCAGTTCCTTCGGTCATGTCTACCATCTCTTTACTCATCCTTTCCCAATCAAAGCACTGAATTAGTGATCCCATTGCCAACCCAACCACACGCAGGGCCAAACCCTCTCCAGGACAGCTCCTCCTCCCTGATCCAAATGGCATCAACTTGAACCCATCTCTCGACCGTTCTAGCCCTTCAAACCTCTCTGGCATAAACTTCTCGGGCTCCACCCATATCTTCGGGTCATTTTGTATGGCCAAAATGTTCACCAATAGCATAGTGCCACGTGGGATGCGGAAGCCTCCTACCATGCATTCCTCTGAGGACTCATGAGGTACTAGCAATGGACCTGCTGGGTACATCCGCATTGTCTCATTGATGATGCAGCGGAGATAAGGGAGATCGGCTATGTCTGATTCTTCGATCAGACGGTGTGGGCCTACTCGTGTATCGATTTCAGTCTGTGCCTTCTGTAAAATGTGGGGATTGTTCAATAGAAGTGAAAGTGCCCACTCCATGGTGCCAACTGAAGTATCTGTTCCTGCTGCTAATAAAACCTACAAATATAAATGAAAATAAACAAATTAGTGGTTAGTCTCTGCTTCTAGAGTGTGGCCCAAAAGAAAATTAAAAATGATTTTTCAAAAGCTCAAATTCAGTGCATTGGAAATTAGAGCCCATGATCTGCAAGACAAACACCACCCCTAGCATAATCAACAGAAGCATAACTGAGAACTTCCCAAGCATTCCTAACAGAAACCATTCATACAATGGGACACAATTCTCTCATCCAATTAAGTGATTGATTTTTGTATTCCTAGACACTTTTTTATTTATTAAAAAAACTATATACCTTAGTTGGCTACTATTAACTGTGTAAATAAATATAAATGTACAGATGATTTTTACATAATGAGATACAAATGTAAGACAAATAATAGTTCTCACATATGATAGATCCCACATAGGGGAGTCCCCCTTTCTCTCACACACGTCACATTCTATGAAAACCTTTTGTGTTCCTTACATAGCTGGTATTTATTTGAATAACTACAATGACAAAGAGCTCGTTTGGTGTAATTTTTTGCAAAATAAAAGTTGCTAAAAACATTATTCCCTCAACTTTTCAATAATTAAATATTTTTTTATAGTTAAATATATATATATATATATATATATTATCTTATTTAACTTATTCTACCTCACAAACTATAAAGGAAAGTCACCCGAAACATTCTATATATACTCTCAAGATAAAATAAAAAAACTATAATTAATCCTTATCAATTGCACTAACAAAGCCATAAACAATAACAGTTGAGGATTGTAGAAGATTCATTAAAATTAGAGGATAATTATATATCATTGGGATACATTACAAAATACTAATCGTTTTTATTATTTTTTTTAATAATTATTTAATTATATATATATATATATATATAATACAAAATTTAACCCAAAAAATGTAATTGTGTAAATTAAAGAATCAATCATTTAGATCATCTTGTATGTTAAATATAATAACTATATATTTTATTTATCATACATATCATATTATATTCATTACTATATTTAGGATTATCATACTTAAGTTTCTCTCTTCGTATATAAAAGAGTTTTGTATGCATTGTTACATTATTATACAATATAATATTGAATATACACATCATATAATATTATCTCTCTCTCTTTTAGATATTGTAACATGATATCAGAGCTATAGGTTAAGCTCTTGGTGTTCTTTGCTTTACTAGCAGGCGGTAACCTTACCTTGGCCGCTCGCCAGACCTCAGTCCTATCTGTTGTCACACCATAGCCACCAAACCTTCTTCAGCATCATCGCCTTCATTCCGTTGCATCTCCCAAATCCGACATTTCCGCCATCACCGTTGCCCACAAACCCATAACCTTCACAATTTTTTAATTAAACCCATCCAAAAATTCTCTCTCGGGTCTACACTCTTTCTATTCAAACAAAACAATCTATTTTTCAACTCAATCACATAAGCTTGTTCCACCATTATTTTTTAATAAATATTCTTCTCTCTTTTTTTCATATACCCATCTTCCCTTTATGGTTGTTATTATTATTATTATATTTTGACAAGGTGAAAATACTCACCTATGGAGTTTGTTTGCCTTTTGTCTACCTCCCCAACTTTTCAAACCCATTTTTCAAACTTTTCATTATCATCACACTTTTAATTATTTACTTAAAACATTTGTTCTTTACCCTTCAACATATATATTGGTTTTTTATTTACCATCAACCCGTTTCCAATCCGCTAAAAAATAAATAAATAAATAACCAATTTTATTATTATTATTATTATTTTCATAGCTGACATCTTCTCCCATCCCTTTTGTCATTTTCTTTGTTTCAAATTCAATTAGTTTTTATCTAAACCTATTTGAGTTTGAGGGGACTATTATACCTATATCATGGTGAGTATGGTGATATACCATGTGAATCACCCAAGCCCAGTGTTATTAAAAGCGATAGGCGCACCAAGGCTCCAAGGTCTCCTGGGGCCTAGGCTCTAGGCTCAAGACTCAAGGCACAAGGCGAGGCGCAGACTTTATCGAAGTGAGACGCATCTGGTACGGAAAAAATATATAGTTTAACATAAATAAATAATTTAGGGTTCAATATAAACAAAATAAAATGTTAAACATTTAATATTTTTTAGAGAATAGGAATTAGGGCTAATTTTCTTCTATCATTGATTTGGGGTTGAATGCGTAACATATTGGCATCTCTAATAAGAGTAGGATCTTCTGTAACTGCACCATATTAAATCAATGGTAAGATTTTAAACAAAACCAATTAAAACAACAATAAAAAAAGCTCTCAAGACGTAAGCCTTGGGCCAGTCACACTCCTTATCACAGTCACCTGGCCTGGAACACTATAAGGCGCAAACCTTGGGCCTAGGAGCACGCATAGGCGAGCCTTATCGAAGTCGCCTGGCTTGGAACACTACAAGGCGCAAACCTTGGGCTTGGATGGGACTTAGGCCTAGGCGCGCCTTTAATAACACTACCCAAGCCACCCCTTGGCGCACTCCCTAAGTTGCCCCTTTGGCGCACTCTCTTAGCTGCCTCCCTTGGCGCACTCTCTAAGCCAACCCTTGGCGCACTCCCAAAGCCGCCTCCATTGGCGCACTCTCTAAGCCACTCCTTTGGTACACTACCTAAGCCACCCCCTTGGTGTATTTTGTTCCTTTCTAAGCCACCTCCTGGCTCACATGGTTCCTTTCCAAACCGCCCCCTTAGCGCACATGATTCCTTTCCAAGCCGCCCCCTTATGCACTTTTTCATTTGTTGCTACCACCGTTCAGCACTACGTCATAAGTTATGTATGTGTCACATTTGTTGGCTCAACACTTGTTCTTCTTTTATAACAGCCTGACATGACCATAAACTGTTTCATGACATTCTGTTAGCTCCAGCCCTATTTCTACAACGGTCCGACACGACCATAAATTGTCTCCAGGCATTAGCTCCAGCCTCTAATCTATCTCAAGCACCCATGTGCTACCAATCGGACTTTGTAATCTATTTACCTCGAATCTATCCATGTTTTATTTTGTTTTTAGTTTTATTTCATGTTTTAGTTTCTCTCTCCAAACTCAGGTTGGTATCCCTCCTTGAGTTTGAAGGAAGTGTTAAACATAGTAACTATATATTCTGTCTATCATACATACTATATAATATTCATTACTATACTAAGGATTACTATATTTAGATTTTTCTGTTCCTATATAAAAAAAATTTATATACATTATTACATTATTATACAACATAATATTAAATATACACTTCACATAATATTCTCTTTCTCCCTCTCTCTCCTGTATTAACACATTGTCAATCAAGTCGACCTGTCAAGTAATTGTGTAATCTTCAAACCACTCATTAACTGAATCCCAGTAATTTGCCACTAACCCTTTGTGAGGCCCACCACTTCATGGATCTTGTTTTGTTGGCCACCAATCCAAAAATAAATAAATAAAATAAAAAATTACATAAGTGAATTTAACATAAAATTTTTAAAAAAATGTAATTGATTTTCTATTGAAACAATTATTTGTATCAATATGCAAGTTGAAACTTACCTACCTATTATTTACTGTATCATGTTAACTATCATGTTAGAGATTCTCAGAATATCACTATAAAAATCAAATAACTTGAGAAATGTTTCTAAACCAAGAATCTTATGTTTGTAACATTTCGCAGTCTTAAAATTTTAGATCATTTGAACATTGAATTGTGAGAATTTCACATATAATTCAACTATTAGAAGGTTTAGAACAAGATTCTTATAAAGACAAAAGAAAATTGCATTATTTATGAAGAACTAATTTATATGTGACAAAATACTTGGGAGTGCACACCATTAATAAAAAAAAAATTTAAGAAATGTTACATATTGCTTGACTTATATTAGCATGTACATAAATACTCATAATTAGGTTTTTGTTTGAAAATAATTATCGGGTCATCCATGAAATCAAATAATAACTTATCAAGTATCCGGTGATATCAAATAAAATAAATATATAGTAGTTTTTAAAAAAAATATTAAAATGATATATATTACTAATTTTCTTATTACTTCCATATATCACCGTTTATATAAATATAAATGATATCTTCATCACATAACCAATCACAAATATAAAAAAGAGAAATGCTTTGGAGCTCTAAAAGGAGAGTTCTAAGAGAGCTCTATCTACGACGTGATGTTTTGGCCTGTTTTGTTTTGTTTTGTTTTACAAAAATGTTTTGAAACTCTAAAACATGAGTTCTAAGGAGCTCTAGGGGTGGGCCCCACTCTATTGATGTGATGTTTGGACTTTTTTATTTTTTTTTTTTGAATTTCCACATCACTAGAGAGTTGGGTTTAGAGCGCCGACTCTAGAACTCTCTATCATTATTCTTTGTTTTGTTTTGTTTTATTTTTTTATTTTTGTTTTTTTCCAATGCCACATATATAAAGCTCCATTTAGAGCTATATACCTAAAGCTCTCAATCACTACCTAGATGAAAAAACAAGTGATATATAAAATTCTTTCACTAGTTCTCATCGAATGTACTAAGAGGGTCTCTAACATTTACTAAGAAGTTTCATCAAATTTAAATTTAATGAAACACGCCCCTTTTTTCTGCGCCAACTAGGCATCAAACCCATATCAAATAAAGGTGAGGCCAGATTTTTCATCAAATCAAGGAAGCGTTTAACCTTTTATTAAATTTCGCAAGCGATCGTTGGTAGATGACCGGCCAGTCAACTAGGTAGATGAAAGGCTTGGTAAAGTTTTGTTGAAAATTTGTTTTATGCCGGATGACTGGTCAGATGACCAACTAGACGATTAGCCAAATTTGATGAAACGATTGAAATGCAAAATATTATATCAAACTTTTATTCAAATTTGATTAAAAAAAAATTGAGTGAACATTCGAGATGCTTAGACAAATTTAAATTAAATATATATTAGTTATTTTAAAGGGGGATTTGGTCAAAACCCCCTCATAATAAAACTTTAATGCATTAAGGACAAGTGTAAAAAGTTTTTCTTGAAAAGTCCAACATATACTATTATTATCAAAATATTAAACTTTAAAATATTATAACTTTTGATGTAGATGCCGATTTTTAATAAAATTAATATTTTTAAAATTCTCTCATCAAAATCTATCAAATAAGATTCATGTCAGTGGCGGAGCCAGAAAATTGAGTTAGAGGGGGCACTATTAATTATAATTTTTTATTTTTAAAAAAATAATGATAAACATTAAAATAATAATAATTTTATGAGCTAGATTTAAGCATAAAAAATTACATATTCATTATTAATAGGAACAAATTAAAATTCTATAATAGTGTAGAATAGCTCGGTGCGTGGATGGTGATGTAAGTTTGTAATTTTAGCACAAAAAATTATGAATCAAAATTCTTAATTTTAGAAAATAAAAACATATAGCACAAATTATTATAAAATCTATTTAATTTTTATTTGATAGAAAAATATTAAAGAGATGACATTATTTATAAATGATGTGTTTTGAATGAAAATTATTAAACAGTCTTAGAATACCATATAACATTGCATACGTGATGCTCAAAACATGAGAAATCACAAATCACACTAAGCAGTCTATCAACTGCTTGAAAATAATGAGTTCAACTATATTCAATTTATAAGATTTTTCGCTATAATATTGCTTTAAACTATTACATAAATAATACCACATAATACTCTCAAAATATCAAATAACTACTTGTTGTGAACAATACAATAAATTCTTAATCAAAAAACATATTAAGAAAAAAAATACATTTTATTTATGACAAAAAAAAAAAATCTTAAAACTGAGGGGGGGGCACGTGACCCCCCTCGTCCCTCTTTCCCTCCGCCCCTGATTCATGTTGACTATAAAATTCTTAAATAAATAAATAAATAATTTATTACCATTAAAATTGATATAAACAATAACATGTTACTCTATCTAATTCACAGTAACATGTTATTTTGACAATATTATCTAAGAAAAAAAAAAGATATTTTATTTTGTCCTTACTCAATTATGTGTTTTTTTCCTTTAAGAGGTTTATAAAACAAAATAAATTGGATTGTCCTTTCAAACAATGATCTAATGGAAAAGTTTTGACTAAAATTTTATATTTTGGTTGAAAGATTTATGGAGAGATTTTGAAACGGAAAGGGAAAATTCGTGTGAAATTAGATAAAATATAAGTATATTTTCTTCATTTTTCTTTCCAAATCTCTCTTCAAATCTCCCAATCAAACAAACCATTAGTAAAACTAATTAACTTTTAGCAAATTCGTAAAATAAATAAATATGGACATTGATTGAGCTAGGGATTTCTTACCATCATGAGGGCTCTGATCATTTGATCGGTGTAATACTCAGGCTCCGATTCTTGCAGAGACAACAACACCTCCACCATCGTCTTCTTCTTCTCTCCCACCTCCCCTGAATCGCCACCCATTCCTCTTCGAAGCTCTTCAATCAATTCCTGCATAAACCCATCTCTGTTCTCATGCAACGCCACCAACCTCTTCTTCAACCCTCTCACTGCAACCCACCTCAAAACCGGCAAAAAATCCCCAATATTCGACGCACCCCCAACTCGAAACGTCTCCGCCACAATCTCCCTAAACCGCCTCGCCTCCTCCACCTCCGCCACATTCTCTCCATAATACCTCTTCCCCGCAATCATCCTCATCATCACATTAAGCATCAGCTCGAACAAAACTCCTTTCATATCCACCGCCTCCGCCTCACCACAGAGCCGCCGGACCGACCACCGTACCTCGTCAGCGCGTATGTCGGCAAGCGTTTGGAGGCGGTGGGAGGAGAAGATTTCGAGGGCGGCGATGCGGCGGAGACTCCGCCAGTTGTCGCCGTAGGAGGCCCAGGAGAGGGAGGTGTAGTTGTAGCCCAGGTGTTTCCCGGCGAGGAGGCGAGGGCGGTTGGCGAAGACGATGTCGTTTTTGGTGAAACATTCTTCAGCGGCGGAGGGAGAGGAGACTAGGAGGACTGGACGTGAGCCGAACTGGAGGAGGAGGATTGGGCCGTGACGGGCGGCGATGTGGGATAGGGTTCGGTGAAGGGGGGTTTTGAAGAGGTGGAGGTGGCCGAGGATGGGTAGGGTTGGGAATGGGCTTGGAGGGAGGTTTTGGATCTTATGAAGGACGTGCTTGGTAAAGAGGTATAAGGATAAGATTAGAGGAAGGTACAAGAAGTATAGTGTGGCCATGGTGTTTTGATGGTGAAATTGAACGCACGAAAATTATGGATGTTCATTACTCATGTTTGGTCTTCTTGTTTTTATAGGCCGTAAGTTTGGTATTTTAGTTGGTATTTGATTTTTTTAAAATTATTTTAGTTTGATTAAAATAATTATATTTAAAAAGTTAGTTAGTTTTTTTTTATAATTGATTTTATAGTTGTATGAAAAAATATAAAATAATTATGAATTAAATGTAAAGAGCTTTTTTGATAAATCCACTTTCTAAGAGTTTTATTCCATTCAACCCATATTCTTTTTGACTATTCCATTAGGTCCTATTTGAGATAAGAAAACCAAAATACCCTTTTCATCTACTTATGTTCCATTTAGTTCACATTATTTTCTTATATTTCAATAAGTCCTATGGATGACATAATTACCAAAATACCCCTAATGTGAATGTTCACACCGTCAATGTGAATGTTCATATTGTCAATGTATAGGGGCCCGGCCCATGTCGATCCTTATGGGTGCGCGGAAAAATTCGAGTCGGGCCGGGGGTGGACCCGGCCCATTGACAATGTGAATGTTCACATTAACATGTTAACATTCACATTAATAGGAGTGTAAAATTGGCCCGCGTCCCGTGGCGGCGCGAAACCCGCCCGCGGCCCATGGGCGGCCCGGGGCGGGCCTGGTCCGGCCCGTTGACAATGTGAATATTCACATTGACATGTTAACATTCATATTGATAAGAGTATAAAATTAGCCCGCGGCCCATGGGCGCCCAAAAGCCCGCCTGCGGCCCGGGGCGGGCCCGGCCCGTCCCGTTGACACTGTGAATATTCACATTGACATGTTAACATTCACATTGATAGGAGTGTAAAATTAGCTCGCGCCTCGTGGCTGCCCGAAACTCGCCCACGACCCGGGGCGAGCCCGGCCCGGCCTGTTGACAATGTGAATATTCACATTTACATGTTAACATTCACATTGATAAGAGTATAAAATTGGCCAGCGGCCCAGGGCTAGTCCGGCCTGGCCCGTTGACAATGTGAATATTCACATTGACATGTTAACATTCACATTGATAGGAGTGTAAAATTAGCCCGTGCCTCGTGGCTGCCCGAAACCGCCCACGGCCCAAGGCGAGCCTGGCTATTTTTTTTAATTCTTTTTAATTTTTTCTACCAAAATTTTATTATTTTTCACAAAAAAAGACACCAGGCCTCGGCGCGGACAGAGCCTTGAATGGGCCTTAACCGGGCCAATGGGCCGGGCCGGGCTTCAAAGTGATGGCCCAGGCCCTAGCCTAGAGTCTCGGACTAGGCTCGAGCCTGGGCCCAAACGAGCCTTTCTCGGGCTGGCCCACGGGCCAAAAAATTAGGCGCAGGCCCTAGCCCTGGCACAAGGGTATTCGGGCTTTGGATGGGCCGATGGATCGAGCCTCGGGTCGGGCCAGTGGGCCTGGGCCTGGGCCTAGCCTCGAGCTTAGGTCGGGCTTGGGCGGGCCTGGCCATGCCATTTTTTTTTAATTCTTTTTAATTTTTTCTACCAAAATTTTATTATTTTCCACAAAAAAATACATTGTGCCTCGGGCGGGCTGGGCCTCGAATCGAGCCTTGAATGGGCCTTAACCGGGCCGATGAGCAGGGCCGGGCTTCAAAATGATGAGCTAGGCTCTAACCTAGGGTCTCGGACATGCTCGAGCCCGGACCCAAACGAGCCTGCCCCGGGCCCTAGGCGAGCTTCGGGCAGCCCACGGGCCGCGGGCCAATTCTACGTTCCTATCAATGTGCATTTTAACATGTCAATGTGAATATTCACATTGTCAACGGGCCAGGCCGGGCCTACCCCAGGCCGCGGGCAAGCTTCGGGCAGCGAGCAAATTTTACACTCCTATCAATGTTAATGTTAACATGTCAATGTGAATATTCACATTGTCACGGGGTCGGGCCAAGCCTACCTCGGGCTGCAATCGGGCTTCGGGCCGCCCACGGGTTGCGAGCCAATTTTACACTCTTATCAATGTGAATGTTAACATGTCAATGTGAATATTTACATTGTCAACGGGCCGGGTCGGGCCCGCTCTAGGCCGCTGTCCAATTTTATACTCTTATCAATGTGAATGTTAACATGTCAATGTGAGTATTCACATTGTCAACAGGCCGGGCAGGGCTTGCCCCGGGCCGCGCACGGCCCGTGGGCGGGTTTCGGGTAGCCACGAGGCGAGGGTTAATTTTACACTCCTATCAATGTGAATGTTAACATGTCAATGTGAATATTCACATTGTTAACAGGCCGGGTCGGGCCCGTCTCGGGCCATCCACCGGCCGTGGGCGGGTTTCAGGCAGCCACGGGGCGCGGGCTAATTTTACACTCCTATCAATGTGAATGTTAACATGTCAATGTGAATATTCACATTGTCAACGAGCCGGGCCTGCCCCGGGCCGCGGGCGGGCTTTTTGCCGCCCATGGGCCGCGGGCCAATTTTATACTCTTATCAATGTGAATGTTAACATGTCAATGTGAATATTCACATTATCAACGGGCCGGACAGGGCCCGCCTCGGGCCGCGGGCCGGTTTCGCGCCGCCACGGGACGCGGGCAATTTTACACTCCTTTTAATGTGAATGTTAATATGTCAATGTGAATATTCACATTGTCAATGAGCTGGGCCCGCCCCGGCTCGCGGGCGGGTTTCGGGCTGCCCACGTGCCAATTTTACATTCCTACTAATGTGAATTTTAAAATATGAATGTTCATATCATAAAATTGCTAACCGTTCAAAAAATATTTATAAAGGTATCAAAATTAAATATAAGGGCATAAGTGTCCAAGAAAATAGTGTAAATCAAGAAAAAGGACTTTATGGAATAAAACTATACATACATGGGACTAAATGGGTTAAAAAATTCCTTCATGGACTTCTTGGGTTAAAACACTTCTAAATGGGATTTATCAATAATTTTCCCTTAAATGTAAATTTTATCTTATTAATTATTTTAATCTATTTTATTTTTTAGTAAGTTATTTTAATCCAATTTTTTTTCCAAACAAGACCTATTATATACAAAATATATATATAAACTCTGAATATTCTATTAAAAAATCTATCAAAACTCAAATGAGATGAGTGTGAATCCTATAAAATGTGATCTCACACCCGAGCTGAGATGATGTAAGTCCTATTAAAAAATTTACCAACACTTAGATAAGTATGAGTTTTTTTATTTTATTTTTTATAGTGAATAATAAGTATGAGACTTATAAAGTGTAGATGTCACACCCGAATTGAGGATTGTTGCCGTGAGTCTTTTTTGGGAGTGTTTCTCGAGTTTATTTTGATGATTCAAACTATACTTATTTTAAGATTCATCAAGAATATTATTTAAAAAATTTAAGTTAATCGGATATCCATAATCCATATTAATTGTTTGAAAGGATCTTAGTTCAATACTTAAGACATTATTTTAATAGGACAATGATTCCCGCTAATCTAAAATCTAGATTGGATAGGGTTGTCTGGGTTTGTGTTCATTACGGGTTCTGTTGTGATAATTCGAAAAATTCATTTTGTTAGGTGATGTAGCAGTTTTTGATGGTAGAACGGGTTGGACTGATCCACGTTCCTCAAGTGTAACAACCCCCATACTGTTTACCGATAAATTACTGAACTATATACTGATTACTGCTAAACTGGACTGCTTATGACTGATAATTGAACCAACTGAAGTACTGAATGGACTGATTGAAAACTAGAACTGAATTGACTGAGCATAGCTATTGTATTGCATTTTTATCTTTTCGATTAATTGATTATCTGTTCGTGCTTTTTGTGTTTAAACTGTAAATTGAAGGCCTTATCGGCGGCCGAAGTAGAAACCGTTTAGTATTTCATGAACAGTAGAATTTATCCGATTTTATGGTATACTTATTTAAAATGTGATTAGGTATGACTAAATTAGATCAAATGGATTAAATTACTTGAATTGGTGTAATTACCTAAATGCCACTAAGTGGGCCACTATCCTACATAACTAGGGACTTGTTTTACACTTGAACAACTTCATTTCATCAGCCTTTTCTCACACCTAGCCGACCAAGAGAAGAGATAGGAGAGAATTGAGTTCATTTTGCTTGATTGTGCTTGAAACTTAAGAGGATTGAAGTGTTCACTCCATTATTGATCTCCTAGGCTCTCAATTGAAGACTTAGGTATGTATATCAACCACTCATTGTTGCATTTAAGGTTGGTTCTTGCTAGATTCATGGCAAATTATAGAGCTAAGACATAGATTGGTTCAATAGTGTTGCATTATGACTTAATTCTTGCATGCATGTGGGTATTGTTGAGTTTGAGTTGAATTCATGGTAAAATTGTACATGCATGTTCATAGTTAGGCTTGAGTCCATGAATTCATTATGTTTTTTAAGAAATTAGTCCATTTGGACAAGCTTTGAAGGTTGAATTTGGTTGGATTTCATGCATGTTTACATTTCTCCATGTTTATGAAAAATGGGTTTGTAAAATGGTTTTAATCGACTCACCTTTGGGGCTTGAATTCATAAATTGAGCTTTGAAACTTGTTATACAATGAAATTAGATATGTTTTCCAGAATTTGAGCCCAAGAGGTCGAGTTTGGAGTGGTTGAATGCTTAGTTCGAACTTGGAAGACAAATCTGGAAATTCCAGATTTGGCCTCCTTGCTCGAGCGAAGGATTCCTCGCTCGAGCGAGCACCTTTGTCCAGGACTCCGCTCGAGCGAGCATCGCGCGACCATCGCGCGTAAAATCACAGCATCCAGTACTTTTACTGTTCAACAGACCGCTCGAGCGAAGAATTTCTCGCTCGAGCGAAGCCTTTGATTTTGGAAGCTCGCTCGAGCGAAGGAAGGCTCGCTCGAGCGAGGCTCCTATTTTCAGCAAACTTTTCAAAATGTTTTCTAAGTGTATTTTTGCGTCCTCATCCCATTCTAGGCATTCTTAGGCCTAGTTTAAGGCATCTTAATGAGGATATAGATGTAGAACACACCAAGGCTGATTAGGGATTAAGTTATGATATTTCCCAACTGTGTAGCTTAGTGTGTGTTCAACCTGTGAACTGTGTAGGGTTGGCGACTGGGGGGACACGCTCTAGCATACTGTAGCCCAAACTCTGTGAGTAACAATGGTGTAAAGATATGTTCAAATGATTATCTTTCGAATACTGAACTGAACTGTTTACTGAACTGGTATTATTTACTGAATGAATGTATGTCCTTTATTTCCGAACTGTACTGTGGCATCCTTAGCACCTACTGTTTACTGTTACTGTTACAGAGATCTCTGTCGGTTCCCTCGTGGAACCACTACTGATTACTGACTGATGGCCATCATTACTGTTCGGTCTTTAAGACCTACTGTTTACTGCTATGCTAATGGATGTACCACATATGACTGAATAACTGTTCTGACTGAAAGACTGAAATACTGTTTAATGAACTGTTTTCATTACTGTAAGGACATTTCATTCTTAACCTCTTTACGCATTATGTTATTCACTGGGCTTTAGCTCACTGTTTATATATATATATGTAGGTGCTCAGCCACCAGATCGGAGCTAGGAGCGTGGGTTAGACTCCAGTTTTGTCAAGCCAGCCTATGTGCCTCACTGCGTGGTTCCGAGTTGCCATGCTATGGCTTTGGGGTGTTATGTTTTTCCCCCGTCTGTCTCCGTACTGTTTGGGATTACTGTATAGACTGTCAACTACTAACTGTACTGTTATCAAGGGATTAGGTCCCTGTACTGTGTGACTGTAAATTTTGTATAGACTGTACTGTTCTGAACGTGTGAATGCATGAAAAATCTTTTTGGCATACAAACTGTCACAGCTCAATGGACATTATTTATTTACTGTATTGGCTTCCGCCAGGCCTTGTACTCTGTTTTACTGTATTACTGTTAAGCAGGCCTTCGGTAATCTCGGATTACTGGCCGGTTACGGTACTAAACCCATAGGGCCGGGTTTGGGTCGTGACATCAAGCCTAATGTCCGAATGACCAAACCCACCAGAGAACCTGCACAAGAGTTTAACGGGGAACGGGGAGTCCCCCAGCGAACCCTCCGACGAGCAAGTTAGAGAGAGAGAGTGGAATATGTAGATAGATTAGAGATAGAAAAGCTTAACCTTCTTCCTGTCTTCAACGTTTGCTTATATCCTCTTGTAATCATTTCGTTGTCCCTTCCGCTTTGTCACATTGGCCAAAAGTCTATGCTGTAGCTTACCTTATTCAGGGTGAGGGCGTGCTGTCCCGACGAAGAGGTGTTGTCGTAATAAATGCAGTGAGGGGCTGCATTAATGGCGATGTGCAGTGGCAATAACTTTGCAGATCTTTGTCTGCTGATGTGGCTTGCCCTTTACCTGCCACGTGTTTGAATATCATTGGTCCTTCATGCCATGTTGACTTCCAGATGGTGCTGGGCCTTATCAGTTGGGTTATGTATTGGGCCCTAAGTGGTAGGCTTGGGTTGTTCATAGTGGGTTATGGCCTTTATGAGCCTACCCACGTCAGTAGTCCCCCATTCCCAAGTGCAGCTTTAGTCCAACGAAGGGAATAATGAGGAAGATGAGGGTTGAAGGTCGAGGGAAAGGAACAACCGACCAGAAGTGACCGAGTGGAGAAACCGACCGTGAGGAGGCCCGACCGCGAAGGGTAACCGAGTGGAGGGACCGACCTTGAGAAGGCCCGACCGCGAAGGGTAGCCGAGTGGAGGGACCGACCATGAGGAGGGCCGACCGCGAAGGGTGAGGTAGCGGGGTGCGGGGCTCGAGAGGCGACGCGTCACGTGATGACTTGAAGTGGAAAAGACAAGGTAGAGGAGGGGGTCAGTGAATCGTGGTCGTACACGTGGCAGCATCTCGTGGTGGGGGAGGTTAGACGTTGGGCCAGAAGTGAAACGATAGGTCATTATAAGGTGTTGAAAGGATAGTTTGGCGGTGTTTTGAAAAAATTTCAAACTGGCGAAATTTAATAGGGACCCTTGGAATACGGGCAAACCTTGGGCCTTTGGGATTATTCGCTTTACCTATCTTTGTGCAAAACATCAGAACATTCCAAACTTAAACTCCTTCGTTGCTAACGATACGCGCCTGCAACACTTCTTGAATTTTCTTGTGCCCGCATCCGAAGCTATTCGAAGACATACGAGAGAGATGGCACAAGAGGAAGCAACCACTGCAAGGGTTGATCCCCTAGGGGATGATGTCGCGGTTGACCTGGCAGAACAATATAGGAGGGAGAGGCAAGTGGAGAAGTCAGGGGAGCCGGCGGGTTTACCTCGTCCGTTGACAATGATAGCGGCTCTGAAGCCAATTAGCCAGGCTGAGCCAGATCACTGGCATACGAAGGCCGACAAGTCAACCGTTACGGCGGAGGAGTTGGAGGGTATGCGGAAAAAATACGAGGTGCCTGAAGAAATAGAGTTAATGTTACCGACAGCAACAGAGAGGCCATCCGACACCCGGCCAGGGGAGTTTGCCCTCTATGAGGAGGCGTTGAAGGGAGGGTTAAGGTTGCCGCTTCCACAGGTGGTAGTGGATGTCCTCAATCGACTGGAAGTGGCGCCAGGCCAACTAATGCCCAACGCATGGAAGATTGTACTGGCCTGTGCAAGTGCGTGGCCGAAGGCGAACGGGGGCGCGGCCATAACGGTGGATGAGTTTTTTGCTTGCTATAAGGCCTCGGGCCAGCAAGAAACTTGGGTCACTTTGCAGGCGGCGACATGAAGGGGTTTAGTGGCGAGGTTGCCGTCATCAATTAAGGGATGGAGGCCGCAGTGGTTCTACATATCCGCGAACGGCGGAGTTAGAGTACGCACGGTGTGGAGAGTACCCACCAAGTCTATGGAGCCAAAGCTGGGGGTGGCAGCGGAGGAGAGGGTAAAGAAAGTGAAGGCATAGAGGGAGAAGGAGGGCGTTAGATGGGACGACCTCATTCAGCCGTCAGCTTTGTTTGCCGCAGGATTGGGCCCTCAGCCGACCGGTGGGGATCTGGCACCGGCAGAGCTTGAAGCGAAAAGGAAAGCGCAAGAGGCGGAGGATCAGACCATTTTTTCCAAAGCCAATAAGTTCAAAGAAGCGCAGTTAGGCCCGCCACCAAAACCGGTCGTGAAGGAAAGAATTCAATCGCGCCCCAAGCCACTGGGGGGAAAAGACTTGGGCAATTTTGAGCCACGACCGCCCCCCGTTGATCCGGTGAAGGAAAGGGCAAACAAGGAGGGGGAGGTCTTGAAGAAAAAGAAGAAGATGAGGGTTGCCCCTGAGGGGACCTCAAATGTCCTGGGTCGAAGAAAGCCAGGTTGGGTGGTGAGGGCACTCCGATGGCGGAGGAAAGATGGGAGAAATGGGTGGAGGCTACTCCAGAAATAGGGGTTGCCCCAGAGGCGCAAGGGGAAAAAAATTCAAGGGGTTCCAGAAGAAGAAGGGCACATAAGCGCCCTCGACCCCAAGATGCAATTGGAGAGTGGGTCAGCTGACCCTAAGGAAGTGATGAAGCAGCAGCCCAAGGGGGCCCTACGCCCCAAGGAGATAGAGCCAAACTGACGACTGCTATCTACCACGCTCGCGCAGTGTCTAGGCGGCTGGAGGGAGAAGAAGGCCCAGCCAGGGCGACTGCAGATCGCCTTGTGGGGGTTGTGGACGACGCAGCTGTGCGCTCGGTGGCCAGGTTCAATGAGGCTGAGCTGCTAAGGGGGTTGTGCTCTACCCAAATTGAGGTAACCACCTTAGCAGGGGCTCTGCTGAGAAAGGCGGCGGCTGCGAAAGTCAAGTCGGAGGAAGCTAAGGCCCAACTTGCAAGTTTCAAGAAGAAGAGGGCAAGTTGGAAGAAGGCTGCGCGAGGCGCGTGTGCCAGGGGTTGGCATGAGGCTGAGAAGGCGAAGAAAATGGAAGTGTTGGCGATCGTTCAGTGTAATGTTGTCGCTCGAGCCCATGCTGAGCTGCTTGCAGTCAAGTTGGAGCTAAAGGACGAACGCCGCAAGGTAGTGTCACTCGAGTTCCAGCTGGCTGGCGAGCAGAAGAAGCTAGGAGATGCTCAGAGTGCCTGCACAGTCACCACCGAGCGGTTTGAAGAGGCTATGATCAACAATGAAGAACTGCGCGCCCAGCAGATCAAAGAGAATGATGAAGCAGACGTGAAGATTGCTGGGCTGCAGAAGGAGCTGGAGGATGAGCGTGCAAGGGCAATGGAGGAGAAGGCAAGATTGTATAAGGAGTTGGAGGAAGAAAAAACCAAGGCAGCCTCTGAAAGGGCAGCATACCCTGATCTATGCGTTGCAGCAGTAGAGCAATTCAAGGGGTCTGCTGACTTCCAGATGGCGATCGATGCCGCGATCGCCAGCAACTTGGCAAGAGAGGTGTCTGAGGGGGCGAGCCCGTCGGGAACGACCGCTGGAGACAGGACTGAAGCAGAAGTTATTGAGAGCTTCCAGCGGTCGGACTTCTACAAACACGAAATGGCTGAGTTCTGGGACAGTGGCTGGAAGATGTTCAAGCGAAAGGCAGAAGAACTGTTCCCAGACTTGGACCTTAGCAGTGTAAGGATTGATGAAGACAACATAGCCCAGACCCCCCTAGATGAGGGCGTTGAAGAAGAAGACCTTGTGTCAAGTGAGGAGGAGTGACTGGTGTGAACAAAACCTGTATTTAGGGTTTGTTTTGTGTTTTGTGTTTTTTTTTTTTTTTTTTTTTGCTTTTGAATGACTGTAAGGAACTTATGTACAAGTTTGTGAATAAATAAAATTTTGAGTCTTGTTTTTATGCTACTACTTTTGTTTGCGCATCTGAAATGAATGAGAATGGCGACTTGTATAAGGCTTATGTATAAATCATTGTGAAGTGTAAAATGTAAGGAAAACTCAATGTAAAGTGAAATTTAACTTGTAAGAAAAATTCAATGCAGAGTGAATTTGAGAAAAACTCAATGCAGAGTGAATTTTAACTTGTAAAAATTCAATGCAGAGTGAATGTGAGAAAAACTCAATGCAGAGTGAATTTTAACTTGTAAAAATTCAATGTAGAGTGAATTTGAGAAAAACTCAATGCAGAGTGAATTTTAACTTGTAAAAATTCAATGTAGAGTGAATGTGAGAAAAACTCAGTGCATAGTGAATTTTAACTTGTAAAAATTCAATGCAGAGTGAATTTTATGGATCCCGACCCAGCGAGGAATGAGTCTGATTTGGAAAACGTTGGATTGGAATGTGACTAAGTATGGCTACTATGCTTATGATCATGAAGTCACAATGGTGGCTTTGGCCCGGCTGGGGCTTGAAGTAACTCAGTCTGGCGGGGCTCTGCATGCTCAGTCTGGCTGAGGCTTTTTGCGCTCAATCTAGCTGAGGCTTTAAGTGACTCAGTCTGGCCGAGCTCTTCATGCTCAGTCTGGCTGAGGCTTTTTGTGCTCAGTTTGGCTGAGGCTTTAAGTGACTCGGGCTGGCCGAGCTCTTCATGCTCAGTCTGGCTGAGGCTTTTTGTGCTCAGTCTGGCTGAAGCTTTAAGTGACTCGGTCTAGCCGAACTCTTCATGCTCAATCTGGCTGAGGTTTTTCGTGCTTAGTTTGGCTGAGGCTTTAAGTGACTCGGTTTGGCCGAGCTCTTCATGCTCAGTCTGGCTGAGGCTTTTTGTGCTCAGTCTGGCTGAGGCTTTAAGTGACTCGGTCTAGCCGAGCTCTTTATGCTCAGTCTGGCTGAGGCTTTTTGTGACTCGGTCTGGCCGAGCTCTTCATGCTTAGTCTGGCTGAGGCTGTTTGTACTCAATCTGGCTGAGGCTGCAATCAAAGCGTTATTGGAATACCACAAATAACTGAGATATAAGCTTGCTGTCATACAAAGTGTAGCCCATGGGGTCATAAATTTACACTATGTGAGGAGAAAATGAGAACATAGATTGTCAAAAAGAACATACAACAATTTGGACGATACAAAAATACAACTTTTATTGAAAATAGCGCTTCAAATGTTCAGCGTTCCAAGGATGGGGGAGGTCTCGACCTTCCATGTCCTGAAGTCGGTAAGTGCTCGGACGTGGTCTGGCTTTCACAACGTAAGGTCCTTCATGCCATGTTGACTTCCAGATGGTGCTAGGCCTTATCAGTTGGGTTATGTATTGGGCCCTAAGTGGTAAGCTTGGGTTGTTCATAGTGGGTTATGGCCTTTATGGGCCTACCCTCGGATTTTTGGTGGCAAGAGTTACTTCTCGCAAAATAAGGTCCCCCACGGCGAACTCCCTGGGTCGGACTCTACGGTTGTAATGTGTTCTCATTTTCTGTTGGTATGAGGCCTGTCTGACTGCAGTTGTTTCTCGGAGCTCTTCAATCAGGTCTAGGTTTGCCCGATGCAGTTCTTCAGTTAGTTCTGGATTCGAATGTAGAACCCTTGGGGTAGAAAGACCGATCTCCACTGGGATGACCGCCTCTGCGACGTATGTTAAACGAAAAGGGGTCTCCCTAGTGGGAGTCCGAGCGGTAGTCCAGTAAGCCCAGAGTCCCTTAGCAGCTTCCAGCTTAGTTTTGATAATCTTGAGAAGAGAACGGTTGGTGACCTCAACTTGGCCATTGGCTTAGGGATGGCCTGGGGAGGAGAAACATGGCTGGATTTGGAGCTCTACACAAAATTTCCTGAATTTGGCATTATCAAATTGTTTGCTGTTGTCGGAGACGATGGCTTGAGGGATGCCAAATCTGCAGACGATCGACTGCCAGATGAATCTGGTTGTGTTCCGCTCGGTAATGGTGGCAAGGGGTTCTGCTTCAACCCATTTGGTGAAGTAATCGATGGTGACAATGGCGAATTTGGTTTGGCCTCGTCCAGTGGGCAGTGGGCCAACCAGGTCGATCCTCCATTTGGCGAAAGGGTAGGGACTGCAGAGTGTGATCAATTCTGTGGAAGGGGCGTAGGGGATGTTGGCAAAACGTTAGCACTTATCACATTTGAGCAAAAAAATTGTCACATCTTGATTGAGAGTAGGCCAGAAATAACCAGTGCGAAATATTTTGTGGGCTAGGGACCTGCCGCTCGAATGATTGCCACATATACCCTCATGGACTTCTCTCATTACGTAGGTTGCCTGAGCAGAATTGAGGCATCTCAGGTATGGGCGTGAGAAGCCCCTTTTGTACAAGAGTCCGCTGACAAGAGTGTAATTAGCTGACCGGGCCCTGATTTTGGTGGCCTGCTGTTTGCCGTCTGGAAGTCCCCCTGTTGCTAGATATAGGAAGATGTCTGCGGCCCAAGGGATGGGTTCATTTTGGAGGAACTGGACTTCTTGCTGGTTGGGGGAAATGGCAGGGTGGGCTAGGTAGTCGAGACGGACACCATGGTTGACGTTGGACTGGTCTGCAGAAGCCAACTGAGCCATCTCATCCACCTTAGAGTTTTTCGCCCGAGGGATGTGCTTGATGTGGAAGGTATTGAAGAGGCGAACAAAGGGGAGTGCTATATCCCTATAAGCCCGCATTGTGTCCTCCTTGGCATCGAATTCCCCCGTAATTTGTCCGACAATGAGCTGGGAGTCACTGAACACCCGGATGTGGCTGACACCAATATCCCGGGCTAGGCAGAGACCTGCTATCAATGCCTCATATTCGGCCTCATTGTTACTGGCCTCGAACAAGAAACGGAGAGCACATTTGAAATAACCACCCTGAGGGGCAGTGAGGATGAGACCAGCCCCACTGCCTTCCCTACGGGATGATCCGTCGACGTTAAGAGTCCAAGAGTGAGGGTCTTCTGGGTCGGTAGGGGTTGGTGGGGGTGGAGGGGCCATGGTTGGGGTAGGATTAGTGAATTCCAAGATAAAATCGGCGACAGCCTGCCCCTTATTCGCTGTTTGAGGCCGGTAGGAGATGTCAAACTGGCTGAGTTCCACTGACCACTGCATGAGTCTGCCGGAGAGTTCTGGTTGCTGCATTACCTTCTTCAAGGGTTGGTCGGTGAGGACCACTATGGAATGGGCTTGGAAGTAAGGACGGAGTCGTCTGGAGGCGGTGACCAGGGCCAAGGAAAATTTTTCTAACAGTGGGTAATTCTGCTCCGCTCCCCTAAGAGCCCGACTGATGTAGTAGACCGGCCGTTGGACAGAGCCGTCTTTCCTGATAAGAGCAGCACTGACTGTGGTGCTTGACACAGCTAAATAGAGGAAGAGGGGTTCGCCCGTGATTGCCTGTAAAAGGAGGGGGGGTTGGCCATGCACTGTTTCAACTGCTGAAAAGCCTCTTCGGATTTGGTCGTCCATTCAACAGTTTGCCGAAGAACTTTGAAGAAGGGAAGGCATTTATCCGTTGCGCGGGAAATGAAGCGGTTGAGGGCGCAACTCAGCCAGTGAGTCTTTGAACCTCCTTAACCATTCTGGGTGACTGCATTTCAATCAAGGCCTTGATCTTTTCAGGGTTGGCTTCAATGCCCCGCTGACTGACCATGAAACCCAAAAACTTCCCAGATCCTACGCCGAAGGCGCAGTTCTCCGGGTTGAGCTTCATTTAGTACTTTCGTAAGGTGGCGAAGGTCTCTCGCAGGTCGGTCAGATGATCAGCGAGGAGTTTGCTCTTGGCTAGCATGTCGTCGACATATACTTTCATATTCCGACCTATCTGATGATGGAAGACAGCATTAACTAACCGTTGGTAGGTGGCCCCAGCATTTTTCAGTCCAAACAGCATCACACGGTAATGGTAGGTACCTCGGTCGGTAATGAAGGAGGTGTGTTCACGATCAGATGGGTGCATCAGAATTTGGTTGTACCCAGAGAAGGCATCCATGAAGCTGAGCATTTGATGACCGGCCGTAGCGTCAACCAGCAGATCTATGTGAGGGAGAGGATAGCTGTCTTTGGGGCAAGCTCGATTGAGGTCGGAGTAGTCGACACAGAGTCGCCATTTACCATTGGTCTTACAGACCAGGACGACGTTTGACAACCATCTAGGGTAGTCCACGTTTTTTATAAATTGTGCCTCAAGGAGCTTGTCGACCTCTGCGGCAATGAGAGTGTTGCGCTCCGGATGAAAAATGCGCTGCTTCTGGCGGTAAGGTTGGAAATGGGGTTCAATGCTGAGGCGATGGTTATGAATGAGGGGTCAATGCCCGGCATGTCTGAGTGGGTCCAGACAAATACATTGTTGTGCTCGATCAGGAGAGCAGTGAGGTCGGCCTTTGCTTAGGGGAATAGTTGGCTACCGATTTTGGCAGTTTTCGTCGAGTTGGCAGGGTCGATGGGAACCTCAATGAGCTCCTCCACAGGCTCCCCTCTGACCAGCTCGTCCTCATCTCGGACGTCAAGCCCTTCAATGATCATTGCCTCCTTTAGCTTGACTTCTTTGAGTGAGGCGACATAACACTCCCTGGTAACTGTCTGCTCTCCCCTCACTGTCCCGACCCCCAGATCGGTGGGGAACTTAATGGCAAGGTGGTAAGTTGATGTGATAGCTTGAAAAACATTTAGGGCGGTGCGGCCGAGGATGATGTTATAGGCGGAGGGGCAGTCGACAACAAGGAAGGTGAGCAACTTTATGGTCTACCGCGAGTACTCACCGATTGTGGTGGAAAGATCAATGGAGCCGATGGAGGTCACCCAGTCACCAGTGAAACCGACCAAAGGGGTTTGGAGAGGAGACAGACTTTCCTCCCCAATCTTGAGCTGGCGAAAACAGTTGAGGAAGATGATGTCTGAAGAACTGCCGTTGTCGATGAGAACTCGTCTGACCTTGTAGTTAGAGAGGAAGGCAGAAATGACGAGAGGGTCATCATGAGGGTAACGGATGCCTATGCAGTCGGCGTCCATGAAAGTGATAGGCTCGGTCCACTGCTTGGGCTGTTTGGAGGGTCGGTCCACCGTGGCAACTGTTTTGTCTGAGCCCTGCCTTATCTTTCTGAGTTTTGCTTTCTAAGCCGAGCGGGATGGTCCCCCACAAGCAAGGCTGCCCGAAATAACTCTGATTTCTCCAACAGGTGAGGGGGGATTACCTTGCGGCCGAGGCTGCTGTGGAGGGCGATCATGGCCTTGGTTGGGTTAGGCTGGCTGCCGGGGAGGGTTGCGCCGGCGGTTATTTCTGAGGGGCTCAGTCCTTTGCCTCTACGGAGGGCAGGTGTCCGTGAACCGGCTAAGACGTCCCTGACGTATTAAGGTCTTGACCTGATCTTTGAGGTTGACGCAGTCGTCGGTATTATGGCCGTGGTCCTGGTAGAAGCGGCAATATTTGGACTGGTCTTTCCGATTGGAAGGGGTTCGTGATGGTTGGGGCCATTTGAGGGGGTAGTCCCGCTAGATCTGATTGAGGACTTGTTCCATGGGGGAATTGAGCGGCGTGTACCGTTCGAACCGACCGAGCGGTTGGGCTGGTGCCGTCCGGTCAGCTCTGAGGGGTCGGTCGGTATAGTGTGTTGTTGGGTTATTGTATTGGGTGTTTCTGGTTTCTGAGTCTTTTCGCTTTTCTCGGGGGGTCGGGTTTTTTGCTGTAAGGTCTTGGCGAGCGGCTAGGGAATCTTCTGCATTCATGTATTTTTGAGCTTTGGAGAGTAGGGCTGCTATGGAGGTGGGGGGGTTTTTAAAGAGGAAGAAGAGGAAATCAAACGACCGTAGTCCGCCCATGAAAGCTGTAAGGATGACCTTATCATCGTTTTCCGCCACCTGCAAGGCTTCAGTGTTGAAGCGGGTAACGAAACTGCGCAGGGACTACCCCTTGGTCTGGCGAATGTTGAGGAGTTGGGTTGCCGGACGACGTTGGCGCTGGGCTCCAATAAAATGACTGAGGAAGGAGTCACTGAGATGCTGGAAAGTGGAGACGGAGTCTGCTGGTAACTGGCTAAACCACAGCCGAGCTGATCCCTTCAGTGTCACGGGGAAAGCTTGACACATGATCTTGTCAGGGAATGCATGGAGGATCATGAGGGTTCTGTAGGTCTCCAGATGGTCGACTGGGTCCGTCGTACCGTCAAAAGAGTCGATGGTGGGCATTTTGAACTTGGGGGGTAGAGGTTTGTCCCGGATGGAGGCAACAAATGGTGAATTTGCTGTGGTAGAGGGTTTATGCTGGATGTTCTACATGACCCCTTGGAGTTGGAGCTTCATGGCTCGGAGTTCGGCATCCTAGAGAGGGATGTTATCACCACCGGAAGGCAGCGGGGGTTGGACGCTACTGGCTTCCCCTTCAGGGGTTGGTGCCAGGACCGATGGATGTGGGGGTCGGAGTGGTGGATTTATATTAAGAGGAGGAGGTTGCAAGCCTTCCAAGTTGGGTGGGTAGAGCTGCGGGATAGTATGGCTCAGGGCTCGCTCTTGGTTAGGCGGAATATCGAGAGGTGGTGGAGGAGGCATAGGAAGGTTTCTTTGGAGTAGAGCATTTATCAGGGCTTGGTTTTGCTCAGCCATGCGGTTAATGCTGTTGGTAAGTTCGATGAAATACTGTGGTGGGTTGTTTAGATTGGGGGGGTCGGCTTGGTGGTCGGCAGCATTTTGGTGAGAAGCCATGGATCTAGTCGTGACCATACACTTTGATGGGTAGCAGTAAAGAGTTATTGGAACAGGGTCTCCGACAACAATGAGCACAACTGGCGCGCGAAGCAAAGCGTTCCCACAGACGGCGCCAACTGATGTAGCAGTTTTTTATGGTAGGACGGGTTGGACTGATCCACGCTCCTCAAGCCTAATGTCCGAATGACCAAACCCAGCAGAGAACCTGCACAAGAGTTCAACGAGGAACGGGGAGTCCCCCAGCGAACCCTCCGACGAGCAAGTTAGAGAGAGAGAGTGGAATATGTAGATAGATTAAAGATAGGAAAGCTTAACCTTATTCCTGTCTTCAACGCTTGTTTATATCCTCTTGTAATCATTTCGTTGTCCCTTCCGCTTCGTCACCTTGGCCAAAAATCTATGCTGTAACTTACCTTATTCAGGGTGAGGACGTACTGTCCCGACGGAGAGGTGTTGTCGTAATAAATGCAGTGAGGGGCTGCATTAATGGCGATGTGCAGTGGCAATAACTTTGCAGATCTTTGTCTGCTGATGTGGCTTGCCCTTTACCTGCCACGTGTCTGAATATCATTGGTCCTTCATGCCATGTTGACTTCCAAATGGTGCTGGGCCTTATCAGTTGGGTTATATATTGGGCCCTAAGTGGTAGGCTTGGGTTGTTCATAGTGGGTTATGGCCTTTATGGGCCTACCCACTTCATTAGGCATTTTGTGTATTTCATAGATACAAAAAATTAGGTCAATTTAATAACTGTAATTTGTTTAATTTACTGTATTTTTCACTAAAAAATGGACAATAATTATATCTTTAAAAAATAAACCACACATTTTTTTATGACAAAAATAATAAATTAAATAAATTATAATTATCAAATCAATTTAAATTTTTTAGATAAAATACATAAATTATCTAATAAAATAAATAATTATCATCAAAACGGGGATGACAATATATTCCACGGGCCCAAACAATCCAGATTTTGGACACCTCCTCTATTCCAATAAAAATGTAGACAAAATACTAAAGCATTTGGTGGTTTGTGGACCATACCATGATACCAAGTAGAAATGCACGTCACGTTACCTTATCTCTTAATTACTCAACTCAGCCCTAATTACTCAACTCAGCCCCGATTTGGTTTTCTTTTGGGCTAAAAAATCATTAAAGAATTAAAAAAAATTAAAAAGTCAAAAATCACAAAAAGACAAAAAAAATTGTCATTCCAAAACTAAAAAGTCAAAAAAACCAAACAAAAAGTCAAAAAAATTAACTAAAAAAGTCATTGCCAAACGACCTTTTAGTCAATTTGTTTGATTTGAATTTTTAGGATTTAATTTTTAAAAAATTGAAATTTTTTATTTCTCATATTTTTTATTTTCATTAAATTTTTTAATATTCTAAATAATTTTTAAAATTTTTAAATACACCCAATATAAATATACTTAAAAATATAATATTTGTGAATTTTTTTTTTAAATTCATTAAATACCAAAAATATAAATAAAAAAATACGGGAATTTAGTACATTTTTTGTATTCTTGTGTATTTATTGATTTTTTAAAAAATATTTTACTTTTTAGATATATCTAAATAAGGTGCATCTAAATAAAGTAAATTATATATATATATATATATATATTTAAAATTTTAAAAATATTCACTAAAAATAAAAAATTCAATTTCTTAAAAATTGAAACCAAATATATTGAATAGTGTTACAACACTATCATTTACATGATGTTTTTTTCTTAAATCATATGCATGATCGACATTCAACCATGTCACACAAAGGGAATAATTTTTTTTTTTTTAATTAAGATATTATAAGAAGTTCATAATTAAATAAGAACGCATGTAACATAAATTTTTACTTTTTATTATTACTAAATATTTAAAATTTTAACTCCATCTAAAAGTACTTAAATTTTTAAATTAAATAATTTGTGATTATGAAACCAACTTAATTTATTTTCATTGTAAATTAAATGATCAAAAAGCACCAAAAGTAAAACTGTTTTTTCCCAAATGTAGTGTATAAATTTTCTATGGGAGAGGAGAAAGAAATTTTTTTTAACTTTTATGAGTTGATTTAACTTAAAAGTGGTGAAAAATAAATAATAAATAAAATTGAATGTGTGAGTTATTTATAATTAAATTTTTATCTTAATCAAATAATTACAATTTTTTTTATTTTTTTTTTCTTTTTCTTTCACTTTCGTTTTTACTTTCTTTCAAATTTTATTTCTAATCAACTGAACTTATAGATTAGGTTGGATGAGACTTGCACTGATTGAGGTTTCATTTGGAAAGATTGTTTTTTTTTTTTTTTAACGACATTTAGGAAGGTTGGATTTAATTTAGCTCACTAAAAGATAAATATCTCATTTGTCAATTATACATTTTAGTTAAAAAGTTATTATAAGTCGTCATATTATTTTTTTATTTTTCTACACATCTTTTTGTAAAAATTTATAAAGTTACTAAAATAAAATAACATGTTTTCAAACGAGACCAAAATAAATTAAAAAATTAGTAAGAAAAATGTCAAATTTAAATCATAATTATTTCACTATTTGTTTTATAAATTATAAAAAAAAATAAAAGTTAATTTCAAAGAAATTTTTTTAATCAAATTAAAATAATCAAAAAAAAAAAATCTAGCTAAAATTTTTTATGAAAAATATTTTGGACCCCCTTATTTTGGAGACCCCACAACCCTCTCACACATACATGCGTGAGTTTCACACATACATCAATGGTTGAGATTCAAAAAAAAATTATAAAATCTTAAAAAAAGAGGTCTCAATTCCCTATACAGAGCCTGAATTATCAAATCTTTCCGACTTGGGAAAGTCTAGCAGTGTTTAAACTTGAAACAATAGAGTATAGCTGTTAGAAACACAAGAACAACGTGAAGTCAAATGAATGTCATCGTCATTGGAAACTGTCGGCTAAAAACACAGGAACAACGTGAAGTCAAATGAATGTGATCGTCATTGCAAACGAGATCAATTTTAAATTGGTAGTGAAAAACGTTTAATGAATAAAAATAGTTATATTTCATTAATATTTTTATTTACATTTTGTATCACTAAGGGGTTGTTTAGAATGTCCTAAATAAGTGCACTTTTTATCTTTTTAGACTAAAAAGTTGAGAAAAAAAAATGTTTGGGTTAACTTTTTGACATTTTATGAAAAATGTGTATTAAAAAATTGTATAAATAAGTGTGTATGAGAAGATAGGGTAGGAGGCCATACGGAATGGCAGTGGTGACTGGCTGGGTGAGTAGATGAGAAAATATTGTCTCCTTCTCGAGCTTTGATTGGATGGTGTTGTTTGGCCCGTGGGGCCCACCACGGGTCCTTTTTTTCTAATCAGAACCGTTCAATATGTAGAACTCGTCGAGTATTATATACTTATAAAAAATAACGTTAATTGGATATAAATAGCTATGTGATCGTATTAGTTTTTTTTGTTAACTGTTAACTATAACACCATCCATTTTTATACAAAACTGATTTGATCATGTAGTTAGCGATATCCGATAGACGTAATTTTTTTCAAGCATATAGTACTAGACGAGTTCTACATATTGACGGTTCAAATTATCAAAACGGGACCCATGGTGAGTCCCCACGGGCCCAACTTTACCATTAAAAAATTTAGTGAATATTTTACTATAATTTTTTTTTCCCCTGGTCATTGACTCCACCATCACGTCAGTACCAATTTGGGGTTTTTTTTTTTATTTGTATTAATATTTGTATATTATTTTTTTAATATTTTTTTCGATGAATAGTGATAATTTTTTAATTTTTTGGGTAACTTTTCGATTTTTTGACTTTTTCAAGGGTTGCCAAACCAGCCCTAAATATTTATGATTGGTTATTTATATGATTATAATTACTAAAAAAATAATATATGTAATACGCTAATATAAAATGATGAACAACATTAATAATTCCATTATCTTTGGAAGGGAGGGAAGATACTCTAGTGTGGCACCATACTTCTTCGGGGTCTTCTCAGTGAAATCTACCTACCATTTAGCTAAGTCCTCTCTTGAATATCTCCAGTGCATTTTCTCCATCCACCTCCTATATTGTGGGTGTTTGTTCCAAATTATTTTACCTAACTTATAACTTTTAGCTTAAGAAAAGTATAAGCAAACTGTTTGTTAGACTTCAATCAGCTTAAACTTAAACTTCTATCAACTTATGCGGAGGGTAAAAGAGCTGAATTTCAGAAGCTGCTTGGAGGTGCTTCAAATTCTCACCCCCAAGCGGAAGAGGGTAAAGATACTCAAATGCCCGTAGTGTTTTGAAATATTTACTCTTATACCACCTATATATATTCTTTTTAGCCCTAATCTTTCTCTTTGGCAAGAGACAACGCAGCAGCATACCTGCGGCTCTGGTTCGCTTCCGGCGCTAGTTCACTTTTGGCGACGTGTGGCTCTAGTTTGTTTCCGGCTTTGGTTCGCTTCTGGTGACGTGCGATTCTAGTTCGTTTCCAGCTCTAGATCTCTTTTCTCCTCTCTCTCTTTCGCACTCTCGCTCTCTCTATTCACCTCTTTTCCTTCATCTCTCCCGATTTTTCCTTTTCTCTCTTACTTTGGATTCAGCATACATGTATATATATATATATATATATATGTATTGTTTTGGTTATTTGTGATTTTGTCTATTTCAAATTTGTTCAAATTGGAGAAAATAAGAATAGTTAGGATTTAGGGAAAATTTGGGAAAATTTTATTTATGCTTTGATGTTAAAAATAAGTGTAGGATGTTGACTGCCATTGCGTTGATTTTTGGCTTATTAATATATTTGACATTCTCTACAAACCTAAATTCGATCTCAATCTTCTTCAAATCAAAAGGTTTGAATCAATTAGTTTCCAATTCTTCTTCTTGATTTTTTTTCTTTTTTGTGTGTGTGTGTGTGTGTGTGTGTGTGTGTGTGTGAATTTGTTGTTAAAATTCATATTCAGAGCTCGACAATTGAAAATTTTTGGTTTGCTCTATGTAAATAGTGCTTGGTTGCCTAGAAAATTCTAGAGATAAAAGAATGAAACAAACTTTTGGATCTCACATTAATTTTAACTTATTTTCCACGCATTCAATAATGATCTATGGATACGTCGAAGTCAACTAGACGAAAAATAATTACTTTAAAAAGTTGTAATTTCAATTTTTTTAGCTATTTTTCTCTGCAGTTTCTAGGCAACCAAACGGAGCATTTCCCTCCCCTTGAATCTCATTTTTGAAAAATTGACATTTGTTTGTTTGTTTATTTTGCCAATGTACAAAAATTAACAATTATGATTAAAGACTATTGTTCTGGAACTACTATTAGGGTTTCTTTGCTACACTTATGTACTACTATTAGGGAACTGAGTTCTGAGTTTGTAAGTTTTGGGTTAAATCACATCCAAGTTTTGATTCAAGAGTTGTTTGCTATTTAACTACTTCTATAAGTGATAATTTAGTGGTGAACTTGATTCAAAATGTAGGTGATACATTGGAAACCAAGTGGATCCCAAAATTTTTCTTAAATATTAGGGTCCTCAATAATTTAAAATCATCTAGTTTATAGATTATTGTTGACTATGCCAGTTACAACAGCTGGCTAAGGAAGAAGAACAAATTCAAAATTGAAGTTAATCAAATCTTATGTTTAGTCGATCATATTACAAGAAAGATTAAACAAATTAGTTATGTTATCTATTGAAAAGGATGTGGCGGATAAGTTAGGTAATGCATGTTCAATTTGTAATTTTGAAATTAACAATGCAAGAAAAATAATATTTAAGTGATATAAATCTTGAAATCAATAATGCCTGGCATGGAAAGCCTGGGACCGTATTTGATAGATTTTGTTGAAATCCTGTTGTGTTGATTAAATTTTAATTTATGCTATGATTTCAAATTTAGCAACAAGGAAAATATTTTTGATGATTTGTTTGTAAGTACTGGATACTACAACAAAAAAAGTCTTTGGTGACAAAAACGTATGATGAAAAAAAATTTCGTCTCCAAATATACATGTTTTAGATATAAAAGTAAGATTTCATCTCCAATTATAGTATTTTTAGAGAGAAAAAACAAATTTCATCACCAAATGCTTAAAATCAATAAAACAATAGATGACGAAAATTTTATTCGTCTCTATATTTTATTTTTCGTCGCAAAAAAAATTCCCGCTCGTAGAAAATTTTGCAGAATATTTGGGTGCCATTTTAGAGATGAAAATTTTCGTCACCATTGTACAAAATTTTTCATGAGGAAATAATTTCGTCTCCTATAATTTTATTATGCAAAACAACGTCATTTCATGCTATAAGTGAGAAGCCTTCTTTGTTTGTCCAAATCAATTCCTATTTTGCAAAGCCCTCTTTGGGTGCCCTAATGTTTTTTGCTCAGAATAGTTAAACATTTGAAACTCCATTCTCGTTCCCTCACTCTCGTGGACTCGAACGACACAAGTTTGTCCTCTTTTCTCTCTTTTTCTCTCTTTCTCACTCTCGCTCACTCTCTCGCAACGCCGACTGCACTAGCAGTGGCGCTGCCCCTTTTGTCTCTCTCTCTCCTCTTTCCTTCTTCTCTTCTCTAGTTGCTGCTCTCTTTTCTCTTTCTCTCCCTTCATCTCGCTCTCTTTCTCTCTTGCAGCGCCAACTGCACTAGCAATGGCACTGCCCATTATCTCCTTCTTCTGGCTGCCCTCTCATTCTCCTTCATTTTTTCCCTTTTCTAATTTAGCTACTGTATGTTGATGAGTTTGGTGTGATTTTGATTAACTGTTTTTAGGTTGCTATGGCACAATCAGGTGGATTGGCCCCTCTTCTATCACAAGCAAGTGATTCACATCTTAGGGTTGCTGTGATGACCCCACCACGTATAACGATTAGTACTTGATTAATTAAGAGGATTTGAAATTAATTGCCGAGTATTATAATTTAATTTGAGATTTATGGGAATTGTGGGATCTGACTCGTATATGATTCTATTAAAGATTTATTTTGGAATTAGAAATTAAGGGTCCAAATGGCTTAAGGAAGTGAAGTTAAGAAGTTGAAGCAATTTAATCTTAATTACAGACTCATTTGGGAGTTTAATTAAATATTCGATTCAGTTTAGTGAAATTGATATTCGATTAATTAGGTCCTAATTGGAGTTGATTAAGTCATGAGAATTGAGGATTGTGGTTACTATAAATTAAATTTAATTATGATGTGCCCAATTTGAATATGTAATTTATTGATGAAAATTTTGAGTCTGATCAGAAATTGAAGGATTAAATGATCTAAGAAATCAAAATTGAGGATGGAAATGAGTTTAATTTAATATTTGGAGCCTTTTGGGAGTTTGATTAAAAATCTAATTCGGATTGTTAAATTTAAATATATTTAATTAGGCTCTAATGGAAGTCAATTAGACTAATTAAATTATGTGGGATTTGAGATTAGTTATAATTAACTAATTTTGTCTTAATTAAAATTTGTTAAGATTGAGTGATGCTTAATTGAATTATTCCTAGACATAAATTGAATTATGGACTAAATTAGTATTGGGGGTGTAAATGGGTGTGGGTGTATTGAGAAATCTGTGTATGTGGGTGTATGTGATGTGTTGGAAATCAAGGGAGAGTGCACGTGTGCCATGTAGAGGTCAAGAAGTGAGGTGTGTGTGTGTGAGTGTGAGTGAATGTATAACCTGCTGAAGCTCAAAAACAAAAGGGAGTAAAGAGAATATGAGTTCAAGAGAGGGAGAAAGAGCCAAGAGAGAGGGAGAGAAAGCCACTGTTTTTTTTTTTTTTTTTTTTGAGTGTGTGCTGGAACTAGAGTTAAAGGAAGAAATTAGGAGCAAAGAGGAAGGTAAAGAGTAACAAAGAGAGGCTCAAGAATTCATCTTGGAAGAACAATAGGTAACAATTTCTACCTTTATTCTTGTAAATAATTCCCCTAATATCTAGTGTTAGTTTTATAGAGAAGAAAGAGAGACTGAATGAATGTTGTATGTAGTATTCAGTAATGTGTTTTGGTTACAAGAGCTTCAGCTGATTTATAGCTGTGAGAACCGAAAGCAAACGACAACAATAATTACAAGGTGTGAGTGGTTTGTGACTTTACAGCTTACAAGCATACAATGAGGAAATATATAATAAGCTAGTGGAAGTGTGAGGATGTCTGGGAGTATTATATTCACCGAAAGGGTGAGTATAATATATAATACTATATAATAACAATAATATATAATAACATCCCCTCGCAAACTCAAGGAGGGTAGGCATCCACCAAGTTGAGTTTGGAAACAAGATCACGGAAGCGGCCAGGAGGATGAGCTTTGGTGAAAATATCAGCAGGCTGATCGGCAGAAGAAATAGGGAGAAGATGAACAGTACCACGTGTAACATGCTGTCGAATGAAATGACAATCAATCTCAATATGCTTAGTGCGATCATGAAACACATCATTGTGAGCAATCTGAATAGCACTCTGATTGTCACAATAGAGAGAGGTAGCTCCATCAGAGGAAACACCCATATCAGTGAGGAGCCAGCGAAGCCAGAGAAGCTCCTGAGTAGTATCAGCAAGAGCTCGGTATTCAGCTTCGGTACTAGAGCGGGCAGTGAGGGATTGTTTCTTGCTGCGCCAAGTAAGAAGAGAATCCCCTAAGAAAAAGCAGAAGCCCGTGGTGGAGCGTCGGTCCGTAGGATCCCCAGCCCAATCAGCATCAGAAAAGGCACGCAGTTCAAGAGAGGAGGAAGTAGAGTAGTGAAGGCCATGGAACAGAGTGCCTTTGAGATAGCGAAGGATGTGGAGGAGAGCGGTATAGTGAGGAGTGCGAGGAGCCGACATGTACTGACTAACAATGTGAACAGCAGAGGCAATGTCAGGACGAGTGACTGTGAGGTAGACAAGACTACCGACTAGCTGGCGATAAAGAGTAGCATCCGCGAGGAGATCCCCATCGAGAGGAGTGAGACGAATCTGAGGATCAACCGGAGTAGAGGTAGTTTTGCAATCGGTAAGACCAGCACGAGCCAGAAGATCGGATGCATATTTGGCCTGTGACAAATAGGAACTAGTAGAATCATGAGAGACCTCAAGGCCTAGGAAGTAGTTAAGAGTACCAAGGTCCTTCATTTCAAACTGACGGTGAAGAAACCGTTTGAGGTGGAGAATACCAGCTGCATCATTACCAGTGATAATCATATCATCCACATACAGAAGGAGAAGAGTGGTACCATGAGGAGTGGTCCGAAGAAACAGAGTAGAGTCATAGGAGCTTGAAGTGAACCCGAAGTCATGAATGGTAGAACTGAACTTAGCAAACCAAGCTCGGGGCGCTTGTTTGAGACCGTAAAGAGCACGTTGTAGTTTGCAAACCTTATGAGGTGGACAAGTGGACCCAGGGGGAGGTTGCATGTAAACCTCCTCAAGAAGATTACCATTTAGGAAGGCATTTTTAACATCCATCTGAAAAAGCTCCCAGTGACGAGCAGCAGCAACAGCAAGTAAACTGCGAACAGAGGTAAGCCGAGCAACAGGGGAGAAGGTCTCCTCATAATCAATGCCATATTCCTGATTGAAGCCTTTGGCAACAAGACGAGCTTTGTAGCGTTCAATAGAGCCATCAGAATGAGTCTTGATTTTGTAAACCCATTTGCAGCCAATCGCGGTTTTGCCAGGAGGAAGATCAACAAGATCCCAAGTATGAGTTTTGTCCAAAGCCTGGAGTTCATCAGTCATAGCTTGCTGCCAAAGAGGATTAGTACAAGCCTCACGATAGGAGGTAGGTTCATAAGTAGAAAAGGCAGCAGACCCAACAATATAATCACGAAGATGGATAGGAGGTTGAGTTACCCGGCGTGGTCGACCCGTAGGAGGAGCGGTAGGAGGAAGAACCCGTGTAGAAGAAGGTGGTACAGTGAGAGGTGGACCTTCAGGTAGAGCAGGCTGGACGGGATCAGGAGTGAGCAAGGGCGTCTCGACGAAGGAGGAACCTGTATCAAAGTCATCAGAGAAGAGATCGATAGAAGGATTAGTAAACAGTATATTAGTGGAAGGTGAGGGTAAGTGAAAAGAGGATAAGGAGGAAAACATTTTGTGCTCCCAGAAAACGACATGGCGGGAGATACGAAGGCGTTTAGAGAGAGGGTCCCAGCAGCGAAAGCCTTTGTGTTCAATCCCATACCCAAGAAAGCAACAAAGACGAGAACGAGGTTCAAGTTTGGTGTGTTCATGGGGTTGAAGCAGAACAAAGCAGGCAGAGCCAAAAACTCGAAGAGTAGTGTATGGAGGGGGAGTGCTATGTAGACGTTCAAAGGGAGTTTGATTATGGATGATAGGGGTAGGAGCACAATTGATAGTGTAGACAGCAGTAAGGGCAGCTTCCCCCCAAAAATTTTCAGGGCAAGAAGAAGAGAGAAGGAGAGCGCGAGTAGTGTCAAGAATATGCCTATGTTTCCGTTCAGCACGGCCATTTTGCTGAGACGTGCCAGCACAGGAACGATGAGGCAGGGTACCATGACTCTGAAGAAAAGAAAGAAAATCTGAATCCCGATATTCCATAGCATTGTCAGAGCGAAAAAGTTTGATGGTTTTGGAAAATTGGGTATGGACCATTTGAGCAAATTGATAATAAATGTGTTTAAGTTCAGACCGAGTTTTCATGAGAAAAATCCAAGTAAAGCGGGAAAAATCATCAATAAAAACAACAAAATAACGAGATCCCCCCATAGTAGTAGTAGGGGAAGGGCCCCAAATATCCGAATGTATAAGATCAAAAGGCGCATGGGAAACAGAAGTACTTTTATTGAATGATAAAGCAGGTTGTTTGGCCAGTTGACAGGGTATACAATCGAAAGTATCTGGAGGTACATGACCCAATTGTCCACTAGAAACCAAAGACTTTAAGCGATTAACAGAAATATGTCCTAAGCGACAATGCCAAAGATAAAAAGGAGAAATAGAGGAAGCAGAAGCAGGAGCAGCGATCTGAGGAGAGTCAGGAACATGAAGGTGAATGAGCTCATAGAGACGTCCGTGCTTACGGCTGATCCCAATAGTCTGCCCTGTCTGAGGGTCCTGCACCAAACAATGAGTAGAAGAAAAAGTGAAAGTTAGACCAAGTTCACATAATTGACCAATAGAAATAAGGTTTAAGGTGAGAGCAAGGATATAATAAACTTGGGGTAAAGATAAAGAAGACGTGGAGACAGTACCGATGTGACGAACAGGCATGAGAGAACCATCAGCAGTTTGAATGGAGGGAATATGAGAAGATGAAGAGATAGAAGAAAATATAGTAGAACTAGAGGTCATATGATTACAACAGGCAGAATCAAAATACCAAGAAGAGTTACCTGGAGTCACAGACAAAGCAGTAGGATGAGGTGTACCGGAGGGGGAGAGAAGGCGTTTGAGCATGGCCTCGACATCCGTTGAAGAAAAGAGAGGGGTAGATGGAGCAGGAGACTCAGAAAAACCCTCAGAGGCAGCAGGAGAAAAATCCTCAGAGGCAGCAGCAGCAGTGTGATGAGACTGATTCCCGGAATGAGATCGATTCCCGGAACGATGAAAGTTCCCCCGGGAAGAACCACCGCGAGAAGAGTGGCTGTTGGAGGAGGAGCGAGATGGTTTGCGAAAACAATCCTGCGGTAGATGACCAGGACTGAGTTTGTTGCAGTGTGGGCAGGTTCTGACAGAGCAATTGATCAGGAGATGTGTGGATGGGAGGCCCCGATTGTGACAATAGAGGCAGTCAGTGGGCCGCTGGGGTGGCCGGTACGGAGGAGTGGCAAGAACAGAGTCCACATGATGAGTTTTGAAAGTACCAAGACGAGTCTCTTCTGATAATAGCTCAGAAATAGCTTGTTCCAAAGTGGGCAAAGGATGGCGATGAAGAAGAGAGGCACGTACGGGCTCAAAAGATGAAGTGAGAGCCATGAGAAAGTGCACTAATCTCTGCTGATTACGATAGGCAGTAAATAAGACAGCATCTTCTTGGTGAGGCCAAGGCGGCTCGGAAAGAGCAAGCTGGTCCCAAACGGAGTACATTTGAGAAAGGAAGTCATTGATGGACTGATTAGACTCTTGGCGCATCCGATGAAGTTGGCTCTGAAGTTGATATTGATGAGCAAGACCAGTGGTCTGGTATCTTTCTTTCAAAAAATCCCAGATGTCCTTTGCAGGAGTAGTGACAGAGTCAAGCTGAAAGCGACCAAACTGAAGACTGATGGAGGTAATAGCGGTATTACTAAACCATGTAATGATTTGGTAATTCTTGCTGTCCCAGTCCTCAAGCCGGTCTTCATATGTAGCAGTAGTAGTAGAAGCAGTAGTTGTGGCAGTGTCTTTTACTGGTTGGGTCACATCCCCGGTGATAATTCGCCAGAGCTTCTTTCCTTTGAGGAAGGAAGACATGGCTTGGGCCCATAGAACATAGTTGGAACCATCCAAAATAACGGAAATGGGTCGAGAGGCATCATGACGATCCATTATAATAGTTGAGTAGAGCGTAATTTGATAGGAATAGACCTGTAGGAGCTTAATTTGATAAAACAGAGTGTACCAATGAGCCCGGAAGGTCGAAATTAGCTAGGAAATGTGGGCTGTGCAGTGATGATGTCAGCAGGAGGAAAAATGATGTCAACGGCGCACGTTAGCAGGAGGAGCGTGCGGCGCACGTTAGCAGACAGGGCATATGGTGCACAGTAGCAAAACGGTGCACGCGGGTGCACAATAGCGGAACGGCGCACGCGGGTGCACGGTAGCAGAAGTGGCGCACGCGGGTGCACGGTAGCAGAAACGGCGCACGAACCAGCTGGGTGGAAGGCGCGTGAAGGCGCGTGGGAGCGTGGCAACGGAAGCAGTGACGCGCCGAGCAAAAAAGCGGCGCGTGGAGGCGCGTGGAAGCTTTTCTGGTGACGGGCTTGGTGCCGTTGGAACCGGAAGGAGATTCCGAGCTGTTTGGTGTAGTTACGGGACTAAACACCAAAGTGAAGAATGTCAGAAGTGTAGTTCCACTGTGTACGGGACTAAACACCAAAATTGAAAAATGCCAGAATTGTAATACTGGGCTCTGATACCATGTTAGTTTTATAGAGAAGAAAGAGAGACTGAATGAATGTTGTATGTAGTATTCAGTAATGTGTTTTGGTTACAAGAGCTTCAGCTGATTTATAGCTGTGAGAACCGAAAGCAAACGACAACAATAATTACAAGGTGTGAGTGGTTTGTGACTTTACAGCTTACAAGCATACAATGAGGAAATATATAATAAGCTAGTGGAAGTGTGAGGATGTCTGGGAGTATTATATTCACCGAAAGGGTGAGTATAATATATAATACTATATAATAACAATAATATATAATAACATCTAGAATCAAAATGAAATTGGGTTCAATTGCATGTAAATTAGAAGGAATTAGTAAAAGGGTGGTGAAATTGAATTAGAATCAAAATTATAGAAGTTACTTTGAAATGGGTTACATGCATGTGGATGGTTATGGAAAATAAATTAGAAATTAATTAGTTTGAGTTTGATTTTTATTATTCTTCATAAATTTGAGGTTCATCCTCACATGCATGTTAGAATTTCAAAGTTTTAGATTTAATTCATGTGTAAAAAGACTTATGAGATTAAATTTGGGTTTGCATGTAAAATCAAGTTAGGACCAAGAGTATGAATTATGATTTCTTAAATTTGTTAAACTTGGGTTCAATTTCATATAAATAGATGAAGTTAGCAAGATGATGAATAAATGGAGTTATGTTCAATTTATGGAAATTAAATTGGAAATCAATTATTTTGACTTTCATTTTGTAACCTTGCATGAAATTAAGCTTCATTGTTACATGCATGAATAAATTTTACAAGTTTAATACTCTAATGATACATATATCATAGATTTTGAAGGATTTGGATTAATTCAATCTCATATTTTGAAGAGAAAAAGAAAATGTTTTATGAACATCAAGTTTATGGAAAATTAGAATTAATCCTAATGCTAGTTAAAGCTTTGATTTTATAATTAGATTTTTAATCCATGCATGTAGTGTGATTTAAGATTTTATTTAAATTAAACATATTTTAATTATGAATTAAGTTGAGGTTACAAATTAAGTTGAGTTTAAGATTATGGAAATTAGTTGGAAAATTTATAAGAAGTTTCATGACTCCAATTTCATGATTTCAAGGAAAATAGAAAGAACTTGATGCCAATTTTATGTAATTAAAGAGAAAATGAGAAATTGAAGCATGATTTTGAATGAATGATTTATAATTGAAAGTGTTTATTTAATTATACAATGGTTTTCCGTTTTTGTGTACCAAAAGTACATGTTTTGAGGCTTTGAATACCAAATTTGAACTTCAATTGCAATTTTGGAATTTCAGAATTTGCGTTGTCCGCTCGAGCGAGGGAAGTCTCACTCGAGTGTGAAAATCGAGCTCCCAGTAGTTTTTCAAATTTTGCAGTCCGCTCGAGCGACCAAAGTGGCGCTCGAGCGAAGACCCATTTTCAGCATATTTTGGAAAATTACATTTAGTTCACATTTTTATTCTCATCTCTTTCCAAGGCATTCTAGACATGATTTACGACTCAATAAATATTAATAAGCTACCAATCAACATGGATTAGTTAGTTGAAGAATGAATCATTGATCTAGTGGTAATTGTTTAAGAAGCTAAGTAAAAGATCAATCTATTTGAAAAAGAAGAACTTAGTAATGAAAGAATATGTGAAATAAGAATCCGGTTTATTTGAATGAGAAAGAATAAGCATGGTAGAACTTCGGATTGTTTAGACGGAAAAAGACTAGGAAAGTCAAGTTTGATCAAGGGAGTAATATTGTATTTCAATGTGTATATGTTATGTGCTTGTGTAGGTCACGCGCCATTGTCTGCCTGATTTATCTGATATGTCCGGTCTGTCTGATTTGCTTCTGCGGCTATCTGTGAGTAATAATTTAGTAAAGTTATGTTCAACTGTATTTATTTTCTGTGTGATAAAATGAGATCTGTTTTCTAAAGTGCTATGTTCTGTACAACGAATGACTGTCCAATTTCTTATATGTACTCGTGACATCCTTAGCATCATGTGATATCTGTTGGCTGTTACCGGGTATCGGAGGTTCCTTTATGGAACTTAATCCGTCAGCACTCTGTTACCCGTACCGGAGGCCCCGTCATGGGGGCTCAGCGCATATGTTCTCTGTTACCTGGATCCGGAGGTTCCTTTATGGAACTGGTTATTCGTAACCCTCACGTGTTTGCATCTGTTCTGTATCTACTCTGTTAATGCTAATGGATGTATCACGTATACTTAAGCATGACTTATGATTTCTGTATATGATCTGGACAAATTATGAATTTGATACGAAACTGAATTATGAATTTTGAATCTGTACGGACTCATTCATTAAAACCCTTTACTTTGTTATTATTCACTGGGCTCTAACTCACTGGATTATTTATGTATGTAGGTGACTCACTGTATTATTTATGTATGTAGGTGATCAGGCGCGTGACCAGGCTTAGAGGCATCCGCCTAGAATCTGTTTTGTCAGCCAACCTATGTGTCTCCCGTGGAGGTTCCGGATATGTCAAGCGATTATTGTTATGTGATTTAAAGTTTAAGTTCTATTTTCTTGTTTGGTTAAACAAGTCTTGTGTATTTTGAAAAAGGGGCTAAGTCCCTTTTTGTCTAATCTGTATATATATATGATGATGACTTAAAGATAATGTGTATATATGTATATATAAAGTTAAAAAAAAATTATGTCTCATGTAAGTCTGCACAGCTCAATGGATGTTGTATATTGTTATTTGCTTCCGCTAGCCCCTAATATTATGTTAATCTGTCTCAGAGGCCTTCGGTAATCCCAAGATTACTGGCCGGTTACGATGCTAAATCCATAGGGGCGGGTTTGGGTCGTGACAGTTTTTATCCCCAAACCTAATTTTCTAAACAGATGATTTGCTTGCACTTTCAAAATTTGGTTGTTTTTATTCTCTTTTCCTACTTTTGATGGGTTTGGAGATGGCCTGTAGCATAGAGCTTCCTATCGCAATAGATTACTGGAAATGCTTAAGGAGATTATAATTGAAGAAAAATGACACTTTAAGATTTGTAGAAGAAGAAATACAAGAAACTAAAAAAATGAGATTTCATTATTTTTAATTTTCTAGGTTTTAAATTTCAAAAAAATTAATATTGGTAATAATTTTTTTTTGCTTCTTTATTTCCAAGTGCAATTTATTTTATTTTATTATTTTTTTTTCCAAGTGCGATTATAGACATTTTGATGATGATGAACTGGGAAGGCGATTGGAGCCTCACTAGAGCTTTGTAAGGTAATTTCAATTAACTATCAGTAAAATAAAACTAAAAATAATTTGCTTTTGTCACTTTTGCTATGTCAAAATAATTTGCTCTTTTTGTATAAATTGCTTCTTATTTCACTTTTTTTTTTTTTGTTCCCCTTCTCAATTGACAATGTCATAGCCTAATAAAAAGAGCAACCAATTGAATATGGATATTAGAAGAGTATGCTTCATGTGAGTAAAATTATTTTGACACATAACAATGAATTAACTGTGCCTAAAGGCAGTTCTCAATATATCTTTTTTTTTAGTGTTTGCATTGGGTAATTTTATTTATTTATTTATTTATTATATGTGTGTGTTTTGAATTGGCTGTTGTGATATCTGAATTTTTAAACTCCTTTTTTTTATTTTTTTTATTATGTACATTTAGATTTTGTGTACAATCTCCCTCTCCAAGATTATGTTGGGATGTTGGAATATACTTCAAAGTCAAAGGGAAATTAGCATTATTTGGAAAAAAAAAAAAAAAAAACGCCATTTTAGAAATGCAATGCATACCACAAATTTTTTTTTTTTTTTTTTTCTCCATTGAATCATTTTTCTATTTTGGAATGATTTTTGCATTCATAGTTGTACTAAGTACTAAGTAGGTTACTCTAAATGACATAGACAAGTACTTCAATTATTTGTCTTTTTTATTACTTTAGTTTTTCATGAGAGATAAAATTGATATGTGAATCTCTTTATTTTGCTGTTTTGTGACATTGCTGAAAGGATATGAGTCCAAATGGCAGTTTGGGTGATTTTGAAGATAGGTAATGGTTATTTCACAATTAATAGTTTTTGTTTTTGCAAGAAAATGGGATGCAATTTCAGGAACTTGAGTTTTTTTTTTCCTTCTTTTTCTCTCTCTTTAACAGGTTGCAGAAAAGCAAGAATTAGGACGAACGAGTACATGATCTTTGATGATGAAAGTTATTGTGCAGGATGAGTACATTGAGTAAGCATTTTAATACAATTCTTTCATGCTATTCACATTATGAACATTTGGTGATTTCATGAATTTCAAACCAAATTGACTATAATTTTAAACATGAGCATTGTTCAAAATGCCTAAATTTGCCTAAATCTGTTACAACTATAACTTTTGCGTAATCTTCAAGTTAAATATAATCAAGTTTAGGTGAATGTTTTTCTCTGAACACTTATTAGTTATGCTATGTTTTTCTTTGAACGTTTTGCCCTCAGGTTTTGCAGATCTTGTAATCAAGTTTGATCTTAAGGTGACTCTTCTCAAAGGCCTTAGACAGGAATTGACGTGCATGTATCTTCTACACATTGATATATATATACACGTATGTATACAATCACACGCGTGGATGAGGTTAAGGGTGAGCCTACTGGAAACCAATAATGGTCTTAAGAGGTTGAGAGTGAATTTACTGAATACTCGGATATATTATATTTGTTGTATGGGTTGTTGGTAGAGGTTGCAGGTGAACTTACTGAAAACCCATGTATATTGTTTTATTTATTATAGCATTATTGAAAACCCATATATGTTAAATGGAAATGCAACATCAAGAAAAAAGAAAAAGAAACGTAACCAATTAAATATCTAATACATCTTCATAAGTCATAATAATATATGCATGGATATAGGATGGGACTCCTGGTTTGAAAACTATGTAGAAAAATAAACTTTTTAAAACAAAGTCCAAAAATGCACTTTTCTAATACTTAGGCTTGAAAATAGGCCATCAAGGGATAAAATCGTGAAAAAACCATGAGAAGGCCCGAGAACACCCCTAACACCTTGAGAGGGGCCAATGTAAATTGTGAAAACTTACAGAACTAGCACAGGACTCCCGGTTTAAAAACTAAGTCAAAAAATGCACTTTTCCAACACTTAGGGTTGAAAATAGGCCATCGAGGGCCAAAATCATGTAACATCCATGAGAAGGCCCAAGGAACACCATAAAAACTTCGGCAGAGACCAATGTAACTTGAGTAAACTTACGGAACTAGCACGGGACTCCCGGTTTGAAAACTAAGTCAAAAAATGTACTTTTCAAAAACTTAAGCTTGAAAATAGGCCATCAGGGGCCAAAATCAAGTAATAGTCACGAGAAGGCCCAGAGAAAACCTCAAATACCTCAGGAGGGACCAATGTAAGTTGTGGAAACTTACGGAACTAGCACGGGAATCCCGGTTTGAAAACTAAGTCAAAAAATGCACTTTTCCAACACTTAAGCTTGAAAAGAAGCCATCGGTGGCCAAAATCATGTAACAGCCACGAAAAAGCCTGGGAAACACCTCAAACATCTCAAGAGGGACCAACGTAAGTTGAGAAAACTTACGGAACTAGCACAGGACTCTCGGTTTGAAAAAAAAAAATGTACTTTTCCAACACTTAAGCTTGAAATAGGCCATCGGGGGCCAAAATCATGTAACAGCCACGAGAAGACCTAGAGAACACCTCAAACACCTCGGAAGGGACAATGTAAGTTGTAGAAACTTAAGAAACTGGCATGGGACTCCTAGTTTGAAAACTAAGTCAAAAAATGTACTTTTTTAACACTTAAGCTTGAAAATAAGCCATCGGGGACCAAAATCATGTAGCAACCATGAGAAGGCCTGGGGAACACCTCAAACACCTCGGGAGGGACCAATGTAAGTTGTGAAAACTTACGAAAATAGCACGGGACTCCCGGTTTGAAAACTAAGTCAAAAAATATACTTTTCCAACACTTAAGCTTGAAAATAGGCCATCAGGGGCCAAAATCATGTAACAGCCACGAGAAGGCCCCGAGAACACCTCAAACACCTCGGGAGGGACCAATGTAAATTGCGGAAACTTACAAAACTAGCATGGGGCTCCTGGTTTGAAAACTAAGTCAAAAAATGTAATTTTCCAACACTAAATAAGGCTATCGAGGGCCAAAATCATGTAAACAGCCACGAGAAAGCTTGGGGAACACCTCAAACAACCTCAGGATGGACCCAGGTAGTTTGTGAAAACTTACGGAACATAGCACGGGACTCCTGGTTTGAAAACTAAGTCAAAAAATGTACTTTTCCAAACTTAAGCTTAAAAATTGGCCATCGGGGGGCCAAAATCATGTAACAGCCACGAGAAGGCTTGGGGAACACCTCAAACACCTCAGGAGGGACCAATGTAAGTTGTGAAAACTTACGGAACTAGCACGGGACTCCTGGTTTGAAAACTAAGTCAAAAAATGTACTTTTCCAAAACTTAAGCTTAAAAATTGGCCATCGGGGGGACAAAATCATGTAACAGCCAAGAGAAGGCTTGGGGGACACCTCAAACACCTCAAGAGGGATCAATGTAAGCTATGGAAACTTACAGAACTAGAACAGGACTCCCGGTTTGAAAACTAAGTCAAAAAATGTACTTTTTCAACACTTAAGCTTGAAAATAAGCTATCGGGGGGCCAAAATCATGTAATAGCCACGAGAAGGCCCGGGAAACACCTCAAAAACCCCGGGAGGGACCAATGTAAGCTCTGGAAACTAACGAAATTAGCACGGGACTCCCGGTTTGAAAACTAAGTCGAAAAATGCATTTTTCCAACACTTAAGCTTGAAAATAGGCTATCGGGTGCCAAAATCGTGTAACAGTCATAAGAAGGCCTGGGGAACACCACGAACACTTCAGGAGGGACCAATGTAAGTTTTGAAAACTTACGAAACTAGCACGGGACTCCCGATTTGAAAACTAAGTCAAAAAATGCACTTTTCCAACACTTAAGCTTGAAAATAGGCCTATAGGGGTCCAAAATCGTGAAACAACCATGAGAAAACCCGGAAAACACCTCAAAAACCTCAGAAGGGACCATTGTAACTTATGTAAACTTACAAAACTAGCACGGGGCTCTCGGTTTGAAAACTAAGTCAAAAAATGCATTTTTCCAACACTTAAGCTTGAAAATAGGCCATCGCGGGCCAAAATCATGTAACAGCCACGAGAAGGCTTGGGGAACACCTCAACCACCTCGGAAGGGACTAATGTAAGTTGTGAAAACTTACAGAACTAGCACAGGACTCCCGGTTTGAAAATGAATTCAAAAAATGTACTTTTCCAACACTTAAGCTTGAAAATAAGCCATCGGGGGCAAAATCGTGTAACAGCCACAAGAAGGCCTGAAGAACACCTTAAATACCTCGGAAGGGACCATTGTAACTTGTGTAAACTTACGGAACTTGCACGGGGATCCCTTTTTTAAAACTAAGTCAAAAAATGTATTTTTCCAATAGTGAAGCTTGAAAATAGGCCATCGTGGGCCAAAATCATGTAACGGCCACGAGAAAACCCGAGGAGCACCTCAAACACCTCAGAAGGGACCAATGTAAGTTGTCAAAACTTACAGAACTAGCACAGGACTCCTGGTTTGAAAACTAAGTCGAAAAATGTACTTTTCCAACACTTAAACTTGAAAATAGGCCATCGGGGGCCAAAATCGTGTAACAGCCACGAGAAGGCCTGGGTAACATGTCAAACACCTCAGGAAGGACCAATGTAAGTAGTGGAAACTTACGGAGCTAGCACGAGGCTCCCGGTTTGAAAACTAAGTCAAAAAATGAATTATTCCAGCACTTAAGCTTGAAAATAGGCCATCGGGGGCCAAAATCATGAGACAACCACGAGAAGTCCTAGGGAACACCTTAAACACCTCAGAAGGGACCATTATAACTTGTGTAAACTTACAAAACTAGCACCGGCTCCTGGTTTGAAAACTAAGTCGAAAAATGCATTTGTCCAACACTTGAACTTGAAAATTGGCCATTAGGGGCCAAAATCGTGTAACAGCCACGAGACGGCCTGAGAAATACCTCAAACACCTCAGGAGGGACCAATATAAGTTGTGAAAACTTACGGAACTAGCACTGGTGTCACGACCCAAACTCGCCCCTATAGGTTTAGCGTCGTAATCGGCCAGTAATCTTTAGATTACCAAAGGCCTCTTAATAGAATGACATATAATAAGGAGCTGAGGAAGCAAATATAGAAAATATACAATGTCCATAGAGCTGTGTTGACGTATATGAGACAGGAATCTTCAAAAGAAAATTATACATATATAATATAAATACATGTGACGTCATAAATACATTAGTCATACGTCACCTATTTATACATTTGAAGCCAATAGGGGACTTAGCCCAATGTACAGATAGGCAAAACAAAACAAAAGCATTTGTAGCAAGGTTACAAAACTAAACATTCAAAGGGAACCTCCCCGGGAGGCACAATGGCTGGCTGATCCAAAACTCCAAGCAGTAGCTTAGGCCTGGTCTCGCACCTGCTCGCCTACATACATAATATAAATAATGAGCAGAAGCCCAATGAATAATAATAGAGTTAAGGGTTTAAATGAACGATGTCCATAACAAATTCTAAAATTAGAATTCATATCAAAAACAAATATATATATATATATATATATGTGTGTGTGTGTGTATATATATTCTTGTTCAAACTTCATATAGAAATCAGAGTTCATGCTTAATCATACATGGTACATCCATTAGCGTTATCATGCTTATTAGTTCCATAAGGAACCTCCGGTACTGGGAACTTGTAATATACTTGAGCCACGGTATTGTTACCCCTGGGGCAAGGGCCATGAGACCACGTTATTATTACTCTCGGGTAAGGGCCTTGCTTAGATAAAAGGCATGGTATTGTTACCCCCGGGCAAGAGCGGGCTAAGAATGCCATGAAGATATTGCAATGAAGAATATCAGACAAAAATTTCACAATTCATTCTTCACAAAACATCGCATTTCAGAAAAATGATCATTTCATAACATCAGAAAATAGTTAAAATTAAACATAACTTTACAAAGTTGTTACTCACAGATAGCTCCACTTGCGGAACAGACAAATCAGATAACTTGTGGCGCGTGACCTACACATATGTAGTGGAAACACATAATGAAACACACACTTTGTTAGTACTTAACTTTTTTCATTCACTCTTAGTGTGTTTTTAAGTCTTAACCTCTTATTGAGTCTTAATCATAGGCTAGGAATGCCTAGGATGCAATTTGAATGCCAAAATGCACTTTGGGACTCTTAACGAAACTTGCTGAAAACAGGGGTCACGCTCGAGCAGAAGTGCAAGATCACAAAGTGGTCGCTCGAGCACAGATTATGCTGCTCGAGCAGAAGTGCAGAATCTGGAATTTCCAGATTGCACTCCTAAGCTTCAAACTCGAATTACACCCTTCAAAACTCATCTTTTTGGGTCAAATTTCCAGAAAACATTTAGAAACTTGTAAAATACCATGATTTGAAGATTATTTCACTAAATCAAGGCCCCAAGGCATGTCAATTGACCAAAACTCCAACTTGAAATTATGAATATGTCATGAACGAACATGACATGCATGAATTACTTTAAGCTTAAGCTTTCCAAAACATAATCAATTAAGGTCAAATGGTAAGAAATGTGATGAATTCTCAAAACCAAGTTAAGATAAACACATGCATGTGAAAATTCTTTAGAAATCTACTTAGAATGCCATGATATATGCATGCATGCATGGAATTCATTCATTAAAGCTCAAATCTCTTACTTAGTCACCAAAACTTCTTGAATTCTCTTTATTAGCAATTTGAATACAAAGATTAAGAATTAAACACTCACCTAAGACCTTTAATTGAGCTCTAGGTTGCTCTATCTTTGAGCCTTGAAGTCAATTTCCTCTAGATGGCTAGTAATTCCCTTCTTTGATTTCAATTCTCTTAGTCTCTCTCTCTCTCTCTCTCTCTCTCTCTCTCTCTTCACACGTTAGAGCCAAAAGATGAGGAATAAGAGTGTGTAAAAGGTTCTAAGGTTTGCATTAGTCTTATATAGGCTCCACTAGTGGGCTTAATTAACCTTAATTAACTTAGTTTAGGTAAAGGTATTAATTAATCTAAATTGATTTGTTCCGAATCAAATTTTAATTGAATCTACCATAATATTCTAAAAATTCCAAATAACACATATACCAAGTCAATTTCTCATTCAGTTGCCGATAAGGCCTTCAATTCATAAACCAGAATAGAAACACAAACAAATATTAACACAAATAATACAATGCACACAAGTAATTAACTCAGGATTTCAACTTGATTACTTATTGGAGAACACCTCAAACACCTCGAGAGGGACCAATATAAGTTGTGAAAACTTACAGAACTAGCACGGGACTCCCGGTTTGAAAATTAAGTCAAAAAACTGTACTTTTCCAACACTTAAGCTTGAAAATAGGCCATCGGAGGCCAAAATCATATAACAGCCAAGAGAAGGCCTGGGGAACACCTCAAACATCTCGGGAGAGGCCAATGTAAGTTGTGAAAACTTACGGAACTAGCACAGGACTCTCGGTTTGAAAACTAAGTCAAAAAATGCACTTTTTCAACACTTAACTTTGAAAATAGGCCATCGTGGATCAAAATCATGTAACAGCCACGAGAGGGCCCGGGGAATAATTCAAACACCTCAGGAGGGACTAATTTAATTTATGAAAACTTACGAAATTAGCACGAGACTCTCGGTTTGAAAACTAAGTCAAAAAATGCACTTTTTCAACACTTAAGCTTGAAAATAAGCTAGGGCCAAAATCATGTAACAAGAACGAGAAGGCATGGGGAACACCTCAAACACATTGAGAGGGACTAATTTAAGTTATGGAAACTTACGAAACTAGCACGGGGCTCCCAGTTTAAAAACTAAATAAAAAATGCACGTTTCCAACACTTAAGCTTGAAAATAGGCCTATGGGGGTCCACAATCGTAAAAAAAACCATGAGAAGACCTGGGGAACACCTCAAACACCTCAGAAGGGATCATTGTAACTTATGTAAACTTATGGAACTAACACGGGGCTCCCGGTTTGAAAACTAAGTCGAAAAATGCATTTTTCCAACACTTAAGGTTGAAAATAGGCCATCGGGGGCCAAAATCATGTAACAACCACGAGTAGGCTTGGGAAACACCTCAAAGACCTCGGGAGGGATCAATGTAAGCTGTGGAAACTTACGAAACTAGCACACAACTCTTGGTTTGAAAACTAAGTCAAAAAATGTACTTTTCAATAGTTAAGCTTGAAAATAAGCCATCGGAAGCAAAATCATATAGCATCCATGAGAAGGCCTGAGGAACACCTCAAACACCTTAGAAGGGACCATTATAACTTTTGAAACTTACAGAACTAGCACGGGGCTCCCGATTTGAAAACTAGGTCAAAAACTGCATTTTTCCAACACTTAAGCTTGAAAATAGGCTATCGGGGGCCAAAATCGTCTAACAGCCACGAGAAGGCCTGAGGAACACCTCAAACACCTCATAAGGGACCAATTTAAGTTGTGAAAACTTACAGAACTAGCACGGGACTCCTGGTTTGAAAACTACGTTGAAAAATACACTTTTCCAACACTTAAGCTTGAAAATAGGCCATCGGGGGCCAAAATCATATAACAGTCATGAGAAGGCCTAGGTAGCACCTCAAACACCTTGGGAGGGACCAATGTAAGTAGTAAAAACTTACAAAACTAGTACGGGGCTCCCGTTTGAAAACTAAGTCAAAAACTGCATTTTTCCAACACTTAAGTTTGAAAATAGGCCATCGGGGGCCAAAATCGTGAAACAACCATGAGAAGGAACACCTTAAACACCTCGGAAGGGACCATTGTAACTTGTGTAAACTTACAGAACTAGCACGGGACTCCTGATTTGAAAACTAAGTCGAAAAATGTATTTTTCTAACACTTAAGCTTGAAAACTTGCCATCGGGGGCAAAAATTGTGTAACAGCCATGAGAAGGCCCGGGAATACCTCAAATACCTTAGAAGAGACCAGTGTAAGTTTCAAAAACTTATAGAACTAGCACGGGACTCCCAATTTGAAAACTCAGTTGAAAAATGCACTTTTCCAACACTTAAGTTTGAAAATAGGCCATCGGGGGCCAAAATCATGTAACAGTGATGAGAAGGCCTGAGAAACACCTCAAACACCTTGAAATGGACCAATATAAGTTGTGGAAACTTACGAAACTAGCATAGGACTCCTAGTTTGAAAACTAAGTCAAAAAATGCATGTTTCCAACACTTAAGCTTGAAAATAGGCTATTGGACGCCAAAATCGTGTAACAGCCACGAGATGGCATGGGGAACACCTAAAACACCTCAGGAGGGATCAATGTAAGTTGTGAAAACTTACAGAACTAGCACGGGACTCCCAGTTTGAAAACTAACTCAAAAAAATGCACTTTTCCAACACGCTTGAAAATAGACCATCGAGGGCCAAAATCATTAAACAACGATGAGAAGACCCGGGGAACACCTCAAACACCTCAAACACCTCATAAGGAACCATTGTAACTTGTGTAAACTTTCGGAACTAGCATGGGGCTTCCGATTTGAAAACTAAGTCAAAAACTGCATTTTTCCAACACTTAAGTTTGAAAATAGTCCATCGAGGGGCCAAAATCGTGTAACATCCACGAGAAGGCCCGGGAACACTTCAAACACCTCTGGAGAGACTAATTTAAGTTTTGTAAACTTACAGAACTAGCACGGGGCTCCCAGTTTGAAAACAAAGTCAAAAAATGCACTTTTCCAACACTTAAGTTTGAAAATAGGCCATCGGAGGGCAAAAATCGTGTAACAGCCACGAGAAGGCCCGGGGAACACCTCAAACACCTCGAGAGGGACCAATCTAACTTGTGTAAACTTACAGAACTAGCACAGGGCTCCGCATTTTAAAACTTAGTCTAAAAATGCACTTTTCTAACACTTAAGGTTGAAAATAGGCCATCGGGGGCCAAAATCGTATAACAGCCACGAGAAGGTTTGGGGAACACCTCAAACACCTCAGGAGGGACCAATGTAACTTGTGTAAACTTATGGAACTAGCACAGGACTCTCGGTTTGAAAACTAAGTCGAAAAATGTACTTGTTCAACACTTAAGCTTGAAAATAGGCTACCGGGAGCTAAAATTGTGAAACAGTCACGAGAAGACCCGAGGAACACCTCAAACACCTCGAGAGAGACCATTGTAACTTGTGTAAACTTACAAAACTAGTACAAGACTCCCGATTTTAAAACTAAGTGAAAAAATACACTTTTCCAACACTTAAGCTTGAAAATAGGCCATCGGGTGCCAAAATCCTGTAATAGCCACGAGAAGGCTCGGGGAACACCTCAAACACTTCGAAAGGGACTAATGTAAGTTGTGGAAATTTACAGCACTAGCACGGGACTCCCAGTTTGAAAACTAATTCAAAAAATACACTTTTCCAACACTTAGCTTGAAAATAGGTCATCGGGGGCCAAAATCGTTAAACAACCACAAGAAGACACAAGGAACACCTCAAACACCTCAGAAGGGACCATTGTAACTTGTGGAAACTTATGGAACTAGCACGGGACTCTTGGTTTGAAAACTAATGCAAAAAATGTATTTTTCCAACACTTTAGCTTGAAAATAGTCCATTAGGGGCCAAATTCGTGTAACAGGCACGGGAAGGCCCGGGCAATACCTCAAACACCTCGAGAGTGACCAATGTAAGTTGTGGAAACTTACAGAACTAGCACGGGACTCCTAGTTTGAAAACTAAGTCAAAAAATGCATGCTAAATTGTATATTTGATTGATAAAATAATAATTGTCTAACTTGCATTATTTTTTCTTTTCTTTTTTTTTTGTGTTTTATTTTGTTGCAGATTCAAGATTATATATGGACGTGTTTGGTAATTTGGAAAGCAAATACTGGCTCATTTTGTGTTTTTGTTCATATTACTTTATATGTATTTTGGTTGCGTTGTAAATTTTATATTTTTGTGGGTATTACAGGACATGTTTGGTAATCCGCACTTGATATTATATTTTTTTGGATATTAGTAGACATATTTTTTTGTGGATATTAGGAGACGTGTTTGGTAATTCACATGCAATTGATATTGTATTTTTGTGGATATTGTGTTGAAATTCAACTGTGGTGTTTATGAAAATGAACAGATTTTTGTATTGATTTATAATAGATATTTTATTGAACAGGTTATTGAAATATGCAGGGAATTTTTATTGAAAAGAAAAATTTTAAATTGAAAATATTACCCCCATTTTAAAAAAATTTAATTATTGTTAACGACGGAAAAAAAAATGTCGCTATTAGTTTTCAAACAAGATGACGAATAATTTTGTCGCTAATGATATAGTCCCAAACAAATAATTTCGTCACATTTACTGAATATTTCGTTGCTAAAATGAAATATTTGGCGACAAAATGTTTTTTTGTCATTAAAGAATTTTTTTTTGTGTTCATTTTAGTGACGAATTTTTTTGTCAGCTTAATCTATATCATTGGTGAGGATAAATTTCGTCACTAAAACCTATTTGGTGACGAAATATTTCGTCGCCAAAATAATTAAAATAAAATGTTATCTAATTCTAGTGACGAAATTGATGTTATACAGGACAAAAAATGCAACATTTAGAGATGAAAAATTTCATCGCCAAAAATGAAAAATAGGCGACGAAACTATTTTTCGTCACCAGGTACTTTTAGTGACAACGTATAGGCGACAAACATGGTGACAAAATTATTTCATCGCAGATTACTTTGGTGAGGAAAATTTGATGTTTAGAGACAAAATGAGTTTGTCACCAAATACCTTTTTTGTTGTAGTGATGATGTTACCTTACATGTTGCAATGTCTGTTGCTATCTCAAACACACCAATTTGTACATTGCTGGACAGAACTAATTTGTTGTATTATGTTGAACTAGTATCTCCTTCATGCTTTGAAGGTGTGCTTAACACACACACACATATATATATTCCATTTGATATTCAGAATTTTCTCTAATCCCTCAATCAGTAGATGAACTTGTATGATGCCTAAGATCATAAATAATGCTCTCAAGAACACATATAGGTTATTATTGCGTATTTTTAATTACATCACTATTTTACTACAAATTAGTTAATATACACTTAAACAATGCCTATTAAAGTGTGCAAATACTTGATGCAATTGCTTTTAGGTGTAGGAATATGACAGCAGTGATTTTCTTTACTGATTGGAATGATTATGTGCCTTTATTTTCATTGTTATTTTGAAGTTTATTTTGTTTACATGTTCTTATTAATTCATGTTGTTCATATCCAATGTTTTCAAAATGGGACAAGGCCAGGTAAAATTAACTTGGTTCCGATTGTTTTTTATTTTCTTGTTGATATGGTTTTTAATAATATGAGTAAGGGTTTGTTCAAACCATTATTGCATTTCAAGTGTTTTTATTATTATGGTTTGTTTAATATAAAATGAGTTCCCAACCACCATCACAATCTCCAACAACTACAAAGAGCAAGGGAAAAGCTTCCCAAAACTCCCAACCCTCACAAGGTTTAAAGGCACATTGGGACACAAAATCCACTGAAATTTTGTCAAACTTTGTGAGGAGCAAGTGAAAGCAGGTCACAGACCTGGTACGCATTTAGATAGGGTTGGTTGGGAAGCAGTTATTAACAAGTTCAAAATTGCAATTGGAAAGTCATATGTTTGCATTCGGCTTAAAAATCGTTGGGATACCTTAAAAAATGAGTGGGGTCTTTGGAAAAATCTATTGAGAGGTGAGACTGGGCTGGAGTTAGATCCCTTGACTGGAGCTATCATGGCATCTGATGATTGGTGGAATTTAAAGCTGCAGGTCAGTGAATTATGTTATGTACTTGAGCTTTATGATTTATATATTTGTAATTCTTTGTCCATATTTTGTTATAGATGTTTCCTGATGCGGCCAAATTTCGTGAAAAGCCATTGACATTAGCCGATGACATGGACATATTATTCTCTGATGTTTCTGCAACTAGTGAGTGGGCATACACCCAAGCCCTAGAGTGTTTCTTGACACCGAGGGTCTTACACCCCACTAGGAGATGATACTGATACAGAAATCGATCCGTCTGAATTGAGTAACCAATGTCGTCGCCAAAAAGTGGAAAAAAGGGAACAAAAAACAATCGGCTGTCGATGAGTTGAGTAAGACACTTAACTACATTGTCGATGCTGTGGAGGTATCATCTTCAACTGGAACACAGAATGCTACTATGCAAAATCTGTACACAATAACTGAGTGTTTGGCTAAGATTAGCACAATCTCTGGTGTTAGTGAAGATGATGACCTTTTAGTTTATGCTGTAAGGTTGTTCATGAAACCCTCACTTCGTGAGTCTTTCATGGCTTTGCCTAATGATGTGTTGCGTTTGAAGTTTATTAATTTTGAAATTGCTTTGGAAAAGGCTTGCATTCCTAGTTATCGTGATTAGTTCATTGTGCTAATGTTTTTTTTTTTTTTTTTTTTTTAGAAAAAAAACAAAAAAAGACGGTAGGACTATCTTCAATTAATTTGGCTTGATGTTGTATTTATGTTTGCCTCAGTGGCATATTTAATTTGTGCTATCACAGGTGGAATAGAAAGTATTATTGCAAGTTATATTTGCTCACTTGTGTGCCATGTAATTATTTGTCCTTGAAATTCTAGGTCACAAGCTTTAGCTATTATTTGTCCATTTGCCTGCAAGATTAGAAAGCAATTTTAAAAAAATATTATTTTCAATGATGGTCATTGCAATGACACTGTTTATATATGCTTTCATGGTGAACTTGTTTGCCATTCTGAATTGTTAAACAACAAGAGGCATTCCAATCTTTGCAGGTATTTTGCTGATGTTTGTCTAATTTTATTTTTTGTCTATATATATACTCTAATTTTATATTTATTTTATGTGTTAAATTAATTTCTTATTGAATGAATGTAGCAAATGACCCCAATTTCTATGTAGTATAAAAAGAAGGACAATTTCAATGATGATGGTGATTATGATAATGATGACAATGTCGCTGGATCTTCACAACACCCAAATCACCCGTATGGGAATCCTTACCTAATGGCAACAGTAGTGGTAGGAACAATTTATGCAAAAAATTACCAAAATAAACAACCATGTAGGACATCTTCCCTCACAAGACATCAATGGATGTTAGAATTGCAACATGGTAATGCTACAAGAATATATGAAAATTTTAGAATGGACAGGGATGTTTTTTTTTTATCAATTGTGCAATTTATTAGAGACTAACTATGAACTACGAAGTGGGAAAAAAGTTAGGGTTCAACAACAAGTTGCTATTTTTTTTTATATATTGTTGGTCAACATGCAAACAATAGAAATACTCAAGAAAGATTTCAATTATTGGGTGAAACTATTTCAAAATACTTCCACTCTATTTTAAAAGCGTGTGCGAAAATGTCTATGGATTGGGTGAAGCTTTGGCAGAGAAATGGGGTCCATTCGTACATAAAGAATAGCCGAAAATATTACCCTCATTTTAAGGTAACTACAAATACTCTCTCTCTCTTAAAAAAAAATATTTTATGATATTCTTTGTATATAGAATTGCATTGGGGCAATTGATGGAACACATATCAAAGCTCATGTGGAAACAAAATACTTACCCCGTTTCATAAGTAGGAAGGGATACACTATACAAAACATATTGGCAATGTGTGACTTTGATATGTGTTTCACCTTTTGCTTGCCTGGTTGGAAGGAAAGTACACATTGTTGTACAATTTTCACTGTATTTAAATAGATTAAATTCTGTTGTGTACTAAACAACAACAAGAATATAAAGAAATAAAGGAAATGAGAGAATTTGTTTGATTACATCAAACTAGAAATAAAATAAAATAAATAAAAAAACATATTTTATTTTATTACCAAAACAAAATTAAAATCTGATTTAATAAACAAATAAAACAGAATAATAAATTAAACAATTTGCTTGATTAATTTCTTCGAATAATAATATGATCAAGTCCAGTGTTTGACACTGTGTCCTTAAGACAGATTCGTCCTCTCCACGATGCTTTCAGAATGTAGACGTCTATCTTCTAGGATGAAATGATCAACTACAAACAATAGCAACACTACAAATTGTTTGCCTAACGAACACACTAAGGCCAAGTTTGGCATCTACTAAATAATATAAAAAGTCAAAAAGTCACTATCCTATTTAAGTCACATCATCTTATTTAAATCACATCACCTCTCTAACACATCACATCAAACCCAACCCAAACCCAACCCATATAAGCCAATAAGTCAAAAATTGTACTTTTTTAGAACATCCCAAACCAACCCTAAGTGTTTATACTCTTTCTCACAAAAAATAAAATGCAGCAAAATGAAGAATAAATTTACAGAGGTGAAGTACGAAATTTCTGAATCTGTAAAACATCAAATGAGGGCTGTCCTATTTATAGATGGATTGGTGGCTACAGGTTTTGAATAAAACAGGTGCAAACCTATTTGAACAGGTACAAACCTATTTGAATAGGTACAGTACCTGTTGGGTTTTGAATTAAACAGATTTAAATCTGTTGGGTTCAAAATTCAAACAGATAAAAAACGGGAAGGACCCTGTTTGGATGTACAGAAAAACCGAACCAGTTTATTTTCGGAATTAATTTGAATTCTGGATTTTATTTTTTCAAAAAAATAAAATTAAATTCAAATGTTTTTGACCCAAAAAGATAGGTATTGGGCCGGACAAGCCCAACCCAACCTCACACCACGCACCCGCGCCCAAGCCCAATCCAGCCAGCCTGACCAACCGGACAGACGGCGGCGCGTGCGTGTGGTGATTTTTGGGTCCAATGGATCTAGCCCATTTTGCCCATAACCTCCCTCTCTAAAACACTTGGGTACCCCTTGGGGCACACCCCAAGTTCCAATCCCATGCCTTATAAACCCATTCAAAACTTCTCACCAAATCAATATGGGACAAGCCTTATTCAAACCTTTAAGGATTTTCCACCAAAACTCCATTTCCATGGAGCATAATTTGGCTTCAATTTCTCATTCACTCGGTAATGGTTTTGAGCAACCAAATATACCACGTGAATCACAATGCGGCATAGAACGCGTTACCAGTTTAACCCGCGAAAATCGATGCACAGGGCCCACCTAAATAATAGACCAAAGTTAGGAAAAAATTCTGTTATTAACCCAGAATTTCTAAACCATTTCCAACAATCCCCCACATGAATGGAATTTGATGACAACGGAAATGCAACAATATGCAGACTTTATCGAAAGAGTATAAGTCGAAAATATCTTGGATCAGGATAGGTAGCTTTCGGCCTTGAACCTTCCCTAGTGATAACCTATCGGACTTACTGGCTAACCAATAGACGCGATGCCTTGAATTGTTCAGCCGTTTGTGTAAACCAAGACAATAGATTTCACACAAAATATCTTCTAACACATCGTGGTTCTCACTGTTGTGTTCATTTTGGCCTTGAACGCTCCTGGTTTTCATGAATGTTTCTAGAGAATTTAGCCTCTTCATTCTCATAGAATCGGCCCCAGTTCGATACTCATATAGGTGATTCTTATTGTAAGTATCTCTTTATACTCGTCTTGATTTTTATACCTAAATTAAGATATAAGTAATCATTAAAAGTAAAGCTTATCCTTATACCCCTGCATACAACATATGTTGCAGATATCACTCTCACCATAGGAATGGGTAGGCAATTTTAATCCCTTGGTGATTTCTAACGAGCCACACATAACTTAGTTGTCCCTTTGAACTTAGTTCTTGGGATCTCCAGTCATATAAGTAGGGTTACCATTATGACGACTCTTATGTAATAGGCTTTAATCCCATCCCCTTCGATGAACTATACACTAGCTCTTTTGTCAAACCTTTTGTTAACGGATCCGCAATATTCTCTTTAGATTTTATATAATCTATTGAGATTATTCCGTTTGACAACAATTGCCTTACGGTATTATGTCGACGACGAATATGTCGTGACTTACTGTTATACATATGATTCTGTGCCCTGCCTATTACAGATTGACTATCACAATGAATGCAAATAGCTGGCACAGGTTTTGGCCACATTGGAATGTCTTCTAAGAAGTGACGAAGCCATTCTGTTTCTTCTCCTGCTTTGTCTAAAGCAATGAACTCGGATTCCATTGTGGATCGTGCGATACAAGTTTGTTTCGTGGACTTCTAAGAAACAGCAGCGCCTCCTAGAGTAAAGACATATCCACTAGTGGATTTTGAATCTTTAGTATCCGATATCCAATTGGCATCACAATAACCTTCAAGTACTGCTAGATATCGAGTAAAGTTCAAACCATGATCACAGGTGAATCTTAAATATCTAAGAACCCGAATGATCGCCTTCCAATGGTTTTCTCTGGGGTTACTAGTGTACCTACTCAGTTTACTGATAGCATAAGCTATGTCAGGACGAGTACAATTCATTAGGTACATTAGGCTTCCAATGATTTGGGAGTATTTTAACTGAGACACTGCATCATCTTTATTTTTCGATAAATAAAGACTGATGTCTACAGGTGTTCTAGCTACATTCAAATCATCCTTAATAAATTTATCAAGAATTTTCTCAATATAATGTGATTGAGATAATGCATATCCGTCAGATGTTTTAGTAATTTTCATTCCTAATATAATATCTGCGACCCCCATATCTTTCATATCAAATCTTTTGTTAAGCAATTGCTTAGTTGATTTGATCATATTTTGACTACTTCCAATGATAAGCATGTCATCCACATAAAGACAAACTATGACATATCCTTGGTCAGTGTTTTTAACATAGACGCATTTGTCACATTCGTTTATCTTAAATCCATTAGTAAGCATTTCTTGACTCTATAATAGTGTTCACATTTATATCAGGTATTTCTGATTTATAAGTCAGAAACCAATATGTACCACTATTCTGAGCATAACCAATAAACACACAATCTACTGTTTTTGGTCCAATCTTAGTCTTTTTAGGAACAGGAACTTCAACTTTTGCTAAACACCCCCACACTTTTAAGTATTTGTAGGAAGGCGGTCGACCTTTCCACAATTCATAAGGAGTGTTGTTGGTTTTCTTGTAGGGTATTCTGTTAAGAACATAATTAGCAGACAATATTGCTTTCCCCCACAAATTCTGTGGTAAGCCTGAACTTAGTAACATGGCATTCATCATTTCTTTTAGGGTTTTATTTTTTCTTTCAGCAATTCCATTTTGCTGAGGAGAATAGGGTGCTGTAGTTTGGTGAATGATGCCAAGTTGTGCACAAAATTTATTTAATGGTGCATCATATTCACCACCCCTATCACTTCTAATATAAATCAAAATATAACATCCATCACTTGTTGTCTATGATGTGCTTGATTCATAACTTTCAACTCATGATTCATAAACTTCAAATGAAAAATCCAAAATAATTATGACTACACAAATCAGAATTAATGTTTGACAAAATCATATCCTCATAAAAATTTTGCCTAAGAATCAAACAATTCAAAAAATCCATTTGATTGTAAGAGATACAATCAAATATTTGTAACAAAAGAAAATTACATTAACCCATCTAATGCAAGAGATACACTCCCATATTAATATAATGGTTTATGGTTTAACAAATTCTACTACGCAAGTAAAATAATAATTAACGACATCTCATGTCACAAATTCAAAATCAACATAAAAGATTTTTTAAATTTACTTCCAATTAAATGGAACGATATAACTACATACATCTTCATGTTTAAATTTCTCTGGTGTTTAAACACCCATTCAAAATTGATTAGAAATACTCAAATTAATCTACTTATGTACAAAGTCAACATATCAATTATCATTCCAAATCACATGAGATTATTTTTAAAGAAATAACTTGAGTTGATATCAATACATGCATATCAAACGCATCAAATAAAAGAATAAATTAACAAAATAAATTTATCATGCATGATCCCAAAACTTGCATCATGAGATAAAAAGATTCTTAACCCAAAAATCCAACGTAAGTAAAACAACACGTTTTAAACTTTAAACTCCAAAACCGACAAAACATACATTGATTTAATCAGTTTGATTTGTACACAAATAAACTAATTATATATAAACATTAAAATGTTCTTGTGAATATATATATATATATATATATATTTTTCCGACTCATATGCAGAAACTAGTCACGACTGCGAATCCATACACAGAAATTAAAGAATGAATCAATAAACCAATAAAGAAAATAAACTTGCCACAATGGTTTCTTCGTAATAAAAATGAAATTAGTTTGTAAAACTAATATTTTACTCCAGAAACAAATTCTTCCATGTATACTCACGATGAACTATGATAAAGTCAAAAGAATTAACACATTTTCACAAAGGGTTCAAAATTAAGTGGTCTACCAAATGAAACCGTAAGTCACGTACAAAATTTATAGATTGTGACCAAGACACAAAGTTACATGATTGATTAACAAAATTAATTTTCTAGTTACTAAAACCAGAAAATAAATTATAACACAAAATAATTTTATTTTCTTTGTTACTAAAACTAGAAAATAAAATACCACAAATTAATTTTCTAGTTACTAAAACTAGAAAAATAAAATACCACAATAACTTTCTGTAACACCAAATAGTATTCTACAATTGTTAATGACACCAGTATATTACTACTAGTTGTCAAAGAAAATAGACAGTATATTACTACTATCTGTTAAATAGTTTATAATACTATTTGTATTTTCCAACCAGAATATCACTTTGAAAACACATAAAATTAAATACAATAAAGACACCAAAAAATAACTCTGTCTTAAGATTGTTGGATAATCTTCACTGTATTTAAATAGATTAAATTCTGTTGTGTACTAAACAACAACAAGAATATAAAGAAATAAAGGAAATGAGAGAATTTGTTTGATTACATCAAACTAGAAATAAAATAAAATAAATAAAAAATAGATTTTATTTTGTTACTAAAACAAAATTAAAATCTGATTTAATAAACAAATAAAACAGAATAATAAATTAAACAACTTACTTGATTAATTTCTTCGAATAATAATCTGATCAAGTCCAGTTTTTGACACTGTGTCCTTAAGACAGATTCGTCCTCTCCACGGTACTTTCAGAATGTGGACGTCTATCTCCCAAGATGAAATGATCAACTACAAACAATAGCAGCACTACAAATTATTTGCCTAACGAACACACTAAGTATTTATACTCTTTCTCACAAAAAATAAAATGCAGCAAAATGAAGAATAAATTTGCAGATGTGAAGTACGAAATTTCTGAATCTGTAAAATATCAAATGAGGGCTGTCCTATTTATAGATGGATTGGTGGCTGCAGGTTTTGAATTAAACAGGTGCAAACCTGTTTGAACAGGTACAGTACCTGTTGGGTTTTGAATTAAACAGATTTAAATCTGTTGGGTTCAAAATACAAACAGATAAAAAACGGGAAGGGCCCTGTTTGGATGTACAGAAAAATCCGACCAGTTTATTTTCGGAATTAATTTGAATTCTGGATTTTATTTTTCCAAAAAAATAAAATTAAATTCAAATGTTTTTGACCCAAAAAGATAGGTATTGGGCCGGACAAGCCCAACCCAACCTCACACCAACGCCCAAGCCCAGCCAGCCCGACCGACCGGACGGACGGCGACGCGCACGTGTGGTGATTTTTGGGTCCAATGGGTCTAGCCCATTTTTCCCATAACCTCCCTCTCTAAAACACTTGTGTACCCCTTGGGGCACACCCCAAGTTCCAATCCCATGTCTTATAAACCCATTCAAAAATCAATGTGGGACAAGCCTTATTCAAACCTTTAAGGCTTTTTCACTAAAACTCCATTTCCATAGAGCATACTTTGGCTTCAATTTTCCATTCACTCGGTAATGGTTTTGAACAACCAAATATACCACGTGAATCACAACGCGGCATAGAACACGTTACCACTTTGACCCGCGAAAATCGATGCACGGGGCCTAACTAAATAATAGACCAAAGTTAGAAAAAAAATTATGTTATTAACCCAGAATTTCTAAACCATTTCCAACACACATGACACGCGAATTTTTTAGGATACAATTAGGAATCCAAACAATAATTTTTCATATCCAGAAGGAGGTATGTATGTAACACAAATTAAGATTTCTTCTTATTTTTTTCTTTTTTTTATATTAGTTATATTTGTAATGAGTTCATATTTTACTTTGTAGATGAGTATTATTTGGTTGATTCTGGCTATCCAAACACAAAGGGTTATCTTGCACCGTACAAAGAGGAGAGATATCATTTAGCTCAATTTGACCATTGACCTCCTCAAACTGCACATGAAAAATTCAACAAAACACATTCATCACTCAAGAGCGTAATAGAAAGATCATTTGGTGTTTCAAAGCAAGATGGCCTTTTATGAAACATATTCCATGCAATTACAATTTTGTTTGTCAACGACAATGGCTATCCACAACTTCATTAGATGAACTAATTTAAGGGATATTGCATTTGACTCCTATGATAAACATATTTAGTATGTCCCTGTTGACGAGGAAGCAGTGGTAGGGGAAGACCAACATGGGCATCTAGTTCATAATGATGATTATGAGATGAATTCGAGAAGATATGAGATTTTAATATTAATTTTTCAAGGAAATAATTATTAAAATATAAAAAATTTATTTTTGTTTAATATTCATATCATTGTTATTATCTAAAAAAAAAAATCGTTACGTTAATTTGATGTTGGAATGATCTCTTAATATATAATTAATAGCAAAAAGTCAAGATAAATTCAATTTACAACTAACAAGGGTAAAAAAGACATTTACACAACAAAAAACTACTTCACAGCTTATTTAACAAACAATATTCAGTAATTTAAATCTATAATCCAACAGTTACACTAAACAGATTAACAGCTTCTGATTAAAGTTATAATCTATAATTTATTTTAACAGTTACACCAAACGGGCCACTCTTTCCTCCAACTTCTGGAAACATCTGTGGACACTTGAAATACCTCCTAAGGTGAGTCACTTTTGGTTGAGGCAAGAATCTGTTAGCAACAAAAGGGAATCTGTCCAAAAGGAGATGTTCTGCATCCAACTTGTGCCTGATATGTTTAACGGAGGTGGAATCAGTGAAACACATGTTATTTGATTACTCTTGGACAAAGGCTGTGTGGTTTGGCTGCAATTTGAATCTTCCAATCCACAAAGGATCAGTCAAAAACGTGGCACAGTGGTCAGTTAGTTGGTTAACTGTAGGAGCGAGTGCTGATGTTGGGGAAAAATTTTTAAGCAAGGTAGCACTTGTTAGGTGGTTCATGTGGAAAACAAGGAATGATCTGGTTTTTAACCATGCACCAGTTGATCCCTCAGACACTATTCATAAATTTTCCTTTGCTTGGAATTAATAGTTTTCCCAACTTAATGAAGATTCTCATTTGAACCCTGCTGTCCCATCTAACTCAGGTGAGGATGTTTCTGGTTGGTAACCTGGTTCGGCGAGAGGTTACAAAATTAATTGTGATGCTTCATTTTCCAAGAGATCATCTAGAGCTTGGTGTGCTGCAGTGTTGCGGGATTTTGCAGGTCGTCTTATTGATGGCATCACTACTTCTTCGTTCTCAACATCGGCATCTTAAGCGGAAGCGTTCGCAGTGTGGCTGGCCAACAGACTACCCCAAAAGCACAACCTGGATAAGGCGAAAATTGAAAGTGATAACCAACAGACCATCGGACTTTGTGTTTCGGAAAAAGTTCCCCCTTGGGACAATTTGGCTATTTTATCAGATGTCCGTTGGATGGCACGAAACATGAGCTGGGTTTTTATTTGGACGAGGAGAGCGAACAACAAAGTAGCTCAGTGGGTAGCTAATGCTTTTTCTAAGCAAACTCTTCCTGTGAGTTGGGTTGGCAATCCTCGTTCTGCTCTTGTTTCTTTATTGTCACTGGATGTAGCTTAGGTTCTTGTCTGAGTTTTCTTATTGTATCTTGGGTTCAAATATATATATATATGTATATTAATAATATATAGCAGTGCTTTTTATGAATATTTGTTCTAGAGGGTTCAAGTCTCACATAGTTAAGAGTATCTCTAACATTTAATCTTTTTTTTCATCAAATTTAAGCAAAAATTTGAGTAAAAATTTCATTTAATATCGCATATTCCAACGGAACAATTTGGGATTTCATCAAATCACAGGTCGACAGGAGGATGTCTTGCCGGTCGACTGACCAGTGTAATTTTTCCAGATTCTGAAACAAATTTTTGCAAGGAGGTGGTCGACTAGGGGGACAACCGGCTAGACATCTGGCCGGTCGTCCGGTGATGATGTATGCTCTACATTTCCAATGGCTATGTACAGTAAATTGATAAAGTACACAATTATCCTCAATTTGATGAAAAGTTTAAGATATCATGGATTTGATACTGGTTTGATGTAAACGTTGGAGCAACAAAAGTCTACGGTAGCGTTTGGTAGAGTTTTGTAAATGTGATTTGAGAGCATGAGTTGTATTTTGAGTTTGTGTGTTGTGGAATTATGATTTGAGTGTAGAAAATTTGTTTGGTAAAAAGTTTTGAAAATAGTTTTGAAAAGAGTTTTGATTTGAGTGGGGAATTGTTGATGTGACATTTGAAATTTGATACAAAAATTTACAACTCATACAACTCAAAATTATTTTAAAGCACATAAAAAATTTTAAAATTTCCAGAAAATATTTTTTTCGATTATATATCAATTGCAAAAAAAAAAATTTGCAAAAAAAAAAAATCACTATTCTGGTCAACCGGCTGAACGTCTCGTTAGGCCAAATTTTGAAAAAAAAAATTGAAAAACGCATCTGTCAAAACAGAAAACCGCGCCTCAGACAGGGTGTTTTCTGCAGAGTTTTGGAAACATCATTTGAGAACTCTAACCAAACACCATACTTGAATTAAGGTGTGGAATCGTGATTTGAAATCACAACCAAACTGAGCCTACTTTTTTCATCAAATTTTAATTTGATGAAAGAAAAGATGAAACATTGGAGACGCTCTTAGAACAGTGTATTACAACACTAGATATGTTCGCTCTGACGTTGTTTGGGAAAAGAGTTGGACTAAAATAATTTATTAAAAGATAAAATAGCCTAAAATAATCAACAAGACAAAATGTCACATCCAATCTATACTTATTTCACTTTTTCTCTCATAATTATCAAATCAACTACAAAGAAAAAGTCAACTAACATTCTAAACACAACTATTTTAGCTAGATTAAAATAATCAAAAAAACTAAATAGCCAACTTCCCAAACAAGGCCTCCCTTTGAGAAAAACTTAACTTTGGGCTCGTTCAAGCTTCTTTTGGGAAGTGGATTAACTTTTTGGCTTTTTAAATATTTTAGCCTAAGTTAAAATATCTCATTTGAGTTAGACTTTTTGGCTTTTTTAACTTTTGTAAGAGAAAATGTGAAATGATTATGATTTGGATATGATATTTTATCTTATTGACTTTTTAATTTATTTTGTTTTTTTGTGGCTATTTTGGCCTTTTAGCCTCCTAACCCAGCATGCCAAATGAGGGCTTAGAATTTGGTTATTTTAATTGATTTTTTTGATTATTTTATTCTAGTTAAAAAAATTATGTTTGGGATGATAGTTAGCTTTTTTTTTTTTTTTTATAGTTGATTTGATTTTGTGAGAGAAAAAAGTGAAATGATTTTGGTTTAGATATAACATTTTATTTTTTTAAATTTATTTAACCTTTATTGACAGTTTTAACCCTACTAGCACGCGTGTGCGCATAAAAAACACCAACCTAACTTCCCAAACACCTTGCATTGAGTGCCTTGTTCTTAGGTATTTGAAAAGAAAAAAGAAAAAAACAAACAAAATCAAAAAACCTTAGCTTTACTTTAAAGAAGTTATTTGGCTTGGCACCATTCATCTTTTTACACCTTTTAGAGTATCTCTAAAGTTTACTCTCTCTCTCTCTCTTTCCATTAAATTTGAGTAAAAATTTAAGTAAAAAGTTCATTTGATATTACTCGTTCTAGTGGAGCAATCTGAGATTTCATCAAACCATCAGTCGATGGAAAGGACGATCAAAAAATGTCTAGCCGGTCGATCAGTCAGTGTGAATTCTCCAAAATCTTGAAACAAATTTTGCAAGGAGGTGATCGACTGGGGGGACAACTGATCGATCGTCGAGTGCTTATACATACATGTAAAGTTAACGACTATCTACAGTAATTTGATGAAAGGCCCAGTCCCTGTCCTTCTCTAATGTGGTCAATCCATCATGTTAGAAATTGGGCGCCCATGTGGCATGACCCTTTGAAGCTTTTGAACCTGAACCTTTTGAACCTTATCCATGTAAGTTTGAATTTGAATTCAAAACTTATTTGGATAATCATTCAGGATACCTATATCTATCATATCAATAGATATGGATAGATGGATAGATAGATATTGGTTGATATATATTTAATAATATACATCTGATATGATGAGAAGAATATCGATATCAGATATACGTTATGTGGTTTTTACCCATAACCTTTTCTCCCAGACTCTCTCTCTAACTCTTTCCCATATGAGAACGATCCAGCCTCTGTACTGTGACTTGTGTGGGTAATACTCATATTGTAGTATCACTCCACTGCTGGGTTCGTTGTTCGCATTTTTAGAAGCACGTGATTTACCCACAAGATTCTTCGCTTCAGGTTCTATCATCTAAAGGTATGATCTGATAAATTTTATGCGCTGCGTTATACTTTGATTTACATTGGTATCAGAGCTTATATGAGTATTTTCGTGTTTTCTTTAATCATGTGTATAATTTTATATAAATATGTACACATTATATACATGAATATTAATAAAGGAGAAAGATGTCCACTCTCGTTAGATTAAGAGCATAAAATAGCTCATTTTTATGTTCATTAAATGTCATTTTTAATACTATAAATGTATTTATTTTGGAAAATGGAGTCTGGCAGTACCGAAATTAGACCAAAAAAACACCCTGGAAGGCGGCGCGTGGGACGCACGCGCCACCTGACGCCGTGAGCGGCTGCCACGCGCCAGACGCGCTTTTGACGCGCCTCCACGCGCCATCACGCGCGCGTCAGTGGCGCTGTCCACCCGCGCGCCGTCCGCACCACGCACGCACGCCGTGCGCTGAGCCGCGTGCTAAGCCACGCACTAAGCCGCGTGCAGCGCCGTGCGCTGAGCTGCTCGCCAAGCCGAGCCGAGCCAAGCCGCACCGTTTTCCATGCCGGCTTGGCTGGTTTGACGGCTGGGGTTAAGGGTCTGTTTGTTTTCTTTAAAATTCAGAATTACGTTAAATGGTCATAAGTAATTCGTTATAGCTTTGTTTTAAGCATAGTTAGTACTATTAGACTCAGAATTAAATTTTTTATCTTCTGTAAAATTTTCAAAATTTTATGAAAATAAAAAATATTTTTCCTAAAATAATAATTCATTATTTCTGCTTTAAAATGCATCTGGTATTGCATGATTAAGTTTCTAGGACTGAATTTTTTATTGTAGACTACTGTTATGGTCTATTATTTACTGGTATGATTGTTGCATTTTCCCAGATTCTCAAATATTTATTTATGATTTCATGTGTGTTTATTAATTATTTAAAATTCCAAAAAATACCAGAAAATTTCAGAAAAATTTCAAAAGTGATATACTTTCTGTTATGACATAATCTGAATATTAAATACAACATATTATTATTTTTGGCCTAGAATTTCTAATATGTTGTGATTAGAAAAGCATGCTTAGTTTTTTTTTATTTAAATTCCATTATTAAATGAATATAGCATGAGTTATTTGTAAATTTACATTAAGATGCTATTGTATGAAATTTATCATGCTTTGTACATGCCATAGTCAGTAGAAGGTTATTCGGTTGAGAAAAATCTTTGTAGATTTACTCCCGAAAACTAATATTTTGCGCATAAATTAAATTAATTTTTGGATAATTGTCACCTGTGGCGCAAGAGATGATTACGAGCATAGCGGATTTTCAATCTTGCGACTTGTGTAATATTGTCACTATTTAATTTAGATTTTTGCGGTAAAATTAAATTATGTTAATCAAATTAATCCCAATGCGAATTTCTTTCTAAATTGACTTAGCTTATGGAAATTAATTTGGTTGACCTAGACTTAGTAGAGATGTTCAAATGTGAATAACGTAATCATATTCTTTAGATGAGCAAAAGTCTTGGAGACTTTAGGTCAGATCTTAATTGAGCCATAGTAAGGAAACATGACTCAAAGTCGTCGTGGTTTTGTTGCCTTGTTTGGCACAATAAAAACTAATGTGTGCGCTATGGTTAGCGGCACGCTACATAGTTTTGGTTGGCGAGTTTTGGAGTTATGAAATTAGTAAGCCCTCAATAGATCTGTATATGATCTTGACTATTGAGCTGCACGGATTGACTTTGTAATTTGACTTATAATGATGTTGCATCATTGGATGAAGTAACATTCAAGAGTCACGTCATCCAAGAAATGCGAGCTTAAATGAGTTAGTTATTAAGTGTAAGACGAGTAGCCAGTATGAGCAATGTTTTGCTCTCTACCCAACTATTGGGAGTGGATGGAGCAAAATTTCGCGCACTATAATAGTGTGCATTGAAATATCACTTGAAGTTAAAAGATTAGCGCTTAGTAGCAGCAAAATCTATTAACACTAAGTCAAAAGACTAGCGCTAAGTGGCTGCAAAATCTATTAGCATTGCCAACTTGTCTAAATTTGGACACTTACTGTTTTCACAGTTAAGTGTGAGACATGAAGAGGTGCTTCTTTGTATGGTTCCTTAGCTAGGCTAATGTTTTTGAATAACATTTACCACTAAGCGCAAACGTTGCAGCATAGTAATGAAAAGGTCAAGGCCGACAAGGTTGTTATGACTCTAAGAATTTGACGCATGGCTCGTGAGAGCATTGTGTTGAATTAGACTCTTTAGCCTAATTCGTGCTTAAGTTACTTCGGGAGCTATCATAGATTGATAGCATATTCTCTCCTTCTAGTGGATAGTAGAATTAATTACAAGTAACTATGAAGCGAGAAACAGAGATGGCAAGAGGAGTATCGTCATCTTTCAACTAGATGCAGTAAAGTGTATGGAGAATAAAATTGACTTAAAGGTGCAGAGGATTAGCACTTACTAGTTAAATTTGCGACTTAGGCGCACTTGATATCTCCATGACATCCTTTTATGATCTAGTGAATATGAATTAGTCGTGAGTCATTACCTAGTTGGGCCTAAACCTTTAAAACTTGTCTTCGAGAACTCACACATTAGGATGATTGGAATTAGTTTATGACGTTGGTCATGAACCGATGGCTTATTATACTTAATCACATTAATGAGAAGATGACATGGATGGTTTGAGTAGGCCTTCTCGGGCCCACTCGCTTGTGACATCCTGCTCTCATATGAATGTGTAACTTTGTTCGCAATGGTTGCGCACAAGTAAGTAGGAAAGCCGTAGAAGGTCATTTGTATTGGCGCATTTAGTCCACTATGATATTTGTGACTAGATATGTGTAAGGGTATGATAGCTAAGCCTCAATCTCGACACATTTATAGATTACGATCCGCATCTGAGTCAAGACTATTTGATCTCCCACAAGTCAAAAGTTTTAAAATGATTTTTGACATTGCACATATGAGGTTGAGATCAATTAGACAACAACTTTCATGCTTTTAGTTTTGACCAAGGTGGCGAGTATCTATTTGAGTTATTTTAGAAAACTCTGTGAAGAGAAATGGATGCTTAGAAAATTGACTATTCCTAGTACTCAACAACACAATGGTGTAGTAGAGATAAAGAATTAAGTATTATTAATGTTAGATGGATGATGGCGCAAAATGTTTTCCAATTGGGAATTGCACTAGTTTGTTGCCTATATCCCTGACTAAGTGCCCTCCATATCAGATTTTACACTCCATTTGAGTAATGGGTTAACGGAGAGCCATCTATGGGCAATCTGTAACCGTTAAGCAGCTTATCTTTATTTTACTTCTCATAAGGTTGCGAAGTTAAGACCTAGGGTTCTATAGCGCATTATTGTATGTTGTTATGTAAACCCTCCGGGTTATATGCATATAGGTAAGCAGCTTTGTGGTAGTGTAACTAAGTCACATAAAGTTTTCTTAGTAAAGGTGACGTGAATAGAGTTTTGGAACTCTATAAGATAGAGAATTCTAAGCATAGCGCTTTATGTAGCCTAGTTGAGAATGAAGAGAAATTTCCAATATCCTAGGGACAGTGGGAGCAATGTGCTTACTAGTGGATTACTCCATTAGAGAAGAATACTCTACATTCTTTGTTGCGTGGTAGCAAATGTGAAAATTTTTCACGTCATCACTGGGTGATTGAGAGGGAAACATTCATGATTGCTCCGCAAGATGATAAAGAGCCTAGGATAATACCAAAGGCTCTAGTCCCCTGTTTTTAGAAAGTGGATCAATGTTGCGCAGTTGAAGACAAAGTCTTTGAGGATTAACCATTTCTATAATTTGGTTGACTTACCATTATGACGCGAAACTGTTCTAAAGTTATGCGTGATTTGGATAGTCATTGTTGAGGCATAAGGCTCGCTAGATACCGAAAAGTCGCACCATTGAGAAAAGTGTAGACCATGAGAAGACTTCCTCCTAGGGAGTGAGGTTATTTTGACTTAGGCTATGATTGACATAAGTTCAGAACATTGATTTGTGGACATTATGACCCAACTTTCTCGTTGGAGAATTGGACAAGTAGATCCGTAGGGATTTACCTTCTGCTTTTATGGTAAAAAGTTAGGAGCACAAAAAGGTTGCTAGTTCCAATAAATCTTTTACAGCCTAAAACAGTTATCCAAATAGTGGTTCTTAGATTTCGTCACGCCAAGATAGGCCAACGATGATCGATGAAGACCACTGAGGCATGATCAATGGTCCAAAAGAAGTTTTTCCTTACTTAGTCATTATGAGCCAGGAATTTATAAGGTTGTCGCCACCTGGGGTGGGCAGTCCTCTATTTTAGATATGATGGACATGGGTAATGTAATTTATATGCTCGGATGTACGATCCTTAGGGATTGTTTTGGGAGAATTCCCGGTTTGTCTTTGATGACTTACATAAGGAATATCCTAGAATGATTCTAGATGCAAAATTGTAAACCCATTGACTTACCTATCGGTAAAAGCCAGAGCCTTAGCTATTGAGTGAATCCTCAGATTGTCTTTGGCAGAAACAGATGACCTATATTCCTTGATCTTTTTTGTTGTGGGAGCCTGAAGTACGCTATGTGGGCGTATTCGGCATGATAATTGTTATCTTTGGTAAATGGTCAACTAAGTAGTTTAGACATTGACCTTGCTCATTAGACTGTGGATAGAATGTTTTACTAGTAGTATATTAATTTGCTCCTTGTACGATTCAATGCGCTAGTTGGGCGCATTTTGAATGGAAGCAGATTGGTCGCCAAACTATCTTTAGAGAGGTAATTGCGCAAGAAGTAGTGATCTTGAACCACTTCATGTGAGGCGCAAATGGTGGATTCTATTGTATATGCTTATCGCAAAAGGTGCTGATAAGGCTTATGCTTGGAATCTAGAATTGCTGAGACTGTGGTCGTGTTTTTTTTTTAAATCGATCACTTATTTGTTATGAGATGATGGGATGTTGACACTATTATGGTTTGTGTCACAATAATTAGCAGATGATGATGTCAGCAGGCAAGATTGACTCACTCACACAAGCAATCGCCTTTGGCGCTTGGGAGCGAGCAAGGATGAGACTAGTGGTTTATTTTTATTTGGAGTCAAGAGAGGCTTAAATTATCCACTATTTATGTCGCATTGGTTACAACCAAGATGAGGTCATGTTAAGGACCAAACATGGATGTTAGTACCCACTTTTCATGTTGTGCCTATTATGATTAGCCAGATGCGAGATCTCATTTGGCGCCTGGAAGGCGAGCAAATAGAGAATTCGGGTTAGGCGCTAGAAAGCAACTAGACTAAGATCTGTACGGTGTATCGAGTATGACGTCACTCTTTTGGAAGAGTTACTCCACCGTAACATGTATTCATACTATATGTGCTTGGCGACCAAGTAATGAGGTGAGAGAATGGATCCTTGTTTCCTCACCGTGTGAGTCTTACGTGTCATTATTGATATGACTTTCATTTATGTACCCTTTTGTGACTTTTGACTATGTCATAAGGTAAGGGGTTGATGTTCTGCTACTTTGGTATGTTGCCTGCGATCATATATGATTCGGCCTTAAAGGACATCACTGGGAAAGCGGTCAATCCTAAACTAAATGACATGAGGGCAAAGGGAAGATCATCTAGTATTACACCACTATTGTAAATTCACTGCCGGCAACTCACATCACTCTGTATGAGACGCAGATTGAGTATGAATATATTGCAAGAATTGAGAGGGTCAAACATGCTCTTTTTTTAGGGATTAGAGATGTTTTTTGGACCGGTGTAATTAGATGGGTCTAGGGTATATGAGACACTATTTCTGTTCTTTTTGGGTTGATGTCTCTATACTGGCTCATTTTGAGTTTATAGTATAGAGCTCCCACATGCAGATGTTCTCAACAGTCGCACGGTGCATTGGCTAGTATGAGATTATTCATTTTTGGGGAAATTGAGATAGAGATGTGGTAGTATCATGCCAACTCGTGTGCGAGTGGGAGATGTTAGAAATTGGGCACCCATGTGGCATGACCCTTTGAACCTTTTGAACCTTATCCATGTAAGTTTGAATTTGAATTCAAAACTTATTTGGATAATCATTCAAGATATCTATATCTATCATATCAATAGATATGGATAGATGGATGGATAGATATTGGTTGATATATATTTAATAATATACATCTGATATGATGGGAAGAATATCGATATCAGATATACGTTATGTGGTTTTTATCCATAATTTTTTTTTCCCAGACTCTCTCTCTAGCTCTCTCCCATATGAGAACGATCCAGCCTCTGTACTGTGACTTGTGTGGGTGATACTCATATTGTAGTGTCACTCCACTGCTGGGTTCGTTGTTCGCATTTTTAAAAGCACGTGATTTACCCACGAGATTCTTTGCTTCAGGTTCTATCATCTAAAGGTATGATCTGATAATTTTTATCCGCTGCGTGATACTTTGATTTACACATCATATGGATTATTTTAAGCAAATTTTAAATGATGTATTTGTAATTTATCCAAAATTATATGAGAAAAGAAGAAAAAAATGTATTTTCTCACAAATATTAGATGAGTACACATAGGGACATAGTCAGATTTCTCTAAATATTATGAAAAATCAAAATATGACAACTTATTAATTTGATAACAAGGTTTTTTTTTTTTTTTTCGTCCATAAAATGTATAAATTTTATGTATGGGGTTTAATTTTACCTGGGAACATCCTCAATTTAATGAAACATCTGAGATATTATAAATTTGATATTGGTTTAATGTTAATGTTGGAGCACAATTTTTATCAATTAAATTTAATAAAAAATTTAATAAATGATTGGAGATGGTCTTAGCAAACACTTGATAATGTTTTTTTTTTATTTATTATAGTTGATATACAAATGGGATTTGGATCCTCTTCAGCAGTCCCTTCCTCCAGCACTGTCTTACACTTTTAATAGGATGACAACACGTGGCAGAGAATGGATCCAATGGATTGGAAATTACCACGCCGTGGAGAGAGAAGTGAGTTGAATGCCTAACCAAAAAACGACGCCATTTTCTAGCATAACATTTTTTCACATAACGAAGGCTTACGAGCTCAGATATCACCACCCACTCCTCTTTGCCGTAAATTCCCAAATCTCCATTGACGACTAAATGGAAGAATGGAGTAGCAACGGTGCCGACCAAGATTAAGAACGGCGACATCGCCCCACAATCATGTCTTACTACTCTTTTCACTTCTCTCCAGCCTTAGATTCCCGAATCTCCATAAAGGGAAGAATGGAACAGAAACGGCGCCGGCGAAAGGCATACATCCTGCCGCAATGTCTTTGAAAAGAGATGGTTTTCGATCCTGTCTCTGTCTCTCTCTCTCTCTCTCTCTCTAAATCACATTGCATTTGAAGCTCTCTCTGAATTTTTTATTTTCAAAAACATTTCTTCTTTGAAACTGCTTTTGTATGTTGGTATAAGAAAAGAATTTAGTTTATTGGATTTAGGATTTCAAAAATTTTGAAGTGTTTTTTTTTTATCGATTTAGGATTCCATGTTTAGATAGGGTGTGTGTTGTTTTTGTGTTCTCAGAGTAGAACAAAGCAACTATTTTTTAGGTTTTGAAATTGTTGTTAAGGAAGGGCCATGCAATATATATACATATTGCATAATAGAAATGCTGCTGCCAACTCTTTTTTTCTTTTTCTTTTTCTTTTTTTTAATTTTGGAGTTGTCATTTTTTTTTTTTTTTTTTTGAGTTGATTTCAGTGGCTTAATTGAATGATGATTATTAAATTTTGGCAGTGATTTCAAATCTGATAGATGGAGGGTTCTTTCCAGCGCCGCTGCTGTTGGATGCCCGCCAACGATTCTTCTGAGCTGAATTCCTCTAGGTGAGAAAAAGAGAACTGTCTATTTCGTTGAGAAGAAGAGGGTTGCCTCTGTTTCGTTTTTGTTTTTGTTTTAGCTAAACTGAAAGAGTTTTGGAGCCTGAAGGAAATACGTTGACCCAAAAAAAACAAAACTACATCCATTAGTATTCTCGTTATGCCAAAACGACATCATTTCGCCAAAAACAACGTTGTTCCATTAAGTTCCTTCATTTTCTGCAACGTGGGCATGCTTCAACCTGTGAGATCTTGTCCCAGCCATAGGTCAGCATCTCCTTTGAAGTGCAGGACAATGCTGGAGGAGGGGACTGCTAGAGAGGATCCAAATCCATAAATATGATGGTCTTATTATTAAGTTCTTGCTTGGCATCTTCTATAAAACATAAAAAGTTAAAAAATTATTAAAAAAATTAAAAAGTTATCACTATTTATAATAAAAAAAAAACAAAAACAAAAACAAATTTACTGTGTATTGAAGTGATGGTACAAATTTACACAGGTAGGTGCACAAAAAACTTACACAGGATGGTACTGTTCGGCCCGTGGGGGCCCATCACGGGTCCACTTTTGATAATCTGAACCGTTTAATGTGTAGAACTCGTCGAGTACTATATTCTTGTAAAAAATCACATTGATTAGATATCAATAGCTATATGATCAAATCAGTTTTGTATAATAAAAAACAAAATTGGACGATGAATAAATTAAAAGTTGACAAAAAATTGATCCGATGAGATAGTTATCGATATCCGATCAACTTGATTTTTTACTAACATATAGTACTCGACAAGTTCTACACATTCAACGGTTCGGATTATCAAAATGAGACCCGTTGTGGACCTCCACTGGCCAAACAGTACCGTCCAGTCTACCACACAACTTCAAAGCAACAAGTACTATATGACTTCCTAAACAATCACTCTCAATACACGCATAGGGAGGATTAGGGGTAAACCGGTAATTTTGCTATTTTATACAATATTTTAATAGATATTTTTTCGTAAAAAAGTCAAAAAATATCCCAAGCAACCATCTTTTTTTCTTCTACTTTTTTTCCAAATGGTCAAAAAGTGCACTTATATAGTTCATCACAAACAACCCCTTAGTTAAAGGGTAAATTACAAATATACTCCTTGAGATTTATTTAAAATATAGATTATCCCATGTGGTTTGAAAAATTACAAATATCCCCTTATTATAATTTTTTATTTAACAGAATTAACTAAAAGAATGAAATTCATAATTGCACTCTTATACAATAATAAAATTACCTAAATTATTAATTGAAACATATTTTTAACATCATTAAAAACTATTAATTAACTTGATAATTTATTAATAAAATGGGCTATTTGTTATGAAATTAGAATCTCAAGGGGTGGAATGTAATTTTCAAAACCACAGGAGGCGATTCTTATTTTAATCAAATTTCAGAGAGTGAATTTATAATTTATCCTAAATTAAAGGAGGAGGACTCCCTCCAATTTAAAATCTTGATTGGAACGGATGCTTGGGTCCGTTGAACTCATCATGGGTTTTGTTTCAATGACGTAAACAGGTTACTTTATTGGTCATTTTGTATATTTCATCTACAAAAAAAATTAAGTCGATCCAAGAACTATAACTTAACCAATTTATTGTATTTGTCACTAAAAAAATAGATAATAATTGTGTTTTTAAAAAATAAATCATACATTTTTTTGGTGATAAAAGTAATAAATTAAACAAATTGCAGTTATCGATTCGGATCATCAAAATGGGACCCGTGATAAGTCCATGGGCCTAAACAACCTCCTCCAGTCTAGATTACTGGAGGGAATTCTCCTCCTAATTTTTTTGAACCTCTGTACTAATAGGGATTTGGGATTAACTTTTTTTTCATAGTTTTTTTTTTTTTTAGTTGTCCGAATTTGTTTTTTTTAAATTTACATTTTTAAGTTGCACTCTACTAGACCAATCAGAAAATTAAAAAAAATTGAAAAAAAAAAGTTTAGTAAAAAAAATAATACTGATTTTTTTTTTTGGAAAAATTAGTGTAAGCTCCCTCTCCCATTTTTAATAATGGAAAAGGTCCATAATATTATTTTATGATGTCTAAGGTCCCTCAACCCCACACTCATATATCACAGAGAAATTTGACTCTCTTAAATCAAACCTCATTTCTCCTTCTCTTTCTTAATCCAAACCTCACTTCACTCCCTTCAATGGGCGCCGCTGCCGCCTCCGCCTCCGCCTCCGCCTCCACTACCGTGATTGACCTTCATGATCGAACTCTCCTTCTCTTCACCGACCTTTATGATCGGACTCTCGTCTAGGATATCGAACGATCACCAGGTAAACTGCCACCGAAACGACCACCAACTAGAATAGGACTAGCCGTTCTCTTCAAGGTATTGGGAACGATCTCAGATGGCAAATCAAATTGAGACAAGTTTTGAGAAATTCAATGCCATCGTTGGTCAAATACCACTAATAGTGCATCCAAGCGAAGGTTTCTCACACATACTCGTTCAATTTGAAGCTCTGCATGAGCTTGATGACCTGTAGGTTGGGCACATCAATATCTGGGTACTTTACGAGGTCATAATCTTTCTTTGCATAGAACACACCCTTTACATACACAAACAACAATCATATAAACACACACACACACACAGAGAAGAGAGTAAAAAAGTGAAGACCTTGAAAGTGGTGTTTGGAGATCTCTATGCGATTCTTTTCTGGAATGATCTGAACAAAAACAAAGAAGAAAGATTTATACATATACATAGAGATAATGATGATGTTGATGATGATGAGATACAGATCTTACCATTGTTGATGTAAAGAAGGAGACTGTGAAGATGATGACAAAACTTGTTTGCTAAGGTGTGTTCCACACTCCTTGGTCAAAATACAGAGAAAATTGTGAGCAAATCAAAATTTTCTCTGGATGTGAAAATTATGTGAATTTTCTCTGGATTTCCAAAGAATTTCTCTGGCCTTCTTAGAGAAATTCTTGGATCGAATTTTCTCTAGTTGTTCTACATTTTATGATGTATTTCTCTTACTATACGTATATATGTAGATGCATATATTATAGGGTAAACTACCAATAGGTCCTACTTTGGAGACTTATTACCCAATAGGTCATACTTTGGAGACTTATTACCCATTAAGTCCTATTGATAAATTTATTAAGTGATAAAGATAAATTTATCAGTCTTTTATTTTTATGAAAAAATTTAGGAGGATTTGGTCATAGCCCCCTCACTACCTAATTTCTCTTTCAAAAGGACAAGAATTATATAAGTACTTTCAAAACCCCTTGATATTTTAAAACTTGTTTCTTTTACTATATTACCCTCATATCTATCAGCTCTCCTATTAAGACATTTTCACTATGTATTTCAGAGTAAAATTTTACTTTTATACAAAGTAAAATTTTACTTTCATACAGAGTAAAATTTTACTTTCACTCTGAAACTAAAGTAAAATTTTACTCTGTATAAAAGTAAAATTTTACTCTGAATGAGAGTAAAATTTTATACTCTGAAATTAAAAGTAAAATTTTACTCTGTATAAAAGTAAAATTTTACTCTGAAAAATAAGTAAACTGTGAGACTCTGAAGCTAAAAGTAAAATTTTACTCTGTATAAAAGTAAAATTTTACTCTGGTTCTATCAAATGAAAAAAACAGAGCAATAGAACCAGAGTTAAATTTTACTCTGGTTCTATCAAATAAAATTTGATTGCAGGCTCTTTGATTTTGGCTGAATCAAACAATTACACTAAAATTTATAGATAATCATAGAAAACTTGGTTATTTTTGTGCATATATTCACAGTAGCAGTAAGAATGGAAGCAAGTTCTCGCACAGGAGGAAAAGAGGTTGCAAAGTATGGAGCATTTGAATACATGTGAAATTTCTGAAAATAAACGTCAATAAGGAAAAGAAAAAAATAATAAAATCAAGATCAAAACACACAAATATACAGAGATATATATATATAGATTACAGATCGGAATATATATATATATATATATATTCGAATTCAAATCTCAAAACACATATATATTCGAATTCAAATCTCAAAACACACAAACACACACATATATATAGATATATATATAGATTACAGATCGGAATACGTAGATATATATATATATTCGAATTCAAATCTCAAAACACATATATATTCGAATTCAAATCTCAAAACACACAAACACACACATATATATATAGATATATATATATATATATAGATATATATATATATATATATATATGTATCAGCGCAGATAGAAGATGTCAGGCGAGGATCTTTGATCAAATGGCAACAGCGGTGATCGAACAATGAAGAAATCAACCGAAGAAGGAGATCGAACTCCGATCTGAGGCGGAGCAGAGGAAGTCGCTGAGTGGTTTTGATACCAGATCTTGAAACCCTAGCCATGGCGTCTTGAGAGATTGAGATGGTGATTAGGGAAGATTTAGTTGAGGGTATAATAGTCTGATAAAATATTTAAATAATAAATTTTGTCCTTTATACAAGACTTTATAATTATGAGGGGGTTTAGAAAGTATAATTTTTTTCTTAGTCCTTCTAACAATGAAAGGAAGGTAAAGGGGGTTTATAGCCAAATTTCCCAAAAATTTATAGTGATAAATTTATCAGTCTCTTTGTTTTTATGAATAAATTTTTAGTGATAAATTTATCACTCTCTTATTTTTATAGTGTTAAATTTATTAGTTAGGACCTGTAGGTAAATAAGTCTAGTTAATAGGACTAATTGGTAAGTACCCCCATATTATACCTATAAAACTCTTTATGATGTCTTTTTTCTTTTTTCTCGGTGTTGAAACTTTTGGAATTAGAGCGTTTGTCAATGGACATTGGTTTAATGTGGATGAATTCACAAATTTTAGTACTATTTTGGTTAAGAAATGGGTTGGAGTTATGGTTTTGTATTACAGTTTTGCCATCTAATTTTGCTAAGTTGGTGAATTGGGGATTTGGGTTTGGATTTTGAAGGTTGATCAAAAATAAAAATAAAAAATTGTTAGGAAGTTGGGCTATAAATTTACAAAATTTAGTATTTTTGTGAGGAAATTGTAGGAACTTGTTAATATTTTGTTCAGATCAATTTTCTCTGAGTAATTTTATCTACCCTGTTTAATTTTCTTTGTGTTATTCAATTTTCTTTGAATTTCTCTGGTTTGAACTCAGAGAAATTTCAATTTGCTCTGGGGTAATTTTCTCTGCCCTGTTTAATTTTCTCTGTGTTGTTCAATTTTCTCTGATTTGAACTCAAAGAAATTTAAATTTTCTCTGGTTTGAACCCAAAGAAATTCTTAGGGAAATCCAAAATTTCTCTGGATCAAGGTTGAGGGACCTTAGACATTATGAAAATATTGAATATCTTTTATGTTATAAAATCTTAATATCAGGATCCTAAAAAAGGCTATTTTTTTTTTAATCCTTCTACATTAGATGGGCTGGAAGAATAAAAAAATTTTAATTGAATAACTAAAGACAAAATAAATAAATAAATTAGTTGAAAAATAACTAAAGAAAACAAATTGAAGGGGAAAAAAAAAGTGATTTTTTTGTTGAATGCCAAACCGTAAATTTTGATGGACTACACTGAGGTTTTCTTCCATGGATAGAAATTCTAAACGATTTTTTGACTCATTACTATGAACGAAGCACAGGCCCACAATTTTCCTTACATGACCGAATTGGCAACAACTATTGCGTGGTGAGAAAACACTGTACAATTGATTCATGCACATGAAAACAATTCAGCTTGAAATTTATTTAGGGATCATGAAAAAAAATATTATGAAATGTTTTATGAAAATTTGTCATCTTTTAATTAGTGTGTAGTATTTTACTGTATGTGTAATTCAAAAGTATAGAATTTTCATAAAATATTTTATGATTGTTTCTTTATGACTCTTAACATTACTCCCCGATAAAATTGCTTGCTTTCAACTAAAGCACTACAAAAGGACTTTCAGTTTTGTTATGCAAAAACAAACCAAAACATCCCAGAAATTGTTCACAGTTGAGAAAGTAGGTCCACCATGGCACGGCGTGGCCTACACTTGGCGAGCAAAGGCAGCGCCTAGGGCATGGTGAGACCGGCTCCCTCAGTCGTGTCTACCATCGCCATGTCTTCTTCATCTCTCTCCCACTCGAAGCATTGAATTAGCAATCCCAATGCCAACCCCACCACTCGCATTGCCAATCTCTCCCCGTGACACCCTTCCTCCCATACCCAAACAGCGTCATCACAAACTTGCCTGTTTGCACTCCCTTATTCACAAACCTTTCGGGATTAGATTTTGTAGGCTCTACCCATAGCTCAGGATTTTAGTTGCACGAAACGAGGGAAGGGGCGGGAGTGGGAGAGTGTGGCCACGTAAAAGAGTCGTAAGGGAGCGTTTATATTTATTTTTATTAAAATATTTTTAATTTATCTATATAAATATTTTATTTAATTTTTAATTGACACTGTGTATGTGTGTTATAAATGAGTTTTAAATTTTTTATTTTTATGTAATATTTAATTAATTAAATATAACATAAAAAATATGAATAGCAAATAAAAATTTATTCTAACTATAAAAATAATAATAATTAATAAAGTCAAATATTATAATAATATTTTAATTTATTCTCATTAATATTATCATCAAAATAAATGTTTATAAAAAAAAATAATACAGTAGAACATCATCATTCAAATTTTAAATGAGAGAGACCAAAAAATTAATGAATTGGTATTATTAAGGGCTGGTTTGGCTTAGCCTAAATAAATTAAAAAGTCAAAAAGTTACTCCAAAATTCAAAAAGATATCACTATTCACCCAAAAAAAAATAAAAAAATCAATTTTCTTAAAAAAAAAGTACACACCGAATTGATGTGTGGGCAGCTGCTGTGTGCGACAGTGGAGAAAAAAGAAATGATTGGGTGTGGTTTTTACACACACCGTTGTTCGTCCCATGGGGGCCATCACAGGTCCCGTTTTGATAATCTGAACCGTTGAACGTGTAGAAATCGTCGAGTACTATATGTCTGCAAAAAATCACATTGATCGAATATTGATAACTATATGATCAAATCAGTTATGTACAACAAATGGATGGTGTTATAATTAATGATTGAAAAGTTAACCCAAACCTCCATATTTTTTTCTCAACTTTCTTAGTCCAAAAAGACAAAAAGTACACTTTTTTAGGACACCCCAAACCAGCCCTAAATCTTTAAAACACGTAAACCAATAAAAATAATGAAGTGGTCATCTTGAATATGTAAAACACAGAGTCCAACAAAAATAGTGCACTGATATTTTTTAAAGAAAAATGTTTGGGGGCCCAAATTTTGTGACTCAAAAGTGGCTCAAATGGCCAAAACGAAAAAGAGAGACAATGGACCCCCTACCATTGTTGTTTTTTAAAACACAAAAAAAGGTTATTCTCTTTAAATAATATTTATTATATTTTACTTAATCAAATAAAATTTATATTTTATGTCAAAGACAGAAAAAGAGAGAGAGGGGAGTTCAGATCCTCCGTCGTGATTCTTGCGGTGATTTCAAAATGATGTCGTTTTGTTAAGGTTTTTTTTTCCTTCTTCCTCTTTTTGCGTTCCCCCCTCTTTTCCTTTCTCTCTCATTTGTTCCAGAACCCTAACCTGTCTTTAAGAGGAGACAATGTAGCACTCTAGGAAATTTTAGGAAAATTTCACTCTAGAGGATCCCAATTCCTTTAGGAGATAGACGAACAAAGAAGGGCGGAGGTGAAAGCGAAACGCAGAGAAGGCGAGACCGATGGTGACTACGGTAGCGAGGTGAGGGGAGGCGGAGACAAGGTCATTCTTAAGATCTATAAAAAAAAAAAATTAAAAAAAAATAAAAACATCTTTGGTCTCTCAAACAATCTTTGCCATTTTTGTTTCTGCAAGAAAAACATCTCTTCCAAAGCAATTTAGTAAAGGGTTGTTCACTTCAAGGTCATCAATGATATATAGGCAAGTTCACACAAAAATTGCAATTTTAATGGATCATCATATTCTTTAAGGCAATCTATCAAACAGATGATATGAACCTTGTTAGAGAATACTTGAACTAGTAGGAAATCCAAAGCCTACCAATGATGATCGTGTAGAAATTGGTTGAGGCAAATTGTCAAATAGGTAGAGGGCAAAATACCAAGATTTGTAAAAACTCTTCAAAACAAAAAAATATCGACTTTTTATAGCTTGTTTTTCTATAACTCAGCTATAATCTCTTTCATGGACGCTCTCTTCATGGGTTTGGTAGTTTTTAGAGAGAGAAAGGAAAAAGAAAAAAAGAAGAAGAAGAAGGGAGAAGAGGAAGAGAAAGATGAAGGGTTGGATGATGCTGAGAAGAACCTCGAAAAAAAAATTATGTGCCAAAACAACGTTGTTTTGGAAGCATGACAAGGAGCACTGCAGATTCCACAGCAGAGGATCCAAGCTCAGAAAAAGAGAGAGAGAGAGAGAGAGAGACGAAGTGACGAGAGACAAAGGGATGAAAAGGGAGAAAGATCGACAGAAACAGAGAGAGATCCAGATAGAGAGAAGATCGAGACAGAAAAAAGATTGAGAGAGAAGAAGACCGGGAGATTGAGAGAGAAGAAAATAGAGATCGAGAGTGAATGAAATGTATGTATAGATCTAAACCTGTTTTTTGATTTTCAAATCCTTGTTTTTATTTGTTTTGCATCTAGAGTCGTTTGATTTTCACCGACGTTCTCATTTCATACCGAAATGCGATTTTCACTTTTAAGAATCGCGTTTCTTATAGAGAATTGTCACCTACTTGCACGGTTCATGCTAAAAGCTCAAAATCATTCTGTATGGCCCACATGTTCACCAGCAGCATTGTGCCACGTGGGACACGAAAGCCTTCCACGTTGCATTCCTCTAATGATTCATGGGGCACGAGCAATGGATGGGTTAGGTGGGCACATTCAAAGTGTCTATTTTATTATGCCTTGGACATATTGAGGTCCGAGTGTTCAATCAATCTGTCATGCCCAATCTGGATGTCAATTTTGGCTTGAGCCTTCTTGAGGCGTCGAGATCCTCTAGAGTGAAAAAGGTGAAGTGATCTCCTAGAGTAATTAATGAGGGCACGACACCTGTCCCACTAATGGAACCAAGGGTTGAGATTAAGCCCTCATCAAAACGACGTCGTTTTGATGCGGGCATTAAAAAAAAAAAAAAAAAAACGAATTCTCTTTCTCCACCTCTCTCTCTCTCTCTCTCTCATGGAGGACTCTCTTGAAGAACAATCTGCAAGCACTGGGTGATCAGTCTTCTTCTTCTGTGTTTTCATCGTCGGAGTTCGATTCACCTACGTCGTCACCATCACAGGCGAATCCTGCAACCTCGGCGACTTCTGCTTCTTTTCTCTCCCTGAAAATCTCAACATCGTCACCGGCATTTCTCAGCTCCTGTCATCTTCCTCGGCGATCATCGTCCATGACGCCGTCCGATCATCTCCGGCCAAAACCAACAGTCGCGATCTCTGGACCACCAAAGAATGGAGAAACACCGTACAGTTCTATTCCTTTGTGTTTAACGATTTAATCGCCGAGGGTATCCTATCTCCCGATTCGAAGTCGCTCTGCTTGGGTTGTTGGGTTGTGATGATGATGATGAATTGAAGCCACCATTGTTGTGTTGTGTTGTGAAGATGATGATGAATGGAAGCCATTAACAGAGCTTCAAAAATCAGAATTTTTTTTTTTTTTTTTTGAAAATCCTCACCAAAACGACGTCGTTTTGGTGAGGCCTAACCACAGCCGTCGGATCATCCACTCTAGAGGATCACTCTAGAGAGTTACTCTAGAGGATCCGGACGCCTTCTTGAGGGCCTCTGGATTGTTCAGCAGCAGTGACAATGCCCACTCCATTGTCCCTTCTGACGTGTCAGTCCCTACCGATAATATAACCTGCGTATATAATTACCCAAGCAATAATCATCTTGTAATGATCATAATGATATATAAATAGAAAAAGTTATACATAAAATTCATACAAAATGATGTATTGCATTTGAAAAATCTAAAAAATCTCTCGAGATATTGATTTGTAATTATGATTCAATTTTAACCAATGAATAGCAATCCCAATTAAACAATCAACAACAAATCACTATAACGATTTAATGTGGAAAAAAAATCACAATTGAACTCCTTTAATTGTGATAAGAAAATCACTGGCCAAAGTCACAAAACAATCTACTAAGAAGACAAAAAATAATTACACACAAAAACCCTCAATTACCTAGCAAATCCACGCCCGAATCGAACCAAACCCAATATGTCTCTTCCGCCACCGTCTTCACTTCAGAATTGCTTTGCTCAACAATGAATCCACAACGCCAATGTTGAATCCATGACAATGAACCACTCCGGAATCCACCAAAGCTTCAAGCCCATGTTTCCTAGAATCCACCGATGAACACCTCTCTCTTTTTATGAATAAAAGAATAAAAACAACCCTTGATGTTTGTCAATATATAGTTCGTTGATCAATCAATAACCTTCTATAAATTAAGGAAACTCATATGAAAACATCCTCCAATATAGAACACTTTGTATTTTACTCCTCTCTGAGAATCTAGACGAGTTTAACCCTAAAAATCACAAACAGTGCACTTTATACTAAATAGAACCTCGAAGATTGCTCGAGCGACCATTTTACTGCTAGAGCGATATGAGTAAATACAGTACTCACATATAGGCTAACTGCTTGAGAGCAACATCTATAGCTCAAAACATGCTTTCCAGAAGTTCATAACACATGCAAAGATACTGAATGATCCACTTCATCGCTTGAGTGGTCAAACCATTTTGACTTCTTCTTAGATTGCATCTGAACTCTCATAACCTCACAAATACAATAGAGCAAATAAAAATACAACTAAATAGAGTTATGTCCAAAGGGATTGCCAATTACAAAAACTTAATAGAATTAATAATATTCATTCATTTCAAACCAAAAGAGCTAAGCATTGGTATAGGGAAAGAAATGACTTTACTTGCATCATGCCTCTGATGAGTTCATCCTTATAGTATTCAAGTTCGTTATCTTGAAGCGACAAGAGTACATCAATCATTGTCTTGCTCCTCTGTTCATCAGAACACTCACTCTGACTCCTTATTCTCTGATGCTCTTTAATCAAATCTTGCACACAATTGTCCCTCTTCTATTGCAAAACCTTTAACCCTTGTCATGCCCATTTGCTCCACCAACCCACTTCAAAATAATTTCAAAACTAGATGGCCTATTTTTTTTAGGGGTGTTCAAATATCCGAATAACCAGTGAAATTGGCTCGACCAGCCCAACCCCGGATATGATACTGGCAGTTTCGACCAATAACTCGGTCGGCTGCGGATGTAAAATTTAGATTTTCTATGAATTTCAGTCGGAGGCCGGATATAATATAATTGGATCCACTTAAACCGACCCGACCGAATTAAGTATATATATTTTATTATTATTACATTAGCTTACTTGCCTAGGGAGTTCAACCAAAAGCAACACTTACTGTCTATCTTTGTCTTGGAAAATGTACAAACTGTGGACTTTTATATTTTCAAGATCTTTATATCTTCCCAGAGAACCTTCCCAATCAAATATTTGACCCTTCACTTAACTCTCTTTATCTCCTTAATTCTGACCCCGTCTCTCTGACCTCAAATGTCTCATCTCATCTCCTCTCTTTCTCTTTCCTCAATTCGGACATGTTTTCTACAAAACCACTATCTCGTTTCCTTTCTCACTTACCCTCTGTCTCATCTTCCTTACCCTCTCTCTCTTTCTCTCTCTGTTTCTCTCAAACATCTCCATTAGTTCATCACTATCTCGCTCTCTCAAAACAGATCCATCTATCTCTTATCCTCTCTCATCTCGACTTCCTCTTTTTCTTTTTTTTTCTAGAAACAGATCCATCTATCTTACTCTCCCTCATCTCTACTTCTCTTTTCTCCCTATCCTTTTTCTATTGGTGATGTGGTGGTGGTGGTGGATGAGCGCAAAAATGACGATGGTGGCAACGATGAGCGATGGCCATGGTGGTAGTTGAGACTGCGATGAGCAATGGCAGCGACGATGATCAACAATGGTGATCCCTCTCTTGCTTTTTCTTTTTCTTTTTTTTCTTAAGTCTCATTCTAATTGTAAGAAATATATGCATATGTCAATACAAGTGTTTTTTTTTTTTGTTTCAAATTGGATGTTTATGTGGGTTTAAGATTGTTATTTTCAAATTTTAATTCCATTTTTCATAATATTTTTTCTACTCTTCTCGGATCTACGAAATCGACCAAATCGATTGTCAAATGGATTTGTTTGGTTCGGTCGATTTCAAACCGTAGTTCGGTCGATGATGGGTGACTGATTCTCTAACCCGAAGGTGTCGGTTCGGCTGCCAGGCTAAGGGCAAACCCAAGTCGAACCAACCCGTAAACACCCCTAATTTATTTACAAACAAACATGATAAAGTCACATGTCTACAATTATCCTATCAATTTTTTTTAAAAAAAAAAATTAATAATACATACAAAATCTTATTAAATGAATGAATTGAAATAAAACTTGTACTTGGCCATAACCGCACACTCCAAATAGAGAGAATCCATTCACTTACAATTACTTAGGCTGTATTTGTTTCATGGATGTACGGAGAGATTTGGAAATGAACAATTACTTAGGCTGTATTTGTTTCATGGATGTACGGAGAGATTTGGAAATGAACAATTACTTAGGTTGTATTTGTTTCAAGGATATAGGGAGGGATTTGGAAATGAAAAAGAAAAAGATATGTGAAATATACTTCACCTTCCTTTTCTCTTTTATTTCAAAATCTCTCTCAAAATTCATAAACCAAATACAGCATTACTGTCATCATATCGGAAGTATTTAGGCAATTACTAAAATTCCAATTGATCGTCTAAGTTGTGCAAGAATTGATAAAGAATTATTTTATTATTCTCATAATTTTTATATATTGCGATTTCAGATCTCTCTGCCTTTGGTATTTGTTATGTTTGTAGCATTTGAAATTTATTTGGCTTCTTTTTTTTCTTTTTCTTTTTTGAACTCAAATTTATTTGGCTTCTGAGACGGCACAAATTTGTTTGCTACCTGTGTTGGTGTTTTTTTTTTTTTTTTATGAGCTGGAATGGGCCATGGCAAAGGCCGGGCAAGTTGAGTACCGAACACGCTTGGGCCGCTGTAGCTTGGGCTTGTCCAGAGAAGTTTTGCTTGGTTAAGGCACAAGGCCATGTTGGGCCGAGCTACTTGGGCTTGTTTGCGAAGAAACCGGGCTATTGGAAGTTGCTCGGTCGAGATGGCTGCTTACCATCCCAGATTCCATGGTTCGTTCAGCTCGGCAGGAAGCCTACAGCTAACCGGCTCAACCTACCTCAAGCTCGGCTTGTCGGAATGCAACCAAGCTCGGTCGGTACGGAGCTCGACCAGTGAGCATTCGGGCATGCGGCGCAGTACGGTCGTGTGAGGCCGAGGTGATTCCGCCGGTCTGCCGGGCTCCACCAAGATATCCTGACAGTTTGGTTAGGTGGTGATTGCTGGATTTGTGCTGACAGATGGGATAGCAGCACCACGTGTCGAGAGACTAATGGGAGTAAATTTGGGGCGCAGAAGGTATATAAGCATGTCTACGCCCCCATGCTGAGACAAATGATCATTTGGTGAGATACATTTAGACATTCAACTCTCTCCTCTCTCTCTATCCCTGAGTGTGTGCTAACTTGATCGTCGGAGGGGTTTTCCGGCCACACACCGCCGGGTAGCTCACCGCCGTTGTGTTCGCAGGTCGATCGGACAGACAGGGAGCTGGCAGAAAGGAGTACGGGCTCGCCGGAATATTTGCTCCCCGTACAATTGGCGCCGTCTGTGGGAAGTTGTTAGACAAAACCTTGTCTTCCCAGCTCATCTGACTGCCGTCCATGGCGAACAACGACGAGATTCCATTGTCCGCCATCGACGGAGTTACCCTGGAGTCAGCCAGACGGAGAAAAGGACACCCCGCCATTCCTCCGATGGCGGACCTAGAGACTTCTCCAGAAGGACATTCCAAAGACGCACGAGATAAGCGCGGGAGAAGCTTTGGTCATTCTCGGAGTCCAGACGGTCACCGGCGGCGGAGAGAATCGCACGCCAGACGTCTGGAACATAAGCTAAGGGACCAAGACGCCATTATCCGGAGAATGGCGGCGGAGATGGAGGATCTTAAGCGGCATATCAAAGGGAAGGGTGTAGCTAGAGTGGGAGACCACAGTGAGCGCACCCAACCCCACCGTTCAGGCAGTCAGAGCCAGCGGCACACTCCGTCCATCTCAATTACCAGAAGTTACAAGGTTGGAGATTCCGATGCGCCTGCAGAGAAATCAAGCGCGCAAGATAGCACTTTCATTACCTCACGTCCGGCGACGACGTCAAGGTATTCCTACTCCGCTCACTCAGAGGACTTGCGGGTTGTTTTGAAGGAGCGGGCTTGCCGGCGGGAGGCCCAGAGGGTGCCGGCGTTCCAGCGACTGTCCTATGGGGGCCACGCCAGTGAAGAGGTCCTCATGCCACCACCCCGCCCAGCAATGCCTCTCCTTTTAAACACAGACTTGGCAAGGCTGAGCGCCACTCCTTTCCCTTTGGAAATAGAAACAACACCGCTTCCCGCGGGCTTCCACCAGCCAAAGTTCACGCTCTACGATGGAAAGACCGATCCATGCATGCATGTAAGCCACTTCCGACAGGTCATGGCCGGATATAGCCGGAATGACGCTCTTATGTGCCTTATCTTCCCGTCAAGTTTAGGCGAGCTGGGCTTGAAATGGTTTGAGAGGCTGACGGAGGGGAGCATCAAAAGGTGGCAGCATTTGGCGGAAGCCTTTGTGACGCGTTTCAAAACCAACACCAGAACGCCAAAGGAAGTCGACCACCTTCTTAGTGTCAAAATGGAGCCGAGCGACACACTCAAGGCATACAACTCTAGATACTGGAAAACCTTCAATGAGATCTTGGAATGCCCGGTCAACCTGGCAATCACACAATACAAGCGTGGTCTCCCGGTCGGATATAGACTGCGGGACTCGCTTACCATGCACCAACCGACATCCATGGGCCAACTCATGCAGCGCATCAACGAGCACATTCGAGTAGAAGATGATGCGGCAGCATCTACCACGAAGGCAACTCTGGTAGCAACAGACAAGAGATCGGCTGGCAAGGTGCATGCAGTCGGACAGGAGACTAACCGTTCAAATGATCGCGCCGAGGAATCTGACCGAGGTTCAAATCGTCGAAACCAGGGTAGGGGTCGGCGGAATGACCGAGATGAATACCCCCGCGACGACGTAGCTGATGCAAACAGAAGGTTGAAAGCTCGGACGAGCATTACCACGGTCTTTAAGATTCCAATCTATCGCATACTTAGTGAAATCCAGGACGAGGATTACGTCCGGTTTCCTGCTAAGTTAGGCGATGCGCAAAAAGGCTTCAATCCGCGGTACTGCTGCACATAGCACGGACACCGGACAGAGGACTGTTTGCCTCTAAAGCAACACTTAGAGGAGCTAGTCGCAGCCGAGCACTTGGACCTTTACATTGATGGGGGTGTGAAGGACGCACATCAAGCCCCGGTTAACCCGCTTGGACCGGATGACCTGGAGGCGCCCCCACAAGGAGTTGTCAATGTCATCCACGGCATAGTGGAGCCGGCGCGTATATGCAAGCTCCGAGGTATAATCAAAAAGGCAGAACACATGCGGGAAGTTTTGTCGGTCCAGCCCGCGATCAAGAGAAGGAAGATCGAAGAGAAAGACGTGATCAGTTTCTCTACAAAGGACTTAGAGCGCATTCAGACGCCACACAACGATGCCTTAGTGGTCACACTCCGCGTCAAGGAATTCGATGTCAAGCGTATCTTGATCGACCAGGGAAGCTCGGTCGAGATCATGTATTACGACGCGTTCAAACAGCTCAAACTCCGAGATACAAACTTGGCTCCGGCAACTTCGCCACTGGTTGGTTTCAACTCGCAACCGGAGTGGCCTTTGGGAAAAATTATTCTGCCGGTCAAAGCGGGATCCGTGGTCAAGCAAGTGGAGTTCTGGGTATTGCAAGTGCCGTCTACGTATAACCTGATCCTTGGAAGGGGATGGCTTCACGCTATGCAAGCCGTAGCGTCGACCTACCATCAGGTGATGAGATTCCCCTCGGCTATGGGGGCAATTGAGGAAGTTTGGGGCGATCAGGTCATGTCGAAGCAATGCTTTGTGGCAGTGAACGGGAGTCGAGCTGCCAAAAGGCTTCGTCCAAATGATCGAAGGACCGGAAGACCGGGGAGTCCTTGACGACGTGGGCACCAAGGCTGAGGACAAAGCCGTTGAAGAATTGGTGGAAGTGCGGATTGACACGGAGAGCCCGAACAAGTTCTTCTTGCTCGAATCAAGCCTTACCGCCCAAGAAAGCACCGAGATGGTGGAATTTTTGATGGAAAATATCGAAATCTTCGCATGGTCGCCTTACGACATGCCCGGCATCGATCCGAGTTTCATTTGCCATCACCTCAATGTTTTCTCCGGGGCAAAGCCGGTCATTCAGCGAACGAGGAGATCGGCGCTACACCATGCCGAGGTAGTTGCGGAAGAGGTGAAGAACCTGCTTGAGGCACGAGCTATTCAGGAAGTGCACTACCCTCGGTGGATTTCAAACACGGTCGTTGTACCTAAGAAGAATGGGAAGTGGCGAGTTTGCGTCGACTACAAGACCGTCAACCGAGCTTACCCTAAAGACAGTTTTCTTCTGCCCAGAATAGACCAGCTTGTCGATCTAACGGCCGGACATAACAGGCTCAATTTTTTGGATGCCTACCGCGGCTATCATCAGATTGCCATGCATGGCCCCGACCGTGAGATCACCTCTTTCACTACTCCAAGGGGACTCTTCTGCTACCAAGTCATGCCTTTTGGTTTGAAGAACGCCGGGGCGACTTTCTAAAGGATGGTGACTAAGATGTTCGCTCCTCTGCTAAGTCGGACAATGGAGACTTATATTGATGATATGGTGGTCAAAAGCCGGCATCAAGCAGACCACTTGTCCGACTTGGCCGAGATGTTCGCCATTCTCAAACAACACAAGCTACGCCTGAATGCGTCTAAGTGTGCCTTTGGCGTGGGATCCGGAAAATTCTTAGGCTTCCTAGTCACAAACCGAGGCATCAAGGCAGACCCCACACAAATCAAAGCTGTACAAGAATTAAAGCAGCCAAGCTCGGCTAAGGACGTACAGCATCTGGCCGGAATGGCCGCCGCGTTTAACCGATTCATAAGCCGGTCATCAGATTGCTGCCGCCCTTTCTTTCAAGCTTTGAAATCAAAGTTCTCATGGGATGAAGAATGTGACTGGGCATTGGCCGAGCTCAAGGAGTATTTGTCTTCAGCACCACTGTTGGTAACACCGAAACCCGGCGAAGAACTTTACCTTTATCTAGCCATTTCTCAGCATGCAGTTAGTGCAGTATTTGTCCGGCCGGAAGGAAACAAGCACCTCTCTATCTTCTACGTAAGCAAAACCTTACTGCCGGCAGAGTTGAGATACTTGCCGCTGGAAAAACTTGCCTTGGCATTGATAATGGCCTCCAGGAAGTTGGCGCACTATTTCCATGCTCATACAATCATTGTTTTGACCGAGTTCCCCCTCAAAGCTTTGTTCGAGCGGGCAGACTTCTCCGGTCGAATTCTTAAGTGGGCGGTCAAATTGGGACAGTTTGACGTCAAGTTCCAGCCACGCACTGCCATAAAGGCCCAGACATTGGCCGATTTTGTTGATGAATTTTCACCCAGGATTCATTCCGTCTGCCCAGTGGATCTTGCGGCGGCAGCCGAGGAGGTGAGTGCAGTATTACCCGAAGTCGGCGACGCGGAACTTGCGCGCCCCACTGAAGAAACTTCAGCTAGTTCGACACTACAGCCCGGCGATGTGACGACGGAGTTGGGTATTACCGACCAACCTGCTCTGTCCGGTCCCGCGTCGCCAGAAGGGGAGGAAGTCGAATCGATCAGCGTTGAGCCTGACGCCGCACAGCCGAGCGACCATGCGCCCATCCACCTGCAAACCTCCCAGGACCCTTCAGAATGTTGGAAGCTCTTTGTGGGCGAAATGTGGAAACTTTTCGTAGATGGGGCTTCTAACTGCCACGGTGCCGGGCTGGGTATAGTTCTGATTTCGCCAGACGGACTGACCATCGAACACTCTATCACCCTTGGATTCCCTGCATCAAACAATGAGGCTGAGTACGAGGCGCTTTTGGCCGGGCTGAAGAGCGCGCTTCAGATGCAAGCATCCGAGCTAATGGTTTATAGTGATTCCCAGCTTGTGGTTAACCAAGTTTCTGGGGTTTACGAAGCTAAAGACGACAGAATGGCGAAGTACCAAGCTCTGGTAAGAGACCACATCAAGTGATTCCAGGCAATAAGGGTCCAACAAATTGGCCGTGAAGAAAACGGCCGAGCAGATGAATTAGCCGGCCTTGCTTCTATGGTCGATAACACGTCTCCCAACCCTCTCCTGATTGAATTCCTTCCAAGGCCCAGCATTGAGGAAGCCGAGCAGACAAAAGTACTCTGCACCGAGCTAGGTCCTTCCTGGATAGACCCCATTATCCTCTTCCTCAAAGATCGGACCCTTCCCACCGACAAAAAGAAAGCACATAAAGTCCGGGTGAAGTCAGAGCGGTTTTGGCTCTCTCCCTCTGGCGCTTTATACAAGAAGTCTTTCACCGGTCCTTATCTCAAGTGTGTACACCCAAGCAGCATGGAAGCTTTCCTGTACGAAATTCACGAAAGCATATGCGGCAGTCACATAGGGGGCAGATCTCTAGCCTACCGGGCTATCTCGCAAGGATATTGGTGGTCGTGTATGCAAGCAGACGCGCAGAAGTATGTTCGCAAATGTGAGAAGTGCCAAAAGTTTGCCCGCCAAATCCACCAGCCAGCCAGAGAACTTCTTCCCCTCACCAGCCCTTGGCCCTTTGCGATGTGGGGACTAGATATAGTGGGGCCGCTCCCAACGGCACCAGGCAACCGGAAGTTCTTCATCGCGGCTACAGACTACTTCACCAAATGGGTTGAAGCTGAGCCTTTGGCAACAATCAAGGAGAAAGACGTCAAATAGTTTGTCTGGCAGAATGTGGTAACACGGTTTGGCGTCCCCAAGATTCTGATCTCTGACAATGGCACTCAATTTGACAGGCGCCTATTTAGAGGATTTTGCGAAGAATTGAAAATTGAATTCTACAACTCCACCCCGGCTTACCCACAGTCTAACGGCCAAGCCGAAGCATCAAACAAGACCATTCTTGATGGGTTGAAGAAAAGGCTTGAGAAAGCCAAGGGAAAATGGGCCGAGGAACTCCCAAGCATTCTTTGGGCATACCAAACGACCCCGCGGCGATCCACCGGGGAAACTCCTTTTGCCTTAGCATATGGCATAGAGGCGGTCATCCCCTTGGAAGTCGGTATGCCCATCCTCCGCAGTGAAAGTTTTGAGCCCGAGCTGAACGCCGAGGCCATTGCCCTGGAATTAGACCTAGTAGAAGAACGCCGGGAAAAGGCTCTCATCCACGTGGCCGCCTACCAACAAGAGCTTTCAAGAAAATACAACAAAACGGTGCACCCCAGACCGTTCAAAGTAGGCGACTGGGTGTTGAGGAAGGTCATGGGCAACACCCTGGTGCCAAGTGAAGGCAAACTAGGGGCAAACTGGGAAGGACCCTACAAGATAACCGGTCTGGCGGGTAAGAGGATATACCACTTGGAAGACTTGGAGGGAAGAGGAATACCCCGGCCATGGAATGCGACCAACCTCAAACTGTACTATTTTTAGTTTTTCATAGTTTGTGTTCTTTTTGTGCAAAGGAATTTTTTGCCTCACACTTCAGAATGTAATATTCTTTTTGTCAATATATAGAAGTGTCTTGTCTTTGCTTTAGCATTCTGCGTGTTCTCATTGCTTATCGTAAGACTCCAACCGAGATGTTTTATTCCAGTTGACTAAGTTGATGATTTGCTTAACTTTGAGGTTTCCAACCGAGATGTTATACTCCGGTTGACTGAGTTGATGATTTACTCAACTTCTTTGAACTTCAACCGAGATGTTTTACTCCGGTTGACTGAATTGATGATTTACTCAAACTTTTGTGAATGTCAACCGAGATGTTTTATTCCGGTTGACAAAGTTGATGTTTTGCTCGACAACTTTGAGATTCCAACCGAGATGTTTTACTCTGGTTGACTGAGTTGATGATTTACTCAACTTCTTTGAACTTCAATCGAGATGTTTATTCTGGTTGACTAAGTTGATGATCTGCTCAACTTTGATTTTTAACCGAGATGTTTTATTCCGGTCGACTAAGTTGATGATTTATTCAACTTTTGTGAAACTTCAACCGAGATGCTTTACTTACTCCGGTTGACTGAGTTGATAATTTACTCAACTTTATGATTCAAACCGAGATGTTTTTTTCCGGTTAAATGAGTTAAACAAGATGGTTTGTTTTGTCCGGCTGAAGTTATTTAGCTTGAAGACCGTGCAAACACTTGATGAAAATTGAACTTTTTCATTGATATGCAAAATAATTACAAGAGGAGAGGCAGATAGCCCGGTTACATTTTCAAACAAAAAGAAGACAGAAGAGGAAAACTAAACTAAGGGGGAAAGGTCTGTGAATTCATCCCCGATCGCGGTCGCCTCCAGATCGACCGTGGTTGTGGTCTCCTGGCCGGCCTGATTTGGGCAATTATCACCCTCCGCATTTTCCTCGGCGTCTTCAGCTTCTTCTTCCTCGGCCTCAGCCTGCAACGCGCTAAAGACGTCGCTGGCATATGGCACAAGGTACGTCGACAGGAAGGCAACTAGAGGAGAGGCGAACATGTCGGTCCCAAGTCCTTGGCCGAGCTGTTCGCAAGCAGCCTTCCATCCTGCCTTGAAGAAGATGTCTTGGGTGGCATGGACCTGCTTGGTGTAGCTCCCATCGGCTTCCTTGAAACCGGCGTTGTTCGCGTCCTCCAGCTCATTTTTATTCGATTCTTTCAAAGCCTCCAGCTCGGTCCGAAGCGTGTCCCTTTCTTTCTCGGTGGTTCCAAGCTGGCCGAGCAATCTAGAGTTGTCGGAGTTGGCCGCAGAAGGTATATAAGCATGTCTGCACCCCCCATGCTGAGACAGATGATCATTTGGTGAGATACATTTAGACATTCAACTCTCTCCTCTCTCTCTCTATCCCTGAGTGTATGCTAACTTGATCGTCGGAAGGGTTTTCCGGTCACACACCGTCGGGTAGCTTACCGCCGTTATGTTCGCAGGTCGATCAGACAGACAGGGAGCTGGGCAGAAAAGAGTACGAGCTCGCCGGAATATTTGCTTCCCGTACATATATATTGCGATTTCAGATCTCTCTGCCTTTGGTATTTGTTATGTTTGTAGCATTTGAAATTTATTTGACTTCTTTTTTTTCTTTTTCTTTTTTGAACTCAAATTTATTTGGCTTCTGAGACGGCACAAATTTGTTTGCTACCTGTGTTGGTTTTTTTTTTTTTTAACAGATATAATCAAATAGACAACTAAGAACGATTTTATGGTATATATTATTTAAATATGACACACCTGAGCATTGGACGAAAAAAAAAAAAAAAACAAAGAGAAAGACTGTTAATGCTGCATTATATCACAACAATGATGCAATCATCCAATAAAACGCTTCAATTAATAGGGAAAACTCATAATTTGATCATGACTTTGTAAAAAATGAAAACTAATAATACTATTAGGTTATGTTTGTTTGGGAGATTGGGAGGTGGGATTGGAATAGTAAAGAGGTGGGTCCCATTATAACTTGTTTGGTGGCTTCCTTGTGGAGAGGGATTGCTACTCTAAGCGGTTTGTTAATCCCCCTCAGTAAGGGGATTAGCTTGGGTGAATTTTGGGTGGGATTAGGAAAATAATGAGGAGATTCATCTATTTTATATAAAAAAATTATATATATATATATATATATATTTTTTTTTTTTATTAAGTGCACCTGTTTGTTTTAATATTTGTTTTGGTTTTTTTTAATATAGAAATAATTTATTTATTTATTTTATATAAAAATAATTTAAAAATCCCATCACTAATCATCTCCCACACTATCATCAAAATAAATACACTTTTACTTAATTCTCTCACTAACAATCTCACATTAACAATCTCTTTACTATCAATCTCATTTAACCTAATCTGTCAAACAAGCGTAGCCTTAATAGCTCAAAAACTTATTGAAGTTTGAATCACCGTTTTGGAAGTGGTTTTGTGGGCTTTTTTGGCTATTTTAGTCACAAAAGACAAAATAGGCTATTTTAGCCACAACAAACAAAACATCACATCTAACCCATAATCATTACACTCTTTTCTCACAAAAAAAGTCAAAAAAGCCAAAAAACCCTTCCCAAACCAAACTTTTTAGCCCAAACTAAAATAGTAAAAAAATCAAAAAGCTAAAAAGTCAACCCACTTCCCAAGCCAACCCTAAGATGGTTTTCAAGAGTTGGGTTGTACAAGGACGGATGAGAATGGAGCAGGTAATGGCTATGAAGGTAGCTGTCTTCTTATTAATGTGAATAAGCCCGTGGCCTTAATGGCTCAAAAACTTATTGAAGTTTGAATAAGATGGTTTTCAAGAGTTGGGTTGTACAAGGACGGATGAGAATGGAGCAGGTAATGGCTATGAAGGTAGCTGTCTTCTTATTAATGTGAATAAGCCCGTGGCCTTAATGGCTCAAAAACTTATTGAAGTTTGAATAAGATGGTTTTCAAGAGTTGGGTTGTACAAGGACTGATGAGAATGGAGCAGGTAATGGCTATGAAAGTAGTTGTCTTCTTATTAAATGTGATTGTACAAGGACTGATGAGAATGGAGCAGGTAATCGCTATGAAGGTAGTTGTCGGGGTTGTTTGAAGTGTTCTAAATAAGTGTACTTTTTGTCTTTTTAGACTAAAAAATTGAGATTGAAAATATGAATGTTTGAGTTAACTTTTTGACTTTTTATGAAAAAATGTGTAATAAAAAATTGTAAAAATTGGTCTGTATGAGAAAATTAGAATTGGGAGTTGTGCAGCCGTAATTGTTGACTTTTGGTAAATAGTGATAACTTTTTAACTTTTTGAGTAACTTTTTGGCTTTTTTGAGACTTCCCAAACTTGACCTTATTAAGGGGTTGTTTGGGGTGTCCTAAATAAGTGTACTTTTTGTCTTTTTGGACTAAAAAATTGAGATTGAAAATATGGATTTTTGAGTTAACTTTTTGACTTTTTATGGAAAAATGTGTAATAAAAAATTGTAAAAATTGATTTGTAGGGAAAAATTCGAATTGGGAGTTGTGCAGCCGTAATTGTTGACTTTTGATAAATAGTGTTAACTTTTTAACTTTTTGAATAACTTTTTGACTTTTTTACAAGTTTCCAAACTTGACCTAAATGTGAATAACCCCGTGGCCTTAATAGCTCAAAAACTTATTGAAGTTTGAATAAGATGGTTTTCAAGAGTTGGGGTTGTACAAGGACTAATGAGAATGGAGCAGGTAATGGCTATGGAGGTAGCTGTCTTCTTATTAAATGTGAATAAGCCCCTACAATGCAAATAGGTTGAAGGCCGTTTGTTTTTCGCTATTACAGTCCATTTTGAATTGTGATAGATGAACAATGAAGATGGTTTTTATTTATTTTGGTTTTGGAACTCCGGATTCATAGTCCTTTCGGATTATGATATGTCTTAGTGAGGGGTATTAGTAGTCTTGGCTGAAAAATGGTATTAGCAAAATAGTCTGTTCGGATTAGGTGTTACCAGATGTCCGGCTGGCCAACCGATCAACTGCATTTATTTTTTATTTTTTACTTGCTGGATATCTTTTTTTAAACATTAATGTTATGTTTTTATATTTTTTGTTAAGTAAAAATTATAGTTTTAGTATTTTATATTTATTTTATATAAAAATAATTTAACAATCTCTACACTAACAACTGTCACCAAAATAAATACAATTTTACTAATTCCCTCACTAGAAATCCCCTCCATTCTACCTCTGAAAACAAACAGGGTTTAAGAGTTTGTAAGAAGGGAAAATTGCAAATCAGTGGAAAAAATAATTTCACTGAATAGAATATTTTTTGATGCAACTCTGGCATACATGAAGTACTTGCACTAAACACAAAAACACAAGAAAGATTTGTACCATTCACACAGAACATTTACACCATCATGAAAATGTAAAATATTTTTTCTTTGTCCCACTGATTTACAATTTCCCCTTGTAATAATCTACTGAAAGTGGTCCCTCTGCTTTACAACAACGCTAGATGTTGATCATGATATTTTGCTTTGTGTGGGAACTTGGAAGGTGTTGGTTAAGTCAATCGGTTACTTCAAAAGTTTGCGGTTGCATGAACTGCACGCTAATGTTGAATGAAAAATGACCAGTCCGAATCACAAATTTGAAGCATCAAGAAAAACAACAAGAAAATGAGCCATCCGAAACAGAGCAGGACTGGATGCTTGGTTGGTATTCATCACCTATTGGATTTTCACGTTCATTTCTACAGCCAATTGGGGGCAAAGAATACTTCAAAGTCTATAACACAATCTGTACGACATTTCAATTAGGCTTGAATTTTGGTGCACCCATGATTTCGACACAGCAAAGAATACTTCAAAGTCTATAACACAAACTGTACGACACTTCAATTAGGCTTCAATTTTGGTGCCCCCATGATTTCGACACCAAGACTGTATTTAGATCGTGAATTTGAGTAGGAATTTAGAAGGAAAAGCTTAAAATAACTAAAATTTGTTGAATAGTTTCGAAACATCATGTGACATTGTTTATGTCGTGATGTTCTCGGCAAATTGAAAAGTGCAAAACATATTATGTGGTTATGATTTGTTCTCCAATTACTTAACAAAGATGAGTCTATTTTATTGAAAAATTAAAATAACAATAATAATAGCTCAAAAACTTACGGATCCGGTTACCATGTGCACCCACTTAAAGTTGCATATCATGTGCACCTTAATGTTATACTTTTTGTGAGTGGTGTTATATATTTTGTGAGCGAAGTTGATTTTTTGTGTCTTCGAAAAAAAGTTGTGAAAAATTTGAATGTCATACTTTTTGTGAGTGGTGTTATGCATTTTGTGAGCGAAATTACAATTTTTTGTCTTTGAAAAAAAGTTGTGAAAATTTGAATGTTTTATTTTTTGTGAAATGTGTTATACATTTTGTGAGCGAAGTTACAATTTTTGTATCTTCAAAGAAAAGTTGTGAAAATTTGAATGTTATACTTTTTGTGAGATGTGTTATACATTGTGAGAAAAATTACGATTTTTGTGTCTTTTTTCACAAAATTTCACAAAATTTATGATAATTTTTTAAAATTATACTTTTGTGAATGGTGTTATATTTTTTGTGAGTAAAGTTATAAGGGGCACATAATGTGTCCTTTTTTGTGGGCGCACATTGTAGACTTTTCCAAAATGTATTGAGGTTCTAATAAGGAGAAATTATTGAAGATGGTTTTCAAGAGTTTGGTTGTATTAGGAATGATGAGAATGGAGCAGGTAATGTAATGGCCATGAACTCGTCCCCTCCTTAAATGTGAATAAGGCCCTACAATGCAAATAAGTTTAAGAGTTTGTAATAAGGGAAAATTGCAAATCAGTGGTAAAAAAAGAATAATCACATTATAGATGGAACTTTTTATGGTGCAAGTTTGGTATACAGGAAGAACTAGCACTTACACTATGCACATATAGAACATTTGCACCATCATGAAAATGTAAATATTCTTTCTCTGTCCCATTGATTTGCAATTTTCCCTTGTAATAATCTACTGAGTGTGGTCTCTCTGCCTTACAGCAATTCTAGATGTTGATTCTGATATTTTACATCGTGTGTGAAGGTGTTGGCTAAGTCAATCGTTTACTTCATAAAGTTTGCGGTTGAATTTTGATCTGAAACATTGGACAAAATACTTGCTTGGTATTTTGGATTTTCACGTCTACTTCTACAGCCACTTGGGAAAGAATACTTCAAAGTCCATCACGCAATCTGTGCCAGATTTTCAGTTAGCTTGTGTAAGAGGGGCTAATTTGAGCCCACTAAATTATTTAGGCCCAATAGCCCAAGATTGGTGGGCCCGAATTTATCGCAAGTCCAAGATTGGTGGGCCCGGATTTATCGCCGTCAAACGGGCTGAATGGCTCTAAGCCTCGAAAGGGTTTAGATCCACGAACCTAGAGACTTACTCGGGCCTGGACTCGAAAGAGTATTAAGCAAGCCTGGAGATCCAAGGCATTCGGACTCGAAAGGGTTCGGATCCACGAACCTAGAGGTCCGAAGCACTTGGCTTCGAACGGATTCAAACGCAATCTAGAAGCCGCTCCGTTAATGAGTCCCAGAACACTTGCGGACTCGGAGCTTTCCGGGATCTACGTACCAGAACCATGGGCGTAAGGGAGTTCGAACAAAGGACCCGATCCCGAGGACGGTGAGTGGAGATATATTCACTCTTTGGTTAAACTAGCCTATACCCGGGTCGAGGTGGCACGATCTAGGGGGTCCCTGAGACTCGGCAATATTTGCGGCAGGGCGTTCTCTTAAACTACCCCTGACCCTGATGCGGCAGGACGTCCTCTGGGACTACCCCTGACCCTTTGGGATGATTGGGGATCATTGGTTAGGTGTGGCTAAGAAGAAGGGTTCGCCGAGGGGTTGATCTCCTCTTCGGGGTTTTTCTCATCCTCGGAGAAGTCACCTCCTCGGAGAGTTCACCTCCTCGGAGAAATCACCTCCTCGGGGAGATCACCTCCTCGGAGAGTTCACCTCCTCGGAGAAATCACCTCCTCGGAGAGTTCACCTCCTCGGAGAGATCACCTCCTCGGACAAAATGGTTAGAGAGAATACTTCCCATGTGCCTTGCACATGGGCTCCGTCCTACATCATGAGGTGCCTATAAATAGCACCCACCCATAGCTTTACAAGGGATGGATTTTGGAGAGATGACTCTTGGGAAAGAACTAATTTCCCATCTCCATTATCAACCTTGAGAGTGAAAGTGGGAGATCCATAGGAGAGCCTTGCCATTGTTCTCTCTCTAGCCATTTTGCCTTCTTCTTCACCCAATCTCTTATCTCCATCATCTCCTTTACTCTTGTGTTCTTGTGTTCTTGAGTTGAGACTATTGAAGAATCTAAGCCTCTCATAATATTCTAGAGAATTCGAAGAATCTTCGAAGATCTTCGAATATTCCAACTACTTTCTTGAACCCTCTCCTACATTTTTGGCGACTCTGCTGGGGAGGCGGATTGGTTAATGGTTTCAACAAGATCTGGAACTCATACAACACCAGCAAAAATGGCAGATAATGAGACTCATCAACAAGGCTCTTCCAATGGTGGTGATGAAAGGACTCAAGTTCAAGACTCACCTCTTATCCTTAAAGCTATTCAAGAACTCCAACACACTCAACAAGAGATTCTCACGACCTTTCAAAATCTCACCCACACCATGTTGGTGATGGGTTCGAATTTTGCACCACCAGCAACAAATGGAGGTCAAGTCGGCACCGACAAGCATCAACAACTTCATGGCAATGTTGGAAATGGTCAAAACCATCAAGATCCACCCCAAATTCTCCTTGAAGTTGTACAAAATGGTGTGCAGAATCAAGTGCTAAGAGGAACAAGTCATAGCCAACCTACGGCCCGTGGAGCGCACAATCACGCACCTGGAGGATCAAGCCATAGTCCAGCGGCGGTTGGAGGAGTTTCCGGCGTGATGAATGGTGTTCCAACAGCTGTGGAAGTTCAAAGAAGGCCTATAGAAATTTCTCTACAAAATGGTATTCCAGCCATGCCTAATTTTGTTCCACCGATTGTAAATTCTACTCATGTACTGAGTGGGTCTCCTTTGGCGCCGACAACAAATTTGCAAGCACAACCCGGTATAGCGGCCCCATGCGGTGGACTTTACGGGCCTCAATTCAATGTCCCATCACCAAATGGCGTGTCCATAGGTGCCGATGGCCAATTTCATCATGTGTCTTCACCGATGGTGAATTCTCAACACCCGAATGGCCAAGTCGCTCCAGGCTCAATCTTCGGCTCTACAAGCCAAGTTCCGGGAATACCACCATCAAGTTCTCTCCCTCAACAATTTCTCACTCTCGCCGAGGTGCAAGCCATGTTCGATCTTGAACGGGGCAAGATGACTTTACCCTCTTTGCCTGATCCGGATATCAAGCCGCCTTACCCTATCGAGATGTTGAGTTATCCATACCCGGAAGGGTACACGGTGCCAAAGTTCATCAAATTCGATGGCAAGCAAGGAAATGCGCGAGAACATGTTGTGCGGTTCATCGAGACTTTAGGGGTTCATGGTTCAAATCATGTCCTCCGACTGAGAGAATTCTCCAAGTCCCTCACCAACCGAGCATATAGTTGGTACGTTAACTTGGCCCCAAACTCTGTTCGAAGTTGGGAGGAGATGGTCAACAAATTCCATGTCAAATTCTTTCAAGTGGCCGAGAAGGTGACCACACTTACCCTCTGTAAGGAAAAGCAGCAGGAGGGTGAAGACATTCTCGAATATGTGAAGAGGTTCCAAGACAAAGCCGTGGACTGTCATGAGGCTGTGGAGGAAAGCTACTTGGTCCAAATCTGTGTTGAAGGGGCATTGAACGGGTACAAGATGCTTCTTGTTAATCACAAGCTACCCACCTTCTCGGCACTAATTGAAGCATCTCGGGACATCAACGTACCTCAGTCTGAGGAGATTGGGTTCGAGGCTAGTTATAAAACCAGCTTCAAGTCATCCCGAAGACCTTCTGTCACTGCGGTTTCCGCGTCTTCTACCCGAAAGTCGCAGAGGGAGGAATTCAGAGGTCAGAAGAGGAAATACTGCGAAGATGACACTCCTTTTCCGTGTAGTGTTGAGGAGGTGAAGGCCTTAGTTAAAGAATTGGTGGCAGATGGAGAACTGAAGTTGCCTTATGTCGAAGAGCTTTTGCCGAAGAAGGACCGTGAGGGTCCTAATTATTGTATTTTCCACCGATCACTAGGACATCCTACAGAAAAGTGCCGGACACTTAAGAAGATCTTTAGAAAGAAGGTCGAAGCAGATGAGCTAAAGTTCAAAGAACAAGGGCCCCAGGATATCTTAGAAGATGTGGCTATGATGGTGTATGACGGTCACAGCCCGAGCAGCTGGTGAAAGCTTTCCAAATGACCTTGCAACTCTAGGGGCAAATGTCAACATTCCACAGAAGAAGTTTATCTATGACATTTATAATTTATATTTACTGCATTATCCAAGAAGTTCTATCTTTCTTATGTCATGAAGAAATTTACTTCCTCCATATTATGTATTTCCATTAGAAGTTATTTTCTCTACATTGTATATTTTTCATTGTGTTATGTTGTTTGAAACAGTTTTCAATTTTTGTTGCCCCTCAAAGAAGAAAAAGGAATAGTAGACTCAGTTACCAACCTGAAGGAAGTTTTCTTGACACAGTAGAAGTGTACTTCCATTCGGACCTCCGAAGAGCAGCCATTGATTTCATCAATACGAGCTCCGAGGATCTTTCTTTTCAAAGTAGAGTGGACTCTTACTCGAACTCCCGAGGGATAGCCTTTGCTTCCATTAGCTGCCAAAGTAGAAGCACGCATCCACTCGGACTTCCGAGGGACAGCCTTGTTTTTTCTCGGACCTCCGAGGGACAGTCTTGTTTCTGCTCGGACTCCCGAGGGAGAGCCTTATTTTCGCTCAAACTCTCGAGGGACAACCTCGGACTTCTGAGGGACAGCCTTGCTTCTGCTCGGAGCTTCTGCTCGAAGCTTCTGCTCGGACTTCTGAAAGACAATCTTTACTTCTGTTGGTGCAAGCTTGGTAGACTCGGTTATCTTCCAGAAGAATCTTTCTTGCCAAAGTAGGGTGTGTGCTACTTTCGGACTCCCGAGAGACAGTCTTGCTTCTGTTCGGACTTCCGAGGAACAGCCCTTGCTCTCATTAGTGCGGGTTCTAGGGGCTCCGAGGTCGTGGATTTCGCACAAGAATTCATTCGCCTGAAATAGTAAAGCCGACAAACTAGATAAACAATATTGAGTTCAGATTATGATTCAAGCGTTACCGAGATAGATACTACATCAACAATATATGATTTTACTCTCTGCTATGGCACTACATCATTTCAAACAAATTGTTCACTAAGTTCGGGTATCGAGAATTTATTCATCGATTACATGAAAGTCAAGTATGATGTTCTTACATTATCAATAAAACAATTGAAAGAGTTACTCACAGATTTACGCCAATGGAAGTAGAGCACGGCTGGAAGTAGTGGCAAGACCACAAATGTGAGCCAGATACACCTGAGGCCGATATCGAGCTAAGCAGTGCTAGACAGGCCCACACACACGTCGCGTTGAAAGGGCAACGTGTGTAGTCGGCGTTGGAGATGTAGCTGAGTCGGCATCAATCAAGATCAACAAGACTGAGCTAGGCCGGGCAGGACCACACACATTGCGTTGAGTGGGCGAACGTGCGTGGTCGGCGTCGGACAAGTTGAAGCCAGAAGCAACGCTGGTACCACAGAAGAGTCGGCAACCACACACGTTGCGTTGAGAGGGCGAACGTGTGTGGTTTGCGTTGGAGCCGTTGAAGCCAACAGTGATTGGAGGTCGAGCAAAGAGAGGCCGGTGACGGCTTAGTCGGAGCTGGAGCAGCGAGAGGCTGACGGCAGCTTGGGCCACGGCGATGTAATTATGTGCAAGCAGAACAAGATTTGGGTAATTCAAGCTCTAAAGCAACAATGTCCAAACAAAATCTCAGCATCGGGCATCAATTATTTATCTTCCAAGTATCTACAAGATCAACAAGACAATAATTAATTATTCAACAACATTTATTTACTTTACAAATTTCAAGGCACGAGCTCGGTTTAAATATCAGGAGAAGTGCAATGTCATGGTGTGTTTTTATCTTGCAAAATCAGCACTGAAATTCAACAGCCCAATCTTGAAGATTTATTTATATCCAGTCCATCAATAAAAGTTCCAAATCTCAAGCAAGGGTTTCAAGACGTATATAATCAAAGCCAGCTAAAGAGGCACAATACCAAATTCAACAAGGGCACTAGCTATTTAGAAGTCAAGAAGACAAATTCCAAACATATTTTTGCAAGCAAGTTCATGAACAACAACTATATATATATATATATATCTATTCAAGAATGGGGTTTGGGCAATCTGAAATAGCAACACAAAGAGGATGGGCCGATGGTGAGCTGAATCTGGTGTCGGTCACGGCCAAATCCAAGAAAAAGAAACGCCGAAGTAAAGTTCGAGATTGAAGAGAGTGATACGATGCCGAGCTGAAATCGGCACAGGTTGTAATCACCAAGAAACGACACCGGAACAGGCAAATGAGGAGATCAGAAGAACCTGTGGTAAGACCATGAGTCACGAAGCACGCAGCGTGGGTTAAGAGCCACGCGCACAGGTCAGATGCGAGAAAGAACCAGCGGCCACGGTGGGTCAGCCAAGAACGCACCGGTCCGGCAGTGATGCATGTGAGCAGTGATTTGAATCTCGTTGTTGACAGTGCCACGAGTTGCGACGCGAACAAGCGACGAAGTAGCTGGGCAGTCCGACGCCGCGTTGAAAGGGCGGCGTGGTCGGCGTTGGCCAGATCACGGCTGAAGACAGTGGTGAAGTTGCAGGTGGAGAGCGTGAAGTAAGCCGTGTGAGCTAGATGGTCACACGGTGGAACTCCGATTGGCTGTCACGTGGACCGACGGGGTGCTCAACGACGTGGGTAAGGTCTGTGTTGTAACAGAGCCACTGCAAGAAATGGTGATGGTTCACGGTAGTGTGCAGTCCCAGCTGAAGTGACGGAGAATAAAAGGGGGAGGCCGGCTGCAGTGGTCTTCAATGGGATGCAAGAACATGAAGAAACTCTGATATGATGTTGGCCTTTGGTGTTGTAGCAGCAGACCCTTATCAAAGAAGATGAAATCTGGGTTTGTCTTGGAGAGAGAGAGTCAGCCGCATGGATTTCAAAAAGAAAAAAAAAAAGAAAGCTGGTGGTGTCGGCAGAAAGGGAAAGAGCCGTAGTGGCTAAATTAAAAAAAGAAAAAGTGAGGGGCTATTAATTTATTAGGGTGGCTGTTTTTTTCTTTAAATATTAAAACAATGGGTGTGATGCATAGAGCCTCCGATATTCTTAATATATATATGTATATATATAGATATATATATAAGAGGCCAAATCATTTCTAAAAAAAAAGTGTTGGACGTTGCCCTTTTAATAATAACAAAGGTAAGTGCTTTACTTTCATTAAAAAGTGATTTTTGGTGTATTTTAAAAAGACGTGGCCTTATCTTGTCAAAGAAAAAAAATTTTGATTTCTTAATCCTTATTTCTTTTACTTAAAAAAAAAAAGAAAGAAAAATATATAAAAAAAAAATGATCAGCTTTTTGATTTTATAAAAGGAAAAGAATTATTATTATTTTCTTTGAGTAGCCAAGTTGGTTTTGTATTAATTAGATGTCCAGGTTGGTTTGGTGGGAAATTAAATAATTCAATTTTTGATTTTTTCTTTTCAAAAAAAAAAAAGCTTAATAAAATAAAATAAAATAAAATAAACTGATTTCATTACAGTCAGGGGAGGACATCCCCGATTACAGAGACTCCAAATAAAATAAAATAAAATAAAAACAAACCTAGAAAATACAAAATACAAAAAAAAAAAAAAAAAAAAAGATCTTGTTTTGGATAACAGCCACATGCCGACTTCACTTACTCGACTCTCCCGCCGAGCCCTTCCTTTTTTTGTCGCTTCGGGAGACTTTTGAAGGCTCTGCCTCAGTACGTGCAGGACCGCCGGGGGATTTGACTCCCTGCTGGTTGACCTTTGAAGGCTCTGCCTCAGTATGTGCAGGACCGACGAGGGATATGACTCCCTGTTGGTTGTCAAAAGTGAAGTACGGAGGTGCTCCGAGTCGGGTCATGACGGTGGTCTTTCGCTTCAACTCTTTGTTCTCTGCCTTTAGGGCGCAAATCTCTGCTCGCGCATCTTTGTACATGCTCTAGAGCAGAGAAAGTTGGGAGTTTAGCTTTTGTACTTCAATGGTTCTATTCTGTAACCGGTGAGATAATTTGGTAACCGCAGTCACGGTTTCCATGCAAGAGCTTAGTGTGAAGTGGTTGGCCTCAATATCAGATTGAGCAGCCATGATTTGCTCAACCGATATCATAGGAAAGCTAGGAAGAATGGGAACAGGGGCACTCGGTCCAGGAAGGTTAGGAAGAATGGGAACAGGGGCACTCGGTCCAGGAAAGTTAGGAAGGGTAGGAGCAGGGACACTTGGCCCAGAGGAGCTCTGATCATTGAGGTCCGGAAAGAGAGTGAGGGAGTGAGTTGAGGCCATGTGTGGTGATAGATGTAAAGAGCAGGAAAGGAGAGTCAGAAAAATACAGAGAGAACAAACTGAGTTTTGAGACAACTCTTCTCCTCCGTTCAGTCTCTCGTTTCTCTCGATGAGGAAGAGGAAACAGGAGAGAGTAATGAAGAGGGAGATGGAAGAGAGTGATGAATAAGTAAAAGAGGGAAAATTCTGATTCAGAATAATTCAGAAGAGAAGAAGACAAGATGGAGAGAGGGTCGAGGCGAACGGTAATCGATGAAGTTTACTTTTGTCGGCCAATCGACGAAAAAGCAAACCGCGTGTCAAACGCGTGTATCGAAAGAAGAGAGAGACGCGGGAGAGTTGTGTACGCATATATGTATAAATATTGTATAGCTATGTAATATAGATATTTGTTTGAACATTTGAGTCACAGGTGTGGCTTGGGTTCAATGGTTTGGTTCAGTGGTTAAGGACTCGGAGGCCGAGCTTGAGGTCAGGGGTTCGAAACCCCGCATTCCACATCCTTGCTTTTTTCTTTTTTGCGTATGCTGACGTCAGCAAACGGAATATGCCTTCTCAGTAACGGCATATTCCCACTGACGGTTGCAAACGGCATATTCTCCACGAGTGTATATCTCCGTATATGTCTATATATAGATCCCTATATGTCTGTGTCGTATATACCTGTATATAATGTGAAGCATAGCTGACGAGGTGAAATTATGCATGTCCGAGAAAATTACAATTTCTCATACACGCAAGGGGCAAATGTAAGAGGGGCTAATTTGAGCCCACTAAATTATTTAGGCCCAATAGCCCAAGATTGGTGGGCCCGAATTTATCGCAAGTCCAAGATTGGTGGGCCCGGATTTATCGCCGTCAAACGGGCTGAATGGCTCTAAGCCTCGAAAGGGTTCAGATCCACGAACCTAGAGACTTACTCGGGCCTGGACTCGAAAGAGTATTAAGCAAGCCTAGAGATCCGAGGCATTCGGACTCGAAAGGGTTCAGATCCACGAACCTAGAGGTCCGAAGCACTTGGCTTCGAACGGATTCAAACGCAATCTAGAAGCCGCTCCGTTAATGAGTCCCAGAACACTTGCGGACTCGGAGCTTTCCGGGATCTACGTACCAGAACCATGGGCGTAAGGGAGTTCGAACAAAGGACCTGATCCCGAGGACGGTGAGTGGAGATATATTCACTCTTCGGTTAAACTAGCCTATACCCGAGTCGAGGTGGCACGATCTAGGGGGTCCCTGAGACTCGGCAATATTTGCGGCAGGGCGTTCTCTTGAACTACCCCTGACCCTGATGCGGCAAGACGTCCTCTGGGACTACCCCTGACCCTTTGGGATGATTGGGGATCATTGGTTAGGTGTGGCTAAGAAGAAGGGTTCGCCGAGGGGTTGATCTCCTCTTCGGGGTTTTTCTCATCCTCGGAGAAGTCACCTCCTCGGAGAAATCACCTCCTCGGAGAGATCACCTCCTCGGAGAAATCACCTCCTCGGGGAGATCACCTCCTCGGAGAGATCACCTCCTCGGAGAGTTCACCTCCTCGGACAAAATGGTTAGAGAGAATACTTCCCATGTGCCTTGCACATGGGCTCCGTCCTACATCATGAGGTGCCTATAAATAGCACACACCCATAGCTTTACAAGGGATGGATTTTGGAGAGATGACTCTTGGGAAAGAACTAATTTCCCATCTCCATTATCAACCTTGAGAGTGAAAGTGGGAGATCCATAGGAGAGCCTTGCCATTGTTCTCTCTCTAGCCATTTTGCCTTCTTCTTCACCCAATCTCTTATCTCCATCATCTCCTTTACTCTTGTGTTCTTGTGTTCTTGAGTTGAGACTATTGAAGAATCTAAGCCTCTCATAATATTCTAGAGAATTCGAAGAATCTTCGAAGATCTTCGAATATTCCAACTACTTTCTTGAACCCTCTCCTACAGCTTGAATTTTGGTGCACCCATGATTTTGTCACAAACTGTGTTTGGAGCAAAAAAATACTTCAAAGTCCATAACACAATCAATACCACATTTCAGTTTTGATGCACACATGATTTCGACACAACTGTATTTGAATCGTAAATTTGAGTAGGAATTTGAAAAAAGAAGTCTAAAATAACGAAAATTCCTACTCAAAATACTTGCTTGGTATTTTAGATTTTCACGTTACTTCTACAGCCACATGGGAAAGAATACTTCAAAGTCCACAAGGCAATCTGTGCCACATTTCAGTTAGCTTGAATTTTGGTGCATCCATGATTTCGACACTAAAACTATGATTGGAGCAAAATAGTTCAAAGTCCGTAACACAATCTATACCAAATTTCAGTTAGCTTGAATTTTGGTGCACATATGATTTCGACACTAAGACTGTGTTTGAGTAGGAATTTGAAAAAAGAAGTCTAAAATAACAAAAATTCCTTAAATAGTTTTGGAACATCATATGACATTATTTTTATGTCATGATGTTCTCGGAAATTCAAAAATCACTAACCATACTACTTGGTTATGATTTGTTCCCCAATTACTCAACAAAGAGAGTCAATTTTGTTTTATTTATAAATTCTTTTACTACATCATTAATTTAAAACACACGAAAATTTATTGAGAAAAATAATGTGTGTTGTTATTTAATTCTTGTATGGTGAGATTTACATTTAGAATAAATGTGAATCACTATATTTTAAAAATATTTTTATGCGAGTGCTACGTTTTGCATGGAACTAGTCTAGTCTAGGCCGTGAGCTTACCACAGGCTCTATTTTAATGATTCCATTTTTATTTTGTATGTTTCAATTTGTAGATTATTCATTTAAAATAATTTTTTTAAAAAAAAAGATTGATTCAATAATTGTAGTCACATAGTTCCATCACATTCATATTAAAAAAAGGGTCTTGCTACATCCTTCTAAAAACATCCCCCCTAATCCCCCTAATTTCCATATCAAGTAAAAAAAAAAAAAAACAGTTTCCTAAAAAGGAAATTAGGGGGATTAGGGGTGGGGATTTTAGAGCTCCAAATCATTTCCCTTAAAAAAAATAGACAACAAACATAATTTTAAAAATAGATCATGCTAGTTTTTTAGACAAATCTGATTAAATAATCTACACATGAGAGTCTAAAAACTTAACATATCAAATCATCGAAATGAAATCCATGATAATGGATCCATGGCCTGAACTAAACCATTGAATCCTCGAAAGCCTTGTTTGTTTGGAGGGATTGGAGGGTAGGATAGGACTTCACGTCCAATATATGAAATAGTATGCTGTTTGGTTCAAAAAATTTAGGCCGTACTAATAGTCCAATCGGACAATCAATCTCTCATTTGTGGGGATTATTGTGTTCCATGAGGGGGTGTGGCATACAAAAGGATGAATAATTAGAGGATAAAAAGACATTTTTGGCTCTCATGGATTTTTATTAATTTAAAAATAAAAATTTCAACTAAAAAGCTCTAGCTAAAAAATAAAATAAAATAATTTATTTATTTATGATGTTCTATTTATTTAGTTTTTTAAAAGTTCTAACTAAAAAATAAAATAAAATTTACAAGTCAGATTTAGTATTGCTATTATTTAGTAAACAATTCAAAAGGGCAAAATAGCCTTTTGAGCGTTTATCCTTCTTCATAATATCCCAAATAAACATATGATTCAGTAGAATAGTCCTTTCTTAACATTAAATTCCACGACTAAATACATATGGGATACATATCATTTCCAACCAAATGATATCATTTCCATGCAAGGATCAAACTTTTAAATTCAAAGCATAAAATCATGGAACTGTACATATATGAGTTCTAAGTCCAACACTTTGAAGATTTATTGTAAAACCATGCAAGAAATGATATATTTTGAAACTTTTAAATTCAACACTTTCCATACATATCATTTCCATGCAAGGATAAAACTTTCAAATTCAAAGCATAAAATCATGGAATTGTACATATATGAGTTCTAAGTCCAACACTTTGAAGATTTCTTGTAAAACCATGCAAGAAATGATATATTTTGAAACTTCAATCTCATTGCTCGAGAAATCCTTTTGGAAACTTTTGATATGCAAGAATTTATATGATAATATTCCAAACAAACATATGATTCAGTAGAATAGTCATTTCTTAACATTAAATTCCATGACTAAATACATATGGGATACATATCATTTCCAACCAAATAATTTAGAGACTATGTATCCCAAGATTAACAGTCCGATAGATTACAATTCCCCTTTATCCAATCCATCCAAACAAAATTAGAGAAAAGTTGCACTTTTTTCTTGTACACAATTCTGAGTGTATAGCACTGAAAACAGGGCCCGTGATATTTTTAAAAGAAAATTACGATGGTAGTCTCTGTATTTTAGTCCTTGTACTTTCAATTGATTTGATTTTGATCCTGAATTTATGATTTTGTCTCAATTTGGTCCAATTGATTACAACTCTTAGTATTTTTTATGAAAAATATGTAAATAAGTGTCACGTGCCATATTTTTAAGTGTAAAATTATAAACTTATTCAATTCAGTTAGTTAACCTCAATCAATTTAGTGATAATTTTTCTTTAAAAACACTAACGATATTATTAATTAGACCAAATTGAAACAAAATTTAAAATTAAGAGTCAAAATTGAGCCAATTGAAAGTATAGGAACGAAAATGATACAAGATGTAAAATATATGGACCACCGATGTGATTTGTCCTTTTTTTTTTTGGTGACAAGTAGAGTTACAAATGAATTGAACTGTTCAAGAACAAGCTCGGCTCGGCTTGTTTAGTAAACGAACTGAGTTTGAGCTCAAATAAGTTCGGCTCGTTTATCTTTATTTAAATTATATAATAAATATATTATTTATATATTAAATAATATAAATAATATTTAAAAAAATCTTATCAAGCCGAGTCAAGTCGAACTCCAATTTCATTAATATTAATCAGCCGAGTTCGAGCTCAACAAAGTTCAGCTCCACTCGGCTCGTTTGTAAGCCTAGTGACAAGAGGGGCCTAAGCCCAGCCAAAAAACAAACTAACTACCAACACTTTGAGGAGTTGCCAGCTCCTGAGCATCCTTTGCTAATAAAGGTAACAGAGACGGCGGAGGCAAGTGGATAAGTTGCCGTTGGGCCTCAAACACTTGCGCTTCTTTAGCCAAACAATCAGCACATCCATTGGCGTTTCACCGTCTGTGTTACCTTTATTAACAAAGGATGCTCAGGAGCTCGCGAATTCTCATAGTGTTGGTAGTTAGTTTGTTTTTTGGCTGGGCTTAGGCCTCCCTTGTCACCAAAAAAAAAAAAACGAACAAACAAATTACACCCAGTGGTCTCTATTAATATGGAATGAAACACTGGTATGAATCCACCAAACTCACTGGTGGTGGCCCACCCAACTGAAGACTTTAATGAATCCATAAAACTCAGTCATGGCATGACAAGGTTTAATAATTTAGAGAAAATGCTATAGAGTCTAAATGAATTATCAAATTTTTTATCAAATCTATCACATGGGTGTGGGACTCATACACATGTGATTTGTGTGAGTCACACACCCATGTGAGATTTGATAGAAAATTTAGTAATTTATTTAGAATCCCTACCATAACTCATAATTTAGTAGTCTACTAATACAGATGCCTACGACTTTTCACCAAAGCTTCATCATCACATGTGATTCTCAACTTCAATCTTTAAATACCCCATCTCCATTTCCAACTCTTTCATGCATTCAGTGTCTCTTCACTGCAAAGCACAAAGCAGTCATGGGTTTCCCCTCTCTCCTGATGCTTCAATTTGTCATTTCACTTGTTGTCATTGCTTCCAAAAGCCTATTTCTTGCTGTTGATTCCTCTACTTTGAGCATTGACACAGACAAGGAGGCCTTGATCTCTTTCAAGTCCCTCATAGAGTCGCCTAACCCTCTATCTACTTGGGACCAAACCTTGTCACCCTGCAACTGGACCAGAGTCACCTGCAACAAATTAGGCCAAAGAGTGGTTGGGCTTGATCTTGCCAGCCTAGGGCTAAAAGGATCCATAACCCCTCACATTGGCAATCTTTCCTTCCTTATATCACTTCAACTCCAAAATAACCAATTGACAGGAACATTTCCTGACCAACTTGGCAATCTTTTTCGCCTAAAAGTCCTGAATGCAAGCTTCAACACCATCCAAGGTCCAATACCACCAACCATAAGCCGGTGCATCGAGCTCAGAACCCTCAACTTGATGCAAAATGAGGTTTCGGGGAGAATCCCCGAAGAGATCAGCCACCTAACGAAACTACAAATTTTGAACTTGGCAGGAAACAATCTTTCGGGCCCAATTCCACCATCCATAGCCAACATCTCATCACTCACCAATTTAATTTTAGGCACCAATACCCTCAGTGGCGCGATACCTGGTGACTTGTCTCGTCTTCGAAATTTGAAGTTTCTTGATCTCACCATTAACAACCTCACAGGCACAGTCCCTCCATCAATATACAACATGTCTTCCCTCGTTTATTTGGCCTTGGCTTCCAATGATTTGTGGGGTAATCTTCCTAGTGATGTTGGAGTCACACTCCCAAATCTTCTAGGTTTCAATTTTTGCTTCAATAAATTCACTGGCACCATTCCAGGGTCTCTGCACAACCTCACAAACATACAAATCATTCGTATGGCACACAACCTCTTACATGGAACTGTTCCACCAGGACTAGGAAATCTTCCAGACCTACGTATGTACAACATTGGGTTCAATAGGATCGTTAGCTCAGGCGATAATGGTCTAAATTTTCTTTCTTTGTTGACAAACAGTACCCGTCTCTCCTTCCTCGCCATCGATGGCAATCTTCTAGAAGGTATAATTCCAGAATCCGTAGGCAATCTTTCCAAGGTTCTTGGAAAACTATATATGGGAGGAAACCGTATTCGTGGCAGCATACCTGCCTCAATTGGTCACCTGAGCGGTTTGGCTTTGCTAAACTTCAACTACAACTCATTATCTGGCGAAATTCCCCGCGAAATAGGCCAGTTGGAGGAATTGCTGAAGTTGGTTTTGGCTGGAAATAAAATTTCTGGAAAGATCCCAAATTCCATAGGTGATCTCAAAAAATTGATTGAGATTGATTTATCAGGAAATGAACTGGTGGGAAGCATACCCACTAGTTTTGGAAATTTCCAGGACTTGCTTTCATTGGACTTGTCTAGTAACAAGCTCAATGGAAGCATACCAGGAGAAATTCTCAATCTTCCTAGTTTAAGCACTCATTTGAATCTTTCAAAGAACTTCCTTAGTGGACCTTTGCCTCAAGAAATTGGGATTCTAGATAGTGTTGTCTCAATTGACCTCTCTGACAACCGTTTATCGGGTCCCATCCCCGATTCAATTGGGAAATGTAAGAGCTTGGAAGAACTGTTCATGGCGGATAATTTGTTCTCGGGTTGCATCCCAAATACTTTTGTAGAGGTAAAAGGTTTGCAAACTCTTGACATCTCCAACAACAATCTCTCTGGCTCAATTCCAAGTGACCTACAAAAGTTGCAGGCCCTACAAGTGTTGAACCTCTCTTTCAACAACCTGGAAGGAGAGGTTCCCATTGGTGGGGTTTTCTCAAATCTCTCTAAAGTTCATTTAGAAGGTAACCCAAATCTCTGTTTCAGTTTGGCATGTAAGAAAATTCATGGTCATATAAAAAGATTAATCTTGGTTTTTATTATAATCATCATCGCTGCAATCTTAGGACTATCTTTAGCAATTAGCTTGATTTTCTACCTAAGGAAAAGACAAGCAAAGATCAAAGCCTCGTCTGAATCCTTTAAGAGACCGCATCAAATGGTCTCTTACGACGATCTTCGTCTTGCAACTGGAAATTTCAACCAAGAAAATCTGCTTGGAAAGGGGAGTTTTGGGTCTGTTTACAAAGGAAATCTCAGGGAAGGAAGTCCCATCGCAGTTAAGGTGCTTGATGTGGAGAGGACTGGATCATGGAAGAGTTTTTTGGCAGAGTGCGCAGCTCTGAGGAGTGTTAGGCATCGGAATCTTGTGAAACTCATAACATCGTGCTCAAGCATAGACTTCAAAAACATGGAATTTCTTGCTCGTGTATGAATTCATGAGTAATGGGAGCTTGGAAGATTGGATTAGGGGAAAGAGGAGACACACGAATGGAGACGGGTTGAATATTGTGGAGAGATTGAATGTGGCCATTGATGTTGCTTGTGTTGTAAACTATTTGCACCATGAGAACGGAGCTCAAGTGGTGCACTGCGATTTGAAGCCTAGCAACATACTGTTGGATGAAGACATGACTGCCAAGGTAGGAGATTTCGGTCTGGCCAAGTTGTTGATCAGCAGAACTCCTGACCAAAGTTCTATCAGCTCTACGCGTGGCGTGAAGGGCTCTGTAGGCTACATTCCTCCAGGTTCATATTTTAAGAGTGACTCAGCACACGACACTCCTGCTAAAGCAGGGTTTGCCAAAATAGCTTTAAATATATTTATGAAATCACACAATACACACTAAATTAGAGCCCATGATATAATTTGTTTGGTTTGATGAATTGTGATGCAGAGTATGGGCTAGGAGAGAAACCATCAACAGCCGGAGATGTTTATAGCTATGGAATTACATTGCTGGAGCTTTTTACAGGGAAGACACCAACCGATGAGATCTTCACAGGAGGGTTAAGCCTGAAGGAATGGGTGAAAATGGCCTTCCCTGCCAGCATAGAGCAAGTACTGGATCAAGATTTGCTGCCAAATAAGGGTAGTCTTTGTCATGAGGGTAAATCGATTTCTCCAAAAGCGCAGCACGATTGCTTGATCGCGCTGCTTGGTGTTGGGCTTTCTTGCACTGTCGATTCTCCGAATGCGCGCATTAGCATGAATGATGCTCTCTGCAAGCTGAAAAGCAGCAGAGACACTCTTCTCAAATTTGATCTTTTGCTAAGAAAATAACTATGACATTATTAATGTCCTTGTTGGAATTGTCTCATTTTGTTTAATGGGGTTTTGTAGCAAATAAGTATATAGTACAGTAAGAAAAAAAATAGATAGCATGTATTAATATGTGTGTCCAATATGTGAAATGTGAAATAGTATTCCTCAATGCCTGGAGCAAAATAAAAAGAGTACCATTTCTCAATGCAGTAGGTTCTGTTATACTTTGGTTGGTAAGTTTAAAGAGTAATATTGTACCTAAATGGATTTATTACATAATTTTTTTTATCACTAGACTCAAAGTTGGAATGACCCACATTAATAAATATTGAGAAATCTGTTACTTTGTGTGTAGAAATATGAAAATTAAGTAAAAAATTGGTTTGTGTAGTATTTTTAAATTTAAAATATGATACCATTTGACCCGATACTGGCCTTGTGTGAAAACTTGGCTATTTTGGTTGACTTTTTAATTTTTTGATTATTTTTGCATAACTAAAAAAGTTGTATTTGGAAATATAATTTATTTTTTTTGTAGTTGATTTGATGATTGTGAGAGAAAAGATAAAAAATAATTATGATTTGAATGTGATATTTTATCTTGTTAACTATTTTAATCAATTTTATTTTTTATCAGCTATTTTATCCTTCAACCCTCTTCCCAAACAGGGCCACTGTTTCCTTTATTTTGATTTTTGAGCAATTTCGTCAACAGTAGAGGTCTCTTGACATAGACCATTACTTTTATTGGGTTGGGTTTCACTTCTCTCATAAAATTAATTAAGAAAAATGCTAGAAATTTATCTTTACGAATTCTAAATTTACTCTAAATGTATTTGTATGGTAGAATTTGAATTGATGGATTGTAAAATTTACATATAAAATGAATTTGAACCATCAATTTCTTCTTCTAAAATAAATTCTAGATTAATAAAGGTAAATTTGTAATATTATTGATTAATTAATGTTAAAATGAATTGTGTATTTTACAACATTATATTCTTAAGTCTATTTTTAGAGTGTACATTGGCCTCTTTTGAAAAGTGGGTTAAAAGTTATTTTTCATCTTTTAATTCATTTTAGATCATATCATCTTTCATATTTTTTACATATTTTTTTCAAAACATCACATATTTTTTACACATTTTTAACTATCTTTTCAAAACACCACAATTTCAACAATTTCAATATCTTTCAACAGCACTGTAACAGGTTTCAATATCTTTAATCATTTCAACTTGCACTCACTTCAGAACAAAACAAAAAAAAACAAAAAAACCTCAATTAATGGTGATACCTCAATCTCAACACATACACACGTTCCCCATTTTTAACTGACTGACTCATTACAATACAATCCAAACTTTACATAATGGAATCCAAATTTTGCCACAATCAAAATTGTTTTAAAATAATTAAGAACTCACCTCACGTGGTCTCTCCAAAAAAAAAAAACAAAAAAACCTCTCTTTGGAAATACCAATTGGATTTGTAGTAATTCTAACCTTTTATCGCCTCACAAGTTCATTAAATTTTCTCAACTTCAAATTTAAATTTAAAATAATTCTAATCCTAGTAAAAAATAGTGAGTCATTAATAAAATTTTAAAATTTTCTCACAAATTAAATTTGATGAAATCAATCTCTAATTAATAAAATTATTCATAAAAATATTTGATTTTAATTCAATTCAAAATTTCCAATTATATTTTGGGTTACCACATCCCAATTTGCCTGGTGATCCAACGTTTAATACAATTACTAAGGGCTCATTTGGGATTTAATTATTTTATTTGATATTTTGACTATTTTATTTTGGGTATGACTTGTAAATTTATTTTTTTATTTATTACGAAAAGAAATGTAAAAAATATAGAGAGGTAATGTGATGAAAATAAGACAATAAGCAGTTTATTTATGGTGTTGCCAAATAAATATTTTATGAGATGAAAAAAAAATTATGTGTTTGGGATGATTTGTGAATTTTATTGTAGTTAAATAGATGATTGCGAGTGTTAGTTGTTATCTATTTCTATTATGCTTAGGGCTCTTATATTCTTGTACACCTAGGTTTCCTATACACCTAGGTTTTTTGGCCTATATATACAGGCTTCTCCTATTGTAATTGATAGATTGAATATATACAATACATAATATTTTTCTCTTTCTACTATTCTAACATGGTATCAAAGCGAGGTTCTAGTTTCGTGTGTTCATGAGACTGAAGTAGAACAAAACAAGCAGAACCAAAAGCTTTTAAGAGTGGTGTAGTCAGGAAGAGAACCATACAAGCGCTCATAAGGGAAAATATTAGCTGTGACAGGTGTAGGTACACGATTTATGGTGTGGATTAGGGCTGAGCAAGAAATCCGTGAAATCCGTAATCCGATCCAGTCCAGTCCAATCCAGTAGATTTGGATTGGTTTTTTGAATCCGTGATTCGGTTCCGGATTGAAAAATTAAAAATCCATAGTTCACGGATTGGTTCTGGATTGAACCCCACGGTTCCGGATTGGAATCGATCCGGACCATATAGAAATAGTCTATATTTTTATTATACACCTTCTTGCATAGTATCTTCTCTTATTTTATATAAAACTTAAATCCAAACCTAAACTCACATAGTATCTTCTTTTATTATTTTTGTTTGCTAGTTTTTAATGTTAATTTGTAATGGTCTAAATACTTATGATGGAACCAGTTTTCTTATGGTTGTTTAAATTCTAGAATAGTATGTCGCTATTATGAAAAGACATGTTATTATTGTGAAACTAATATGGTGCTATAATTATATTTTTATGAAATTAAAGTATTATATATTTTTTTTTGTTATTTAATTATGTCAATCCGTGGTCCTAAACTGATCCAATCCGTGTTTAAATGGATTAGTTCGGATTGGTTCCATGATTTAAATGGATTGGATTGGTTCCAATTTTTCAGGAACCGTAGATAATGGATTAGTCCTGATTTTACTCCAATCCGGTCCAATCCGAACCATGCTCACCCCTAGTGTGGATGGTAGTGAGGGCAGCTTTCCCCCAAAACTGTTCAGGACAAGAAGATGAGATGAGAAAAGCCCGGGTAGTGTCTAGAATATAACGGTGCTTCCTTTTGGCTCGTCCATTTTGTTAGAACGTGCCTGCACAAGAGCAATGAGATAGGGTACCATTAGCCCGAAGAAAAGACAGAAATTCGGAATCCAAGTACTCTTTAGCATTATCAGAACGAAATATTTTAACAGTACGAGAAAACTGAGTACGAACCATGGTAAAGAAATCATAATAAATCTATTTAAGTTCAGATCGATTTTTGAGAAGAAAAAACCAAGTATAACGAGAAAAATCATCAACAAAAATCACAAAATATCTCGACCCCCCCCCATGGTCAGTGTGGGGGAAGGCCCCCAAATATCTGAATGCACAAGATCAAAAGGAGCAGTAGACATAGAAGTACTGTTATTAAAAGATAAAGCAGGTTGTTTAGCAATTTGACAAGATAAACAATTGACATCTTCAAGACGGACACAACCTAACTAACCACTAGAAACTAAAGTTTTCAAATGACTAAGAGAGACATGTCTTAAGCGACAATGCCAAAGCTGTAAAGAAGACAATGGGGAAATATTAGCTATGAAAGGTATAGGTACAAGATTTATGGTATGGATGGCAATGTGGGCAACTTCCCCGCAAAACTGTTTAGGACAAGAAAATGAGATGAGAAGAGCTTAGGTAGTGTCTAGAATATGACAGTGCTTCCTTTCAGCTCATCCATTTTGTTGAGACGTGCTTGCACAAGAGCGATGAGATAGATTGCCACTTCATACGCCAGCATGTTACTCGGGGCACTGTTCGTCTTCTCTTTGTTACCTTTGCTGAGCAAACCACCGACCTCTTCACCAAAGCTCATCTTCCAGGACGCTTCTCTAATCTTCTCGCCAAGCTCAAGTTACTATCTGCCTTCCCACCTTGAGCTTTAAGGGGGGTGTTAGTTGTTGTCTATTCCTATTATATTTAGGACTCTTGTGTTTTTGTACACCTAGGTTTCCTGTACACCTAGGTTTCTTGGCCTATATATACAGGCTTCTCCTATTGTAATTGATAGATTGAACATATACAATACATAATATTTTCCTCTCTTTCTACTATTCTAACAGTGAGAGAAAAAATAATTAATTGATGTGTAGAATGTAATAGGATTAATTACATTTTAACTCCCTGTAATTTAAACCAAAAACACATTACCTCTCTATAATTAAGAAATACACACTTAACCCTCTTATGATTTGAAGTAAAGTGTAAAACTAACGAATTGAAATGGATTGATAAAATGACATTTTTGTCTTTTTTTTTTTTTCTTTTTCCTTTCATCATCTACCCCTTCATCACTGTATAGTTGACCCGTTTTATCCTTCCCTACCTCTTTTTCTAGCCTATACTCATTATCTCTTCATTTTTATTTATTTATTATTTATTTATTTATTTTGTTTATCGACGAAAGTCATTTGTTATTTATAAGATTAGCACCTATGGGAGTTAATCTCCCTATTTGTAAAATACCAAATGCTTGACCCCTTAATTTAACTTCCTTAAAGAGAATTAAACTCATGACATTTCTCTAAGAACTAAACCCTTAAAAAAATTATGGTAACCAATTAAGTTAAACCTAATTGGTTATCTCATTTCCCATTGATATGTATGTAAGAATTTACGTATGTGGGTGTGTGGATGAGTGGGTCTTCCAACCTAGTTGGCTGTAACAACCATTGTTGTTTTCATGGAAAAAAGAAAAAGGAAAAAAAAAAATGAGAACAGAAAATTATGCAGTTGGAAGCAAACGTGGTGCGCGATTTTTGTATGATATATATTTATATAATAAGATAAGAAGGTTTTTGAAAATGTCCTATACACATTTGTCCTACTAGGACATTTGGATGGTTCAGATCTATTCAAATTACAAAACAATAGCTGTGATATATCCTACGTTCCCGCTTCTCTCTCTTACTTTTTCCTTTTCTCATCCACCCTTCCATGATCCCATGATCCCACCTTTCTCCTTTTCTTTTTATGTTTTTTATTTTCCTCGTTTTTTATTTTTCTCCCTATTTATTTATTTTTTTGTTTTCTCTTTTTTGTTCACTTATTTTTATATTTACACCATGCCTTTAGGCACTGACACAGGCACGAGCATACACTAGTACATATATATTAATTGATATATATATATACATACATAGGAGTATAATATAGGGAGATTGACCAATAAGTCCCATATTTTGGGCTTGTAATCCATATAGTCTCATAATTTTTCTTGTGATCCATTTAGTCCTTTTGGATGTGTAATGATTCATTTGCCAGCCACATTAGAGTATTACATTTGAAAAAAAGTAAGCTAAAGAGTTTTTTAATGTCACATCATACCCGTTACGCTAGAGTGTCACATTTGGGAAAAGTACATTAAAGAGTTTTCAATTTTTTTTAGAGTGTCACATCATACCCGTCACGTTTGAGAAAAGTACACTAAGGAGTTTTTTTTTTTTTTTTGTGTAGTGTCACATCATACCTGTCACGTTGTCACGTTTGAGAAAAGTATACTAAGGAGTTTTTATTTGTTTTGCAGTGTCACATCATACCTGCCACGTTGTCACGTTTGATAAAAGTACACTAAGGAGTTTTTATTTTTTTGAAATACATCATACCTGCCACGTTATCACGTTTGAGAAAAGTACACTAAGGAGTTTTTATTTTTTTTAAAATGTCACACCATACTTGTCACATCGTCACGTTTGAGAAAAGTACACTAAAGAGCTTTTATTTATTTGAAGTGTCATATCATACCTGCCACATTGTCACATTTGAGAAAAGTACGCTAAGGAGTTGTTATTTATTTGAAGTGTCACATCATACCTGCTACGTTTTCACGTTTGAGAAAAGTATACTAAGGAGTTTTTACGTTTTTTTTAAGTGTCACATCATACCTATCACGTTGTCACGTTTGAAAAGTACACTAAGAAGGAATTATTTTTTTTGAAGTAAAATTTTTGAAATGTCATATCATATCTCGTCATGTTGTCACATTTAGAAAAAGTACACTAAAGAGTTTTTAATTTTTTTGGAATGTCACATTGTTAAAGTATCATATTAATATATGTCACATTGAAGTATCACATCATACCTGTTACATTAATAAAAGGGTATAACTGTCTACCAAAACACTACCAAAATAAAAAATAGAATCACATAGAAAGAAACTCTCCACTAATAGGACTTAACAGATCAATAGAAAAAATTTGAGACTAATTGGAGTACTTGTTTGTGAGATGGGATTTATTGGTAAATATCCCTATATAATATATATATATATATATATGTTTGTGTGTTATTTTAATTTGAAAAATTTTGTAAGTTAGAAATGGGTGTGCGTCGGAAATGAAAAATTATTTTGGTTGATTTTGGCCTAATTTGAAAATTTAGTTAAAAGTCAAAAATTGACTTTTAACTTATTTTTGGTCACATTAGAGCATCTCCAATGGTTTTCTAAAAAAACCTGTCAAAGCCATAATATGGCAGGTTTAGCAAAAATGGGTTCTCTAATGGCATAGTATAGCAGCTGCCAAATTTGGCATTTGCCAAATCATGTGTCAAATTTGACAACAATTTTGGCAGCTGCCAAATCTGCCAGCTCACCCAAAACCAACGGCTTTTCTTCATTCCCTCCCTCTCTTTCTCATTCTTTCCCAGAAAAAATCTCCCAAAAATAGATCAATTTTTTTTTAAAACAAAATTCACCATTTTTTTTTTTTAAAAAAAAAAAACACAAAAATCACAAAAAATTTTACATGATTTTGCAATTGCTAAATTTTTTTTGTTTCAAAATTCACCATTTTTTTTTTCTAAACATAATCAGTCAATAACAACAACAATCAAGCAATCTCAAACAAATTTCAAGCAATCTCAACAAATCTCAAGCAAATTTCAATAAATCTAAAGCAAATTTTAAACAATAATTACCTGGATTTCAAGATGCTTGATGCATTTCAGATGATTTCATCTTCGTGCACAGTTTAACTTAGGGTTTCGAGTTATTCTTCATCTTCAATTTAGGGCTTCTACCTCTCTCTATTTAGGGTTTACTTGGGGTTTTTATTTGGGAGGGTTTTGGAGGGTTTCAGAGAGTGGATCAAGATGGAGATAGAGTTGAATCTTGGTTGTTGCTTTGTTTTCTTGAGCTTTTTTTTGGAGAGAGAATGTGAGAATCAAGAGGTTGTTGTGAAGAGGACTGCCTCTTGCGTAGAAAAACAAAGAGAAAGAGGGATCAAAAAAGAAAAGGGGAGAGAGGGAGAGAGAGAGAGAGAGGGGAAGGTATGGATGGAGCTTGGAAGGATCTGAAATGCCACTCAATTATATATGGATGGAGTGAATTATATATATACAATTATATATATATAGGTAAATTTTTTTTTTAAATTTTGTAGTTGTATGTGAATGGTGGGGTGAATAATGTTTATATATATAGATATATATTTTTTAATTTTTTTTAAAAAAAAATCAGGTAAAATGTAAATATTTAATTTTTTTTTGATTTTTTTTAAAAATTCATAAAAGATAAAAATAACCAATAAAAAAATATTCAAAAACCTATATCCAAACATTACCTACAAAATTAGAGGGAAAATCGGTTGAGATTTGCCAAAATAGCTTTGCACCATTGGAGCACCATTGCTATAATTTGGCAAAATAACACTATTCATTACCAAATTATAGCAATAGCAATGTTATTTTAACAAACACCATTGGAGATGCTCTTAGAGCATCCACAATTGGATGGCTAAAATTATTTGTTAAAGTGTCTTATATAACAAAAAATGATAAAAGTGGGGCCCAAAAATGTGTGTTAAGGTATGTTAAGAGTTTGTTAATTATAGAGAGTGAGTGGTGATGCAATGGATATGTTAAGATGTGTGCTAAGATATGTATTAAGTGTCTATATATATAAATAATAAAATAAAATAAATAAATAGCCAAAATATGCCTACAACTCTTCTTCTCAGTTGAGAATATATTTATATATATATATATATATATATATGACAATGTTTTAACAATTTCTTACAAGATTCAGAACTCCGTCTCTCTCTCTCTCTCAAACCGATGCAAAATAGCAAGGATCCGGATGTCTGGCCAGACGACCCCACTGCACTTCCCCCCCTCTCTCTCTCTCTTTCTTTTTTCTCTCTCTCTCGCTGGCTAGAAGGCTTGCTGCAGTTAACAATCAAATTAATAACTGACACTAATGGTTGACATTAACACACCCCTTAATAGCTCCATTGAAGCATCATTTGAGTCTTTCACTAGCCAAAATATTAACAGCTAACACTAATACACCCCTTAACAGCTCCACTGTAGATGCTCTTACTTTTTTATTGTTTTATACATTTAAAAAAAAAAAGAAGGTCAAAAAGTTAACCTTTAATCAATTTTTCAAAATAACCCTTTGTCAACTAAATGTAAGTTGGCCATGATATAGGAGATGAGAGATCAAAAAAACGTGAAAAGAAGAAAAGCAAAAGAAATAAAAGAAAAGGAAAGAAGATGAAAATCTTGTTTTGACTCGTGAGATTAGGATGACATAAAAAATAAAATTTGATAACATATCAAGGGTTGTAATGCCCCCAAAATAATACAATAAATACAACCCATAAGCGGAAGGATAATAGAAATAGCATGCCTTTATTCATCAAAGTTCGTATAAAAAAGATAACACATGTGATATACATTCACAAACTGTTCATCCTGAATCTACAACATGTGTTACAATGATAAAAGAACTGGAAACTAAACAGGTAATCATATTCCAAGTCATTGCTTGGTTACAACAAAAGTGAGCCAAGCTCAAAACAGTTAAAGCCCTTGGCTATACAAAAGAATACAGCAAAAGAAAGAAGCTTTTGCTCCTAAATGTCCCTCCAAACTATTGCCTTGGTGGAGGTATATCACCAATACCTGAAAATGGTTTTTCCCAAATAGGATGAGCCAAAGCCCAGTAGGAATAATTTAACACAATATATGAGATTTAAAAAAGATATAAGTACAATATGCATATACAATGCCTGTGACAAAACATCCACATTTTATATAATCATAAAGTACCAAGTTCATATCTTAATCCATTTTCCTTCAATTCATTTTAATTCATGAACCAATTTCATTATCTTTCAACAACTCAATTGAGATTACAATTCAGTGGTTCTCTAATCAACACAATTACCACACAAACACTTCAATCTGTCATTTTATGAAATTTCATCCGCAGGATCAGTACCTATGTATACGCGCGGTTTCGAGACTTTTACCTAGGACACTCTAGCCAACTTAATTTCAATGGAGTCTATCCTCTATCTCTCCCCAAACATAGAGTGCATCCACTTTCTCCTCCTAAACATCATACATGTATAATGTATTTAAAACATAGTCATATTCAATGATAATCAACAATAGATTAGTTTTGATTCAGCTAATCCTCATATAATTTCTATAACAATTATAACTATCCTCCACCGATAACCCAATACAGATATTTCTAAACAGATATTCAATTTCAAGAGAGATAATTTATTCAAATTTTCATAGGTGTGAGGTATTACATATCCAACTCTACCGTTTATATCAACATTCATCTAATTTCATATTTACAATACCAATTCCATTTATTTGTACAAAATAAATATTTAAACCATTTTAAGGCAAGCTTCATTTCTCCCAAATATTAACCTAAAGGTCAAAATCTACTATTTTTGTCACAATAAATACTTATATTCAAACCCCATAACCCTTTATAACACATTTATCTTAGGAACCCCTCTTTTGATTTTATACCCGAATCCTAGGTTTGTCCATAATACTCCCATAACCCACCATTATTACACAACAACAAATAATTAAGTTAAAAATCATATGAAAGTGTAGAAAATCCCTACCTCAAAGAGAAAAGACGAGCAAGGCAAGGATGAAACTCCAAAGATGCTTAAACACAACTTTATTTGAATAAAAATGAAGATCTTGAGACGCTCTACCTTTTTTTCAAAGATACTAGGGTGGAAAACTTAATGGATCTAGGTAAAAATGTAGAGAGAAGATAAGTGTTAGAGAGAGAAACTCAAGATCTAGGGTTTTGGAGAGTTTTAGAGAGAGAAAGGAATGAAAAAGTGATGTAAAAATGTGGTTGTTACGAATTGATATATACGAAGTTCGCTCGAGCGTGAGAAGTGACGCTCGAGTGTTAGACACATTGTTCGGTTCGAGCGCAGAATGCACACTTCCAGAAGTTTCGCAGACGAAAGATATCGCTTGAGCTCAATATTGGGCGCTCGAGTGCCCATCCGCTCAAACGTAGGAAATGCCGCTCGAGCGTAGAATACACTTTTCCAGTATTTGCAGGTCTGCAAAAATACTGAGAGTTTGCAAAGCCCTTTCGAACGCAAGAATGGTCGCTTGAGCGGAGGAGCAAAAATTTGGGCAACAAAGGTTTGGAAAATCAAGTAATCAACCTGTTCTAAACACACGACTACAACCCAATAACCATATTTAAGGAGGAATAAGGGGAAAAACGATAATAAACAACATTCAGAAACCGTAAGCCTGAGTTCAGAATGTAACAAGAGTCGAGTTAAAATCGGAATCGCTGCAAGGGTAATATAGACTTTTACGAATATTGCTAATAGAGGTTTTGTTTGAGAAGTTGGTTAGTTTTTTGGCTAGTTTAGCTTGAGGCTGAACTTTTTAACTTTTTTGACTTTTGTGAATAAAAAAGTGAAATAATTATGATTTAGATATGACATTTTGTTTTATTATTTTTTAGTCTATTTTATCTTTTTGTGACTATTTTAGTTAAAAAAACCTTCCAAACCAATATGCCAAAAGAGAGCAGAGTTTATCTTTGTACTTCACTCCAAATCACAAGGAGGTTATGTAGTATATTTTTAAATCACAAGGAGTTAATAGTGTTTGAAAAATGTTTGGGGGCCCAAATTTTGTACCTCAAAAGTTGGCTCAGCCATTTGAGCCACAAAATTTGGGCCCCCTACCATTGTTGATAGTGTTTTTGAACTAAACCACATGGAGGTAAATGTAATTAACACAATGTAATATTTTGTTTTATTGATTATTTTAATCTTTTTTGTCTTTATTGATTATTTTAACCAAAAAAAAAAAGTAGTTCCCAAACACGGCCTAAAAGAAATCAAAGATGCAATCTGAGACGATGAGGTGGTAAGATAGTGGGGCCAACTTCTGAGGCATGCGGAGCATAAGATTATTATTCACTCTACCAAACAACCCAATGGCGGAAAAGTAACCCGGGAAGTAGCCTTTTATTTGTCAAATCCCTCAAATCCTTTGAATTTCAAAAATTTTCGAGTGTTCCCCCAAACCAAAAAGTGGCTAAAAAACTACTGTCAAAACTTCGAAACCCAAAACCACAAAATCAAAAACCCAAAATCTAACCCGCACAAACTTCAAACTTCAAATCAAAACTGTCGAATTAAAAAGATTCTTAAACCGCGCAAAACAGAATTAATTTTTGAATCTACAAAAATGGCGGCACACATGTGAGAGATACAAAAATCTCTCTCCCCCCCTCTCCTCTTCTCACTACAAAACAGTCTTTCTCATCAGTAGTCCCAGTTCACTCGCATCCTTAGCTGCCCCTCTCTCTCTCTCTCTCTGTTCGTCTAAATTCTAAACAGAGACTGAGAGATAGCAATGGCGGATCAAGAGAACTGCGTACGAGTCACGCGACTGGCGAAGAAGAGGGCCGCCCAAGGAATGGCCGGATCGGAGTCTCACAAACACCATCAACCTCCAACCAAGAAGCGGGTCGTTCTGGGTGAGCTTACGAACTTGTCGAATGTGCCGGCGACGAGGGATCTGGGTTCGGAGCCGAAGAAGCCGAAGTCCAGGGCTGCGAAGAAGGTCAAGAAGGCAGTGACCACATCGACGACTACGACGAAGGATATTGATTCCAAATCTGAAGATCCTCAAATCTGTGGCGCTAATGTATCTGAGATATACGAGTATCAGGACGTTGATTCGAAATCGGAGGATCCCCAATTATGTGGTGCTTATGTATCTGAGATATACGAGTATCTTCACAACATGGAGGTTAGTGTAGTGGGTGGTTTTTATTTATTTATTTTTTAATATATAATTTCGTTTTGGTTTTATTGAAAATGGGTACGTTTAGATTTAAATAATAGGTAAAGGGTTTAGTGTCAATGCCAATAATTTGTTCAATTTGATTGCTCATTTCATGTAAATTTATGGGTTCTGATTGCTCCGTTCATGTAAATTTATGGGTTTTGATTACTCATTTCATGTAAATTAATGGGTTTTGATTGCTTATTTAGAAGGAGGCGAAGAGGAGACCATTGCAAGATTACATTGAGAAGGTCCAGAAGGATGTGAGCCCTAACATGAGGGCAATTTTGGTGGATTGGTTGGTGGAGGTTGCAGAGGAATACAAGCTTCTCTCTGATACTCTGCATCTATCTATCTCTCACATTGATAGATTTTTGTCAATGAATGCTCTCAGCAGGAAGAAACTCCAGTTGCTCGGTGTTTCTTCAATGCTCATCGCATCGTAAGCTCTCTGACTTCTTAAACTGCTTGATTTTTTTTGTAAAGATAATCATTTTGGATGATTGGTACTTAAATTTCCTTGTTCAATCTTGATGAGCAGAAAGTATGAGGAGATCAACCCTCCAAATGTGGATGAATTTTGTTACATAACCGACAACACATACACAAAGAAAGAGGTGGTAAAAATGGAGGCTGACATACTCAAACATCTCAAGTTTGAAGTGGGCAGTCCCACAATTAAGACATTTTTAAGGTATTACTGCATTGTCAACATACAGTACTTCTTTTCATCGGTGATCTTGCGATTCAATTGCCTAATTAATGTTGCCTTCTTGCTTGTTGATTTTTTCTTTTTCCAGAAAATTCACTGCTGTTGCTCAAGAAGATTACAAAGTAAGCTCAACTCTCTCTATTGTGTGTGTGCATGTGTTGCCTATTTTGCTTGCTGATTTTTGTTATTGACTTGTTGGGTGGTTATTAATGTTCTTGTTCTTATGCAGATTCCCAATTTGGAGTTGGAGTTCTTGGGTTATTACCTAGCAGAGTTAAGCTTGTTGGAGTATGGCTGTGTGAAATTCTTGCCTTCTTTGGTGGCTGCATCTGTAGTATTTCTTTCACGGTTTACAATCCAACCAAAATTACATCCTTGGGTAAGAGCCTACTTTTGAATACTTCAAGTCTCAGGCTCATGATTAAGCTCTTGATTAGCAAGCTGTAAATTGATCTTATGTCCTTTTACAGAGTTCGGCCCTAAATTGATCTTATGTCCTTTTACAGAGTTCGGCCCTGCAACATTTCTCTAGTTACAAACCCGCTGACCTAAAGGAATGTGTTCTTATCATACATGATTTGCAATTAAGTAAAAGGGGAGGTTCTTTGGTTGCAGCAAGAGATAAATACAAGCAGCATAAGGTATATACATGTTTTTGAACTTGTTATTGGCATAGTAGTGAATGGTCATTTTTAAAAATGGCTATCTGATTGAAATTTAATGATTTTCTTGGAACAGTTCAAATGCGTCTCAACATTGTCCTCTCCTCAGGAGATACCAAATTCTTTTTTTGAAGATGTTAAAGATTCATAGTGAGGGTTAGGAGAATTAGTTGATCTTGCTTGATTGATGGGGAGATGATTGTCTTGAAGAATGTTCTTGCATCGGAAGGTTAGCTAATTCAGAAAATTCTCACTGGTTAATCGTGTTTGATAATTGCTGGTCGTTTTGTCAATTTGGTTGTTTTGAGCTGCTGGTGTGATCAATTTCTGCTGGACTTAAAAACGAGGGCATGAATGGCGTTGCTGAGACAATGGTTACTAATATTAGTGTGGTAGTTCTTTGTGACATGTTTAATTTGTAATCATTGGACAGTAAAGTGTGGGACTTTGTTAGCATATGGTTCATTACTTAATAGTTTCTGATTAGGTAGTCTCATGACCTTTTTTTAATCTTTGGAATCTTTGATTTAGATTTTTCTCATGTAAACTCAAAAATTATTATAAAATAACATCTGACAACAAGAGCATCATACAGCATAATGGTGAGAGATGTTTATTACAAATTTGTTTTTGTTGTGAAGACGTGATTTTCAAATTATTTCTACTTACAAAATCTCAAACTAGGTGAATGAGGCAATCAGAGGAAAGATTCCCCTTACTTAAATTGCTAGTGGTTTGTTAGCGGTATTGTTTGCTTATGTGAATTTAGGGAAAAGGTGAAATTTATTTTGATATACATAATGTTTGGGAAGCTTCAACCCAAATTTTTTATCTCATTTTTTCCACTAAAAACAAAAGTTTTACAAAACCAAAAAAAATACATCCAAACAAAATATCACATCCAACCCCATAATCATTTCACTTTTTCTCTCACAAACATCACATCCAACCACATAAAAACTCAACTATCTTCCCAAACACTAAAAATTTTTTATCTCATAAAAACCTACATCTCCTAAAATCTACATAAAAACTCACTTCCCAAACACCATCCTTGTTTCATTTATATTTTACTCTTTCCTCCTTTATAGCCAACCAACACAATCTTCCAAGGAAGAATTACCACTGTCAAAGTAACAAGATCATAACTAGAGAATTTCTTGAATCTTGGATTGAGAGTGCTTCTGTAAAGTATTGAATTCTTTACAATTTTAGACTAAGCTTACCTGTGCTTTTCTCCTAGTGGTGCCGCCCAAATTATGCCATTTTAGCACCATAAGTCAAAAAGAAAATATCAACACATGTAACAAGCAAGATCCTATTAGCGTGCATTAGATGACAAATTTAAGCATTGTGTATCCATACTAATATTATAATGAGTATTCTAATTAGGTGTTAACTTGAAAATAAAATTGTTAATACTATTTTTTTATTTTTTTAACTAGTATTCAAGAAAATTCATTTTTACTATTTACACAACTTTTATGCTTAGATTAACAGAAAGTTATTTATATAAAATTCATCAATAGATTGTTTCATTTTTAGGACTTTTTGATATTATTTTGGAGAAATATCAAATAATTTTTAATTTTCTAATGAAATTTCTATTGAGTCTTATTAACCCGACTTAACTCTCTTAAAGTAGGACTTATTTGAGATTTTTCCTATTATTGTTTTCTTCCTATAGCAAATGATTTATACTATATATATATATAATAATAATGAAAGAATTTTAATAGTCTATGTTTGATATTTGGATGAAATTGATTGGGATTATGAGTATGATGAGATTTAGTGACAAATTATGTAAATGTTTTCATTAATAGATGATTTTATTATTTTGTAGAGTGAGTGCAAAATAAATTTGAACTTCTAATTCTAAGATACGATTAATAATACCATTGTATGACTTTGGTCACAAGTTAGTTTTTATCATCAAACATTATTTATTGGGGACCAAAATTGTTAATTCATTCTCATGGTTTATGGAGATGATCACACATGAGATTAGTGCATGCATAATGTTATAATAATTATCTAAATATATCATTTTATTTTATTATTTTAATGTTTGAGTGTAAGTTGCCAATATACCATAACTAAACAGTAATGGTTGAGAGTCACAATTTTTGTGGCTCAAATGGTTTGAAATTGTCAAAATAGCGTCGTTTTGTTTTGACAATTTCAAACTATTTGAACCACAAAAATTGTGGGCTTGTTTGGTTTGTTTTTGAGAGAGTTGTTTTTGAAAAAAATTTGGGAGAGTTGTTTTAGAAATTTTTTTGGTTTGTTTGGTTGTATATTTTGAGAAATTTTTTTTTTGTGGGAGTTTGGGATGATTTAATATTTTGGAAGAATTCAGTAAATATGTGTGAGAGAAAAAGTAATTGAGAAGGAGAGAGGAGAGAGAAAAAGTGATTGATTGATGTGTAAGAGAGAGAAGTGATTTTAAAAATTGTTTAAGAAAAATCTCAAACCAAACAAATTTTGAAATTTTTTTTTCTAAAATTCATCTCCTAAATTCAAACCAAACAGGCCCTGTGACTTTCAAGCATTTTTCATAACCAAAATGGTAATTTAATACGACAGAAAAATGTAGCAAACGTTGCAATTTGTTAAAGAAGGCACACCATTACCAAGAGGGCAGTGCAAAAGAATTGACCACTCAAAATTGTATGAAAAATGCCGTGTTTCAATGCTCCAACTGATGAATTCTTGAGATTAAAATACAAAAACTGACTATTGCACTCAGATGATGTTACGTTGGTTAGTAGGGTTTTCTATCCTATCCTAGCCCAATCAGCTATAAAAAGCAAACATTTCTATATCAGACAAACATGTACAACCCACATAAATATAACAAAAATAAAAGCACAAGAGCCAAGATATCTACACATATATACATATATTAACCTAAAAATTGAACTTGAGGAGAGAGAGAGGAGAGAGAGACCCCTGTTTTAAGGGACTGAAAGCAAGCTGAAAAGCAAAAACACCCAGGAAAGTTCTCGTGAAGCATAAAGAATGTATAAAGTAATGCAATAAAAGTGTCCCATCGTTTGCAGTGTCCTTGTTTACAGGGGTGTATGTATATCATCTATGCACTCAACTCACAGCTACTTCATACTGTATCAAATTTGCCTTGCCTTTCTCTCTTCCCCTCCCTCTCTGGAGCTAAACCCATTCTCTGTTCTTTTCTCTCTCTCTCTCTCTCTCTCTCTCTACAAAACATGCAATTGAAGCACTCTATGCAGGTGGGTTGGTTGCAGAAGCCAATGGTGTTGGTTTTGCTTCTTCTTCTCTCATTCTTAGTCTCTGGTGAGGATGACAAAGTGGTTGATGTTGTTGACACGAAAGATGTAGCACCAGAAAAACAAGAGACGGAACAGAGAGAGCAACAGCATCAGGTAAACCAGCAATGGAGGCACTCATTGGATGTTTTCTACTCCAGCAAAAGGAGAGTTCCAAATGCTTCAGACCCTCTTCACAACCGTTGAAAGCTTCTTGATGAAGCTTTATTATCATGGAGTATTTTGTGTTCTTGTAAGATAAAAGAGAAGCTAGCAGAGTAGGAAAATGTGAAATGGGAATGGCAAATCAATGAGCTGTAAACAAAAAGAGTAATTATAAAATGATGGAGTTGGGAATTCGGTGTAAATGAGAATTATGTTTTAAATTAAATTATAGTTTTTGCTTTATACATTTACGTTTTCTTAATTTGATAATTGCTTTTTATTATTATTTCTTAGCCTTATGGATTGTTTGGAATGCTCTAAATAAGTACATTTTTTAACTTTGTATAAAATATAGATTGAGTTTGAAGTGGTATGGTAAAGGAGTGATGTGATTTAAATAAGATGATATAATTTAAATAAAATAATAATTTTTTAATTTTTTTAAAAGATTTCAAACCTAGCTAAGTCTATTAAAAATTTATTTTAATGACTTTGATCAAACATTCATCAATTACTTTTCACATTTTTCTCTTGTTTGATTAGTATCAGTGAAGTTGTAGTGCTATCTGTTAGTCTGATGTGAAAAGGATGGATACTTTATATATATACACTGGATGCAGCATTAGTCCATTGGTCTGCGCATTTTGTCAAATGATGGTTGCGTATGGGGTGCTGTTTTTCCTCGTAAATTGCATGAATGCTTTCTACTTTTGCCTTTTTTTCAATACAGAAATAATACATTCATGTAATTTGAAAGCTCAAAAAGAATAGGAAAATTTAGTCATAAATTCCTTTTTATCTTCCTTTCATTGTTAAAAGGATTAAGAAAAAAATTATACTTTTTAAACCTCTTCATAATTATAAAATCTTACATAAAAGATAAAATTTATTATTTAAATATTTTATTAGACTATTATACCCTCAACTAAATTATGATTTATTATTTAAAATTATACTTTCTACAGCCTCTCTTGAATCTCCATTGTTGTCTCCATCACTCTCCCTCTCCCTTGCTCCTGAATCGCCTTCTGCAAAAACATCTCGCTCTCTCCCGTCGCAATCAACCGATCGATCGTCGATTCATCCGTCTTTTCACCTGTCACTGTGTAGTATCGTCGTTCAACTGTCTCTTTGTACTCAGCCGTGATTAATTGTCGGATATCTGTGAAACAATTCATCGAATCGTTCAGTTTTTTGCGGAGGCCGTTCACGACCGAGCTGCGTGTGCGGTTTGAAGAGCTTCCGGTTAAATCTCTGCAACATCTCAACAGTAGTGAGAGTCGCATAGTTCTTATCGGCAATCAATTTGTAGGTCTCCTCCGATTGGACCTCGTAAACGAACTCGTGACCTAGAAACCCTAGTTCGCCAATGCAATCACATGAGAAGGGGACATTGACTCTGGAATCGCGCTGAATAGAGTCTGGATTGGTGATTTGAGGATTGTAGATTTGGATTTGGGATAGTGAAGAGGAAAGTAATTTGGATATGTATGTGAGATTCGATCCGTCCCAAACGTAATACGAAGCTAATGCGTTGCATTGTTGTTGTTCACTACTGCATTTGGAATCTACTCCAATGGAAAAGAGGATGATTTGAGTTTTGAATATATATATATATATATATATATATTTGTGTGTATGAGTGTTGTTGAACACATGTATTATTTTCATTGAGATTTGTGATTGTTGATGGAGTTTTAGAAGTGTTTCTTCTCAATTAAATATGTTGATTTGTTGATTAATTTGTTTTGTTTTTGTTTGTTTGTTTGTTTGTTTTTTTTTTTTTTGATTTATTTTTGTTGTTTTTGATCTAATTTCATTTTGCTCTGTTTTTTTCATTTGACAGAACCAGAGTAAAATTTTACTTTTATACAGAGTAAAATTTTACTTTTGTGTAGAGTCTCACAATTTACTTATTTTTCAGAGTAAAATTTTACTTTTATACAGAGTAAAATTTTACTTTTAGTTTCAGAGTGTAAAATTTTACTTTTATTCAAAGTAAAATTTTACTTTTATACAGAGTAAAATTTTACTTTAGTTTCAGAGTGTAAAATTTTACTTTCATACAGAGTAAAATTTTACTTTAGTTTCAGAGAGTAAAATTTTACTTTCATACAGAGTAAAATTTTACTCTGAAATACATAGTGAAGATGGCTTAATAGGAGAGCTGATAGATATGAGGGTAATATAGTAAAATAAACAAGTTTTAAAATATCAGGGGGTTTTGAAAGTACTTATATAATTCTTGTCCTTTTGAAAGACAAATTAGATAGTGAGGGGGCTATCACCAAATCCCCCAAAAGAATATTAATGATGTAGAAAATAAAAAAATAAAAATAAAATCAAAATATCATACCACATGAGATTTAAACACTAATTAAAATTATTAGAATTCTTAATTTAGAGTTTTTAATCTTTTTTTTGTGGATAAATTACAAATACACTCCCTGAGGTTTACTTAATATGAATTGTCCCTGTGATTTGAAAAGTTACAAATATACCTCCTTGTCAAAATTTTTTATTTAACAGAATTAATTAAAAAAATGAAAATTTTAACTGTTCACCTATATAATAATAAAATTTTCTGAATTATTAATTGAAATAAAATTTTAATATTATTAAAAACTGTTAATTAACTTAATAAATTATTAATAAAAGGACTTATTTGTTGTGAAATTAAAAATCTTAAAGGGTACAATATAATTTTTAGAACTACAGAGAATAATTTATAATTTAAGTAAACATCCGGGAGTGTTTGTAATTTATCCTTTTTGTTTTCAATATTTGTAGTGTTTACATTCTCTTTTTTAAAATTTGGGTAAATTAGCTGAGATTTTTTTTTTGTTTGTTTAAAATAGATTCTCTTTATATTTGAAAAATTATATTATTTTATTTGAGATTTATAAACTTATTATAAGTTATTCTTTGTGGGTTCGTTTGGGATGTGTGTTGACTTTTTTTGATTTTTGTGAAAGAAATAATAAAATGATGAGAGTTTGAATGTGACATTATCTTATTGAGTTAAAAAGCTTATTTTATCTTTTTTATGGTTATTTTAACCCCAACTCACCTCAACTCGTCTTCCCAAATGATGATTGAATTGCTGATCATGTCCTTAAATTTTCTAAATGAACATTTATCTTTTTTCTTACTATTTTTTCTTCTTATCATCATAATTACATTCTACAATTTCTCAGCATTAAATTTTATCGAACATATTCTTATTGAGTGATGATATACAAACATAAATTTTGTATATAATTTTCAAACACAATAATATAACTTAATAATGACATTTCACTTTAAAACAAAACATTCAGAAACATGATTTATATTTATAACAATATTACTATCATAATATTTGTATCATATTTTTTGTATAAATTTTTATATATGAATATAATTTTTTGTTTTTATTTCTACCATTATATCTAGATTAGATCAATTTAATTTAGATATATTTAAAAATTATAAAATTAGTTCAATTTTTTTTTAAAAAAATCCATTAAATATAACAAAATAATTTAAAAAAAAAAAATCACAAAACATTATTTTCTTAAGTATATCTAGATTATATGTATCTTAAAAAATATAAAAAAGAAAATTACTTAAAATATTAAAAAAATCAATAAAAATAAAAAACACAAAAAATAAAAATAAAAAAGCTCAATTTTTTGAATGAGTTAAACTAAAGAAGATGATTATTATTTTTTTAAAAATGACATGAATAAAATATATGTATTATTTTATTATTTTATATGTATAAAGGTTAATAATCAAATATGTCATTTTAATCTGATAGAAGGTAAATATAATTTTTCAAATATTAAAAGAGAATCTATATTAAAAATAAAAATCTCAGAGGGTGTCAGTATAATTTACTTTTAAAATTTTTTGCTTGTAAATTTGTCTTTGTGTGTGCGGTTTTATTTTTTCTTTGCTTTTAAAATTCCTTTTCTGATGCATGTTCTTAGAGTATATAAAGAAATTTTAAAAATTTTTTTTTTTTGTACATTTTAGTATAAAAAAATGTAATAAAATATATAATATTTTTAATTATATAAAACATTGATGTTCATAATGTAGCTTTTACAATGTATGTTGACGAAGTGACGCCGAGTTTTTGGTTAAAAAAGTAAAAAAAAATAAAAAAAATTAGGTTAAATAAATTAATAAGACAAAATGTTACATTTAAATTATAATTATTTATTTTTTTCTTACAAAAATCAAAAAAATAAAAAAAAGCTAAACAAACTTATCCCAAACTAAAATATTTAAAAAACTAAAAAGACAACTAAAAAAATCCATTATCAAACGACAACTTAAAATCTATCCGGCTCAATCTTAACGTCATGAATTGACATAGAGACTGTGTTTGTATGCCTTTGTAAAATTATGATTTTAAAGGCATAATTTTCAAATCATTTTTTAAAATTCATAACTAAATATATAATTTAAAATTATTCAAAATTTAATTGAAAAATTAATTTTAAAATTCATAATCAAATACATAACTCAAAACTCAATTTAAAACTCTTTTGATTCGTTTGGGATGTAGGTTGACTTTTTGACTTTTTTTCGCGAGAGGCTAAAAAGTTTCGTTTGGGATAGACTTTTTGCCTTTTTTGACTTTTGTGAGAGAAAAAATGAAATGATTATAATTTGGATATGATATTTTGTCTTATTGACTTTTTAGCATATTTTGTTTTTTTGTAACTATTTTAGCCAAAAAGCCTCAAACTTTTTCATGTCAAACGAGCACATAGTGTTGAAGATGGTTAGTAAATCGATTGTTAAATTATTTTATAAAAAATCTAAAAATAATAATTTCTATATTTAAAATATATCTAAAACAAATATATTCTTTTTTTTTCCTTCCAAATAACAGGTTGCAATTGAAAAAAAAAAATTACACTATTTCAATCAATCGACTGGACATCGGGGAGAATGTCTTGGTGGATGACAAGGTAGACCCTATCCGCTCTTTTAAAATTTTAAAATTCTTTTCAAAGCACTTTTCACAACTCATAATCAAATAAATTTTTTCTTTTCAAAACTCAACTCACAATTTCACACTCAAATCACAACTCTAAAAGAGAATCACAATTCCAAAACTAAACCACACGTAACCTAAGTGATTCCGGAAAAGACCCTCTCATATTTAAGTTAAGAGTAAACTTATTTAAATTAGGGCAAATTACACAAATAGTCCCTATAGTTTGGCGCTTGTGTCACTTTGGTCCCCGACTTTTCAATTGTGACACATTTGACCATGAATTTTGAATCTTGTTCCAAATAAGGACAATTGAATATATAATTAGATTTTTCAAGGGTAAAATTGTTAATTTGATAAAATTTAAACTAATTTGACAAAAATAAATGTCAAACAAATATTTTTGAATTTTTAAAAATTATTTCTACCTACTAAAAATAAAATTATGTAAAATTGATAAATCTTTTAGACATTTTTTTTTTCAACCGTGATTGGTATCTCGAAAAGAGCCCCCCCCGGAATCCCCCGAATTTGAAAAGAAGAAGAAAGAACAAAAAGGAAAAAAAAGGAAAGAAAGAAGAAGTGGAGGGGCCAACATCAACCAGAAGAAGAAAAACAAGAGAAGGAAGAAGAAGAAGAAGAAGAAGAAGAAGAAGAAGAAAAAGGCAGAGGCGGAGGAGGCGGAGGCGACGGCGGACGAGCTGCGACGAGGGACAAGCGACGAGCTGCAACGATTGGCCGACGAGCTGTGACGATCGACCGACGGCGGAAGCGGAGGGGCCCTCTCTTCTCTCCATTCCCTCTTCCCCTTCTCTTTCTCTTCTCCTCTCTTCTTTCTCTCTTCTCTCCCTCTTTCTTCTCTGTTTCAGACCTGCATACAGGAAAAAAAAGAAAAAATAATAAATAAACTGCCCAAAACGACATCGTTTTGGGCAGTCGGAGGATTCGGGGGGGCAAAATTCGGGGGAAAAATCAATTTTTTTTTTTTACCAAATTAATTTTTATTATGTATTTGGATGATGATCATGTAAAATTAATTTTAAAAAATTAATCATGTAATTTTTATTAATTTTACATAATTTTATCATTGGTGGATAAAAATAATTTTAAAAAAATTAAAAATATTTTTTTGACATTTATTTTTGTCAAATTAATTTATATTTTATCAAATTGACGATTTTACCCTTGAAAAATCTAATAATATTTTCAATTGTCCTTATTTGGAACAAGATTCAAAATTCAGGGTCAAATGTGTCACAATTGAAAAGTCAGGGACCAAAGTAACACAAGTCCCAAACTATAAGAACTATTAGTGTAATTAACCCTTTAAATTATGACTCATTCACACTTTGTTACTTTAAATTTTTAAAAATCAACAGTTGTCTCTTTTAAAATATTATTTTATTATAATTAACCTAATGCACACCAATGCACTCCTAACTTTAGTTAATTATATATATATATATATCTATTATATGGATAAATTCTAGGAAAAATTATTTAGAAGTCCTATTAGGGAGACTTGTGCTACATTTGGTCCCACAAAAAAACTTATGTTCCCATAAGTCCTATGAGAAGTTTCTTGACATATTTACCCTCAATATTAGTTGTTAATATCATAATTAATAATAAAACCATATATAGGGAAATTGATATAAACGTAACGTAACGTGACACCTACATAAACGTAACGTGACACCTATACGTAACGTGACATCTACATAAACGTAACGTGACATCTACATAACGTAACGTAATGTGACACCTACATAAACGTAACGTGACACCTATATAAACGTAACGTGACATATCTACATAAACGTAACGCAACGTGACACCTATATAAACGTAACGTAACGTGACACCAATATGAACGTAACGTGACACCTACATAAACGTAACGTAACGTGACACCTATATAAACGTAATGTGACATTTACATAAACGTAACGTAATGTGTCACGTTACGTTTCGCAAACTTAATAAATTTTTATTTTTTTAATCCGTTTGTTTTGAAATAGATATATAATCTTAATATATTTTTATTTTGTATTATTAATTGTAAAATTTTAAAAATTATTTATTTTTTGAATTTTTTTATTTTTTTTATATAAAAAAATCAAAGAAAACATAGACATTTAAACATAGGCATTTATTTGACGACGACGACGACGTTGTTGGCAGCTTCTGTAGAATTGCAATTGAAAAATAAGGAAGTTCATTTCTCAATGCTTGAAAGGACAAATAAAATAAATATTTAACGCTTGCATGAAAAAATAAAAAAAATAGCCTCCAGGTGCCGTCACTTTGGTGCCGGTGGTATTCCCTAAAATTATCTCAGAGTGGATGGAAAACTTGACATTAGAACCATTATCTTGCTTTCCATTCGGATAGGAGAGAGAACGTACTATGACGGCGAAGAAGCAGATTGATATCAATTCGGTGGTTGGGAGTGAGAGAGAGAGAGGGAAGGTGTGAAAATGGGGGGTAAAAAGATTAGGATCTTGTGGAATACATTCTTATGAAAATAGGACTTGAGGCTCTATAAGAAATTACACAGGACTTAGTCTAGCATAAGGTTCTGAAAAAGGACTTATAAATAAGTCTCCCTAAATTCTACTATGTACACGCCAAATTATATTTACCTCTAAGTTATGTCATTTTATTTTAAAGTTATGATTAATTTTTTTTTTTAAAATTATGATCTTATATTAGTTATGAGTTTTTATTATGTCTCATGTGTTGTTTGATTATGATTTTTTTTATTATTTTAGTTATGATTCAAAAAATGAAATTATATCATTTTTTTCTTTAATTATAAGGTGTATATGGTACATATGTAGTTTTACAAGTAGATTCAATGTGGATTAATCTTTCTATATTTTTATCAAAATTTTATTTTACTTTTTCAATTTTTTGTTATGACAATTAATTTTTATATTTTTAATCAAATTATAATATTATTCACTTCATTTGACAAAAATAACTAATTTATGAAAAATAACATTTAATCACATGCGATATTAGGTTTGAAAATAGTGTTCAGTGTAATCTTTCTCATAGTTTTAAGGTCTCTTTTGATAACTAGATTAAAGTTAGCTTATTAACTTTTTTTATTTATTTTTAAATCACATCACTTCTCTATTTTTTTAAAAAAAAAAAAATAAAAAAAATAAATTTTTAATCCACTTCCCAAAATCATAATTTTTATATGATTTGAGGTCTCGTTTTTCAACTATACATTTTAGTTAAAAAGTCAAAAAATCACCATAAATTATCAGATCACTCTCTCTATTTTTTTACATATCTTTTTATAAACAAAAATTAAAAATTTACTAAAATAACGCATTTCTAAACCAGGCCCGAAATCGAGGTAGAGGGAGACTGGGCGGATGGGCCGCTGTTCTGGTTCCTGTTATCATATGAGGAGAAGAGTTCTTTGTCAGTATATAAATGGTTGAAATTATTTTTGTGTATCCCTAATCTAAGGAAGTCGTCTTCCCTCCAAACGGAGAGACAACAATTTTGACATAACTCGTATTGAACAAAATTTCGACTTACAAACAAAATATTATTTTCTACCCATTTTTTTACTTCTTCATTTAAGAAAGGAAATGTATTAAAGGGGCTAGTATATGGGGGCCTCTCTCTTTTGTAATGATCCCTCGAAAATATTTTTAATTAGGGGTATTTTGTGACGTAATCGGTGGGACAGCTTTCTTTGCAGAGTGCAAAGAATTGTTCCTCCATTTCTACTTCTGCAAGTATTTCCCTCCAGAGTTCGTCTCTGTTCTTTGAGGGACTTTTTCCCTTAGATGAAAATTCTCCCCATTCGAGGAACTCGCTCCCTTTTTGTATATACTGTTGACTTGCTGTTGGCGAGTGGAGTTTTTCTATATTTGGATGATAGATCCTCCCGTTGGTTTCAGTGAGATCGAAAAATCTCGGGTTGGAGGTTTGGATCTTTTTCATGCATTGAACCATGGCATAAAGGTGAGGGTTTCCATCTTCGTGGAGCTCCCTTGCGACAAGTATGTAGTATGGCTGACAGGCTAGTTGAAGAAGGGATTGGAGGAATTCTAAGAGTTGTTCTTTTGGGCATGGGCATTGTGGGTAGGTGAGGAAAATATTCTTGGCATAAAAACGGAAAGAGACTTGGCGAGGCATTTTGTAGTGGTAAACAATGAACTCATACCAGCCGTACAAGGCCTCCCTATTAGTTAAAAAATCTAGTATGAATGGTGTGAGTGGTGTGACTGGGAGGGCGCTGTACTAATATTACCAGCGCCCCCCCTCCCGCTGATCTGGGCCGTCCATTGCTGTACTTATGGATACGTGTATGGATGTGGTTAAAAGGAAGTCATACTCGGGCCTAGGTGTGAGTGGTGTGAGTAATTTTGATTCCTTTGCCAGATAGTGCTATATACGTGTTGCTTTTCTGGTGGTTTGTGTGGCTGTAAAGCAAATATTTTTGCAAAATGATAGACATAAAGCAAAGACGGGAAAATAAATGTGTTTGAATTATTTTAAATGGGGAATCTTCATCCTTATACGCAGGCCACTTTGGCTATATATTTGGTACCAGAAAACATTTTATGGCAGAGAGGAATATGCTTTTGCAGTGGGATAGCTATTGTGGTGAAGTTGTTTTCCGGTTCCTTGTTTCGTCCCTCCTTTTCTTTTTGTCTTTTTATTTATTTATTTATTTGGTATACAATGTTGTACTCCTTAGAAGAGTATCCTGAGAATTACAGGTAGTTCACGCAAATGTGTGTAAATCGCTTTTTGACGTGACAAATAGGACTGTGGGAAAAGAGCTGGCGGTCAACTCTGGTAAAGTTTGTTCCGGTGTACGAGGAGCATAGGGCAAATATATCAAAGCCAAGGTGTCTGAACAGAAGGGTTAACAGAGATAAGAGAATCTGTAGAATTTGTAGGATAAAAGATTTGGAGTGTTTTATAAAAAAATGGAAGGAATAGGAAGCAGCCAGTATCGGACCCCCTTGCGTACCGGAGGTCAAGGACACCGGCGGCCAGTGGATAAAAGCGGAGTTACCGTGGTCGTGCACCTTTTAAGGCGGTGTATGTTCGTCGATGGTACGTTCAGAATATTCCCCGATATATTAAGAATACTAGGAGGGGAGTAAGGAAGTTGCAGCTGTACGATGAACAATTAAGGGACGTTAAATTTGACAATAAAGGTGTGGTGAGATTGCTTAATGGTATTGAGCTGGGTAATAAGAGATGTGACCGCCAATCAGACAAGATTGTAGTTTAGGGTATAAAATTAATTGAGAATGTTCAATTGGGACAAGATGCTAAAGACAAAGCTGTGGTCTACCACGTTTTGTTTTTCGTCATAAGCGATAATAGTCCGTCAGATTCCGTTCCTACACTTTACAAGATATTTATTGGAGTTGGCGAGGGTAATCCTCAGACCTGGATTGTTGATCCTAACCAGTCTGATCGGTTTCAGATGCTAAAGAAAATGAGATTCAAGCTCGTTGGTGGCAAGCACAAAAAGTACGGTTGTCACAGGATAGAAGTTGTCGACCGGTTCTTCTCAATTAATGTTTGGACGGACTACAAAGATACGCTGTTTGGAAATGTTGGAAGTATTCAGAAGGGTGCCATATATTTAGTGGCTGCTACTGTTAGTGGAAAAGAATGCAAAATTACTTTAAGGAGTCAAATGTATTTTAAGACTATTTAGAATTATAATTTTTTATTTTATTTTATTTGTAATGTTCAGGTTTTGAATGGAAGTGGACGATATAAAAACTGGTGTTGTTGAAGGTGTTTCAGCAAGTGATTTCAGTTGTATTGAACTTGCGCTGCCTAATTTATTTTCTCAATTGAGGTTAAGATACAAACAAAAAATTATTAAGGTTGATAAAATATTGATAAAATATTCACCCCTTTGCGCACCCAATGCCAATGGGTTGGTCAGAGTAAATGTTTATGATCGGAGGTTAGATGGTAATGACAGATTGCAAGCGTGGTTTATTTTTCCGGTGGATTGTCAATGCGAGTTAGTCTATTATGGGAATGGTTATTGTTTAGTTAACGACAAACAAATGCCATGGATGGTGAAGTATTGACTTGAAAATTCGAATATTAAAGGGGGGATTACATATTGTAAAATGAAGGGGTATCTGAAGTATTCTACGAGTGACATGCCAGAAGATTCGCAAATGAGGACCCCCTCTATGGTTGTGTTATCTAAAAAATATACTAATGATAATGTTGATGTTTGGCATTGTCCTCCAACGAAGGCCATTCCGATTCTGACACGGACTAAGTCTGTTGGTTTACTGGAGAGGTGAATAGATTTGTTGTTAGGAGGTTTTGGGGAAAGTGGTTCAGTTATTCATGAACGCAGAGGTCGTCTGAGTTTATCAAAGATTGATGTACGCAGAGGTGGTGATGACACTAGTAATGTTGATCCTGGTTCGTCGATTTCAGAGGTTGGTGTTAGCAAAGAGAAAGTTGATCGTAGAGGATCAGTTGTTATGGATCCAGTAGAATTTTCTAATGTTTTACGAAATGTAATCATCAGTGTAAAAAATAGTGATGTGACTCAAGATGTAATAGTTGATGATAAGGGAAATGTAGTAAGTAAATAAAACTTTGAATGGTTTCATAAATAAAATTAATAAAATTTTTTATTAATCATTATGGTGGTTACATTAATATCAAACCTCTCATTTTTGGAGACATTGCATCTAACCAACTACTGTCCCCATTAATTAATATAATACAAGGAATTCCTCCTCTAATAGTGAGATCTGGTTAGAACTTAACAAATATATGGAAATCTCTCTAACAGCCTACTAAATTTTTCATTAATTCGGTAGGGACTGTTGAGTATTTGATGTCATCTATGACGTTGTAGACGGCGTCTTGGTTGTAGTCCTTGAAGCTTATTCTGCCCGAGAAGTAATTGTGTTGTCCGAGGCTTCTGGCTCAGGCGGTTTTGCCTGTTCTTGAGGGTCCTTCGTGGTAGAGAGAGACTGGATGGATGGGCCGCTGTTCTGGTTCCTGTTATCAGATGAGGAGGAGAGTTCTTCGTCAGTATATAAATGATTGATATTATTTTTGTGTATTCCTAATCTAAGGAAGTCGTCTTCCCTCCAAACGGAGAGACAACAATTTTGACATAACTCGTATTGAACGAAATTTCGACTTACAAACAAAATATTATTTTTTGCCCATTTTTTTACTTCTTCATTTAAGAGAGGAAATGAATTAAAGGGGCTAGTATATGTAGGCCTCTTTCTTTTGTAATGATCCCTCGAAAATGTTTTTGGGGGTATTTTGTGACGTAATCGGTGGCACATCTTTCTTTGTAAAGTGCAAAGAAATTGTTCCTCCGTTTCTGCTTCTGCAAGTATTTCCCTCCAGAGTTCGTCTCTATTCTTCGAGGGACTTTTTCCCTTAGATGAAAATTCTTCCCATTTGACGAACTCGCCCCATTTCTGTATATACTGTCGACTTGCTGTTGGCGAGTGGAGTTTTTCTATATTTGGATGATAGATCCTCCTGTTGGTTCCAGTGAGATCGAAAAATCTCGGGTTGGAGGTTTGGATCTTTTTCGTGCATTGAACCATGGCATGAAGGTGAGGGTTTCCATCTTTGTGGAGCTCCCTTGCAACAAGTATGTAGCAACCACTAAATATATGGCACCCTTCTGAATAATTCCAACATTTCCCAACAACGTATCTTTGTAGTCCATCCAAACATCAACTGGGAAGAACCGGTCCACAACTTCTATCCCGTGATGAACGTACTTCTTGTCCTTGCCACCAACGAGCTTCAATCTCATTTTCTTTAGCATCTGAAACTGGTCGGACTGGTTAGGATCAACAATCCAGGTCTTAGGATTACCCTCGCTAACTTAAATAAATATCTTGTCAGGTGTGGGGACAGATGTAGACGTCCCCGAACGCCCCGGGAGGGTTAGGTCTCGTTCCATTCATATTGGGTTTACTACAGTTCGGACTCGATTTGTGTCGGTTCTTAATCTGAACCAAAGAGTCCAACTCTGGCAAATCGTTTTGAGAAAAACAGATTTTTGAAAAGAAGTGCCAAACATGGACTGCTTTGCCAGATACAGAGTCGCCACCTAAATATTTTTAAAATGGGAAATTTAGGAAACCCTGACTCGGTGCCGAAGGCCACGTGTCCGTCATTACCAAAGTTGCCTTGGCTCGGGAGCTTGGGTACGATCGGGGAAGGTCAGCTATGAGCACCCCCTTTCGCCCGGTCTGAAGACCGGCCTCTACTAACCGTGATATCCGATTTTGAAAACGTTATGCGTTCTTATTCCGGTTATTAGCCTAGAATTACTATGTTATGTGCACAGCAAACAAGTATAGACTAGATTGCCTAATTTGGAAATAAGCATTGCATATCCGTTCGTTTTGAAAGCGTTTCGGAATTTGCTACTCGCAAGTAGGCTAAAACACGGATTTCAACGAGTTTTTCCAACTCAAGCAATCCAACCTCCACCCACAGGCATTCAAACAGTTTATCTCATATAAGCATTTAGCCACATGGTAAGCCTACTGTCATGTTAACATTCACACGCATGCGAGATGCTAAAGCGTAAAAACTTACATCGTACTCCGTGCCAAAACAATGAACTAGTTAGCAAACATGCATGTCCTAGTTCATGTTAAGTGACTAATGCATCGCATACAGAATGTGATTTAGGATAGGCTCGGCTAACCCTAAAATGGCATGTGAGATGCTACAACTCGATACACGTATTCAATTTGAAAATTAAAAATACAATGTGGTTTGTATGATGTACCGAGCCCGGTGCATGTAAAACAGATGTATGGGTGCACGCATGCATTGTATAAGGTATGCTAAAATAAACGTGCCCTAATCTACCATCGTAAGCGGATAAATAAAAGGGAAGAAAGAAGTGGGGGTTGGAAGACATACACACCACTCACATACGCTTATTACAGATTTGCCCTCACACGGAGAGACCAAAAGAATATACAGTCCAAAATAATACAGTCCAAATACAGAATAAATTATTACAAAAAATTCTAATTTAATTAATAATTGAAATGCATAATAGAAAAGGCCACAGCCTCGCCTCGAGATGCGCGAATGATGCATGCTCGAATCCGACTCGCCCGGAAAACCCGCACCATGCCACTGCTGCCTCTGTTCTTACTGCCTTGTCTCTCCAAAAATTGCCAAAGTCCTAGAACACCTTCCTTGCATACTGCTGTACACCACCGGTTGGAGGAAGTGCCCACCGGCCAGCTAAAATTTCCATCGGCATCTTAGGGGGTTATCGGCCACCCATATAGTGCCGGTCGGCACTCTATACTGTCGGTCGGCATAAAATTCCTGCAGAAGACAGTTTTGACAGCAACAGCAGACAGACAGTGCATGGTATGGGATTTTGAGCATATGTAAGCATGGCCAATGCTTCCTATCATGCATGGGACTCAAGGAAGCACGACCCTTGGTTCTTGGGCCATCAATTATGCATCTTGGTGCATGATAGCCTAAGGAACCAAGATTGCATTTCAATGTCAATATGCATGCAACACACAAATGAGACCAAGACCCTATCATGTATAGATCAAGAGCCTTAGTAACCAAGAGTTGAGACAAGTTGCACCACTTGTAGTGTGAACTCCTCTCAACCCTTACACTTGGTTTGACACCCCAAACCAAGACATGGAATGCATGTATACAACATGGCTTAAATGATGCAATATGACATGAAGTGCAAGACATACCAAATGCAATGCAACATGTTATGGCAAGTGTGCAATACTAGGCATGCAAGATGCAAAGTATAATGTAAACATGGACAATTCTTGTAAAAGAATTAGCATATAACAAGGCTTTGCTAATCAAGCATGCAACAAACATGATTCAAGCATGCAATAGTAGACTTAAACCATAATGGGACAGACCTCAAACCTCCCCAAAACAGTGGCGAAAAATGCCCAAAATGATGGACCAATACTCATGCAAACATGCAAGCAAATGGGCCCAAAACCAAGGCATAAACAAGGGGCTTTTCACTACCACCAACATGACTATTCATAGCATGTATTAGGCCACCAACAACAGATTTCTAGCATGCAAAAATACACACACACACCTTTGACATGGTAGTCCCAAATGCCTTAAATATGCAAGCATGCACAATGTCCATTCCTAGGCAAAATGGAGGATTACAAAGCAAGTATTCAAAGCATGCTAAGGACCACAAAACCACCCTTAGACAGAGATGTAACATGCTCCAAAACATCCAAGAAAATTCTGAAATGGCGCCAAAAACAAGCAAGCATGCATGTTCCCTTTCAAGCCAAAGACAAAGGCAAAAGAGGGACAAAGGGGAGAGGGGTGTCCCTCCCCTATACAAGACTTCAAACCACCTTCTTTACCACTAAAAACCCACTGGTTTTCAGTGGTGAAAGGACCCAAAACAACAAGGCAAATAAGGCTCAAAGTAAAGACACCAAATAGGCCAAAATAAGGCCTAAAAGGGTGAGTTTGCACTCAAACCACAAAATGACCTTAATGAAAGTTCAAAAGCAAGAAAATCTAAGACTTTTTTCAGTTATACACAAAGCTCAAAACACAAAGCAAGATAGGTAAAAACTTGTTGCAAAAATGGGGAATCTAAAGTAAAGTGCTCACCCTTGAAGAACACTTGAAGAACATGTGGTGCAGCCCTCTTCTAATGATCAAAATCAGTCCAAAATCTGAACAAACAACCCTCCAAGTCCCTCAATCTCGAACTAAGGTGTAATGGTGTGTGTATTAGTGCAAAAGTGAGGTAAAAACACACTATTTAGGCTAAGAACACACACACAAGGATGAGAAAGAGAGATATAGAGAGAGAGAGTATAACACAGATATATAGATATAGAAGCTCTGGTTTTTGATCAAAAATGGCTAACCCCCTTCAAAGGGAGAGAGATGGTGTTTATATAGGCAAAAAACAAGGCTCAAGGCTTCTCCAAGAAGCTAACTAAAAGGGGCAAAGGGTGCAAGGGGGGTCCTGGCTTCTTGGGGAAGCTAAGACAGCTGGCCAAGCTTCTCCAAGAAGCTTGGCCAAAGGTTCAAGCTTCTAGAAGCTTTGGGGGTTCAAAGGTGCAAAGGGGGCACTCCCCTGCACGGGGATGAGTGATGGTGCATTCCAGCTGGCACAGCTAGCATGCACCATGCCTCAGGGGTGCAAAGGGTGCATGCCGGCCACCAAAAGGGGGCACCGGCACAATAAAGTGCCGGTCGGCTAAACATAGTGCCGACCGGCCACTGTTTTTAAGAAACCATGGCCGGTGGTACACCTATGCAGCCGGTGATGGTAGGGGAGGGCCGATGAGGGGTGGGGATGGCTAATAAGCCATTCCCTGCCCTTCCAAGGCAAAACACAAGTGTTTGGTGCGAAACCAGACACAAAACGATCGAGTTCGGAGATCTTGAGGCAGGGCGCGCAGCCGAGACCTCCGGGAACTCCAAACGAACACCATCACGGATAATCACCGAGTGTTCAAACGGTGACGTCCAAGTCTTGAGGATAGTCAAAAATGGGGTGTCTACAACAGAATCTGACGGACTATTATCACTTATGATGAAAAACAAAACGTGGTGGATCACAGTTTCGTCTTTAGTATCTTGTCCCAATTGAACATTCCCAATTAATTTTATACCACAACTTCCTTACTCCCCTCCTAGTCTTCTTAATATATTGGGGAATATTCTGAATGTACCGTCGGCGAACATCCGCCGCCTTAAAAGGTGCACGACCGCGGTAACTCCGCTTTTATCCACTGGCCGCTGATGTCCTTGACCTCCGGTACGCAAGGGGGGTCCGATACTGGCTGCTTCCTATTCCTTCCATTTTTTATAAAACACTCTAAATCTTTTATCCTACAAATTCTGCAGATTCTCTTACCTCTGCTAACCCTTCTGTTTAGACACCTTAACTTTGATAGATTTGCCCTCTGCTCCTCGTACACCAGAACAAACTTCACCGGAGCTGACCGCCGGCTCTCTTCCCACAGTCCTATTTGCCACGTCAAAAAGCAATCTACACACATTTGAGTGAACTGCCCATAATTCTTGGGATACTCTTCTAAGGAGTATAACATTGTATACCAAATAAATCAAAAAAAAAAAAAAAAAAGACAAAAAGAAAGAAGGGACGAAACAAGGTACTAGTAGCAACCACTAAATATAATACAGCGCCCCTCTAGTCACACCACTCATACCATTCACACCAGGTTTTTTAACTAATAGGGAGGCCTTGTATGATTGGTGTGAGTTCACTGTTTACCACTACAAAATGCCTCGCCAAGTCACCGGCGGCCAGTGGATATAAGTGGAGTTACCGTGGTCATGCACCTTTTAAGGCGGCGTATGTTCGCCGACGGTACGTTCAGAATATTTCCCGATATATTAAAAAGACTAGGAGGGGAGTAAGGAAGTTGCAGCTGTACGATGAACAATTAAGGAACGCTAAATTTGATAATAAAAGTGTGCCAAGAATGTCTGTCACAAGTATATCACTATAAAACTTCTCACAACTTCTCACTGTGTCTCAAACTTAACACTCAAATTAATTCTTGGATCACAACCGAACTTTCCAAGTTCTACACTAAACTTGCTTCCCTTTGCCATGGAAAACTTGGCCTATTACTTGGCTCTGCTACTCTTCTCACTCGTCATATTGTTGGCAAAAATCTGTTTGGGTCAAATCGACAGAAGTGATTCGATAGAACAACCAAAATTTCACAAACAAACAACAAATCAAGCAATTATGGTTGGTGTCCTATGCCTTGACAGATTCAAGGACTTCTTTGGAGGTTGTAATCCGAATAAACAAATGTGAATAAACTAAAAATCGATTGAAGAACAAGTAAACTTGTCACTTTACTACAAAAATTAAATTACAAGTTCAATGTGCATGACAATCGACAGAGGAAAATTTGGCCACAGAGGCTGAAATATAAACAGACTACTCCTAAATACAGAAACTATTGCTAACTACGTTAAATTACTCCTAATTCTATATGGATTGTGAGTTTGATTGATGCCTTTCTTTTTCGAATTCCCAGCCTTTATGCTACTGGCCCTGCTACTTCTCTGCTGACACGTGTCCCACCTGGAGCAAGTTGCCCCACTTCTTGTACAACTGCTCATGATCTCCATAACTGCTTGCAACTACCTCTCTGCTGCAGCCTCCTCTTTCTCTTGCAACTGAACCACGTGCCCTACATCATTGACATGCCTAACTTCATGGCCTGACTTATGGGCCACGTTTGGCCATATCCTACTACACTACCAGATGAATCGACAGAAGAAACTGCATCTGCCATATCTGCTCTTTAAATGGCTCCAACTGCCATTTGCTCTGTATTCTGGGGTCTACCTCCCACTATAAACTTATGGTTTTAACTCCTAGCATCCCTTGGATCAGCCCTTTGTATTTGTTATGTTTATTCGACAAAGAAAATAAATTTTAGTACCAACAATGCCTCCCTCATTTAAGACAAAAAGATGTTTTTTGTTTTGAATGAATATAAAAAAAGGACAAAATAAAGCTTTGGACACTTACATGTTTGGGTAATTAATTTGAGCTTATAAAAACAAACCTATGTATTAAAGTCCAAATACTTATAATAACACTCAGTCGATAAAACTGACCCAAAACACGAATTCAAAAGGGCCAACCGTTGAGCCCAATTGACAAGCCCAAACTCAATCAGGAGGGTCTACCATAAACTATTTCACCGTCAGAATTTAAATCATCACTTCATTACTCATTCCCTCTGTTTTACCTTGTTCTTCGCCTTTTCAAACTTTTCTGCTTTGAAACCCTGTTTGCTCATCCCAAACGAGCTCAAGCCAAGGGAAAGAAACAAACAGAAAAGCCACATGTGCAATGTTTTCCACCTGAGTTCCAGCAGTTACTTCGCCGACATATTTTTGATAACTGCATTATCCCTTGCAACAAAACCTCTGCCCAAGGGGAATTAGGTCCAACCTTTTTTTGCTAAAATCCCTCACGAACTTACCCTTCATTATCTCATTGCAGATACTGAAGTGATGCTTTTCAAAAATGCGAAGCTAGCCTGGAATCAGTGGCATTCAAGCCCTAACCCCTTACGCTCATGGCAGAAACCAAACCCTAATTGGATACTATGGGTTCATCGCATGAAGATATACGATATTGACCTTTGGAGAGCTCTTGGCATCTATGATGCCATTCGATTGTCAATCTTAGCCCTAGACATGGACAAATGGGCTATTGGCGCCGCAGCTTGCTTTTGGTCTCTGTCCTGCAATTCCTTCATTTTAAAGTTTGGTATGATTTCTCCTACTATCCTTGATGTTTTACATTTGATTGGCCTTCCTGTTGTTGGCCAACATATAAGTGCCCTCTTAACTCCCCAATCAGTAGTCCCACTTGATACTGACCTCAATTATGGAAAATTCCAAACGAAATACCAAAAATTTTCTAATGAACCCACTAAAGAAGAAATTACTGCCTTTTACTTATTGTGGCTTTCTCAACACTTTCTATGTGTCCCAGGCCTAAAAATCACCAAAGAGTATTTGGCTCTTGCCACTTGTATCCAAGAAGGCACACAACTGGCCTTTGCCCTTTTCTTTTTAGGCACACTATACAGGGGTCTTTTCTCTTTAGTTGATAAAGAGGTAGATCATAACTGTGGAGGTCCTTTTTGGCTTTTTTTAGGCCCGGCTTTATGCTTATTTCTCTGAAATTAGGCCTACCACTCAAACCCCTTACTTCTCTCCCTATGAAAGTTATGCTGAATTTTTCTTATCTTTTCGACCAGCTTCATCCAACTCATTTACTAAGGTGTTTACTATTGTCTTTGAACTGCCTGTCGATAGAGACTTTTAACTTTTCATCCCTTTCCATTCCTTTCATTTCAACTCCACTGAATTACAATATATCAATGCTGTCCCTCAAACATCAAGTGACACTTGGAGGCAAACACAAAAAGATTTCTGGGCTCAAGTCCTCACTCCCAGATACATTCTAGTGGGTGGATCCATCTCTACCAGTAAAGTTTCTAATTGTAGTTTCGAAAGCTATACCCAATGGGCCAGGCAAATGGGACTATATCAAACTGTCCCCTGTCCTTACTTGTATCCTACCATCCATGAGCAAGTCGGATCCATAACTCAATTCAAAATCTCTCAAGAAGTGAAAGACTTGCTAGTTGAAAATCAAAATCTATTTGATCAATTTAGTTTTTACTACTGTCAGACTACTCCCTACACCACCACAAGGTTCACTGAATGGTGGTCTTTGATGGGTGCTTTGATTTTTGAAGAAGATCTTCAAGCTTGTCTTTGGAATGTGTATCCAGACAATAAGAGAGAAGTAGAGATGACCATTGGTAATTCTGCTTCCCCTTTTTTTTCCTTATGCACACTGTTTACTTCTGAGTTTGTGTTGATACTCACTTAGCCATTTTGCTCGTTTGGCTATAGAGGTGTTTGCCCAGGTTGATCCAACTCTTAAGGACAAAGGCAAGGCTCTAATGAACCCATCGAAGAAACCCAAAGGCAATCCTTTAAACACCACCAGCTATGAAGGATTCATACCTTACAACCAAGGTATAGAGATTGAGAAGAGGACCAAGAGTAGGCAAGAAGAAATCCAAGAAATTCTATCTTCTTAGCCCCAATTAGAGGATGATGCTGAGGATGGTGCTGCCCTTGAAAGGAGGTCAAAAAGAAGGCAAGAACAACCAACTTCTTCTCAAATCACAGCTCCTGTTACACCAGTATCCTCTTCTTCTAGCAGTTCTTCTTCTCTTCCAATAATGGTATAACTTTCATTCAAACTTTCACTAAATCAATATACATTATGTTTAATAGTACTGATACCTTATTCCAACTTCCTTCCTCTCTTTTAGACATACTTTCAATCATACAAGAAGAGAAGACTTTTCTCTCCAGCTATATCTCCTTTTGCTCCTGAGAGATTGCCTGAGACTCAAACCATTCTACCCTCTTCTATGCCTGAGAATGAAAAGCTGTCTGAAACTCAAATCAATCCTTCTTCTATGCCTGAAGATCAGACCAAAATGCTTTCTCCTCTAACAAACTCAGGGCATCTGAATCCCCAGCTCACTCAGGAAGAACATACTGACATTCTGGAAGAACAAACTGACCCAGAGAGATTTAGTTCAGAGAGGGTAGGCCTAAGAGAACTGGCCCCTGAATTGGCACAACTTTTGGCTGATATTCCTCAAGGGATAGCTCTAGAGGACTTAATGGCCTTTCCTCTTAGAGGAGTGCACCATCGAACAAATGAGATCATCAATTTTCCTGTTGTGGCCTCTTCCTCAGAAGAATCAGAAGCCCCTGCCCATCCTTAAGAAACTCTAATTGACTCAGGTTATGTCAGAGAAAACCCAATTGACTTAACTGACAATCTTGACAACCATACAGTTGCTGTCGACAGAAGTCCTCCTATCCATGACCTTGTCCCTGAGCAAAATGATATTCCTCAGGACAATCATATTTCATTATGCAACCAAAGGAATGAAACTGACAGAGTTGATATTCAGGTATTGGATAATGAATCAACTTCAAGTGACATGAGAACTCCTCATAAGATGCTTACACAATTTGTTCATTTCCTTACTACCTCTATCCCAGTATCTGCATTCCATCCACCTTTACCAGTAGATGCACCCTTATTAGACCAAGTTGAAACAAGGGCAGCTGTGGCCACTTCCAACTTGCCTAACACTGAGACTTCTATTACTCCTTCAATAGAGGTAACATATGTTCAAGTAGTCTATTTTCCACAGTTTGAATTAATCACTGACTTAAACTCTTTATTGCAGCAACCCAGAGTTACTCCTCTGCAAGACTTACTCTTGGGCATCTCTGTTGTTCAACAAACTGTTGCCAATCTAATTGTTGAAGAAAGATTAAAGCAACTATCTGATGAGGAGCAAAAATTGGTAGACCAATTCTTTGAAATACTTGGCTAGCCCCTGGATAGTTTGGCTCTTTCTTAAGCCACAATTTTGACTGACTGTTTGGAAGCCATTGCATCTTTGATGCCTCAAATCTTTGACCCAGATCAAGTGCAAGCTTTCCAAACCTTCCTCTCAGAACTTCCACAGCATTTAGTGGCAATCACTCGATTTCATGTTGAGCCAAAAACTGTTGAAACCCAAGTGGATCAAATGAAAAAATCAATTGATGCCTTGACTGAGGCTTCTACCAGATCTCAAACCTTCAATGCTCAGATTGCTCTTTTCTTAGCAGAAGAAGTTCAACTAGAAGCTCAACTGGCCCATGTGAGAGCTCAAAGAGCTACTGCTGAACAAGAACAAGCTAGCCTTTCTCAACAACTTCCAACACTTCTTATTCAAGTAGAAGGTGGCCCACCTGCCATGAAGCAAGCTCAAGCCAGACTTAGGCAGAATAAAATTGGACATCAAACTGCCCTTCAAGCCTGAAGTACGCTTTCAATGTATTTTCAAAAAGACTAAACCAAATGTAATTACTTTGATTTGTACTTTTTGGGATTGTACTCTTTGGCACAATTTTTTAATAGAAAATCTATCATGTTTTCTTATGGCTTATTACGTATGCCTATGCTTTCATGGCTTATACATGCATTCCCACATAGTTGGATAATATTTTTTAAGGTACTTGCCGTTAATGACCCTTCTGTGTGGCTCACTTTCCAAAGAAGCAAGATGATAAGTTCCTCCTCTAAGGATTTTATGTATCTTAAATGGACCTTTCCAGTTTGGAGACCACTTGCCATATTCTGGACTTTTTAGACCAATTGGTAATATGGTTTTCCAAACTAACTCTCCTTCAAAAAACACTTTACTTTTCACTTTCTTGTTGTAACTTCTCTCAACTTTCTTTTTTTGAGCTATCAAGTGATTAAAGGCCATAATTCTTTTTTTCCTCTAAGTCTTGTAAGTCAATCGATAGGGCTTCTGCATATTCATCTATAGGAATATCCAAATGCTTGGCTAGTCGATTGGACCTCATTGTCATTTCCAAGGGTAATACATCATCATGCCCATAAACCAATTTATATGGGGTTGTGCCTGTATTATTTCTTTTGGAAGTTCTGTAAGCCCAAAGCACTTCTGATAAGAGATTATGTCAATCCCTATGATTATCTTCAATCATCCTTTCTAAAGTGTTTTTAACAATCTTGTTTGTTGCCTCCGCTTGTCCATTTGCCTGAGCATAATAGGGTGAGGAGTTTAATATTTGAATGCCATATTCTATGGCAAACTTCTTAATTTCATCCCCATTGAACATTGTGCCTTGATCGAAAGTAATGGATTGGGGTAAACCAAATCTATGAATCACATTCTTTTTTAAAAACTCAATAACTTGGGTCTATGTCACCATTTTTAAGGGTATTGCTTCTACCCATTTGGTAAAATAATTAGTGGCTACCAATAAATAAGAATGTGCTTTTGAAGATGTTGGGAAAATTTGCCCAATTAAATCCATTGCCTATCCTCTAAAAGGCCAAAGCTTTGCAACTGAATGCAGGTTTGTGGCTGGTACCCTTTGAATATTGCCACGCTTCTGGCAATTCTGACATCCTTTTGCATACATTATGCATTCTTTTCTGATGGATGGCCAAAAATAACCATACCTGTTAATCAACCATCTCATTTTATCACTAGTTTGATGGGCCCCATAGATTCCTTCATGTGCTTCAGCCATAGCTTTCATTTGGTCTAACTTACCAATACAAAGCAAAGTCAAACCATCATGAGCCTTCATAAATAAGTCATCTCCCATGACAACATAATTTAGGGCTTGATATCTCACCTACCTATTACTCTCTTCACTAGGATTTGACAGGTATTTTATTAAAGGGAATCTCCAATCTTTCTCTGTCACATCCAAAGTAAAAATAGGCAAGAAATTTCTACACCTACTCTTAAGTGCAGAAAAGTTTCTTCTCTTAATTCGAATTACACTTTCTTGAGCTTCTTTAGGTATTTTTAAACCAGAAGTGCCTGAGCCATCTCATTGGCCTTTTTATTCTCTAATCTATATCTGTGTGTAAAGGTGACATGATCAATGAAGCTGATTAACCATTTGACCTCAGTCAGATACTCCTCCAGGGCACCACTTACACACTTGAATTCTTCCAAGACTTGTTTAATGACCAACTGCGAATCCCCAAAAACTTGAAGACTTCTTATTTTGAACTCTATGGCCAACTCTAGGCCAATTATTAGAGCTTCATACTCAGCTTGATTACAAGACTGAATATGTTGTGTTTCCAACTAATACGCAAACTAGTATATTTGCTTATTTGGTGCAATCAACACGATACCTGCTCCAACTCCTTCATCTGTCTTTGAACCATCAAACATCAACTTCCAAGGTTCATTCTCCGCCATATTAATTTCATATAAATCCAAATCGACAGAGGTACATGGGTGTTCTGTGAGAAAATCAGCCAAAGCTTGCCCTTTGACTGCTTTTTGTGGCACATACTTGAGACAATATTCAATAAATGCTAAAATCCACTTACCTTGTCTTCCTCTCAAGATTGGTTTAGATAGCATGTATTTAATAACATCTGTTTGTGCTATCACAAACACTTCTGTGGGTAGCATATAATGCCTTAATTTAATGGCTGCAAAATAAAGTGCTAAACATAGCTTTTCGACAGAATTGTACCTAATTTCAGCATCATTTAATCTTCTACTTAAGTAGTAAATGGCTTGTTCATGCCCCATACTATTTTCTTGAGCCAAAAAACAACCAATCGACAGGTCAGAAGCTGAGATATACAATTTCTAAGGCTTGCCTGCCACTGGGGGCATAAGCACTGGAGGGTTTGCCAAGTACTTTTTGAGTAAATTAAAAGCTTCTTGATGGCATGCTTCCCACTTAAATTCATGATTTGACTTGATTTTTATCAAAGGGGAAAATGCTAAAGTCTTCTTAGCTAAATTGGCTATGAATCTTCTCAAAAAATTTACTTTTCCAAGAAAACTTTGTAATTTTTTCTTGTTGACTAGGGGTTTTGCCTCCAAAATTGCTTTGGCTTTGTTGGCATCCACTTCTATCCCTTTGTGGTGCACTAAGAAGTCCAGAAACTTTCCAGCAGATACCCCAAATGCACACTTTAAAGGGTTCATTTTGAGTTTGTAAGTTCTCATCCTTTGAAATGTCTGCTGCAAATGTTCCAAATGCTCATCAAAATTGTTAGACTTGATGGCTATGTCATCTATGTAGACTTCTAAATATTTTCCAATCAAATAATGAAAAATAAAATTCATTTCCCTTTGGTATGTTGCTCCTGCATTCTTTAATCCAAAAGGCATGACTACCCATTCAAATGTCCCCAAAGCACCAGGACATCTGAAGGCTGTTTTATGTGTATCTTCTGGGTTAATAAAAATTTGGTTATACCCAGCATGACCATCCACAAAGGACAAAATCCTACTTTTGGCTACTAAATCCACTAACAAGTCAGCCACTGGCATAAGGCATTCATCCTTAGGAGCTGCTAGTTTTAGATTTCTAAAGTCTATGCACGCTCTTAATTTGCCATTTTTCTTCATCACAGGGACAATATTAGACAACCAGTCTACATACTTGGCTGTTCTAATAAAACCTGCTTTGAATAATCTTTCAATTTCCTCCTTAACCAATAGGGTGACTTCATTAGTCATCCTTCTTAGAGGCTGTTTATGGGGAAGGAAATTTCCTTTAATTGGGAGTGTATGCTCTACCAGTGTTCTATCTAATCCAGGCATTTCTTCATAAGTCCATGCAAAGCAATCCATATACTCAGAAAGCAAACCAACTAGTTTGCTTTTACATTCGTTAGATAGATTAGTATTTACATAGATGGGCTTCTTACAAGCCTTACTCCCTAAGTTATATTCATCTAAAGGGTCTTGCGCATCTGCTTTGAGGTCATCAAGCTTGGCAGGAGCAGCCTTCAGATGCTCCAGTTGCACCTCTTTATAACTCAAAGGGCTACTGTCATTAACACATTCTGCCCAAGAACAATTGGGCATACACTTAGGGCTAAACTTACTTTCTAAGAAGAAACGAAAAAGCCTAGAAAAAGTAGATCTAATTACATTAGCTGTCTCATCCAGCTTGTCTTTTTCTGTCACTTGTACTTGCATTACTCTTCTTGTCCAACAACCTCCTCTATCACAGGTCTTTTCTGCTTCTGCATCAGGCTTGGCTTGGCCAATTCCTGGCCTATCTACTTAAACCTTCCTCAATGAAGGCCTTGAACTCTTCATTTGTCAACCCTTTTCTTGAGACTTAACCTCTTCTTCATCAATTACAACTAGACCCAAATATTCATCATATAACACAACCTCTATGTTATTAACATTAGCAACAAAGGGATTTGCATCTGCCCAGTAAACTTCCATCCTTCCTTTACCACCATTGGTTAAGAAAATCAATGCCTGGTGTAAAGAAGAGGGTACACAACCATTAAGGTGTATCCAATCTCTACCTAGTAGCACATTGTAGCTAGAGGTGGAGTCTATAACAAAGAAAGTTGTTCGCCATTGACCTGGAACTAACCTGAAGTTGTAAAGCCACCACTCCTCTGGCTTCAGATGATCCACCAACAATATTACTTATTGTAACAACCCTCATCACTGATCACTGATTACCTACCGATTACTGCTAAACTGAGACTGATTAAGATTGATAATTGAATTGAATAAAATACTGGACTGACTGACTGGAATTTGAAACTGAATTGATTAAGTATATCTGTCATATTGCATTTCTATCTGTTGCCTGTTTGATTATCTGTTCATGTTTTTATGTTTGAACTGCAAATTGAAGGCCTTATCGGCAGCCGAACCAGAAATTGATTGATGTTTTAGGACCATCATAATTTATGTGATTTTATGGCATATTCAGTTAAAAAGTGATTTGGTATGATTAAATTAGATTAAAATAAGTTAAATTGCATTGTTGCACTTATTTACATTTTTGCCACATTAGTGGCCCACTCAATATAACATAATTGAGCCTTATTACACTTGCACAACACATTTCATCAGCCTTGTTGAGTGTCCTAGCCGACCAAGAGTGAGAGATAGGAGAGTTGTGCTTTCAACATAGAGAATTGGCTTGAATCTTGAGGAATTGAAGTGTAAATTGGCAAATTGAACCTGTAGACTTGTCATTGAAGAACCTAGGTATGAATTTCATCCTCTAAATTGTATATTTAAGCTCTATCTAGCATGGATCATGATAGTTTAATGAGCTAAGTCAAGAATTGGTCTTGTAGTGTTGGATTAAAGCTTGTATCATGCATGCATGTGTTTATCCTTGCATTTTGATGTTGATTTCACGGCAATTGGTGCATGCATGTCCATGTTTTGAGAATAGATCATGAATTCATCATGTTTTTGTATGAGTTAGCTCATTTGAGCTTGTATTTAAAGCTTTGAAGTGATTTGAGTTCTAGCATGTTCTATGTTCGTCATGTTCATGAAATTTGGTTTGAAATTGGATTTAATTGAAACACCTTTGGGCTTTGATTTATCAAATTGATCTTTGAAACATGTAATATTATGGGTTTTGAAGTGTTTTCCAGAAAATTAGCCCAAGAGGATTGAATTTGATGCATTAAAACTTGGTTTTGAGCTTGAGGTTCGAATCTGGAATTTCCAGATTTTGGACCCACGCTTGAGCGAGGAACTCCACGCTCAAGCGTACACTTTGTGATCATGCTTTCCGCTCGAGCGAGTAAAGTGACGCTCGAGCGTGAAATGCGTGCATCCAGTACTTTGCATGGGCTTACAGTCCGCTCGAGCGAGAGAATTCACGCTCGAGCGAGGACTTGTGTCTCACGCTTGAGTGAGGGTCGAGCGCCCGTCGAGCGTGGATTTTGAGCATCCAGTATTTTCATTGTAGCTTACAGTCCGCTCGAGCGACGGAAGTCACACTCGAGCGGAGCTCCTTTGTCTGCATGTCCGCTCGAGCGTAGAAAGCCACGCTCGAGCAAGACCCCTGTTTTCTGAAAATTCAGAAAAATGCTTTTAAGTGCATCTTTGCATCCTCATTCCATCCTAGGCATTCTTAGGCCTAGTTTAAGGCATCTTAATGAGGATATAGATGTAGAACACACCGAGGCAATTAGGGATTAAGTTATTATCTTTCCCAACTGTGTAGCTTAGTGTGTGTTCGTTCTGTAAACTGTGTAGGGTTGGCGACTGGAGACGCGCTCTAGTTTTACTGTAGCCCAGAACTCTATGAGTAACGATTGTGTAAAGATATGTTCAACTGTGAATATTTCTGACTGTTTAACTGAACTGTTTTCTGAACTGATATTGCTAATTGAATGAATGTATGTCCTATATTTTGAACTGTATTGTGGCATCCTTAGCAACTACTGTTTACTGTTACTGATACAAAGATCTCTGTCGGTTTCCTTGTTAGAACCACTACTGTTTACTGATTGGTGGCCATCATTGACTGTTCGGTCTTTTAAGACCTACTGTTTACTGTACTGTTATGCTAATGGATGTACCACATATGACTGTACTGACTGAAATACTGGTTTAATGAATTGTTTTCATTACTGTAAGGACATTCATTCTAAACCCCTTTACGCATTATGTTATTCACTGGGCTTTAGCTCACTGCTCATATATATATATGTAGATGTACAGGCACCAGACCGCGGCTAGGAGCGTCGGGGTTACTCCAGTTTTGTCAAGCCAACCACTGTGCCTCACTGTGAGGTTTCGAGCCTGTCTAGCAAAGGCTATGGGGTGTTTTAGTTTTCCCCCTTCTGTTCTGTTTTGTATTGACTGTATAGACTGTTACTGTACTGTTTAATAGGGATTAGGTCCCTGTTCTGAATGGTTGTAAATATTGTACATACTGTTTTGTCACTGACTGCATATATGTATGAAAAATCTTTTTGCATACAGACTGTCACAGCTCATTGGACATTGTTTATTTACTGTATTGGCTTCCGCCATGCCCCTGTACTCTGTATCACTGACTTACTGTTAAGCAGGCCTTCGGTAATCTCGGATTACTGGCCGGTTACGGTACTAAACCCATAGGGGCGAGTTTGGGTCGTGACACTTATGTTCACATCAGTAGGAAGCATGTCATCAACAGATTTCCTAATAGCTTTCAGTGTCCTAGAAGGAAGAATGTTGACAATGGCTCCATTATCAACCAACACCCTTTCTACTAGCACCCCCTCTAAGTAAGCTCTGACATATAAAGGCCTTAGATACCTGATGAGCTTATCCTCTGGTTTTTGCAGCACAACTTTCTCTCCATCGACAGACCTAATCACCTCAATTGACTTCAGTGGCTTGGTTTGTGTCTCAACCACTGCTATCTGAACTGCTAGTTCAGTCAGATCTTCAACATCTCCTACCAATTCATCTGGTTGGTTTGGCTTGGCCTGAAACCTTCGAGGGATGGCCATAATCATGTTACACTCCTTGGATGGAGGTAAAGAACCAAAATGAATAGCAGCTAACTTTTCTTCAAAGTCACCATCAGAACTGTCTGTCTTGACTTCATCTTCTTTAACTTCCTCATTAATATTCATGTTATCAGTGACCATTTCCTGATCCTGAATTGCCATATCTTTCTCAATACTATCATCTTCATCAGACATTAGATATTTTTCCAATTCTTTCAGCTTTTGTTTCAGCAAAGCCTTCTCAAAGAGTTTTTCCAACAGGTTTGTCACCTACCTTTTTTGGCTCCATCTTCCTTTTTAGAAGCTGAACTGGATGGGCTCTAGAAGTTGAACCTTTCTCTTCCTTTCTTCTAGCAGTAGGAACCAATCCATCTCTAGTCCACACTAGTCCTGTCTTCCAGCTGGCCTATCACCTGCAGCTGTAGACATCATAGCATGAAATCTCCTTTGTTCTCTCATTTTCTGAGTTCTTGTTTTTTCCATTTGTCTCCAATCACTCATTGGGAACTTTGGGTGAGACACTCCTTACCACCCTATATGAGATGGTATTGGAGGCTTCACCATCCTTAGTTGAACTGATTGCATTTCTGGCCTCATTCTTGGGCCATGATGTTGCTGTTGAAATCCTCCAAATGGTCTTACAAACTGTTGCTGTTCTCTATATGGTCTTCCATCCTATTGATGATAGTTGATGATAGGGGTGGGTGCAGGTCGGTTGTGGCCACAGAACCTCCAATCCGCCATTCGTCCGCCAGATTGGCGGATTGGAGAAAATCAATCCGCATCCGTCCGCCAATTCGGCGGATGTGGATTGAGCGGATTGGCGGATGGATGCGAATCGATTTGGCGGTTTGAAATTTTATAAATTTTCAACATAATTCAACTTGAGCACTTCCTCAAAAAAGAAGAAGAAGAAAGTATTACAATCAATGACTTAAAAAAGTATTACAATTACTGCATGCCTCATCCAAAGAAAGAAAGTTTGAAACTTTAGAATATCACAATCATTGCATGCCTTATCCACATAAAGTATTACAATATGTGGTTCTTAAAATATAAAAACAATTCAAACCACCAAAACCATGAACAAAGCAGTAGTAGAGATTGTATGTTTTTGTATTGTTACATTTATATATGTTTTTGAAAATAAAAATCAACCAGCATATATCATATTTTCTATTTATTACTTTTAGAGTTAGATTTAAAAACTAAAAAATATAAATAAATAATATGTTTTTTTTTTTCAATTCAAAAAATATATTCAAGTTGAAAACTTTTTTTCAACAGAATATTTAAACTCTTTTTCAATGGAAAACACAAAGTCTTATAAATTACTAAGAGTGCTCGCGGTTTGGCGGTTCGGTTGCGGCTAAAGGAACCTCAAATCCGCCATCCGTCCACCAAATTGGCGGATTGGAGAAAATCAATCCGCAACCGTCCGCTCGTCATCACGTATCTGTCCAAAATACGGCAGATCGGATCGGATCGGATCGGATCGGTCAGTTTTGGCGGATCGGTATATCTGCTGCTCACCCCTAGTTGATGACCATTATATGATGAACCAGATTGCTGTTACTGGCCAGTGTGTGGCCTAGTCACAACCCTTGGACTTCCATAGGGCTTAGCACCCTTGTGTTGTCTGAGCATAGCCCTTACATTGCTTGATCCACCAAAACATGGATGAACAGGAGCTGCTTGGAATAAAAATGGAGCATCATCTTTGCCATAGTTCTCTGCAGGACCAAATATTCCTGAATCTGTCCCATTATAGAACAGACAATCATTATCAAAAATCTGCAAATCACCACTACCCATAATATTAAATCGCAGGCCAACATCCTTTCCAATTTTTTGAATTCCATTAATCACAATGGCCTTAGCCTTTTCTTTATTAGTACCACACCTGAAACAAATGAACCTCTCACTAGGTTTTTTTTTGAACTTTTTTCCCTTTTGTTTCTTTTGCCATTTTCTTCATTCTCTCCTTTTGAAGTTTTTCTAACTCTACCAAGAGAACTCTAGGGTTTTTTCTTTTTTCCTTTTGATCATTTGACTGAAAATCAGTTACTACCATATTGATTTCCACAATATTGGGAAATGTATCACCATCAACCGCCATGACCCCTTTATCTTTTTCAGCATACTTCAACATTCCCTTCTGAATCAAATCCTGCACACAATTGAGAAATGTAGCATAGTTATTAGTGGAATGCCTGAAAGAATTATGCCACTTACAATACTCCTACCCAACCTTGTCCCTTTCTTTGGGAATGTTGTGGCCTGGAGTCAAAGTTAAAAATTTATTTGCTAATAATTCATCAAATAGTGCATCTGCTTTTGATAAATCTAAAGAATACTGCCTATGTAATACAACCACATTTTTTTTGGCTGGTTGTGTTGTTGGCATACTTACAGGTTTGTCAGTTTTCCTTAAAGTTTCACAAACCACAGGCTTTTTACCTACTACTTGAGCAACATCTATGTCGATGTCAATATCAAATTCAACCTATTGATAATAAGTTCCTAATGAGGCTGCATTTCTCTGCTACTCTTCTCTGAGAATGGCCTCATAACTAGTCGCCCTTGAAAATAACTCAAACAGGTCTCTAAACATCATGCCTTCAAACTTTTTCCTAAGTGCAAAGTCTAAACCATTCTGGCCTAACCTTATAACTTCTATTTCAGGCATGTACACATGACATCTATTTTTTTCTTTTTTAAACCTATCGATGTACTGTTCTGTACTTTCTCCTTGCCTTTGTGGTTAAATTTTGATAAGTCCACCATTGTCACTTCAAGCTCAGTTCTAAAGAACTGGGCATGAAACTAACTCTCTATTTCTTGCCAAGTATGGACAGAATTTTCTGGCAAGTAAATAAACCATGCAAATGTCACTTTCGACAGAGAATGAGAAAAGAGTTTTAATTTCAAATTATCATCATAACCAGGTTCTCCACACTGGAGAATGAACCTGCCTACATGTTCTATAGTTGACTGTCTCTCTTCTCCTGTAAACAAAGTAAACTCAAGAATTCTATAGTTTCTTGAAATGGGAGTTGTTTCCACCCATGGAGGGTAAGGACTCCTAAACATTAGTCTATCTGGCCTTCTCAGGCCTAGACCGTACATTTCTTGTATGATGTTCATTAGTTGCTACCTATTATGAAACTGAGGGTCTAAATATTGCTGCTGCTGTCTCTCTTCTTGAACTTCTAGTTGGAAGTAAAGAAAAGGAGGACCAGACCCTCTAGGTCTTGGATGCATTATGTTAGGTTCATAATAGGGTTATTGTATGACATGTTCCTGTGCATTTTGTGGCCTTGATTCATTGGCCTATTTCTTTGTTCCTGATAACCAGGCCTATTAAATGCAGGAATACCACATGCAGGAGTACCATACACTTGTGGCCTTAGTTGCCCCCCAGGTCGCATTCCCATATTATTTAAGTTATGATTAAACATTGAGTCTATGGGGTATTCTCTCTCAAACACAGGATTTATGGTCATTCCCTCCTCATATCTTTCTTGGAGAGTGGGAGGTCTATAAAATGACACAGGTTCATTTATATTTTCATGCTGTTAAGAAGTTACAGGTGGTATAAATTGTGCTTTATTTACCTGAGTCTCATCTCTAATCTTTCTTGATTGGCTGGGCTTGATGTTGGCTTTCTCGAACAAAGCCAGCGAGTCATCTATCATTACCTGGTTCTCATATGCTGACATGGAACCAATTGTTTGCTGAGTGTGCAATAGAAGAGCCCTTCTTGGATCAACAGGAGGGCAACTAGATTGGCCATTTTTGGCCATAGTTTGGCCATTTCCTTGGCCTGTTTCCTGCCTGGCCACTGAATGGCCATCAGCTAGGTTGTCTTGCACTACTTCAACCCCACCTTTCAACTCTTCTCCATCTTCAACCCTTTTCTCAGGGTCTTCAAAGACTTCATGCTGTTTCTTCCTAGCCATCACTCCAAATTAGATAGGTCCCATTGGGTGTCCCAAAATATGTTAGCAAAAATTTGGTTTAGGTCAAATTGACAGAAGTGGTTCGACAGAACAACCAAAATTTCACAAACAAACAACAGATCAAGCAATTATGGTTGGTGTCCTATGTCTTGACAGATTCAAGGACTTTTTTGGAGGTTGTAATGCGAAGAAACAAATGTGAATAAACTAAAAATTGATTGAAGAACAAGTAAACTTGTCACTTAACTACAAAAATTAAATTACAAGTTCAATGTGCATGACAATCGACAGAGGAAAATTTGGCAACAGAGGCTGAAATATAAATAGATTACTCCTAAATACAGAAGCTATTGCTAACTACATTAAATTACTCCTAATTCCACATGAGTTGTGAGTTTGATTGATGCCTTTCTCCTTCGAATTCCTAGCCTTTATACTACTGGCCCTGCTACTTCTCTACTGACACGTGTCCCACCATGGAGCAAGTTGCCCCCACTTTTTGCATAACTGCCCATGATCTCCATAACCGCTTGCAACTGCCTCTCTATTGCAGCCTCCTCTTTCTCTTACAAATGAACCACGTGTCCTACATCACTGACATGCCTAACTTCATGGCCTGACTCATGGGCCATGTTTGGCCACATCCTACTACACTACTAGATGAATTGACAAAAGAAACTACATCTACCACATCTGCTCTTTAAATGGCTTCAACTGCCACTTGCTCTGCATTCTGGGGTCCACCTCTCACTGTAAACTTATGGTTTTCACTCCTAGCATCCCTTGGATCTACTCTTTGTATTTGTTAGGTTTATTCAACAGAGAAAATAAATTTTAGTGCCAACACATATTCAAACACTTCTTCCATTGTTATTCCAAATTACCACCAAGCTCCTTCGCTCTCTCCATAATCGGCCACCTCCACCTTATCAAAAACTCACCTTAGGAAGTATTAAATCACTTGTCATCCAAACACGGTCCTATTTTGTTTCTCTGATTCGGCTCTCAGCCTACCCTCGTCATCTCCTCTCCCTCTGCTGTCGAAGAATGCTTCACCAAGAACGACATCGTATTCGCGAACCGCCATCGATCGATCGCCGACCATTACTTAACCTACAATTACACCATTGTTATGTGTGCTCTGTACAACGACCTGTGGCGAAGCCTCCGCCGCCTCACCGTCGTAGAACTCTTCTCTTCCAAAAGCCTCCAAAAGTCCTCGATCGTTCGTGAATAAGAAATCCGTAACATTCTCTCTCACTTTATGAAGATTGGGAATCGAGAGGTGGATTTGAAGTACTGGTTCACTCTATTGACATTCAATATGACGACGAGGCTCGTTGCTGGTGATCGATGCGTAAGGGATGAGGATGCAGGGATGGAATTGGGGAAGCGATTTGTTGAAAGATTGAAGGAGAAGTTTCTTAGGAGTTCGCTATCGAATTTGTGTGATTATGTTCCGATTTTGAGATGGATTGATTACAGAGGTGTGAAGAAGAGTATGATGATTTTGCAGAAGAAGAGAGATGAGTTTTTGTAGGGTTTGATTGATTAGGTTCGGCAAAAGAGAGCCGTGCCTCCAAGAATCGGAACCTGATTTTTATACGGACGATCTCATCAAGAGTTTAATATTGGTAAGTGTTATATGATTTTCCTTTTCCTACTTGTTTTACTTCATTATTTGTCATCAATGTATGCATCTTCAATACAATTATGACTGATGTATGCTCTCTATTAGGATCCAACTTTATCAATTTATGATTTTTTGAAATAAATGGTTTTTGGTACACTATAAAGTAAGTTTTTTTATTTACAAATTATGTTTGTATTCTTATCTTTACATTATTTTTATGTGTTTGTTTATGAGGTATGAAATTTCGAAGTTGCGCTAATTGAATGAGTCTATTCTATTGACTAAACTCTTAATAATGCATATCCATTATTTTCATGGGGGTTGACAAAATGCTATTACATCACATAATTATATATACTTCTTTTTAATTCGGGTAGCGAGGTTGGGAGAGGCTTCGAGCATCTCCAACCCAACACTCTTAATCAAGGATGAAAATACTTTTTTTTTTATTATTCAAAAAGTGAATATAAAGTATCTCACTATTCACTCAAACTCCAACCATAAATCATCATTTTATTCTCTAAAGATTTCTCTCGAAAATATTTTTATCAAAAAGTGAATAATTTTTGTTCATTAACAAATATTTAATTTTGAAATTTTTCTAAAATATATTTAATATTGTACTCATTTTAAAGATATGATTTCACCTTTTTTAATGATGCCAATTTTATAAAAATTAAATTCACATATTAAAAGTTATTTGTAATATAATAAAAAATATAAAATGAATAGTATTTTAGAGGTGGTCCTCTGTTTTTCATCCTCCCTCCAAATATGGAGGATCAACCCATTCTTCTTTCAAATAGAGATGGATTTAGGAGATGGGTTGAAGGTGAAAATCTTTCAAAAATGAAAAAAAATAGATGATGGGTTGGAGATGCTCTTAAGTTGAATGACTTCTTAAGTTTTAATGTTGTTAAGACGTGTTTAACATGCGTTTTAGGTGATGTTTTTGGGAGGAACAGGAACATCAGCAGTCACGATAGAACGGGCAGTGTCACTTCTTTTAAATCATCCGTCAACGTTCCAGAAGGCTAGAGCAGAGATTGACAACCACGTTGGACATAGGCGTTTGCTAGATGACTTTGATCTTTCCAAGCTTCTCTTTCTCCAATGTGTCATCAATGAAACCCTAAGGCTATATCCTCATGTGCCATTTCTATTACCACATTATTCATCTGAAGATTACATTGTTGGGGAATTTGAAGTATCTCGCGGTACGACTCTGTTGGTGAATGCTTCAGGTATGCATAAGGATCCTAAGGTTTGGGAAGAGCCTGACAAGTTCAAGCCAGAGAGGTTTGAAGGGGAAAGAGAAGGATTCAAATTTGTTCCATTTGGAATAGAGAGGAGGGCGTGTCCAAGTGCCAACATGGGTGTGTGGGCAATTTCCTTGGCTTTGGGCTCACTTATACAGTGTTTTGAATTGGAGGAGGTTCCAGAAAAAAGGGCTTGATCAGAGATTCAAAACCTCCGCTCAAGGCTGAGGCTTTAAAGGTTGTGTGCATTCTAAGAAAAAATGCACTTGAACTCCTTTCTCAATTTCAAAATTGAAGTGTGCTAATGGATCTATATTTTTAGCTAGTTATGGTTAGGCTTGTCAACAGATCAAATTTGCCATAATTCAAATCCCTTCTGATCATGACAGATTGAATTAGAAATCATCTTAATCAAGTTTATCCAATTATTCGATTCGAAAAGGTGATCCAATTGGATTTGGATGTGATTTTACTATAGGATTATTGGATTCGATATATATCATTATGTGATTATTGTACTGTATTTTATTGTAATGTTATAAATAACATTTCAAAGTTTTTGAAATTTATTCCACGAAATAAGTATAATAGATAATGACAGCCACACATCATACTTAAAATTTTAGACTTATTTTTATTTTATGAGAGATTAACATATAAAAATTAAAGTAAAAGAAGTTTAAACCAAGTTAATATAATTTTTTTTTTGTGTGTGGATGTTGTTGCCTTACTTGGATTATGATTAATTCAATTTTAAAGTTATAATGGAAGATTTTCATTACATTATTTAAGGGTTTGTAATGATTCTTTTTAAATTTAAAATATTAATATCACAACCCATAGATATTATAGCCCTCGTTTAGCTTGTTAGGTTGCGAGGTTTTTTGGTTAAAATAATCACAAAAAGATAAAATCGACTAAAAGCTGGCTTTTTGGCTTTTTTGACTTTTTTTTTTTGGTCTTTTTGTAGGTAAAAAATGTGAGAAGTGATGTGACCTAAAATGTATTAAATGGACCAAAAATGTCACATTTAAATCATAACTATTTTACTTTTTCTCTCACAAAAATTAAAAAAATCAAAAATTCTAACCCAAAAGAGATTTTTAGCCATAGATTAAAATAGTTAAAAAATAAAAAAGCCAAAAAACTAATTCACTTCCCAAACAAAGTCATAATAGAGAACCTCCATTACAATCATGGAATATAGAAGCTCTCAATCCCCCATATATACATATATATACAAGTAAAAGTTAAAGTATGTAAATCAGATCAAATCATATTATTATAATAATTAGATAAATCATAGATTTTATTATATTATGAGATTGGGCACTTGTTAACGGATTCGGATTGAATCTAATATGTCAACTGGCCTACTTATTGCAATTGTCTTCTATTTTTTATTTTTTATTTATTTATATCTTTTTGTTAGGGAAGTGAATTGTTGAAGGATTAAAGGAGAAGTTTCTTGCGAGTTCACCGTCAAATTTATGTGATTATGTTCCAATTTTGAGATGGATTGCTTACCGGGGGAAGGGGTTGAAGAAGAGTATGGTGATTTTGCAGAAGAAGAGAGATGAGTTTTTGTAGGATTTGATTGATAAGGTTCGGTGAAAGAGAGCCGATTCTTCTGATGTAGGACGCGATAAGGAAACGTTGATCAGAACTCCATTATGCCTCTGTTTGCACCACATTTTATTTTTCTGTTAATTATGGCCTATTAATTATGGCTAAGTTCGATTATGATCTGTTGATTAAAATCATAAATTATTTTCAAAGAATAACCTTGACCACATTTATTTTTATTGTTATTATTTCTATCGACAGACATGCTTACGTTGCATGGCAGATGTACTAAGGACGTGGTATGATGACATGTTAAATGGAGGGCCAGAAAGTTAGCAACTGCAGCAATTTGAAAGTTAGTTGTTGAGATCAAGAAGCCAAGATCAAATCAAGCACCAAATCTGCAAAATGGTTCCTATCAAACCTTAGATATAGATAATGTTGAGGAAATCATGGACTTAAGTTATCTCTTTCTCTTATGTGGCTGAACCTATAAATAGGCCAAGAGAGATACAAAGAAGAACAATCGATCATCATCAATCATCATCAATCATCAAACACACTCATGTAGAGTTATTTAGGAGTAGTGTCACGACCCAAACCCGCCCCTATGGGTTTAGCACCGTAACCGGCCAGTAATCCGAGATTACCGAAGGCCTGCTTAACAGTAATACAGTAAAACAGAGTACAGGGGCATGGCGAAAGCCATTACAGTAATAAAACAGTGTCCAATGAGCTGTGACAGTCTGTATGCAAAAAGACTTTCCATACATAATTACATTCGGTACAGAAACAGTATATACATACATGTACAATCATTCAAAAGACAGGGACCTAATCCCTATTAACAGTACAGTACTATCAGTCTATACAATATTACAAAAACAGTACGGAGACAGACGGGGAAATAAAAACACCCCTAAGCCATAGCTTGGCAGGCTCGGAACCTCGCGGTGAGGCACAATGCTTGGCTTGACAAAACTGAAGTTTACCCTGACGCTTCTAGCTTTGATCCGGTGCCTGAACACCTACATATATATATGAGCAGTGAGCTAAAGCCCAGTGAATAACACAATGCGTAAAGAGGTTTAGAATGAATGTCCTTACAGTAATGAAAACAGTTCATTAAACAGTATTTCAGTCATTCAGTCATATGTGGTACATCCATTAGTATAGCAGTACAGTAAACAGTAGGTCTTAAAGACCAAACAGTCAATGATGGCCATCAATCAGTAAACAGTAGTGGTTCCAACGAGAGAACCGACAGAGATCTCTGTAACAGTAACAGTCAGTAACAGTAATTGCTAAGGATGCCACAATACAGTTCAGAATATAGGACATACATTCATTCAGTTAACAGTATCAGTTCAGAAAACAGTACAGTTCAGTATTCAGAAGATAATCATTTTGAACATATCTTTACACAATCGTTACTCACAGAGTTCTGGGCTACAGTAGGCTAGAGCGTCTCCTCGAAATGCCAACCCTAAACAGTACAGAATGAACACACACTAAGCTACACAGTTAGGAAGGATAATAATAATTTAATCCCTAATTGCCTCGGTGTGTTCCACATCTATATCCCCATTAAGATGTCTTAAACTAGGCCTAAGAATGCCTAGGATGGAATGAGGATGCAAAGATGTATTCAGAAAATATTTTCAGAATTTGCAGTGGAACAGGGTCCCGCTCGAGCGTAGATTACTCCGCTCGAGCGGACAGGCAAACAAAGGTTCCTGCTCGAGCGTCAAATTACCCGCTCGAGCGAACCAAAAAGTACTGGATAGGTGAAATTCACGCTCGACGCCCGCTTGAGCGTGTCACCCAATCCTCCGCTCGAGCGTACATTCCTTCGCTCGAGCGGACTGATGAACAGTGCAAAGTATTGGGAGCTCGAATTTCCCGCTCGAGCGCTATATTCCCCGCTCGAGCGTGTCACGACCCAAACCCGGCCCTATGGGTTTAGCACCGTAACCGGCCAGTAATCCGTGATTACCGAAGGCCTGCTTAACAGTAATACAGTATAACAGAGTTCAGGGCCTGGCGGAAGCCAATACAGTAAATAACTAGTGTCCATTGAGCTGTGAAAATCTGTATGCCAAAAATATTTTTCATGCATTCATACGGTTCAAAACAGTACAGTCTATACAATCATACACAACACTCAGTACGGGGACTTAACCCCTCAATAACAGTACAGTAGAACAGTAGTGGTCTATACAGTGATACAAAACAGTGAGGAGACCGATGGGAAAAACCTAAAACAAAATCCCAAAGCCAATACATGGCAACACGGAACCTCACGGTGAGGCACATAGGCTGGCTGACAAAACTGGGGACCAACCCACGCTCCTAGCTCTGGTCTGGCTACTGAGAACCTACATATATATATAAACAGTGAGCTAAAGCCCAGTGAATAACATAAAGCGTAAAGAGGTTATGAATGAATGTCCTTACAGTAATGAAAGCAGTTCATTAAACAGTATTTCAGTCTTTCAGTATTTCAGTCAATCAGCCATATGTGGTACATCCATAAGCCTATAAACAGTAGGTCCAAAAGGACCGAGTCTTAACAGACCCAACAGTAATGATGGCCAATCATTCAGTAAACAGTATGGTTCCACGAGGGAACCGACAGAGCTCTGTGTCAGTATACAGTCAGTGCTAAGGATGCCACAGTACAGTTCAGAATACAGGACATACATTCATTCAGTAAACAATATCAGTTCAATAACAGTTCAGTTCAGTATTCAAAAGATAACCATTTTGAACATATCTTTACACGATTGTTACTCACAGAGATTGGGCTAATAGCAGCTAGAGCGCGTCCCCGAGAGCCAACCCTAAACAGTTAACAAATAGAACACACACTAAGTTTCACAGTCGGGAATGATGATAATTAAATCCCTAAATTTCCTCGGTGTGGTTCTATGTCTAAATCCTCATTAAGATGTCTTAAACTAGGCCTAAGGCCTCGTTTGGGAACAGGCTAATTTAGTAACTTTTTGGCTATTTGGCTAAAATATGAGTTAAAAAAAACTAGTATGTTTGGGATGACTTTTTGGCTTTTTACGAAAAGATGTGCAAAAAGTAAAGAGAAAAGAGAATCTTTGACTTTTTGGTATGGGTTGTTGGCTTTTTGGCTAATTTAGTAACTTTTTAACTTTTTGGCTAAAATGGAAGGTTCCCAAACGAGGCCTAAGAATGCCTAGGATGGGATGAGGATGCAAAAATACACTTAGAAAACAATTCCAGAATTTCAGTGAAACAAGGCCTCCGCTCGAGCGCAGGTTTCCCCGCTCGAGCGGACAAGAAAAACAAGGGTCCCCGCTCGAGCGTCAACTTCCCCGCTCGAGCGTGACACACAATCCTCCGCTCGAGCGCGCATTACTCCGCTCGAGTGGACTGATGAACAGTACAAGATGCTGGATGCTCGATTTCTCCGCTCGATCGCGAATTACTCCGCTCGAGCGGACTGCAATACAGGTCAAAAAATACTGGGAGCTTGATTTCCCCGCTCGAGCGGCACTTCCCCCGCTCGAGCGGAATGCAAAAATCTGGAAAACCCAGATTCGAACTCCAAGTCCAAAACCCAGTTTTCAACCACCAAAATCGATCCTCTTGGGCCCATTTTCTGGAAAACTCTTTAAAACACATAATGTTACTTGATTCCAAGCTCAATTTGGAAAACCAAAGCCCAAGGGGAGTTTAATCAAGCTCAAAACCAAATCAATTTTTAAGAATCATGCATGAACTACACTTAACATGACATGCATGCATTCAAACCAATTTAAAGCTCCAATGTGATGCTCTAATGAGCTCAATACTGTGAAAACAAGATGAAAACATGGATTTAAACATGAATATGAGCATGCATGTACATTTCCACCATGGGTACAACCCAAACTCATCAATTAAAACATGCATGCATGGATTAAGCTATAATCCTACTCTTTTGAACTAATTTATGCCTTAACTCCACAATTCAACTTGACTCATGCAAGAACAACCTTAAATGCAACAATGAGAGGTTCAATTACCTTGCCTAAGTCTTGTTTTCAAGGTGTGGGAGCTAAATGAGCAATCTACACTTCAATTCTTCTCAAATTCCAAGCATGCAAGGTGAATTTCTCCAATCTCCTACTCTCTCTCTCTAAGGTCGGTTATGGGGAGAGAAAATGGCTGATCAAAATGTGTCTCTAAGTGTATAAGGCACAATAGAATTGGATAAACAAAGGTCCACTCATAATGGCATGATTGGTAATTAACTCAAACTTGGCAATTAACTCATTTAATCTAATTTAATCATTCCTAATCAATTTTCAGATAAATATATCATTAAATCACAAATATTCTCTTGATTACAAAACACTAAACGGTTTCTAAATCGGCCGCCGATAAGGCCTTCAATTAGCAGTTTAAACATATGAATTTAAACAGATAATCAATCAATCAAACAGATGCAATATGCAATATAATAAATAAACTCATTCAATTTCAGTTTCGATTTCAATCAGTCCATCCAGTACTTCAGTTAATTCGATTATCAGTCATTAGCGGTCCAGTTTAGCAATAATCAGTATATAATTCAGTGGTTATTCGGTAATCAGTACGAGGGTTGTTACAGTCTCCCCTCCTTATAAGGAGTTTAGTCCTCTAAACTCGAGTTACCTTCAGTCTGGAAGAAAACAGGGTTCAGCGGGAAGAAATCAGGATATCGCCTAGTCATGTCATCTTCCCTTTCCCAAGTGGCATACACACCACCATGGTTCTGCCAATCGACTTTCACTAGCGGGATCTCTTTGTTTCTCAGTTTCTTGATCCGTCGGTTTACAATTTGTATAGGCCGTTCCTCGTAAGTGTAGTCATCACTCAACACGATACGAGTAGGCTCAATCACATGAAACGGATCTCGAAGATAGTCTCTCAACATCGAAATGTGGAAGACGTTGTGCATATGCTCCATTTCAGGAGGGAGCGCAACTTGATACGCCACCGGATTGATTTTCTCAATAATCTGATACGGTCCGACATACCTTGGCGCTAACTTGCCTTTGACCCCAAAGCGAGTCTGGCCTTTCATTGGTGTCACTTTCACAAAAACGTGATCACCCACTTCATACTCTCTGTCCCGTCTTCTGACATCCGCATAACTTTTCTGTCTACTCTGTGCAGTTTTCAGTCTCTGTTGTATCAGTTTTATCTTTTCAGTCGTCTCATATACAATCTCGGGCCCAAGCAAAGGCCCATCTCCAACTTCTGCCCAGCAAATTGGAGATCTACACTTTCTGCCATACAATGCCTCGAAAGGCGCCATACCAATACTCGAATGGTAGCTGTTGTTGTAGGCGAATTCAGCTAATGGCAAATGGCTTTCCCAGTTTCCTTGGAAATCAAGGACACACATTCTCAGTAGATCCTCTAAGGTTTGGATGGTCCTTTCTGACTGTCCATCTGTTTGAGGATGATAGGCACTACTCAGCCTCAATTCAGTACCCAATGCAGTCTGTAGGCTTTGCCAGAACCTCGATGTAAACTTCGAATCCCTGTCAGATACAATAGATACAGGCACTCCATGCAATCTCACAATTTCGTCAATATAAATAACAGCCAATTTGTCCGCATTATAAATTGTCTTGACAGGTAAGAAGTGAGCAGATTTGGTTAGTCTATCAACAATAACCCAAATAGAGTCCATACCTTTCCTGGAGCGAGGTAATCCAACGATAAAATCCATCGTGATATGCTCCCATTTCCACTCTGGTATGGGCAAGGGTTGCAGTAATCCGGCAGGTCGTTGATGTTCAGCCTTGACTTGTTGGCAATGAAGACATTTGGACACGAAGTCGGCAATTTCTTTCTTCATTCCCGGCCACCAGAAATTTTGTTTCAAATCTTGATACATTTTCGTATTCCCCGGGTGAATCGAAAACTTCGAACTGTCGCCTTCTTGCAGAACTCTTCTTTTCAATTCAGTGTCATTTGGTACACACAGTCTATCTTGAAATTTCAGTACATTAGTTTCAAACTTGAACCCCGGTCTCGGTTTAGAATCTTTTTCTTCAATAACCTTTTTCAAGAAATCGTCCAGTTGTTGTTTTTCCTTAATCTCTTCAATCAATGCTGGTTGGGCAGTAATGGCAGCTAAGGTTCCACCTTGTTCCTTCAAAACAATTTCAATCTCAGACTTTTCAAGGTCACAAAGCAATTCTTTCTGCCCGGTGAGCAAACAGGCTAAGTTCCCAATTGACTTTCGGCTCAATGCATCGGCAACGGTGTTGGCTTTTCCCGGATGGTACAAAATCTGTAGGTCATAATCTTTGATCAGTTCTAGCCATCTCCGCTGTCTCATATTCAGTTCTTTCTGTGTGAAGAAGTATTTCAAACTCTTGTGGTCAGTGTATACTTCACATGTTGCCCCATACAAATAGTGACGCCAAATTTTCAATGCAAAAACCACTGCAGCAAGTTCCAGATCATGGGTTGGGTAATTCTTTTCATGCGGTCTCAACTGTCGGGAAGCATAGGCAATAACTCTCCCATTCTGCATTAAAACACATCCCAAACCCTTATGAGAAGCATCACTAAACACAGTATAACCATCCGTACCTGAAGGTAGAGTCAAAACCGGTGCAGTCACAAGTCGAGTTTTCAACTCTTGGAATGCTGATTCCCTCTGGTCAGTCCAGTCAAATGATATCCCCTTCTGTGTCAGCTGAGTCAGTGGTAAGGCAATCTTGGAGAAATCTTTGACAAATCTTCTGTAATATCCAGCCAATCCCAAAAAGCTTCGGACTTCGGTTACGTTTGTTGGGCTAGGCCAGTTCACTACAGCTTCAATTTTCTGAGGATCAACAGAAATTCCATTTTTGCTAACCACATGCCCCAAAAACATAACATGATCAATCCAGAATTCACACTTAGACAATTTAGCATACAGTTTCTGTTCTCTTAAAGTTTGTAGGGCAAGTCTCAGATGGTGTTCATGTTCTTCTCTACTTTTTGAATAAATCAGTATGTCATCAATAAACACTACAATGAAATCATCAAGGTATGGTTTAAAAATCCTGTTCATAAGGTCCATAAATGCAGCAGGGGCATTCGTGACTCCGAACAGCATAACTAAAAATTCATAATGGCCATACCTCGTTCTAAAAGCAGTTTTACCAATGTCTTCTGGGTTGACTTTCACTTGATGGTACCCCGATCTAAGATCAATCTTGGAAAACACTTGTGCACCCTGTAACTGGTCAAATAGATCATCAATACGCGGTAATGGATATTTATTCTTTACAGTTACCTTGTTCAGTTCGCGGTAATCGATGCACAGTCTCAGTGAGCCATCTTTCTTCTTCACAAATAAAACCGGTGCACCCCACGGTGATGTACTGGGCCTGATGAATTTCTTGTCTAGCAGTTCTTGCAATTGCACTTTCAATTCCTTCAGTTCAGTTGGAGCCATTCTGTAAGGAGCTTTAGATATCGGTTGTGTACCCGGAATCACATCCACAGTAAATTCAATTTCCCTGTCGATCAAATCCCCTGGCAAATCATCTGGAAATACATCTGGAAATACATCTGGGAATTCTCTAACAATAGGAATGCAATTCACATCAGTTTTAACATCATTACTAGCAGATACAGTCAGTACAGAACACAGATATCCTTTACACCCCTTCCTAATCAGTTTGACAGCTTTCACAGAAGAAATCAGATATGGAGGAGGCACTACTCCAACCCCATCAAACACAAACTCAGGCAAACCCGGTGGACGGAAAACAACCTGCTTTGTTACACAGTCTATAGTAGCATGATATTTTTGTAACCAATCCATCCCCAATATTACATCAAAATGATCGATATTCAATGGCAGTAAATCAATAAATAGATGCATATCCCCTACAATAATCTCACAGGCAGGATACATATATGCACATGTCATGGATCCCCCAACAGGTGATGATACAGCTAGCAGATAGTTCATGGGTTCTAAGGGTCTATTCAATTTACGCGAAAAAGCATGCGATACATACGAATGTGTAGACCCCGAATCAATCAACACATATGCATTTTGAGCACAGACAGAGAGGATACCTGACACAACGGTCTCAGTGTTTTGCACGTCTCCCGGTACTAGGGCAAACACTCGGCCCTGCCTCATGGGTTCTTTCCCGGTAGCTTTGGGGTTAGGCTTTGGTGCTACATTTGATGCTGTTGCGTTCGGTGTAGCTTTATTACTAACTGGTGGAGCAGAAGGGCAGTCTTTAATTCTGTGGCCCACCTTGCCACACCTGAAACAAGCTCCAGAAATCTGATAGCAAACCCCTTTGTGCTTGTTGCCACATATGGAGCAGGGTGGAGTAAATCCACTCCCTTGGCTGGGGCTAGTCGTCGACCCTGTATTCTGTTTCTTGTTTGCTGGGTTATGCTTGCCTTTCTTAAATTTGAAACCCTGCCTTTTACCTTGCCACTCAGTTGTTGGTGTTTCAGATTGTTTCACTGCTGCAATATTCGTCTCGGCCATCAACGCCCGGTCGAGAACACCTACATAAGTTGGCATTTTCAAAACACTTATTCGGTCCTGTATAGCAACACTAAGGCCGCCTTCAAATCTCCTGGCCTTCTTATAATCGGTATCCACCATGTGCGGTGCATACCTAGCAAGTTCGGTAAACTTCTTTTCATATTCTGCAACTGACTCTTTACCCTGTCTCAACTGTTCAAACTCAGTCACTTTTCTGTCCCTGATGCACTGGGGAAAATACTTTTCGAAGAAGGACTCCTTGAACTGAGCCCAAGTCACAATAGTATTTGCATCGCGGGTCAACATCCACCACCTTCTTGCTTCTTCCTGAAGGGTGAAGGTTGCTAACAATACTTTGTTTGCTTCGGAGCACGGAAAAACCTCAAACAACTTTTCAGTCTCAAGAACCCAAGCTTCAGCCTGTAACGGTTCTAAGCCTCCCTGAAAGGACGGCGGTTTCATCTTGCTGAATTTCTGAGTCAATGCAATAATGTCCACCTCATTAGCATTCACATTCTGTACATTCTGTTCCGGTTGCACCGGAGGAGGAGGAGGTGGGGGCGGTTGGTTCGGTTGTTGATCCAGTCTTTCCATTATCAGTCCCATCATTTGTTCAAGTCTGGCCATTCTGGCCTCAGAGGGTGATGGTTCAGTTTCATTCGCAGTGGTTGCGTTATCCATTTCACTATATGCAGTTATAACAGTTATCATCATAATCGGTTGCATAATTAAACAGTTTAACATTTTAACATGTAATCAGTCAGTCATAAGCACACACTTTTCAAATTCATGAGATGTCCTAATCACTTTTCTAGGACACCCTATAGCTCATTCGGACACGTGTGTGCGGTATAACTCGTGGTTAAGTATCGCTCTGATACCACTCTGTCACGACCCAAACCCGGCCCTATGGGTTTAGCACCGTAACCGGCCAGTAATCCGTGATTACCGAAGGCCTGCTTAACAGTAATACAGTATAACAGAGTTCAGGGCCTGGCGGAAGCCAATACAGTAAATAACTAGTGTCCATTGAGCTGTGAAAATCTGTATGCCAAAAACATTTTTCATGCATTCATACGGTTCAAAACAGTACAGTCTATACAATCATACACAACACTCAGTACGGGGACTTAACCCCTCAATAACAGTACAGTAGAACAGTAGTGGTCTATACAGTGATACAAAACAGTGAGGAGACCGATGGGAAAAACCTAAAACAAAATCCCAAAGCCAATACATGGCAACACAGAACCTCACGGTGAGGCACATAGGCTGGCTGACAAAACTGGGGACCAACCCACGCTCCTAGCTCTGGTCTGGCTGCTGAGAACCTACATATATATATAAACAGTGAGCTAAAGCCCAGTGAATAACATAAAGCGTAAAGAGGTTATGAATGAATGTCCTTACAGTAATGAAAGCAGTTCATTAAACAGTATTTCAGTCTTTCAGTATTTCAGTCAATCAGCCATATGTGGTACATCCATAAGCCTATAAACAGTAGGTCCAAAAGGACCGAGTCTTAACAGACCCAACAGTAATGATGGCCAATCATTCAGTAAACAGTATGGTTCCACGAGGGAACCGACAGAGCTCTGTGTCAGTATACAGTCAGTGCTAAGGATGCCACAGTACAGTTCAGAATACAGGACATACATTCATTCAGTAAACAATATCAGTTCAATAACAGTTCAGTTCAGTATTCAAAAGATAACCATTTTGAACATATCTTTACACGATTGTTACTCACAGAGATTGGGCTAATAGCAGCTAGAGCGCGTCCCCGAGAGCCAACCCTAAACAGTTAACAAATAGAACACACACTAAGTTTCACAGTCGGGAATGATGATAATTAAATCCCTAAATTTCCTCGGTGTGGTTCTATGTCTAAATCCTCATTAAGATGTCTTAAACTAGGCCTAAGGCCTCGTTTGGGAACAGGCTAATTTAGTAACTTTTTGGCTATTTGGCTAAAATATGAGTTAAAAAAAACTAGTATGTTTGGGATGACTTTTTGGCTTTTTACGAAAAGATGTGCAAAAAGTAAAGAGAAAAGAGAATCTTTGACTTTTTGGTATGGGTTGTTGGCTTTTTGGCTAATTTAGTAACTTTTTAACTTTTTGGCTAAAATGGAAGGTTCCCAAACGAGGCCTAAGAATGCCTAGGATGGGATGAGGATGCAAAAATACACTTAGAAAACAATTCCAGAATTTCAGTGAAACAAGGCCTCCGCTCGAGCGCAGGTTTCCCCGCTCGAGCGGACAAGAAAAACAAGGGTCCCCGCTCGAGCGTCAACTTCCCCGCTCGAGCGTGACACACAATCCTCCGCTCGAGCGCGCATTACTCCGCTCGAGTGGACTGATGAACAGTACAAGATGCTGGATGCTCGATTTCTCCGCTCGATCGCGAATTACTCCGCTCGAGCGGACTGCAATACAGGTCAAAAAATACTGGGAGCTTGATTTCCCCGCTCGAGCGGCACTTCCCCCGCTCGAGCGGAATGCAAAAATCTGGAAAACCCAGATTCGAACTCCAAGTCCAAAACCCAGTTTTCAACCACCAAAATCGATCCTCTTGGGCCCATTTTCTGGAAAACTCTTTAAAACACATAATGTTACTTGATTCCAAGCTCAATTTGGAAAACCAAAGCCCAAGGGGAGTTTAATCAAGCTCAAAACCAAATCAATTTTTAAGAATCATGCATGAACTACACTTAACATGACATGCATGCATTCAAACCAATTTAAAGCTCCAATGTGATGCTCTAATGAGCTCAATACTGTGAAAACAAGATGAAAACATGGATTTAAACATGAATATGAGCATGCATGTACATTTCCACCATGGGTACAACCCAAACTCATCAATTAAAACATGCATGCATGGATTAAGCTATAATCCTACTCTTTTGAACTAATTTATGCCTTAACTCCACAATTCAACTTGACTCATGCAAGAACAACCTTAAATGCAACAATGAGAGGTTCAATTACCTTGCCTAAGTCTTGTTTTCAAGGTGTGGGAGCTAAATGAGCAATCTACACTTCAATTCTTCTCAAATTCCAAGCATGCAAGGTGAATTTCTCCAATCTCCTACTCTCTCTCTCTAAGGTCGGTTATGGGGAGAGAAAATGGCTGATCAAAATGTGTCTCTAAGTGTATAAGGCACAATAGAATTGGATAAACAAAGGTCCACTCATAATGGCATGATTGGTAATTAACTCAAACTTGGCAATTAACTCATTTAATCTAATTTAATCATTCCTAATCAATTTTCAGATAAATATATCATTAAATCACAAATATTCTCTTGATTACAAAACACTAAACGGTTTCTAAATCGGCCGCCGATAAGGCCTTCAATTAGCAGTTTAAACATATGAATTTAAACAGATAATCAATCAATCAAACAGATGCAATATGCAATATAATAAATAAACTCATTCAATTTCAGTTTCGATTTCAATCAGTCCATTCAGTACTTCAGTTAATTCGATTATCAGTCATTAGCGGTCCAGTTTAGCAATAATCAGTATATAATTCAGTGGTTATTCGGTAATCAGTACGAGGGTTGTTACAGAGCGGAAGACCAAAATCTGGAAAATCCAGATTTGAGCTCCAAGCTCAAAACTCAAGTTTTCAAACACCAAATTCGATCCTCTTCGGCCCATTTTCTGGAAAACCTTTGTAAACACATAGAATCACATGATTTAAAGCTCCATTTATAAAATTCAAGCCCAAGGGTGTTTCAAACAACCTCAATTTCAAACCCATTTTCAAGAACATGATCTCAAACAAGACATGCATGACTTTAAATCGATTCAAAGCTTTAATACATGCTCTAATGAGCTCAATTCTTTCAAAAACAAGATGAAATCATGGTCCTAAACATTAACATGAACATGCATGCAACATTTTCCATGAAATCAACCCAAAATTCTTCAATGCACACATGCATGCAACAATTAAGCTTTAATTCAACATGCTAGAACTAAATCATGCCTTAGCTTTACAATTTGACATGAATCATGCAAGAATTAACTTAAATACACAATAAAGAAGGTCAATGATCTACCTTAGGTCTAGTAGTTTAAGTGTAGAGGCTCAAACAAGTAAGAACTCCTTTCAATCTTCTAATTGCAAGCTAGGTACAAGATGAAAACCAATCTTCTATGTTTCTCTCTCTCTAAAATCGGCAAGAACAATGAAAATGGCTGAGGAAATGTTTGTTGTAATGAACTAAGGCTTCAAAAAGGTTCACATAGTGGCCCACTCACAATGGCAAGGTTGTAATTAAACCCAATTCTTGTGATTTACCATTATTTAATCTAATTTAGTTATACCAAATCACTTTTCAAGTAAATACACCATAAAATTACATAAATTCTTATGATCGTAAAATATCAATCAATTTCTGATTCGGCCGTCGATAAGGCCTTTAATTTGCAGTTTAAACGCAAAGACATGGACAAATAATCAAACGATCAACAGATAGAAATGCACTAAAACAGATACAGTCAATCAGTCAGTTCAGTATTTCAATCAATTCAATTATCAATTATAATCATTCTCAGTTTAGCAGTAATCGGTAATTAACCAGTGAGCAGTGATGAGGGTTGTTACAAGTAGTTCTAAATTAGCCATTCTCGGAGTAGATTAAACTAGTAGCTTTTTCCAACCCCCCACTTCTCTTCTTTCTATCGATTATAGTATTTCTTCAGTTTTTTGTTCTTGTTTAAGTTCTTGTAGCTAGTGACAAGTGACAATTTATTCGAATTAATACATATTCTGTTCTATTCCATTTCCTCTTCATTTAATTACCTCCAGGGAAATCCTTAATCTGTTTAAAGCAAATAACTCAACCATAAAGCCTGATTTTTATTTGTGTTTACTTGGAATTTATTTGAGTATGTCAATCAAATCATTATCGATTGGGCTTAAAGTAGATTTTTACCAACATAAATTGGCACGCCTAGTGGGACCATTCTAACTTGGAATCATGATGATGAAGAAGCAGATTTATTCTTATGAAATCATGCCTTCAACAGGTATGCTTACATCTTGTGCACCCATGGATACAAACCGCCAATGGAGTGGCAATGTTCCCATGGAAACAGATTATCAGTGGAATGCCTCATATTCTGAAAATTGCCAGTGTTTTGGTGGTGGTTCTATCCCTTATTGTCAACATAATGGCATGACAAATGATGTGAAAAGAATGATTTGGCGTTATGAGGATGAAATTTATTGGTGCGGGGGTGAAATTTTAGCCCTAAAAGAAGAAATTAATTATCTTTATAGGCAAAGATTTTAAATAATTTCATCATGTCTGTATTATTTAACGCAAAGAGATTTAAATTACTGTGATGGAAAAATTCATCGACTTAAAGGCCAATTTTTTCTAATTGATGAAGAAATTCGATATTGGAAGAAAATTAGAAGGTATAATGGCCAATGAAAAATTAAAATATGAAAATAATGTGGCTCATACGGTTAATACACATATTTTTGAAGAGCCAATCATTCATAAAGAGCCAAGGTATGTGGCTCGAAGGGTTAGCACACCAAGTCATGAAAATAATATGACTTTAGAGAATTTTCACGGCCATTAATAGCTAAAATTAAAAAAATAACCCATTCTCTCAAAAAATATTAAGAATTATGATTCACTTGGGGGACATGATGTTTTGCCAAATGTGGCAAAAAGTGACAAGCCATTAATGGCTAAAGAAAGGAATAACCTTTTCTCTCGAAAAATGTTAAAAAAGTATTACAAAATGATAGTAAAAATTCACGTGAGGGCATGATTTTAAGCCAAAGATGGCTGAAAATTATAAATCCACGTTTATTGAATGTGAATTTTTTGACATTGTTTAAAGTGTCAAAATTTATGAATTTTTCCATAACATTCAATTATGTGAGTTTTGGGATCCAACATCCACTTTGGATTTGTGGATCACACCAGAAATTAATTTTTATAACACGGTTTGAAGAATAACAATGGTTAAAAAATGCTATATGTAGTGAATTCTCTTTAATTAGCCAAAATATGGCTAAACAGAGACTTGTTTGGTTTTCAAAATAAGGGATGTGGCTCTTTGTTATATCACTTGACAGAGCCAAAGATGGAGTATTCACAAATTGACAGTGATAGATTATTATGGATATAATATAACTTTTCAAGAATTCAAATTATTTGTACCGTAAAATATTTTCTAACAATTGTGGTAAACCACCTTATAAATCATTTAATTGGATTTCATTCTTCAATCTATTTAAATGAGGGGGCATTGTTTGCACCACATTTTATTTTTCTGTCGATTGTGGCCTATTAATTATGGCCAAGTTCGATTATGGTTTGTCAATTGAAATCATAAACTATTTGCAAAGAATAACCTTGACTACATTTGTTTTTATTGTTATTATTTCTGTCGACAGGCATACTAACATGACATGACAGATGTGCTAAGGACGTGGCATGATGACATGTTAAATGGAGGGCTAGAAAGATAGCAATTGCAGCAATTTGAAAGTTAGTTGCTGAGATCAAGGAGCCAAGATCAAATCAAGCACCAAAGCTGCAAAATGGTTTCTATCAAACATGAGATATGGATAATGTTGAAGAAATCATGGACTTGTCGAGGAAATCGTGGACTTAGGTTATCTCTCTCACGTGGTTAAGCCTATAAATAGGCCAAGAGAGATACAAAGAAGAATCAATCGATCATCATCAACCATCAAACACACTCGTGCAGAGTTATTTAGGACTAGTTCTAAATTAGCCATTCTAGGAATAGATTAAACTAGTAGTTTTTTCCAATCCCCACTTCTCTGCTTTCTGTTGATTGCTGTATTTCTTCAATTTTTTGTTCTTGTTTAAGTTCTTGTAACTAGTGATAAGTGACAATTTATTCGAATTAATACATATTGTGTTCTGTTACATTTCCTCTTCATTTAATTACCTCTAAGGAAGTCCTTAATTTGTTTAAGGCAAAGAACTCAACCATAAAGCCTGATTTTTATTTGTATTTATTTGAAATTTATTTGAATCTGCCGATCAAATCATTGTCGATTGGGCTTAAACTAGATTTTTACCAACAGCCTCCAAGAATCGAAACCTGATTTTTATACCGACGATCTCATTAAGAGTTTAATACTGGTAAGTGTTATATGATTTTTGTTTTTTTACTTGTTTATTTCATTATTTATCATGAATGTATGCATCTTCAATACAATATGACTGATGTATGCTCTCTATTAGGATCGAACTTTATCAATTTATGATTTTTAGAAACAAATTTTTTTGGTACTATAATATTACTAATACTGCAGCCGCCGTCACCACCACAAATACAACCACTAAATAATAACATATTTTCTTTTAAGAGAAAAAAAATACGGATGAGGAAGTTTTTTTTATTTACAAATTATGTTTGTATTCTTTTCTTTACGTTATTTTTGTGGGTTTGTTGATAAGGTATGATATTTCTAAGTTATGCTAATTGAATGAGTCTATTCTATTGACTAAACTGTTAATAATACATATCCATCATTTTCATGGCGCTTGACAAAATGGCTATTCCATCACATAATTATATATGTGCGCCTGGCTTTGGTCCAGTCCTTAATCGGACTGGACGGTGCTGTTGGGCCCGTGGAGGCCCACCACGGGTTTCGTTTTGAAAATCTGAACCGTTCAATGTGTAGAACTCGTCGAGTACTATATGCCTATGAAAAATCACGTTGATCAGATATCGATAGCTATGTGATCAAATCCGTTTTGTATAAAAAAAAATGGACGGTGAATAAATTAACGGTTGATAAAAAACTGATTTGATCACATAGCTATCGATATCCGATCAATGTTATTTTTCACAGGCATATAGTACTCGACGATTTCTACACATTGAACGGTTCAGATTTTCAAAACGGAACCCGTGGTGGGCCCCCACGGACCCAACAGCACCGTCCAGTCCGATTAAGGACTGGACTAAAGCCAGAGCCTATATATGTTTCTTTTTAATTTGGGTAGTGAGGTTGGGTGAGGCTTAAGTTGAATAACTTCTTAATTTTTTATGTTGTTAAGACATGTTTAACATGTGCTTTAGGTGATGTTTTGGGGAGGAGCAAGAACATCAATAGTCACGATGGAACAACAGTGTCGCTTTTTTTCAGGCCTGCCTCTGAGATTTCTGGGACTCAAAGTCAAAAATCAACTAATAAATTTTTGGGACCCTTCATATATATTTTTTTTCATTGAATGAAAAAAAATGAAGATAAATGACAAAAAATTTGTATCAAAATCACAAAAAATACTTAGTATTACATTACAACAATTAATAAGTGTCGCTTGATCCTCGCTCTTTTTGTATTTTTGTATTTTTAGAAGCAAATAAATCAATCATACTTGTATAATCTAGTTTTTTTGCAAAATCATTTTCAATGGATAACAATGCTAATTATTTTAAATGGGCCTTTCAATTTTTTAATGGGTCAATTTATTTTAAGTTAGTTTGGGTCTTTTTTAATTTTTTTTGGATTTAAAATATACCTAATATATTTTAATAAACTATAACAGGAGGACCCTTTTTGGGTCTATTTTCAATGGATAATAATGTTATTTTTTTTGAATGGACCTTTCAATATTTTAATGGGTCAATTTATTTTACGTTAGTTTGAGCATTTTAAATTTTTTTTTTTTAAAACTTAAAACATACCTAATATATTACACTAAACCATAATAGAAGAGGGCCCCTTTTTTGTGTCTATTTTGAAGGGCCCTAGGCCATGGCCTTGTTGGCCCATGCCGAGGGCCGGCACTGCTTCTTTTAAATCATCCATCGACGTTCCAGAAGGCCAGAGCAGAGATTGACAACCAAGTTAGACATAGGCATTTGCTAGATGACTTGGATCTTTCCAAGTTTCCCTTTCTCCAATGTGTCATCAATGAAACCCTAAGGCTATATCCTCCTGTGTCGCTGTACAATTCTGTTGGTGAATGCTTCGGTCTTGCATAGGGATCCCAAGGTTTGGGAAGAGCCTGACAAGTCCAGCCAGAGAGGTTTGAGGGGGAAAGAGAAGGGTTCAAATTTCTTCCATTTGGGATAGGGAGGAGGGCGAGTTCAGGTGGCAACATGGGTGTGCGGGCAGTTTCCTTTCCTTTGGGCTCACTTATATAGTGTTTTGAATTGGAGGAGGTTCGAGAAAAAAAGGGCTTGATTGGAGATTCGAAACCTCTGCTCAAGGCTGAGGCTCTGGAAGTTGTGTGCATTCCAAGAAAAAATGCACTTGAACTTCTCTCTCAATTTCAAAATTGAAGTGTGCTAATGGATCTTTATTTTTAGCTAGTTATGGTTAGGCTTTAACGGATCGAATTTGCCATAATTCAAATCCCATCTGATCATGACAGATTGAATAAGAAATCATCTTAATCAAGTTTATCCAATTATTCAATCCGAAAATCTAATCCAATCGGATTTGGATGTGATTTTAATATAGGATTGTTGGATGTCAATAGATATCATTATGTGATTATTGTACTGTATTTTATTATAATGTTATAAATAAGATTTCAAGGATTTTGGAATTTATCTCACGACATGAGTATAATAGATAATGACAGCCACGCATCATATTTAAAATTTTAGACTTATTTTATTTTATGAGAGATTAAAAGATAAAAATTAAATTACAAGAAGTTTAAACCAAATTAATATATATATATATATATATTTTGTGTAGATGTTGTTGCCTTACATGGATTGTGATCCTCTCCATTCTAAAGTTGCAATGGAAGATGTCCATTGCATTATTCAAGGGTTTGTAATGATTTTTTTTTTTTTATAATTTTAAATTTAAAATATTAATATCACAACCCTTAGATGATATAGCCTTTGTTTGGCATGTTGGGTAGGGAGGTTTTTTTTGGCTAAACTAATTATAAAAGGACAAAATAAGTTAAAAAATTAATAAGGCTAAATGTCACATTAAAATTATAATTATTTCTCATTTTTTTTTTTTTACAGAAATCAAAAAAATAAAAAAAACCCAAGCGAAACAAGATTTTTAACCCTGTGCTAAAATAATCAAAAAATTAACCCACTTCTCAAACGAAATTATAATAGAAAACCTCCATTACAATTATGGATATAGAAGCTCTCAATCCTCCATATATATACAAGTAAAAGTTAAAGATATGTAAATTAGATCAGATCATATTATTACAATAACTAGATAAATCATATTAAGATTTTATTATATTATGAGATTGGGCATTTGTTAACAGATTCGGATTAAATCTAATCTGTTAACTGGCCTATTACAATTGTCTTCTGTTATTTCATTTTATTTTATATTTATTTATATCTTTTTGTTTTCAGTGCAATTAATTAGTAGAAGATTAATATTATACAAATATAAAATTCAGTTACTATATATTTAGCTTAATCGATTCTAAAATTCAATAATTGGATCAATCATATACTGCGAAGTAGAGTGCATCACATTGGCTTTAATTATTCACTCATATATTTAAGTGTTATTACAATTTGCAACATCAATTATTAGAAAATATTAAAGATACAAACACATAAATTTGATCAAGAAATCTATTCAAAAAGTGAATATGTGATGTAAATTAAAGGCTGCGGATGGACTAAACTGTGTTGTTTTAGATTCTCTTTCCAGATGGTATGGAAGTTTGAACCACAGCCATTCAGTACAATATTAAGATGATCTAACGGCACGAAGGAAAACATATTAAAAAATTGGCCTTTTCTTCCCTCTAAACTAATATCACTCGTGTGCTATGCACAGAATTAAATTTTAAAAAATTATTTATGAATATGTCAAATATATTTTTAAATTATTAGCATAAAATATATATAATTTTGAAAAAAAATATTGATGTTTTATAATTAAAGTAATAAAAATGAAAATTTATTACGTTTGTTCGAAATTCACTGAATAAATAAGATATATTATAATTAAAATCTAAATTGTTGTGGGTCTTCTATCAGTATTCTTGCATTATCAATATGATAGTTAGTATTATAATTGATAAACAACACATATATGTATTTATAAAATATTATAAAGTAAAAATGTTATACTTACATATTATATTTTTTTTTACCTTGTAAATTGTATAGGCATTTTTCAGACCAATCTATATTTAAAATAAAATTCACGCACGGTGCACAATTTAGTTGACGTAGCATTGTTGGTACAGGCATGATAAATGCATAGGCATAGTTTTGGCATGACGCAATATAATCTTTAATCATTTTAATTCCATTATCCTATAAAATTTTGAAATTATAACATCGTGTTTGAAAATGTAAGAATAAGTTATTTATAATAAATTTTATAATTTCTTACCTTTGATATCATATTCTTCAAATGTGTTGGTTGACATTGCAAGATAAACTCTGCCCGTTTATCTTGAACAACGAGATTTATTAAAGCGGTACTGCCTTTGACCACAATGTTAACATTATATCTAATAAAAAAAAAAAAACTTGTTAAAAAGAAATATTGTACATAATAAAAAATTAAAACACTTGTTAAGTTTAAATTATTATTTTACATAATTATTTACCTAAAGAAAATTACCTCGTTATAATATCAGTATCATCATGTATGTAGTGACGACAAATATTATGATCATAATAATATTCAACTTTTTGATAGCAGTGTAATTTTTTAATAAAATTACTGTGGAAGACTTGAAAAGGGTTTGTAATTTCCTAATTACAATGTATTTTTTTTCTCTTTTTTTTTTTTTTTTTTTTTTTGCAATACCTGTTATTTTTTAATAAAAAATTATGTTTGTTTTAGATATTTTTTAATATATAAATAATATTTTACAGTGTAATTTTTTTTTTGCAATTGCAACTTGTTATTTTTTAATAAGAATTTATATTTGTTTTAGATATTTTTTTAATATACAAATTATTTTTTTTTAGATTTTTTATAAAACTAATTTAACAATCCCATCATTAACCATAGTGTATGAGAGAAGTTGAAAATAGTTGTTTTAGATATTTTTTTAATATAGAAATTATTTTTTATAGTGTAATTGTTTTTCTCTTTTTTTTTTTTTTTTTGCAATTGCAACCTGTTATTTTTTAATAAGAATTTATATTTATTTTAGATATTTTTTTTAATATACAAATTATTTTTTTTTAGATTTTTTATAAAAATAATTTAACAATCCCATCATTAACCATAGTGTATGGGAGGAGTTGAAAATGGTGTGGTAATAAATATGACAGAAGTTAAAAAGACTTATGAGTTTGAAGAAGTTAATAAATACTAAGATTTTTTTTTTAAATCAAAAAATTAGAAAATTAGGATTGGAATATTGAAACTTCTAAAAGACTTGTGGGTTTAGAAACCCCATTTTCCTTATATAATATACTAACATATTACCCGTGCTAAGCACGGATTGTGTTTACAATTATCTATATATGTGAATTGCGATTTTTAAATGTCTTCTTTTTTTCCTTTTTTAAATTATATTAAAATTTAATATTTTGATAATAATCATATGTGTTAGACTTTTCAAGGAATTAAATGTCTTTTTTTTATTATTAAATTATATTAAAGTTTAACATTTTGATAATAATCATATGTGTTGGATTTTTCAAGAAATTTTTTGTATGCTTGTTCTTAATGCATTAAAGTATTATTATGAGGGATAATAATCATATGTGTTGGGACTTTTCAAGGAATTCATATGTGTTGGATTTCAAAGAATTTTTTTTATACTTGTTCTTAATGCATTAAAGTATTATTATGAGAGTAAGACTTGGGGGTTAGGAGAAGTTAATAAATGCTAAGTTTTTTTTTTTTTTTTAAATAAAAAAATCAGGAAATTTAGATTGGGAGATTGGAGTTCCCACAAGGTTTGAGGTTAAAAACTCCATTTTACTTAATATATAGTACTAGCCTATCACCCGTGCTATGCACGGAATAATTATAAATATTTATATTTGTTTTAATTTTTTTTAATATATAAATTATGTTTTTTAAGATTTTTTATAAAAATAATTTAACAATCTTATCACTAATCATAGTGTATAGGAGAAATTAAAAAAGCTACTGCAGTAACTATGCACGGGCTGTATCTATAATTATTTGTATGAGGGGATTTTAAATGCTAATCAGGGATTTTGACCAAATCAATAAATGCAGGCATGTGAATTGGAAAAAGTTAATAAATGTTGATCATGAGATTTTGATCAAATCAATAAATGCTGAGGTTTTTTTTTTTTTTTAAATCAAAAATTTAGAAAATTAAGATTGAGAGATTGCAGCTCCCACAAGACTTGGGGTTTAAAAATCCCATTTTCCTTAATATATTTACAATTATCTATACATGTTAATTGCGATTTTTAAAGGTCTTTTTTTTTTTTTTTTTTTTTAAATGTCTTCTTTTTTTCCTTTTTTATATTATATTAAAGTTTAATATTTTGATAATAATCATATGTATTAGACTTTTAAAGGAATTAAATGTCTTCTTTTTTTTATTATATAATATTAAAGTTTAATATTTTGATAATAATCATATGTGTTGGACTTTTCAAGAAATTAAATGTCTTCTTTTTTTTTATTATATTATATTAAAGTTTAATATTTTGATAATAATCATATGTGTTGGACTTTTCAAGAAATTTTTTTTATGCTTGTTCTTAATGTATTAAAGTGTTATTATGAGGGATAATAATCATATGTGTTGGAACTTTTCAAGAAATTCATGTGTTGGATTGCAAAGAAATTTTTTTATGCTTGTTCTTAATACATTAAAGTGTTATTATGAGGGTAAGACTTGGGGGTTGGGAGAAGTTAATAAATGCTAAGTTTTTTTTTTTTTTTAAATCAAAAAATCAGAAAATTTAGATTGGGAGATTGGAGCTCCCACAAGGCTTGGGGTTAAAAACCCCATTTTGCTTAATATATAGTATAGATAGATAAATATAGATGTGAGCTTCTCTCTACTTTTTTGTTTTACCGTTCTTTGCTTGGGAGCGTAGCTTGGACAGAGAGAGGGGCTCTAGTCTTTGGCCATCTCTCTTCTCTTTTCTCTTCATTTTTTCATCCCCTTTTTTTTTTTGCCTTTTATGGTTGAATAAGCTTTGAAGCTTTGTCTTCCTAACCTCTCTCTAGGGGTATAAATTTGGCCCGGCTTAGCCTATGTCGGGTCTCACGGGCTTTCACCAAAATTAGGGTTGGGCCAAGCCAGCCCCCCGGCCAAAAAGATAAGCCCAGGCCTGGGGGTATTCTGGTCTTGGGCGGGCTGGACCATTTTTTTTTTTTTTTTAATTTTTTCTACCAAAATTTTATTATTTTTTACTAAAAAAAGACAATGGGCCTCAAGCGGTCCAAGCCTAGGGGCTCGGACTAGTCTCAAGCCTAGGCCCAAACTGGCCGAGCCCATCCCCAGACCTCTCTCCCTGTGAGGTGTTCTTCCTCTCATGGTAAAAGTTTTGTTTGTTTTCTCCTCTTCCTTTTCCGCTGACACTGGATCTGTCATATCCCTTTTTCTCCACCTTACGTTGAAGCCGACACTACCATACTGCTACCAAATCAACCATGGATTTGACCCATCTTCACGGATCAAGTTGTTTTAGGACCGAGGTCCAAGTTTTTTAAAAAAAATAAAATAAAATATGTTCTCTTGTTTATTTTGGTTTTTTAGTTGTGTTTCTTGGAGTCCATAGGTGTTGTGGTTGTAATTTACCTACTTTGTGGTTGTAACTTATCTCAAGTATGTTTTATTGTCGAACTCTTATGATTGGCTTCTATTTTACAGTCGGAACACGAGCACGAACTGTGCGACTGGATATTTTTATAATTTTCTCCTTTGTACTTTTAGTATTAATTTTTACTTTATTTAGTGTAAATTTTATTTGTTGAATAAATTCTTCTTTAAGTGGCGTGACTTACCTTAATAAAAATTTGGGAGATTCATTAAAAAATTATTTTTTCAAGTGTTTGTATTCTAATTAGTCCATAAGATATTCTTATATTTCAATAAATTCTAATATTTGAACATTTGATCTATCAAATCCTAATTATCATATTTAAGGTATTTTATAGACATTTCTACCATTACAAATATTTTTTGAACAGTTAGTAATTTAGCGATGTGAACAGTCATATGTTACAATGTGAATATTTACATTGACATGTGAATATTCACATTAACGATGTGAATATTTACATTGATGGAACATTTATACTGTAAATGTGTATATTATTAGGAGTATTTTATTAACTATGTCACATATAAAATTTATTGAAATATAATAAAATAATATAAACTATATGAAATATAAATAGATAAAAAGAGATTTATAAAATAAGGCTCTCTAAAAATTTCTACGGATCAAATATAAATAAATAAATAAATAAGAATAATGCTTGGGACCCCCTTTTGGGGGTCACCCCCTCACCCCCCTTTTGCCACGTGACGGGTAGTGATTGGAGGAACAGGAAAAAAAAGAAAAAAAAAAAGAAAAAGAAAAGGGGACCAATGAGAGAGAGAGAGGGGGTCAAAGGGGGTGGGGGAAAAAGGAGGGATGAATCATTGTTGAATAAATAATGGCATCGCAAATGACACGCAACAATGATGTGACTATTATTGATACGTCGCCGTTTCGGAAGGCCACGCACGCTCACGTTTTTCTTCGTTTCTTTTTGTTTTTGTTGTCTTTTTGTATTCACACAACTGTGCACTCATCTTTCATGTTTATTTCAATACAATTTAAACACTATATTTTATTCTTTATTAACTAAATTATGAATATTTTTTCAGCACAATTTAAAATTTCTAATTTTAAGATTAATTATTCAATAATTTCAAAATACTATTACTATATACTTTTTCAAACCAACCATCTAACAAAAAAATTTATAGTAAGACATGCTGACTTAATTTTATTTGGTAATTAATTGATAAATAATGATCCACTTAGTATGTCTTGTAGTCTTTCATTGATTAGGAGTACTACATAACTAATGTCACTTGTATTTAACAATTTTTCTAATTTCAATATGATTTTTTCGTCAATAAATTTTGTTAAATTAGTCAAGACTTTAGTCATGTACTTGAAATTTTTTTTAAAAAAGTATTAATAAATTTATTTTAGACCTCTGGTTATCTTGCCCGTAATCAGTTATCCAATTTTATTACTTTTTTTCTCTGACACCCCGTTTGGATGGACGGGCTTTCGTGAAAAGAAAAAAGAAAAGAAAAGAAAACAACGGTGAGAATAAGAAATATTTTTACTTATTTGGATGGTTAAAAAATTGATAATTGTTACTAACTTTGTAAAATTGATTTTTCCTATAATTTGATGAAAATTATTGATAGATGTTAATATTAATATTATAATTTGATTGAAAAAAGAGGGTTAATTTTTAATATTTTTATAATTTTAAATTTCAAGGACCAAAAATAAAAATTATATATAACTTGGACGATAAAAAGTGTGATCTAACATAAAAGACAAAATAGTTAATGTTATAGGTTACGTGAAAATTACTTGACTAAATTTATTGAGGAAAAAATCATATTAAAATTAGAAAAATTATTAAATATTATATGACATTATTTATGTAGTACTCAATTAATGAGATACTGCAATGCATTCTAAGTGGGTAATCATTTGTCACTTAACTACTTAATAAAGTCAAGTCAGCATGGCTCATTGTTAAAAAATTTTGTTAGATGATGGGTTAGGTAAATAATATTACATGATACTTCATAACTATAAAATATTTAATTTTAAAATTATGTGACAAAATAATTAATAAGATTTTAAATTGTGATTATAAAAATTACATAATTTAGTTAGTGCAGAATAAAAAGTATTCACTTAATTTAATTTATATTTTTTTAATCTTTCAAAATTTTTTTTTTTTGGGGTACATGCTGTTGATAGTTTGATATTTGTTCTCTTGAAATAAAATGAGGAGTGGGCAATTGTGTGAATACAAAAAGACGACAACAAAAAAAAAAAAAAAAGAAGAAGAAGAAGAAGAAGAATTTGAACGCATGCGTCGCCATCCTTCGTAAGTTATTGGTTGATTTAGGAACACCATTATATGCCGTTTCATATATATTGTGATTGATAAATAAAGTGAAACTTTTGTATTAAGTAATTAGAAAATATGGGAGAAAATAAAAATTTATGATTGACATACATGCCAAGATTAATCAATAATTCTTTCTTCTGAAGCCACAACGTAGCACTAAATAGTCACATCATTGTCGCGTCTCATCTTCCAAGCTTTTAGGGTCCGTTTGTTTTGGGAGATGGAAGAAGGAATGGGATTGAGATGGAGGTGGGATCCATTAATATTGTGTTTATTTTGGGAGATAGAGAGGGGATTCATAAACCCTCCGGATTAAGATAGGCCTTGGATGTTGAGATTAAGATGGAGGCCGAAGACTTGGTATTAGTAAATTAGTCCTCCGGCTTAGCTTTTTTTTTTTTTTTTTTTTTTTTTTTTTTTTTTACATGTTGGGCATTTTTTCTAACATTAATGTTTAATGTTTTTATATTTTTTGTTGAGTAAAAATCAAAGTTTTATTTGTTTTATTATATTATATTTCTTTTATATAAAAATAATTTAACAATCCTCACACTAACAGTTATCATCAAAATAAATATAATTTTACTTAATCTCCTCACTATTAATTCTCTACTAACAATCTTCTCACTATCAATCCCTTCCATTTTATCTTTGAAAACAAACGGGAGTCTGTTTGGGAAGTGGGTTGTTTTTTGGCTTTTTGACTATTTTGGCCTGGGGCTAAAAAGCCTCGTTTGTGATAGGTTTTTTGGCTTTTTTGACTTTTATGAGAGAAAAAATAAAATGATTATGTGCTGGATGTGATATTTTGTCTTATTAGACAAAAAAGCCTATTTCGTCTTTTAATAGCTAAAATAGTCTCAAACCCAACACAACCCAACCCAACCCAACCCAACCCTTCTTCACAAACGAGTGCTTAATATTGTAATGGATGGCTATAGTTCAAACTTCCATACCATTTGGAAAGAGGATTTTTTTTCTTTTTCTTTTTGTGATCATGGAGAGAGGATCTCAATTAGTGTTATTTGGGTATGTAGGTCGATAATTTAAATAATTTATTTTATAAATTACAATATATAGATAATTTATAAAAAGAAGTATAAAATTGATTCGATAATTATAATTATATTATTTTATAATATTTATTTTTATTTAAATCATAATATATAGATCATCTATAAAAAAACAAAAATAAATTAAAATTGATCTGATAATTATAACTAGGGTAGTTCAAATACCCGCTCGGACCGATGAACCTGACTCACCTGACCCAGACCGATGAGCAATGTACGGTTTCGAACCTGTGTTCGGTCGAAAATGGGTAAATTAGATAATTTTTTTCGGATTTGCGGTTGAGTGATGGGTTTGGTATATAGAAATCCGTGAAACCCGATTCGACCGACCTATGTATTTAAGATAGTATCTCCACTTGTCATGTTATAATTGGTGCTCCCAGGTTACATTTATCACAAACAAAAATGCTTCGGACCTCTAGAGCAAGAGCTTTAGAGCGGCACTAATGACGTGGCTTTAACGTGGCAACCACATTTGCTAACTCGCCCTTTTCTCTCTCTTTTTCATTCTTGATTTCAAATTTCAAAATTATTTTCGGAGTCTTCTCTCTCTATATTCAAAATGTTCTTTTCTCTCTCTCTTGTCTCTTTCTCTCTCTCTCTCTCTCTCTCTCTTTCCCCCTCTCTTCGACCTCTCACTCTCCGACGAGCGCAGCTATAGACGTCTTACTCCCCGATGAGTGCAGCTTTACTCCAACCCCGCCGACGATTGACTTTTTTTCCGATTGAGCCTCTCTATCTCCCTCGATCCTCACTCTCAACGATTGACTCTCTCGCTTCGCGCTTCTCGTCAGTCCTGCCGAACAGTAGAGGACTCGTTGTCTTCTCTTAACTCTCTTTCCGATCGCCGATCGAGTCTGTATCTTCTGTTAGCGACCGAGTCTCCGTTGTGAAGAGCAACCCAAACCAGTGACTCCAACCTACAGGTATATAACTTACAAATTGATTTAGGGTTAGGGCTTGTATGTATGTATGTGTCTGTGTGTGTTTGTGTATGTATAACAATATAACTTAGAAATTGATTTAGGCATTGTAATATAGTGTCTGTGTATATGTAATTTAGAAATTGATTTAGGGTTTGTATGCATGTTTGTGTGTATATATGACTTAGAAATTGATTTAGGGTTCTATGTAGTGTTATAAATTGTTGACCATATTTTAGTTGAATTTCTGAATTACGGTTTAATTTCATATGAATTGGTTTCTTGAATTACGGGGGGTTTTTTTTTTTTTTTTTGAAGGAAAAAAAAAAAGAAAAAGAAAATAATAATCTGTTATTATTGTTGATATATAGTGAAAAGGGTCTGAGCATTCCTAGTCTAAGACTTAAATTAACCATTCCCAATGTTTCCCAGTGAACTTTAAAATTGTGGCTAAACAATTTCAATCAACAGTCATCATTTTTCATTTTTAATCTTATAGTGAAATTTGTTGTAGACAGATTTTGTTTGCCTAGTTTGAGAATTATGATATTGTGTGCTGATGTTAAGCTTATGTTTCTGTTCTTTTAGTGCAGGCATTATCATTGCTTGTGATTCAAATTTTAGAGCTCAATGCAGTTCTTTGGCTACTAAGGTGTGTTGTGATGCCACAACATAAGATTTTTAGCTTCTTCCAATCTAGAATCAGTCAAAAGAAAGGAATTGGTTGCAGGCATCAATCTTGGGATTTGGATCTCTTGTCTTGTTGGTTTTCCTTACATTCCTTGTTGTTAACCAACTGGTTGGACCCAAGGTTGGTAGCTTACAAATCTTTTGTCGTTGAGGCTTCTAATATTACACCCTGTTGCATGATTCTTTTATCAACTAAGGTTCTTACAACAGATTTAAAAATCATGGGTAAACTACCAATAAGTCATAATAGTTTGACTTAATTCCCATAAAGTCCTATTGAAAATAAATCTTGATAAAATTGTCGCTAAAAATAATTTTTTTGTGACAATTTTTATATTAGTCGCTAAAAATTGACAATTAGTAACTTTTTTTTGCCATTATTTTTTTAAATTGTCGCTGAAACTTACAATTAGTGACTTTTTTTATGACAAATTTTTTCCATAAGTCCTATTAGACAATAAGTCCACTTATTAGGACCTACACGTAAGTACCCCTTAAATCATCTACTTGGTACTAATTTTTAATTGGTGATTAGTTAGAAGGGTTTGGCCTATTCACTCCCCTCTAGGCACAAATATGTCCACCTCCATCTTTTCATTGTCTTTTGATTAGTTAAAGAATTTTAGTTTTGCACTAAAATGTTTAGCTGGTAAACAAGTTAACTTCATAGTGAACCTCATGATGAAATTGTCTTTTTGTTAGTTATTTTTAATGAGGAAAATTGTTACTCTTCCTGAGGTGAGTAAGAGACATCTACCTTTAGAGGAGGGGAGGGGTGAGCTGCCTCCAAAACCTGATGAGATTTTGTCTGCTCTGTTTCTCTTAATCCAGTGGTGTTTGGTAGCATTGATGAAAGTTTTGTGGCAATGTTCTCTGAACGCAGTCTATATCCCCTGAAATGGATTATTTAGTTTATCTAGGAAAAGTTTTGTTGCTAGTTTGCTGAAGACCTTTATTGTTGTAGGTTGTATAAATTATTCAAATTTGGCTTTATATTTTCACAGATGTCAACTTGAAGTGTTAACGGCAGTACCTTAGATCAATTGACATATTGCAGCAGAAATTGTCCTAAATGTCTAAAAAAAGCAACTATTCGAATTTATGAGACGGAGCGAAACAAAAACAAGTTATTTTATTTTTCCATGATTGCAATGGTTTTATTGGATGGTGCTTGCCTACAAATGCACAATGTAGAGGTGACGGAGAAGTGCAAATAGAAAATATGCCAACTGCCACCAAACAACTACGATTTATGGGTGAACAACTTCGATTTCAGAGCGTGAAGATGCTTAAATTGGAAACAGACATAAATCGAAGTTGGAGTCGTATTTATGGGTTTTTCATTTACTTGTAATTGATGTTATATCAATTATGAAGATATAATAATATATATGAATGTTAGAATGTTACTATTTAGTTATGAATCTTGCTTGTAATCGAATGTTTATGCATGTCTGCTATTTATAGCAACAAATGTGACTCATAGTTTTGTTTATATTTGAATTATTTAATACCTCCATTTTGTTATTGAATCATTTGTTAATGGATGAACTTTGATGATGTTTTACAGATTAACTTAGTTTTCATTAACTTCTTAGAAAATCAATTCAACCATGAACATGAATGATGGAAGTTTTGGCCAATTCCAGAACCAATTTTCTTGGCCAATTCCAGAACCAATTTTTTGACCAAGTAATATGTTGTGGCTAAAAATAAAGGAAAACCCAAAAGATTCATAAAAATGGTGGAAAATGAACGTTTCAAAGAGAACAAAAAATAAAACGAATCAAACTCAAAGCCAACAATGTAGTCCACATAAAAACATAGGAACTAGAAGTAAAAAAATTTAAATAGTAACAAGATGTTGATTACCCAGTGCACATTTACTTACAATTATTCTACTAATAATATTAGCTTATGCACTTCACCATTCTCTATGCAGTCTCTGCAGGGTTGCAAGGTAAATTTGGCAAGCATTGTCCTGAGCACAACCTAAAATCATATCAATAAACCAAGATAGATGATATCCATACCAAATCAACCATAATCCTGAACACAAATTGTGACAACCACCTCCTTAATTAATTAAGCTAATTATGTGCTTACTATTGATCATGTGATTATCTGCTAATTGTGAATTACGTGTCATATGATATATGCTTGCATTGATTGGTATTGCATTGTTATTGTGAACAGATGTAGATATGTATGAATTAGACCTGTCTGCTTCATTAATTTTAACAAGTTAGAATTTAGAAATTTGATAGGAATTAGAGCCTAATTTACCTTAGTATAATTTAATTTAGTGGAATTAGGATTATAGAATGATGAGATTAATTTATTTGAGTTAATTAAGGGCTGGTTTGGGGTGTCCTAAAAAAGTGCACTTTTTGTCTTTTTGGACTAAAAAAGACAAAAAAAAATATGGAGGTTTGGGTTAACTTTGTAACTTTTTATGAAAAAATGTGTATTAAAAAATTGTATAAAAAAAGTGTGTAAGAGATGATTATAGAGGAGTGGGCCCCAGCCGTACAACCGGCTGTACAACCGGCTGAGTGAATTGGAGTTGAAAATTATTGGCTAATTTTTGTACAAAGCACTAGAAGGTTTTGTTTGGCCCGTGGGGGTCATCACGAGTCCCATTTTAATAATCTGAACCGTTCAATATGTATAACTCGTCGAACACTATGTACCTATAAAAAATCACGTTAATCGGATATCGATAGCTATCTGATCAGATTTATTTATTTTTCAATCATTAATTATAACACCATCCATTTGTTGTATATAACTGATTTGATCATACAGTTATCGATATCCGATCAATGTGATTTTTTGCAGACATATAGTACTCGGCGATTTCTACACATTGAACGGTTCAGATTATCAAAACGGAACCCGTGATGGCTCCCATGGGACGAAGAACTGTGTGTGTGAAAATCACACCGAATAATTTCTTTTTTGCTGCACAGCCGCTGCAAACGCTGCCCAACATCAATTCAAATGGTACTTTTTTGGGAAGAAAATTAATTTTTTAATTTTTTTTTTTTGGTGAATAGTGATATCTTTTTGGATTTTGGAATAACTTTTTGGCTTTTTGGCTTATATAGGATAAGCCAAACCAAGCCTAAATACAATTTAAACTAGGAATTGACTTATTAATAAATTAGAGTTATTCTATTTCTATTCATCAATTGAATATAAGAGAGAAGTGTAGTGGGCTTTCTTGCACCTAGATAGACATACATGTAGAGAGAAAAGAGAGAGAAACTTTGAGAATTCAACAAGGAGTAGGAAGAGAGGAAAAGAATAAGGGTGAGGAAGAACATTGAAGAAAAACAATTAGCATTTCACAATTCATCAATTTAAGGTAAGATTTTCATTCAAATTTCTTGAAATTGAACTTCCCACACTCATCATCTTCTAAGACAAGGGTTTAATTAGAATGAATTTTTGGTTAATTGGGAGCTTTAATGTTGGAATTGACAATCAAAACATGCAAGCTAAATTAGAGGAATTTGGCCTTAAATTCAACATGCATGGCATAATTCTTGAATTGCATGATCATTCATTTGTTTTCTTCCATGAGATTTCATAATTGAGAAGAACACTCATGAGTATTAAAGATTTGAAACTTAAGAGAGATAAGTTTTATGAATAGACAAATCAAGTGAAGAATTGAGCGTTTTGCATGTCATTTGAGACTCAAGTTAAAGTTATAATTTTATTTAAAATTAGATTTGTTGAGTTTGAGATGTTCATGATGAGTTTAGGCTGAGGAATGCTTGGAAGTGAGGATAAATTGGTACAAATCTGAGCTGCAAAAGAAGGGCAGAATTCGGATTGTTTTTGGAACAGCACCGCACGTGCAGCCTGAAGCCCCGCACGTACGGAAAACAGGGCAGTGGTGAGTGAACATACTGAAATAATTGCATGTGCAGAGCGCACGTGCGGTGATGGTCACCGCACGTGCGGCTGGGACCCCCGCACGTGCGGCCCTCTGGGCAGACTCGATTTTGTTTTTCGCTTCATTTTTTCACCTTCCGGGCCTCTGTTTGCATAGTTTTAAAGTGTTTTCATGTGCATTTACATCTCATGAGTGCATTAGAATTTAAATCCACCCTTTTTGCATGTTATATAAAGTCAAGGCTTTTTTTTTGGGTGATTTAAATCCGTATATGTCAAGGCTTTTTTTTGTGCCTCATCGCGAGGTTTCAAACCGTATATGTCAAGGCTTTTTTTTGGGTGATTTAAATCCACCCTTTTTGAATGTAATATAAAGTCTAGTGAATGTTTTCTGTCTTTTGTTAATACTGTTTTTGATAATGGGATTTCATCCCTAACTTGTGGTTTGTCATGTATACATGTGTTTCATGGACATAAGTGTTTGTATATATGACTTGTATATGAAAGTTTATTTTCATTCAGGTCTTCATAGCTCATTGGACGTAGTATATTAATATTGATTGGTTTCCGCCAGTCCCTTATATTGTATTATTGTCATTATTGTTAAGTAGGCATTTGGTAATCACGGATTACTAGCGTATTACGATGCTAAACTCATAGGGGCGGGTTTAGGTCGTAACAGAGTGATATTAGAGCATGAGTTATACCGCACACACATGTCCAAATGAGCTATAGGATGTCCTAGAAAAGCAATTAGGGCATTGCATGAGTATGCTAAGTGTGTGTGGACATGTTATATGTACATCATATGAAAACCATCTTTCCTATGTTTATTATTATCATGTTTTATATAGTACAATGGAGAATGCAAGAAATACAGATCAAACTAAATCATCAGAAGCAAGAATGGCAAGATTGGAAATGATGGTTGAATTATTGACTGAAGCTTTAAGGCAACAACAACAGAATCAATAGCCTCCACCTCCTCCGCCACCAGTGCAACCTGAACCAGATGCCATTGATGATGTCATTGCCTTAACGCAAAAGTTTAACAAAATGAAGCCACCGACATTCCAGGGAGGATTGGAACCACTGAAAGCTGAGGCATGTATTCTAGAAATTGAAAAGTTGTTTGAAGTGTTTCCGTGTTCAGAGGCACAAAAAGTGTTGTTGGCTATTTTTACTTTACAAGAGGAGACAAGGCGATGGTGGATGCTTGTGCTTGAAAGTAATAATACTATGATTTGGGCTCAATTCAAGAAAGCATTCTATGATAAATACTTTCCTCAATGTGTCCGTGACCGCAAAGTATTCGAGTTTGGGGATTACTCTGAAGTTGAAGATCGGCGACATACAAGTTTTGAACAACAACATACTGATAAAGTTGAAGATAAGAATCAGCGTCATGGTAATGAAGAGGATCATGGATGATTTTGTTTGTTGTTGGCTTTATTTGTTGAAGACTCTTAAATCTGTAATGGTTTATATGATTTTTCTTCTTCTTTTATTTCTTGCTTTTCATCTATGTATATGATACATATATGCTTCATTTTTTCCTTCTTTGAAGATTCTCAGATTTTCTTTCTCTCATTTTTATATATGATTTACATTATGATTTTCTTTGCTTTTCTCAAATCTTGGTAGAAAGACAAAGACTTGGGTTTGAACAAAGGAAGAAGTCTACCATTTCTACCCGATCATGCCGGACCAAAATCCAACTGTCCAACTTGGTGTCAAATGGTGTGGTTTGGAATAGTTGTATGGTCGAAATCGGTTGTTGAAATGTTCAATCCGATAGCTTCGGTTCGGGTGACGGGCGAACGGCACATCCGAGCCGAATCGACTCGTGAACACCCCTAATTATAACTATGCTCTTTTATAATATTTATTTGTAAAAAAAATAACAATAAATATTATTCAAAAAGTAGACCATTTATTTTTTAAGAGACAAATGTAATAACCTAACATAACTATGGTTAGAAAATTGACTTGATTTTTTTAATAAATAATTTACACGTTATGATTTAAAAAATGAATAATTTAAATTATCAAAATGTAATTCAATCTACTTGGTGTGAATTGAGGAGAAACTAATCCCTAAATTGAAATATATTGGGAGCCACAACCCTAATAAATTTGATTAAGACAATTTGAAATTTGAAATTTTTTTCTTACTATTTATTTTTTGGGATTTGGCTTGTCTTGAGTTTGAAATCGAACTGGAGTGTGTTGGACTCGTAGGAGTACACTACGAGTCTTGTTTCGATAATTCGAATTATTTTTAATGTGTAGAGTTTATCGAGTACTTTATCTTTATAAAAAATCACGTTGATCGGATATCAAAAGCTACTTGATCGGATTAAATTTCTATTAACGGTAAATATAATTTTTAAAATAAATTGTTAATAAAAATTTAACCGAATAAGTAATTATCGATATTTGATCAGCGTAATTTTTTATAAAAATAAAATAATTAATAAATCCTACACATTAAACAATTCGAATTATTAAAACATAACTCGTACTGAATCTCATACGTCCAACAATATTGTCCAGTCATTCAATCCACTTGTTGACTAGAGGCAAGCCAGGTTATTTTTTTTGGCTACGACGGTAACACTTTTGTATTTAGCAAGAATCAGGATAAGTTTTAATTGCAGAATGAATTTTATATGATTAGATTTCATTAAACAAATTTAGTAAAACTAAAATTTTTGATAAATCTTTTCTTCTCTAACATTTTTCATACAAATTTATATTTGGATATTAAAGAATTTATCTAAAATCAAACAGTATCATCTCTCTCTTTTCTCTCTCTCTCTCTCCCTCTCTCTCTCTCATGGAGATAGTCTGGTGCACACTGACTCTCATCTTCTCCATCTTCTTCATCCTCAAACTCTTCTCTCCACAAAAACCCAACCTCCCACCAACTCCACTCTCTCTCCCCATCATCGGCCACCTCCACCTACTTAAAACCCCACTTCACCTCTCTCTGAAAACCCTCTCCGATCGCCACGGTCCCCTCCTGTCCCTCCGCTTCGGCTGCCGCCCCACCGTCGTGGTTTCATCTCCCTCCACCGCCGAACAATTCTTCACCCACCACAACGACATCGCATTTGCCAACCGACCCAAGTCCCTCGCAAGCAAGCACCTCGGCTACGACGGCACCGCCATCGGATTCATCCCCTACGGCGATCTCTGGCGCAACCTCCGCCGCGTCACCACCATCCAGATCTTCTCGTCCACCAGCGTCCACCACTCCTCCGCCGTCCGAATCGAGGAAATTCGGTTTATCGCCGGAAAGATGTTTCGAGCCTCAGGTGGGGAACCCAGAAGGTGAATCTGAAATCTGTGTTCTATGAGTTGGTTATGAATGTGACGATGAGGATGGTTGCCGGAAAAAGGTGGTCGCCGGCGGCAGCGGACGGTGTGTTTGGTCCGAGTTCGATAATGGATATTTGTGATTACATACCCATATTGAGGTGGGTCGGGTTCAATGGATTTGAGAAAAGACTGGTGAATTTGCAGAGGAAGAGAGATGGGTTTTTGCAGGATCTGATTGATGAGGTGCGACAAAACAAGATTAATAATTCTTCGACGAAACAGAGAAAGACCATAATTGAAGCTTTGTTGTCTCTACAAGAAGTAGAGCCTGAATACTACACGGATGACATCATCAAAGGCATCGTACTGGTAAGTTCAAAAATTTCAATTCCATGTTATATATATTGCTTTTGTGTTGAAGTCCTGGTGTTTTGGCCAGTATGTACATGTATCACCAAACATTTCAGCCAAAATCTGACATTAAAGTCTGTTATGAGGTGTTTTGTATTTTTTAACCAACACACTTCAAACACTGTGAAGTATATGGAGTGCATTTTTAGTGTTGGGTGATAGTGGATGCCAAGTATAACCTACTAGGCATACACATGATTAGTTACTATAGTCAAGCCTTCACTAGGAGGCCTGTTCATTTGTTAATGAATTATAAACGAAGTGATTATGAATCTAAAAAAAAAAGGTACCATAAATGAAGTGATTGTGTTGCTAACAGAAGATCTTCTAATCCATTTTTGTACACAGTTAATGTTCACAGCAGGAACACACACATCCTGGCATACCATGGAATGGGCAGTGTCACTTCTCTTGAATCATCCAGAGGCATTGCAAAAGGTGAGAACTGAGATAGACAACCATGTCGGACCAGGGCAACTTCTAGAGGACTCTGATCTCTCTAAACTACCTTATCTCCATTGCATCATCAATGAGACACTCCGGCTATTCCCAGTTGCACCTCTTCTTCTACCCCATTTTTCATCAGAAGATTGTGTTGTAGACGGATTCAACATTCCACGAGGAACAACGCTGTTGGTGAACGCTTGGGCCATTCACAGGGACCCCAATTTGTGGGATGAGCCTACCTGGTTCAAGCCAGAGAGGTTTGAAGGGGTTGAAGGGGGACGCGAAGGTTTCAAGTTTATCCCATTTGGAGTGGGGAGAAGAGCATGTCCTGGGGCTGCCTTGGCAATAAGGGTAATTGGGTTAGCGTTGGGTACATTGATTCAGTGCTTTGAGTGGGAAAGAGTTGAGCCTGAATTGGTCGACTTGAGCGAAGGATCTGGGACAATGTTGACTAAGGCCAAGCCCTTAGAGGCTATGTACAGACCTCGGCCTTCCATGACAAGTCTCCTTTCTCAGCTTTGAGTAGTGTCTACTGTTCAAATGTCCCTTTATGGTTCTCCGTTTTCATGTGTGTACTAGTGGCTTTCGAAGCAACTAATAAGGAATTGTACAGAACAATTATCCTGAGTTGTAATATAAATGTGATGCGATTGGAAGTGACAACTTATAAAAAGAAAGAGGCAGCAATTTGGGTGTTGTCTATTGAGTACATTGAATGGAAAGGGTTGGAGCTGAACTGGACTTGGAAGAATTTTAGATAGGGGAATTCCAGTCTCAGTCTCAGACGAGCCTACCAATTCCAACCCGAATAATATTAGGGATGATGAAAAAAATATCATGAAATGTTTTATGAAGAGTTTTCATCCTTTGATTAATGTGTGGTGTCTTTTTGTATCTATAATCTAACGGTAGAAAATTTTTCATGATCATTTTCATAATATTTTTTTCATAATACTTAGCATTAGTCTTCCAACCCAGATTCAACTTAAATACTCTCGTCTAATTAAATGAGTCTATTCTATTGAATAAACTGTTAATAATGCATATCCATTATTTTCATGGGGGTTGACAAAATGCTATTACATCACATAATTATCTATGTTTCTTTTTAATTCAGGTGGTGAGGTTGGGAGAGACTCAGAGCATCTCCAACCAAACACTCTTAATTAGAGAATGCAAATATATATATATATATATATATTTATTTAAAAAGTGAATATAAAGTATCTCACTATTCACTCAAACTCCAACAATAAATTATCATTTTATTCTCTAAAGATTTCTCTCGAAAATATTTTTATCGAAAAGTGAATAATTTTTGTTCATTAACAAATATTTAATTTTGAAATTTTTGTAAAATATATTAATATTATACTCATTTTAAAGGTATGATTTCACCTTTTTTAATGATGTCAATTTTATAAAAATTGAATTTACATATTAAAAGTTATTTATAATATAATAAAAAATATAAAATGAATAGTATTTTAGAGGTGGTTCTCTGTTTTTCATCCTCCCTCCAAATATGGAGGATCAACACATCCTCCTTCCAAATAGAGATGGATTTAGAAGATGGGTTGGAGGCGAAAATTTTTCAAAAATGAAAAAAAAATAGATGATGGGTTGGAGATGCTCTTAAGTTGAATGACTTCTTAAGTTTTAATGTTGTTAAGACATGTTTAACTTGCGCTTTAGGTGATGTTTTTGGGAGGAACAGGAACATCAACAGTCACGATGGAACGGGTAGTGTCGCTTCTTTTAAATCATCCGTCGACATTCCAGAAGGCCAGAGCAGAGATTGACAACCACGTTGGACATAGGCGTTTGCTAGATGACTTGGATCTTTCTAAGCTTCCCTTTCTCCAATGTGTCATCAATGAAACCCTAAGACTATATCCTCTTGTGCCGCTTCTATTACCACATTATTCATCTGAAGATTGCACTGTTGGGGGATTTGAAATACCTCGCGGTACGACTATTGGTGAATGCTTCGGACATGCACAGGGATCCCAAGGTTTGGGAAGAGCCTGACAAGTTCAAGCCAGAGAGGTTTGAAGGGGAAAGAGAAGGATTCAAATTTTTTCCATTTGGAATAGGGAAGAGGGTGTGTCCAGGTGCCAACATGCGTGTGCGGGCAATTTCCTTGGCTTTGGGCTCATTTATACAGTGTTTTGAATTGGAGGAGGTTCGAGAAACAAAAAGGCTTGATCAGAGATTCAAAACCTCCGCTCAAGGCTGAGGCTTTAGAAGTTGCGTGCATTGTAAGAAAAAATGCACTTGAACTGTTCTCTCAATTTCAAAATTAAAGTGTGCTAATGGATCGATATTTTTAGCTAGTTATGGTTAGGCTTGTCAGCAGATCAAATTTGCCATAATTCAAATCCCTTCTGATCATGACAGATTGAATTAGAAATCATCTTAATCAAGTTTATCCAATTATTCAATTCGAAAAGGTGATCCAATTGGATTTGGATGTGATTTTACTTTAGGATTATCGGATTTGATATATATCATTAGGTGATTATTGTACTGTATTTAATTGTAATCTTATAAATAACATTTCAAAGTTTTTGGAATTTATCCCACGAAATAAGTATAATAGATAATGACAGCCACACGTTATACTTAAAATTTTAGACTTATTTTATTTTATGAGAGATTAACAGATAAAAATTAAAGTAAAAGAAGTTTAAACCAAGTTAATATAATTTTTTTTGTGTGTGGATGTTGTTGCCTTACTTGGATTATGATTCATTCAATTCTAAAGTTATAATAGAAGATTTTTATTACATTATTTAAGGGTTTGTAATGATTCTTTTTAAATTTAAAATATTAATATCACAACCCATAGATATTATAGCCCTCGTTTAACATGTTGGGTTGGGAGGTTTTTTGGTTAAAATAGTCACAAAAAGATAAAATAGACTAAAAGCTGGTTTTTTGACTTTTTTTTTTTTTGTTTGTCTTTTTGTGGTTAAAAAATGCGAGAGGTGATATGACCCAAAATGTGTCAAAAGTCAAAAGCTGGCTTTTAACCAGCTTCCTAAATGGACCCAAAATGTCAAATTTAAATCATAATTATTTTTACTTTTTCTCGCACAAAAGTTAAAAAAATCAAAAAATCTAACTCAAAAGAGATTTTTAGCCATAGATTAAAATAGTTAAAAAATAAAAAGCCAAAAAACTAATTCACTTCCCAAACAAAGTCATAATAGAGAACCTCCATTACAATCATGGAATATAGAAGCTCTCAATCCCCCATATACATATATATATATACAAGTAAAAGTTAAAGTATGTAAATCAAATCAAATCATATTATTACAATAATTAGATAAATCATAAATTTTATTATATTATGAGATTGGGCATTTGTTAACGGATTCGGATTGAATCTAATATGTTAACTGGCCTACTTATTGAAATTGTCTTCTATTTATTTTATTTTATTTTTTATTTATTTATATCTTTTTGTTAGGGGAGTAATTTGTTGAAGGATTAAAGGAGAATTTTTTTGCGAGTTTGCCGTCGAATTTGTGCAATTATGTTCCAATTTTGAGATGGATTGCTTACCGGGAGAGGGGGTTGAAGAAGAGTATGGTGATTTTGCAAAAGAAGTTAGATGAGTTTTTGTAGGGTTTGATTGATGAGGTTCAGCGGAAGAGAGCCGATTCTTCTGATATAGGAGGTGATAAGGAAATGTTGATCAGAACTCTATTATGCCTCTGTTGCACCACATTTTATTTTTCTGTTAATTGTGGCCTATTAATTATGGCTAAGTTCGATTATGATCTGTTGATTAAAATCATAAAGTATTTTCAAAGAATAACATTGACCACATTTATTTTTATTATTATTTCTATCGACAGACATGCTAACGTGGCATGGTAGATGTGCTAAGGACGTGGCATGATGACATGTTAAATGGAGGGCCAGAAAGTTAGGAACTGTAGCAATTTGAAAGTTAGTTACTGAGATCAAGGAGCTAAGATCAAATCAAGCACCAAATCTGCAAAATGGTTTCTATCAAACTTGAGATATGGATAATGTTTAGGAAATCATGGACTTGTTGAGGAAATCATGGACTTAAGTTATCTCTTTCTCTTATGTGGCTGAGCGTATAAATAGGCCAAGAGAGATACAAAGAAGAACAATCAATCATCATCAACCATCAAACACACTCATGTAGAGTTATTTAGGAGTAGTTCTAAATTAGTCGTTTTAGGAGTAGATTAAACTAGTAGCTTTTTCCAACCCCTACTTCTCTTCTCTCTGTCGATTGTAGTATTTCTTCAATTTTTTGTTCTTGTTTAAGTTCTTGTAACTAGTGACAAGTGACAATTTATTCAAATTAATACATATTCTGTTCTATTCCATTTCCTCTTCATTTAATTACCACCAAGAAAATCCTTAATCTGTTTAAAGCAAATAACTCAACCACAAAGCCTGATTTTTATTTGTGTTTACTTGGAATTTATTTGAGTATGTCAATCAAATCATTGTCGATTGGGCTTAAACTAGATTTTTACCAACATAAATTGGCACACCTAGTGGGAACATTCCAACTTGGAATGATGATGATGAAGAAGCAAATTTATTCTTATGAAATCATGCCTTCAACAGGTATGCTTATATCTTGTGCACCCATGGATACAAACCGCCAATGGAGTGGCAATGTTCCCATGAAAACAGATTATCAGTGGAATGCCTCATATTCTAAAAATTGCTAGTGTTATGGTGGTGGTTCTACCTCTTATTGTCAACATAATGACATGACAAATGACTTTAAAAGAATGATTTGGCGTTGTGAGGATGAGATTTATTGGTGCAGGAGTGAAATTTTAGCCCTAAAAGAAGAAATTAATTATCTTTATAGGCAAAGATTTTAAATAATTTCATCATCTTTGTATTATTTAACGCAAAGAGATTTAAATTACTATGATGGAAAAATTCATTGACTTAAACGCCAAATTTTTCTAATTGATGAAGAAATTTGATATTGGAAGCAAAAATTAGAAAGCATAATGGCCAATGAAAAATTAAGATATGAAAATAATGTGGCTCATACGGTTAATACACATATTTTTGAAGAGCCAATCATTCATAAAGAGCCAATGTATGTGGCTCGAAGGGTTAGCACACCAAGTCATGAAGATAATATGACTTTAGAGAATTTTCATGGGCCATTAATGGCTAAAATTAAAAAAATAACCCATTCTCTCAAAAAATATTGAGAATTATGATTCACTTTTTGGGGGGGGGGGGAAGGGCATGATGTTTTGCCAAATGTGGTAAAAAGTGACAAGCCATTAATGGCTAGAGAAAGGAACAACATTTTCTCTCGAAAAATGTTAAAAAATAAGGGATGTGGCTCTTTGTTATATCACTTGACAGAGCAAAAGATGGAGTGCTCACAAATCGATAGTGATAGATTATTATGGATATAATATAACTTTTCAAGAATTCGAATTATTTGTACTGTAAAATATTTTCTATCGATTGTGGTAAACCACCTTATAAATCATTTAATTGGATTTCATTCTTCAATCCATTTAAATGAGGGGGCAGTGTTTGCACCACATTTTATTTTTCTGTCGATTGTGGCCTTATTAATTATGGCCAAGTTCGATTATGATCTATCGATTGAAATCATAAACTATTTGAAAAGAATAACCTTGACTACATTTGTTTTTATTGTTATTATTTTTGTCGACAGACATACTAACATGGCATGACAGATGTGCTAAGGACGTGGCATGATGACATGTTAAATGGAGGGCCAGAAAGTTAGCAACTATAGCAATTTGAAAGTTAGTTGCTGATATCAAGGAGCCAAGATCAAATCAAGCACCAAATCTGCAAAATGGTTTCTATCAAACATGAGATATGGATAATATTGAGAAAATCATGGACTTGTTGAGGAAATCGTGGACTTAGGTTATCTCTTTCTCTCATGTGGCTGAGCCATAAATAGGCCAAGAGAGATACAAAGAAGAATCAATCGATCATCATCAACCATCAAACACACTCGTGCAGAGTTATTTAGGACTAGTTCTAAATTAGCCATTCTAGGAATAGATTAAACTATCAGCTTTTTCCAACCCCCACTTCTCTTCTTTATGTTGATTGCTGTATTTCTTCAATTTTTTGTTCTTGTTTAAGTTCTTGTAACTAGTGATAAGTGACAATTTATTCGAATTAATACATATTCTGTTCTGTTACATTTCCTCTTCATTTAATTACCTCCAGGGAAGTCCTTGATTTGTTTAAGGCAAAGAACTCAACCACAAAGCTTGATTTTTATTTGTATTTACTTGAAATTTATTTGAGTCTGTCAATCAAATCATTGTCGATTGGGCTTAAACTAGATTTTTACCAATAGCCTCCAAGAATTGAAAGCTGATTTTTATACCGACGATCTCATTAAGAGTTTAATACTGGTAAGTGTTATATGATTTTTGTTTTCTTACTTGTTTATTTCATTATTTATCATGAATGTATGCATCTTCAATACAATATGACTGATGTATGCTCTCTATTAGGATCGAACTTTATCAATTTATGATTTTTAGATATAAATTTTTTTGGTACTATAATATTACTAATACTGCTGCTGCCGTCACCACCACAAATACAACCACTAAATAATAACATATTTACTTTTAAGAGAAAAAAATACGTATAAGGAAGTTTTTTTTATTTACAAATTATGTTTGTATTCTTTTCTTTACATTATTTTTGTGGGTTTGTTGTAAGGTATGATATTTCTAAGTTATGCTAATTGAATGAGTCTATTCTATTGACTAAACTATTAATAATACAAATCCATCATTTTCATGGCGCTTGACAAAATGGCTATTACATCACATAATTATATATGTTTCTTTTTAATTTGGGTAGTGAGGTTGGGTGAGGCTTAAGTTGAATAACTTCCTAATTTTTTATGTTGTTAAGACATGTTTAACATGTGCTTTAGGTGATTTTTTGGGAGGAACAAGAACATCAACAGTCACGATGGAACGGCAGTGTCACTTCTTTTAAATCATACATCGAAGTTTCAGAAGGCCAGAGCAGAGATTGACAACCAAGTTAGACATAGGCGTTTGCTAGATGACTTGGATCTTTCCAAGTTTCCCTTTCTCCAATGTGTCATCAATGAAGAAACCCTAAGGCTATATCCTCCTGTGCCGCTTGTATTACCACATTATTCATCCGAAGATTGCACTATTGGTAGATTTGAAGTACCTTGCTGTACAATTCTGTTGGTGAATGCTTCGGTCTTGCATAGGGATCCCAAGATTTGAAGTACCTAGTTATTGTTAGGCTTTAACGGATCAAATTTGCCATAATTCAAATCCCATCTGATCATGACAGATTGAATAAGAAATCATCTTAATCAAGTTTATCCAATTATTCAATCCAAAAATCTAATCCAATCAGATTTGGATGTGATTTTAATGTAGGATTATTGAATGTCAATAGATATCATTATGTGATTATTGTACTGTATTTTATTGTAATGCTACAAATAACATTTTAAGGTTTTTGGAATTTATCTCACGAAATGAGTATAATAGAAAATGACAGTCACACATCATACTTAAGATTTTAGACTTATTTTATTTTATTTTATGAGAGATTAAAAGATAAAAATTAAATTACAAGAAGTTTATACCAAATTAATATAAATTTTTTTTTTTGTGTGTAGATGTTGTTGCCTTACATGGATTGTGATCCTCTCCATTCTAAAGTTGCAATGGAAGATGTCCATTGCATTATTCAAGGGTTTGTAATGATTTTTTTTTTTTAATTTAAAATATTAATATCATAACCCTTAGATGATATAGCCTTTGTTGGGCATGTTGGGTAGGGAGGTTTTTTTGGCTAAACTAATTATAAAAAGACAAAATCAGTTAAAAATTAATAAGGTAAAATGTCACGTTAAAATTATAATTGTTTCACATTTTCTTTTATAAAAATCAAAAAACCCAAGCCAAACAAGATTTTTAACCTTGTACTAAAATAATAAAAAAACTAACTCACGTCCCAAACAAAATTATAATAGAAAACCTCCATTACAATTATGGATATAGAAGCTCTCAATCCTCCATATATATACACGTAAAAGTTAAAAGTATGTAAATTAGATCAGATCATAATATTACAATAACTAGATAAATCATATTAAGATTTTATTAGATTACGAGATTGGGCATTTGTTAACAGATTCAGGTTGAATCTAATCTGTTAACTGGCCTATGATAATTGTCTTCTGTTATTTATTTTGTTTTATATTTATTTATATCTTTTTGTTTTCAGTGCAATTAATTAGTAGAAGAATAATATTATACAAATATAAAATTCAGTTACTATATATTTAGCTTAATCGATTCTAAAATCCAATAATTGGATCAATCATATACTGCGAAGTAGAGTGCATCACATTGGCTTTAATTATTCACTCATATATTTAAGTGTTATTACAATTTACAACATCAAATATTAGAACATATTAAAGATTCAAACACATAAATTTAAGCTGTGTTGTTTGAGATTCTCTTTCCAGATGCTCCCTCTCTAAATGGTATGGAAGTTTGTACCATAGCCATTCATTACAATATTAAGATGATCTAATGGCACGAAGGAAGACATATTAAAAAATTGGCCTTTTCGTCTCTCTAAATGAGAGCTTCTCTCTACTTTTTTCTTTTACCGTTCTTTGCTTGGGAGCGCAGCTTGGACAGAGAGGACTCTAGTCTTTGGCCATTTCTCTTCTCTTTTCCCCTCCTTTTTTCATCCCTTTCTTTTTTGCCTTTTATGGTTGAATAAGCTTTGAAGGTTTGTCTTCCTAACCTCTCTTTAGGGGTATAAATTTGGCCCGGCTCGGTCCATGTCGAGTCTTGCAGACTCCCGCCAAAATTAGAGCTTGGCCAGGCTAACCCTCGGGCCAAAAAGATAAGCCCAGGCCCAGGTCTAAGCCCAGGGATATTCAGGTCTTGGACGGGATAGATCATTTTTTTTTATTAATTTTTATTATTTTTCACTAAAAAAAGACACTGGGCCTTGGGCGGGCCAGGCCTCGGACTAGGCCTTGAGTGGGCCAATAGGCCGTGCTTCAAAATGATGACCCAAGCACAGGCCTAGGGGCTCGGGCCTGGGCCCAAACGAGTCTAAACAGATCGAGCCCATCCGGATTGCGGGCGAGTTTCGAATTGTCCATGGGCCGCGGGCCATTTTTACACTTCTACTTCTCTTCCTGTGAGGTGTTCTTCCTCTCATGATAAAAGTTTTGTTTGTTTTCTCCTCTTCTTTTTCCACTGACATTGGATCTATCATATCCCTTCTCATCCATCTCACGTTGAAGCCAACACTACCATACTGCCACCAGATCTACCACGGATTTGACCCATCTTCACGGATCTAGTTGTTTTAGGACTGAGGTCTACGTTATTTATTTATTTTTTATTTTTATTTTTATTTTTTTAAAATATGGTCTCTTGTTTATTTTGGTTTTTTAGTTGTGTTTCTTGGAGTCCATAGATGATGTAGTTGTAATTTACTTACTTTGTGGTTGTTACTTATGATTTATCTCAAGCATGTTTTATTGTCGAACTCTTATGATTGGCTTCTATTTTACAGTAGGAACATGAGCACGAATTGTGTGATTAGATATTTTTATAATTTTCCCCTTTGTACTTTTAGTATTAATTTTTACTTTATTTGGTGTAAATTTTATTTGTTGAATAAATTCTTCTGTAAGTGGTGTGACTTACCTTAATAAAAATTTGGGAGATTTATTTAAAAATTATATTTTCAAGTGTTTATATTCTAATTAGTTTATAATATATTCTTATATTTTAATAAATCCTATTATTTGAATATTTGATCTACCAAATACTAATTCTCATATTTAAGGTATTTTATGAACATTTTTATCCTTATAAATATTTTTTGAACGGTTGGTGATTTAGTGATGTGAACATTCATATGTTACAATGTAAATATTCACATTGAGGTGTGAATGTTCACATTAATGATGCGAATATTTACATTGACAGAACATTCATATTATAAATGTGTATATTATTAAAAATATTTTAATAACTATGTTACATATATAACTTATTAAAATATAATAAAATAATATGAACTACATGAAATATAAATATGTGAAAAAGAGTTTATAAAAAAGTGTCTCTAAAAATTTCTACTGACCAAAAATAAATAAATAAATAAATAAATAATGGCATCGCAGATGACACGCGACAATGATGTGACTATTTACTGATACGTCGCCGTTTCGGAAGGCCATGCACGCTCACGTTTTTCTTCTTTTCTTTTTATTTTTGTTGTCTTTTTGTATCCACACAACTGCCCGCTCATCTTTCATGTTTATTTCAATACAATTTAAACACTAAGTGAATATTTTTTATTCTTTATTAACTAAATTATGAATATTTTTTCAGCACAATTTAAAATTTCTAATTTTAAGATTAATTATTCGATAATTTCGAAATACTATTACTATATACTTTTTCAAACCAACCATCTAACAAAAAATTTTATAGTGAGACATGCTGACTTAATTTTATTTTCAGTTTTCTGTTTATATTTATAAAAATTTAAAAAACTGAAATAAAAACTTGTTTGGTAAAATTTTTGATTTATAAATCAGTGGTCTCAGTTTATAAATTTGGCCAAAAAATAAAAACACAAAAAATGTGTTTCCGTTTTGAGTTTTTTTTTTTACCACCCAACACTAGCCACCACCCGCTACCATTTTCCACCACCGTCTTCCGCTACCACCACCCACCACTCACCACCCACCTGCCGCCACCCACCAACGGCCACCACCCACCTGCCACCCACTCGCCACCACCACTCACCCCTCGCCACCATCACCACCACCACCACCACCACCACCCACCAACAACTTGCCATCCACCCGCCACCACCCACCACCTGCCACTACCATCTATCGCCCGCCACCACCACCCGCCACCTACTTGCCACCACCACTACCACCCACCTGCCACCACCATCCACCCACCCACCACCACCACCACCACACCACCTCCACCACCACCATCCACCTGCCATCACCACCCACCACCACCACCACCACCACCACCACCCACTCGCTACCACCTACCACCCGCCACCGTCACCCACCCACCCACCAACCACCACCACCCGCCACCCACCAGCCATTATCTACCACCACCCGCCATCCGCCATCCACCTGCCACCACCACTCACCACCCGCAGCCACCACCACCACCACCACCACCCACTCGCTACCACCCACCACCCGCCACCGTCACCCACCCACCCACCCACCCACCACTACCACCCACCCACCCACCACCACCCGCCATCCGCCACCCACCTACCACCACCATCCGCCACCACCACCACCACCCACTCGTTACCACCCGTCATCGTCACCCACCCACCACCACCACCCGCCACCACCCACCACCACCCGCCATCCGCCACTCACCTGCCACCACCACCTACCACCCGCCACCACCACCACCACCCACCACCCGCCACCGTCACCTACCCACCCACCCCCACCACCACCAGCTACCCACCACCCACCGTCACCACTTTCCACCACCGTCTTCCGCCACCACTTGCCATTTCTCACTTTTTTTTATATTTTTAAAATTTTTTAAACATTTTGTCAATTACCAAACGCGTTTGTAGTTTATATTTTTATAAAAATAAACAAAAAATAAACAAAAATCAGTTTATAAATTTTTTGTAAATATAAACTGAAAACGTAAACGTTACCAAACACACCCTAAGTGTTACCAAACGGCACCTAGGTAGTTAAGTGATGAATAATGATTCACTTAGTATGTGTTATAGTCTTTCATTGATTAGGAGTACTGCATAAGTAATGTCACATGTTTCAGGAGTATTTAACAATTTTTCTAATTTCAATATGATTTTTTCGTCAATAAATTTTGTTAAATTAGTCAAGACTTTAATCATGTACTTGAAATTTTTTTAAAAAATGCATTAATAAATTAATAAATTTATTTTAGACCTCTGGTTATCTTGCCCATAATCAGTTATCCAATTTTATTACTTTCTTTCTCTAACACTCCGTTTGGACGGAGGGGCCTTCGTGAAAAAAAAAAAGAAAGAAAGAAAAAAAAGAACAGCGGTGAGAATAAGAAATCTTTTTACTTATTTGGATGGTTAAAAAATTGATAATTGTTACTAATTTTGTAAAATTGATTTTTCCTATAATTTGATAAAAATTATTGATAGATGTTAATATTAATATTATAATTTGATTGAAAAAAAAGGGTTAATTTTTAAAATTTTTATAATTTTAAATTTCAAGGACAAAAGTAAAAATTAGATATAACTTGGACAATAAAAAGTGTGATCTAACATAAGAGACAAAATAGTTAATGTTATAGGTTACGTGAAAATTACTTGACTAAATTTATTGAGGAAAAAATCATATTAAAATTAGAAAAATTACTGAATATTATATGACATTATTTATGTAGTACTCAATTAATGAGATATTGCAACGCATCCTAAGTGAGTAATTGATTAAGGCCGAAATGTACATCATTGAGGCCGTTAATTAGAATCTCTTAACTTCACTTGCTGGTCAAACTATATACTTTATGTGTGTTGCATGTCAATCAGGTTGTACATTGTCGAAGCATAAAATGGGCAAAAAGATAGAATTTGGACAAAGTTGATTTTTTCCACACGTGCGTTGACTTTTTCTGGGAAAGTCAAACCGACGTTTTAAACCTGTTTGGAAGTGAGTAGAAGTATAAAAAGAAAAGGAAAAGGCTTTTCTAGGGTTCTGAACTTGTTTTGACCTAAAGGGAGAGGCTAAGGTTTGGAAGAGAAGAGAAACAAAAAGCTTGAAAGATGTCTCCCATGGTGGTTTTTTCTCCATCTACCTCATTCCACTCCTCCATGAGTGGCTAGTCTCATTTTCTAGGGTTTTGATGAAACCCTAGCCATGTAATTATTTTGTTTTCTTTTTGATTTTTAATTATGTAAAGGTTTGAACGTTTGTATGGTGATTTAGAAGTTTTTTTTTTTTTTTTTTTTTTATATTTTTCATTATTTCTTTGAATATTTGACTTTCTGTGATTGTTGAATGTTATCCATACATGAGTTTTCTATTCCTTCACATTCAAGGTATGAGACGAACCATGCTACGAGAAACGAATCGTATCACTACCTTAGTTTAGAGTGAACGATTCGTATTACTTGAGATGGTTCGTGCTCGTACATTGAATGTGATGATCTTCTTGTTAAATGCTTTGAGCTTGTAGTTGCGAAGCATTAATCCGTTTAAACTATAGCATAATTGATTTCAATTGGAAACCCTAATTACGTGGCTAGTGGTGGACTCTTTGCCCTAGTTTTTCCCTCAATTCAGTAAACCCAATTTCATTTATTATTGATAATTTAATTCCTTAGTATAATTTATTCGTTATTAAATTAGGTTATGAACATTCAATCTTTTTATTAAAATTAATTTAGGAATTTAACAATTAAATTAGTTTAATTTCACAATAGTCCCTATGGATCGATACCTGGACTTGCCATTATTCTAATTGAATTTGGTATAGTTTAATATTTAATTTTGGTGTGTTCAACGACCCATCAAATTTTGGCGCCGTTGCCGGGGACTTCTGGCGAAATTAGTTAATTTAAAGTTACATTCTTATTTTAATTTTTAGTTTAGGATTTTATGCTTTTGTGTTGCTAAGTGTGCAGAGCGTTTGAAGTTGGAGCTATCATTGAAGTGCAAGTGGAGCGCAGCCGAGCTTTAAAAAAAAAAAAAAAAAAAACGCAGCATTAAAGTGAGTAAACAGAAGCAAATACTCACAAGCAAAGCACCAAAGTGCTAGAACGAAAGTCAAAGCTCAAATAGAGGTTGGAGACAACGTCTACACGTCAAGCATCCGCAAGACGAATAAAGCGTTTTCGTTGAATTGCTGTGAGTATTTCTCTTTTAGCATTCTGCTTTCGTAACTTAGTGCATCGAGTCGAACTTATTGTGTGTGTGTGGGTAATGTATGCACAGGCGTCGTTCTTGTCGCCCTGAATTGTGGAGTTTGGACCTTGAACTAGAAAGGACCCTTAGGAGACTTAGGGCCTCTGCCCATGTTCCTAGGCTTGAATATTCATATTCATACATTGAGCCATTAGAGATGGCAGATCCTAATGTCCCAAATGTGCCTAACCGGACCCTTAAGGATTATTTCACACCCACTGCATATACATCACTATCATGCATCCAATTAGCCAACACCACTGCTGCTCATTATGAGATTAAGTCCAGCACCATACAAATGCTCCCATCATTCCATGGACTAACTTATGATGACCCTTATAAGCATTTAAATGAATTTCTGGAAATTTGCTCGACAGTGAGGATCCAGAATTTCACAAATGAGGCCTTAATGTTGCGATTGTTTCCATTCTCGTTAAAGGATAAAGCCAAACACTGACTAAATTCTTTACCTGCTAATTCAATCACAACTTGGGACCAATTACAGCAACGGTTCTTGGAGAAGTACTTTCCCATAGGTAAAACCAACCAACTTAGGCGAGCCATCACAAACTTTGCTCAAATAGATGGCGAGCAATTCCATGAGACGTGGGAAAGACTTCGAGACCTTCTCCAACAGTGTCCCTACCACCAAGTGCCTGATTGGCAACTTGTTCAAACATTCTATTATGGCTTAACTGAGCCGCACCGCCAAATGGTGGATTCGTCCTGTGGTGGGACATTTATGTCTAAAAATGATGCCGAGGCATGGCAATTGTTTGAGAACCTAAGTGATAATTCCTTTCACCATGCCTCCGCAGCCCGGCAAGTCCGACAACCAGTAGTTGGAGCCCCAAAAAGAGGGGGCATTTATGAGGTCGGGCAAAACTTAGAGTTAGCCCAACAAGTAGAGGCACTATCCTGCAAGATAGACCACTTATTAGCTACGGGACATGCCCCTACCCAGCAAGATCAGCCTCAATTTCGCGAGGCATGTGTTATATGTGCGAGCCCTGCTCATGACTTGAGTGAGTGCCCTTCGGCATCACAATTTCCGGAGTTAGTCCAAGACCATGTGAATGTGGCTCAAGGATTCTCCAACTCGGGTAATGACCCATACTCCAACACATATAATCCGGGATGGAGAAATCACCCTAATTTCTCATGGAGACCCCCTTCACAAGGCACTTCTTACAATCCTCCACCACCAAGGCAGAATTTCAATAATTTTGCCAACCAATCATCCTACCGACCACCGCAACCTTATTGACCCCCACAACTGTACCGGTAACCACAACCCCCGCCTGTTCCTCAGGGCAACTCTGCCTTTGAGACTCAGGTGTTGGCAGTTCTCTCAGAACTTAAGGAGTTAGCACCGATAGTTCACTCCTACACTCACTCTATTGCCAAGATAGAGACCCAATTGGGTCAAATGGCTAACAACATGAATCGGAGAGAGGAAGGAAAATTACCAAGTCAAACTGTGGCCAACCCTAAGGGACAATACGGGGCAGAGAGTTCGGGTGGGAATGGTAAGCAACATGAGCAAGTGCAGGCGGTGGTTGCTTTGAGAAGTGGTAGGGAGTTAGAGCCTCAGTCAGTTGCACCAGATGCAACTAGAGTTAAGAAGGGTGACCACGGGGGTACACCTAATGAGAGCAAGGGTGAAGGGGAAACACTTAAGAGGGATGAATTAGTCCCTAGCACTCCATATGTGCCTAAGGCACCCTTTCCCCAATGCCTTGATACACCGTCCCCTTTTAATAAGAAGGTGGCATCTATGGAGGCAATGATGGATGTCTTTAAACAGGTAAAAATCAACCTCCCCCTGTTGGAGGCGATTAAGCAAGTACCATCATATGCCAAATTTGTGAAGGACCTTTGTACGCAAAAGCGTAAATCTAGGACTCATATGTCCCAAAAGGTCCTACTCACGGAGCAAGTAAGCTCCATCTTGTTGAATGACACACCTCCTAAGCATAAGGACCCGGGTGCCCCAACCATTGCATGCATTATAGGGGACTATTTCATTGATAGGGCCTTATTAGATTTAGGGGCTAGTGTCAATTTATTGCCGTACTCTGTGTACGAGGAATTTGGGCTTAGCTAGTTGAAGCCCACTACTGTCACTCTTCAATTGGCTGACCGGTCCCTCAGAGTGCCATGTGGCATGATTGAGGATGTGCTAGTTAAGGTTGATAGGTTCTACTTCCCTGTTGACTTTTTGGTGTTAGATATGGAATCGGTAGCCAGTTCTAAGAAACAAATCCCGGTGATCTTAGGTCGACCTTTCTTGGCTACGGCCAATGCATGCATCAATTGTCGAACCGGGGTTATGGAAGTTTCATTTGGCAACATGCAAGTGAAACTTAATGTTTTCCAAGCATCCCAACAACCTCATGAGAGAGAGGAGTGCTTATTAGTGGATGTTGTGGATGAGATTGTGGAGGTGGCTTTGCCCTCCATTCTTGTAGAGGACCCTTTAGAGGCTTGTCTAGCTCATTTTGGGTTTGAAAATTTTGATATTGATGGGTCAGTTGAGGAGGTGAATGTCTTGCTTAATTCTTCTTTTACACCGGATTTTCCTCCATGGAAAGCCCGGTTTGAGTCACTTCTTCCTCTGTCGAGAGAGCCTGCCATACCATCTTTGGTCACACCACCTACACTTGAGTTGAAGCCACTCCCGGCCACACTCATTTTGCATGATTCGTTTCTGGACGAACAACTCTTTGAGCTGTCACAAGTGAGCCCCCCGTGGTTTGCACATATTGTGAATTACTTGGCCATTGGGCAAATTCCGTAGAATTGGTCTAAGCAAGACAAAGACTGATTCTTTTCACAGGTCAGGTATTACTTTTGGGAGGAAATCTGGAATGATGCATATGAGAGTACGAGAGTTTTCAAAGCTCGGACTAAAGAATTCCATGACAAGCACATTAATAGGAAATCCTTTGAACTTGACCAAAAAGTGTGGCTTTTTAATTCAAAATTGAGACTCTTCCGGGTAAGCTAAGATCAAGATGGGATGGCCCATTTGTAGTTGTTAAGGCATTTATTCATGGCGCCGTTGAGGTGCGAGATCCAAAGATTGGCCACACTTTCAAAGTGAATGGCCAAAGATTAAAACCATATATAGAGGGGATTGGGAATAGGGATATGATTGAGTCCATTGCTTTGATGGACCCATTTTACTATGATTGATAGATTGTTTTCTTTTTTTTTTTTTTTTCTTTCCCTTCTATGCTATTCTGTTTTTCTTTGTTCTCGTTATGCTTTATTTGCATCTAGGAGACTTTAAATCCTCTAAAGGTGTAATTCCTTTGGTGTTAGCCGTGCCCGAACGGCATCTGACGGTCTGGTATAGCCACCTAACTGTGTTTGTAGTGAGTTCTTAGGAGACCAACTGAGACGGTGAAAACTAGAGTTCGAATGGCAAAGCCTAGAACACAAAGGTTTGGGATTTCCGAGACTAGAGTCTGGTTTAAATACCCAGGGGTATGGAGATTACTTCAAAACTACCTCGGCTTGAACTCTGTATGGCAGCCCCATAGGTTGAGGTAGCTTTATGCGCCTCGATTCTGGATATCGAATCAACCTAGTCTGTCACCCTGTTGGAGAATAGGGAAAGTTACAAACACAGTTAGGGAGAAAATTAGTACCCGTCATGTCACGCCCCAAACCTGCCCCTAAAAGTTTGGGCATGACCTATGCAGAAACGGATGCGTAACCTGGTGTACATAACGTACGGGGCCTTATCGGAAGCATAAAATATTAACATAACATAGATGTAAACATACTCCATTGAGCTATTTCTAATATGCCAGGATCTCATATATCACATGCATCATCAAAGGCGGATAAAGTTTAATACTATATCCCTGGACATCGGTTACAAACACATACATTTACAGTCCCAACCCGAAGATTGGGTGTAAACCAAAAAGAACATGAAAGTTATGTACAACAACCTTAGATGGCACTCAAAAAGTAAACCCACATCTTAACAGTTTCACAAAAATAAATGGCCTGGTATGGTGCTTGGACATGTAAAGGTTGACAAAAGGAAGCGGCATCATGAGCTAGGACTGACCATCTGATTGGTGACCTACAGAAATAGACATAACGGAGAGTGAGCCGGGCTCAGTGAACAGTAATACATAAATAAAACGATGCTTAACTTGAAACATATTACATATCGATACATTAGTCTGATTCTGTGCTAAGTACATAACGGCCTTAGGCCCAATCTTGTAACATAAGCTTGGTGGCTATAAGCCCTTGAAACATGTGGCACAAGGCCCCTGAAACATGTGGCACGAGGCCCTTGAAACTTGCTTTTCTTTACATACTTTAAACATTAACATAGGTACATTACATGCTTTGAAACGTTAACATAGTTGCCTTACATGCCTCGAAACATTAACATAATTGCATAACATTTACATAGGTACTACTACTCACAGTGTTGGGATGGCGTGTTACTTCCTCCTGGGGTGTGTCCTGCATACATCCAAACTTGCACATTAGTTCCTTCTTTTTCCTTGTTCAAGTAATTCCTGAGTCATTACACTTCCAAGGGATTTATAATCACTTTAAGATCATCAGAAAAATATTCTAAAAATACCAGAGGGTTGAGCTTGCAAAACAGAAGAAAATATATATATATATTTTTTTTGTGGACCTGGGCCGCATGTGCGGCCGGACCCTCCGCTCGAGCGGCCATGCACCGCACGTGCGGTCCTCCCCCTCCGCTCGAGCGGCCGTAGACAGAATGTATTTCCAGTTTTTTCCTCTTTGGCCGCACGTGCGGCCATGACCTCCGCACGTGCGGTGGTGGCCCCTGTTTTGGGGCAGCTCAGTTCCAACCCAAATTTCAACATCGCCACTTCATTTTACATGCAATTCAAGATGAAATGAATGCAATATATGGACCCAACTTCACTAAAACATGAATTATCATTTTGAATATCATAAGGTAACATAATTAAAAGCTTGATCAAGTCACCATGCTTCCAAATTTCAACCTTTAATTTAAATTCCTTATATTCATAAAACATAACACATTATATATATATATATATATATATATCACTACTACAAAAAGAGTTAAAGATCACACTTTGACAAAAAAAAAAGATCTCACTTTTATTGGAAGTGTGATAAAAAAAATTAGATTGATATTTTAATCACACTTAGTTTGATTGAGTGTGATAATATTTATTTTTTATGTCACTTTTCAATTATGTGTGATTATATATATATATTTTTAATCACACCTTCTAATTAAAGTGTGATTATATATACACTACTACTTTTTAATCACACTTTTTAAACAAGTGTGATTATATATATATTTTTTAATCACACATTCTAATTAAAGTGTGATTATTTATATATTTTTTAATCACACATTCTAATTAAAGTGTGATTATATATACACTACTACTTTTTAATCACACTTTTTAAATAAGTATGATTATATATATATTTTTTAATCACACATTCTAATTAAAGTGTGATTATTTATATATTTTTTAATCACATCTTCTAATTAAAGTGTGATTATATATACACTACTACTTTTTAATCACACTTTTTAAATAAGTGTGATTATATATATTTTTTAATCACACATTTTAATTAAAATGTGATTATATAAACATTACTACTTTTTAATCACCCTTTTTAAATAAGTGTAATTATATATATACACACAGGCCCTTCTCTGAAACCATTTTTTTTCCCTCCATTTCAGCGTTACCCTATAAATACACACACACAGTCGTCTTCTCAAAACCCTAGCCGCGACACATCAAACTTCTTCAGATTAGGATTTGCTGATTCTCTCTCTCTACAGCCATGGTGAGTTCACATCCATCTTCCAATCTGCAACACAGTTTCTCTCTTTTAATCCATCTGTTAACACTTATCTTTCTATATGTATTTCTCTTTCTTTGTTAGGCGGAAATCGAAACAGAGGTGGCTATAGGACAGCCAAAGAAGAGGACGTTTAAGAAGTTCAGCTTCAGGGGTGTCGATTTGGATGCTCTCCTTGACATGTCCACCGATGACCTCGTCAAGCTCTTCACCGCTCGAGCTCGCAGAAGGTAGAATTTTGAGTTTGTGATTGTGCACATAGATACATGTGTACATATATATATATATATATATATATGTATTTTATGTATTGTTGTACTCTGGAAGTGGCTCTGATTGATCTATTTTTATACAATGAAAAGGTTTCAAAGAGGCCTCAAGAGGATGCCGATGGCTTTGATCAAGAAATTGCGCAAAGCGGTAATAATTTCAACTATTATTTTTTATTTCTGATTGAGTTCGATTTAGATCTTGTATTGTTGTTGACTTGAAAATGGATTTTTTTTTTTTTTTGATTTGAGATTGTGATTATGTTTGCGTGGCTGATTTCTATCTTTGTGCTTGTTTGAATGTACTTTCTAAAACATTGTTTCTGTTTTTATTTTAAATTATATTTTTGGGTAAGAAAAATCACAAAACACATTACTGATTTGTTTTATACACTTCTTGTTTTGGAATATTAATCATCAAAAGAACAAATCACTAGAAAACAAATTGTAAAACTTTTCTGACTTGGTGGATTTTGGTAAGATGAACCACTAAGGATAATTAATGGGACAGTGAGTTTTAAATCAATTTTTATGATGCTTATCAGTTATCATTGTCAATTTGTCGTTGCTTTCTTTTGCAGGTCGTTTGATGCTAGAGAGTAGATAGAAGATGTTCAAAACATAGGAGAGAAAAGCTGCCTACAGCTAGCCAGAATTTTGGAGCCTACATGCAAAGACTTGGTATATAAAGGATAGTATTCTCTCTAATTCAATGGAATATATAGTTTAAATTTTGTGAGAGGGTTACAAACTATTGATGTGTTATAACCTTATATATTGAAATGGATAATCTTCATTCAACTACGTAATGGAGAGAATCTAAATGTGAAAGATCTGTTTCATCATGTATGATATTTAACTTGGATGTAGAATTATACCTTTGGTCGGATTAGAGGAGAAATGTGGGCCCACATGTCCCCTTGAAATTGTTTTTACATTGTTTAATTGGTTTTGAGGAGTATGAACAATTTCACGGGAGTTAAAAAATGATTCTCTCACTTTATCTCATGTTATATTTCTCTAATTAACATAGTATGAGTAGTCTCATGCTATTACTAATCTTGTTCATTTATGAAATTATGATTTTATTTAAATTTACAAAAAAATTATAGTAGTTATTAAAAATAGCATAAGAGCATCTCTAACAGATTCTTTAAAAAAGCTTAAATTATGAATTTTGGCTAGCATTGATTTAGTTGTAGTCCTCCAACATTCTTTGAAAGTATGTTATTTTGATTCATCCACTACAAACTCTCTACATTCGAAGAGCATCACAGTATCTCCGATAATGTTTTTTAAATTTTTTCTATAGTAGGGAAAATACTTAATTTTTTTTTATAAAAAAATAGGGACTTATTTTTTTAATTCTGTCTTACATGTAGGTAGGGAGTCTGTTAGAGTGAATTTTGAAGATTTATCTTATTTTTTTTAATTGCCTCTGCCTAGTTGTTTCTTGCCTGTATTTTTTGTAGTTCCGTGCTATTCAAATGTTGAGAGGAGACATGGTGCCTCACCTTCAGTCATTGTCATGGGTGGTGGCTTTGCCGGTATGGTAGCTGCTCGGGCCCTTCATGATGCTTCATTTCAGGATTTTCATGTATATTCATTGCATTGGCATTACTGGATGTTGCCCAACATGTTGTGAATTTCCTAACTAGTGACAAATGGTAGATGTCTCCAATTGAGGTTAGAGGATTAACACAACTTGTGTAAGAAGGCAACTATTGATCATAAATCTAGAGACACTTTCTAAGTAGAGCAACCATATTTTTATGTGGATTCAATGTACCCCCAGTACTGTCACTACAAATCTACTACTGTTCTAGATGCCAGATTTTTACCATCTACCTTATCTTTTCTACTTTCACATAGGGATTAACCTGATGAAATGATGTCCTGACTGAACATATTCTATGTAACAGCATGAGGTGACATTGGATGAAATTTCAACATTATGCTGTTTGAAAGATGGATACCCATGTTATGGTTATAATATTGTTATCTTCACTCTATTTATCCTTGTTTCTATGATCGGTAAAATACATCCTTTTCAGACTTTGATTATGATATATGTATTACTATTGTTCAGTGAACTGACTGAAATGTTAAAACTATTTTCAGACATACTTGGGGATCCAAATATTCAGGTTTTATTTCAAATGCACTAAGTACTCTGCTGACGAAAAGGTAAGGTCATTTATGCTAGTTCATTATTTCAACCTTTTGGGTGTAAATGCATTTTGTGTAGGCCTTGAACAATGAAGCCCAATTGCCATTTTGGTCACTTTTGTGATGTACTAGATTTATGTAAATGGCAGTAGCAGTACCTATTGTGGGATTGAATTTATGTTTAGCTGGCAATACTATTTTATACCTGCAGAACTGCCTGAAGTAAGCATGTAGTTTGACCTTTTTTTTTGGGTGGGCTGCATTTTGATTCAGGTTGCCTCCTTAACTCATTGAACTGAAAATTAACACAAATAATAAGTTCTAGATATATATATATATTAAAGTCTTTGAATGTCTATTTTTCTTCTTTTGAGATAAGTTATTTAAATGGCTGGTTTGGCATGCCTACCTAAAATCTGTTCAGCGTTAAGGCTAGGCACTGGCTGTATTGATCTGATGAGAATTTGATAGGGCTCAAATTCAAAAGCAAACTATAATTTTGCTGGAATTTGAGCTTCAGTATTTCTATACTTTAAACTGTTGGACTAATTGATGTCATAACAAATCATCCAGAGGTATAGCTATTTGACCACATCATAGCTGTAGTGTGAATTTGTCAAGGCAGCATAGGAACTCAAAACATGTGAATTTGGATACTATTTTAACCATCCTGCCCCCACTGAAGGGCAAGGTTGCATGGTCTAAGACTGTTAAAACATAGCAAGATAATTGTTAATTCTTGGCATTGGTATACTTCCAAAGTTGGTTTCACAAATGGGCCTAAGTTGTATTTGAGGTGCATGGTACAAAATCTAAGATATGATATCATTGATGAGATCCGTATGAGCTACTTTTTTTGCCTCTAAAAATATGATTTCAGCAAATAATGTCATGGTCCAACAGAAAATTGGGTTCATATAAGAGTTAAGATATACTAATTGAATGAATTGATAATTACAAGTCTCCTACTTCAATTTTTGCGAATTGCTTTTATATGTTGTATGTGATGGATTTCATTGACATGCACAGAGAGAAGTGCTGGATAGTGAGGACCTGTTATTGTTTGTCACTTACATGGACAGACTTTAATTGTGGGGAATTTGCTGTTTCAATAGAGTATTTTGTCATGGTTGAAAATCATATAATTCTCGTATTTTTGACAGTTACAATCTTTAAAGTATCTATCTGTGGCTGATCCTATTCCTATAAAGATGTGCTTCATCTCAAGTTATTAAATTAGGGAGCTGAAGGTTTAGATAAGGGGGTTGTATGCAAGTTGTTTCTTTTTAATTTAGTGTGCTGGGCTCTTATTATTTCCTCTACTTGGATTGCTCCTGTACCAATTTGTAATTATTCAGGCTATGTGGTTTATGCTTTTAAGACCAATAAGCTTTATTGATCCTTATTTGTTTTATAGTTTTTAGTGAGTTATATGTTGATATCATATGATTTTGATTGTCCATATAATACTCCATTTTATCATTTATGTGTTCCTTTCTGCATTGTTGCATATTGTCTTCTTTTGTGGTGCTGTTTTACTGATATTTGTGTGGAGAATCAAAATAATTATGTCATTTTTGGTGGTTGTGGGGAAAGGATTGGGGGCAGTTTAACAACTGGATAAATTACATTATTTTTGGTGTGATCTAAATGTAAGTTTATAAATTAATTAGTAAGTTTATTTATATGCTTTTAGCGGTTTTTAAATTAATTTGTTTTTTATTTTTCAGGTCAGAAATTTCTTGGAGATATGCAAAATATGGTCAAAGAGTTCAAGAACTTACTTTTTTCAAGTTTTTATTTTTATTTTTTAATGTATGTAATCACAGTTATTTTTTTTTTAATTAATTTCTTTGTATATACTTTTAAACATTTAACTTTCATTTATGAAATATATGATGTTATTTCATTCAATATATGGTTGTGATTCAAAATATAGTATATAGTGTGTATTACATTATTCAAATGCGCGTGCAAAAATAATATTGATTATTCTTTAAATATGTCAAAAAAAATTTTTTATCACAGGTTTTATTAAGTTATTAATCACACTTAAAAGGTGTGATCTAAATGTTTTTAAGTGTGATCTAAAGTTTTTAATCACACTTAAAAGGTGTGAACTAAAGTTTTTAATCACACTTAAAAGGTGTGATCTAAATGTTTTTAACCACACTTAAAAGGTGTGATGTAAATGTTTTTAATCACACTTAAAAGGTGTGATCTAAAGTTTTTAATCACACTTAAAAGGTGTGATCTAAATGTTTTTAACCACACTTAAAAAGTGTGATCTAAATATTATTAATCACACTTAAAAGATGTGATGAAAGCATTTTTTAATGACACTTAAAAAGTGTGATTAAAAATGACCATTTTTAATCACACTCTTAAAGACCACACTTTAATAAAACTTAAAAGGTGTGATTAAAAAACATACATCACACCAAAAAAGTGTGATCTTTATCTATATTTGTAGTAGTGTATATATATTAGCTCATGGAGTTGGCATAAAACCCATTGATTGAAGTATAAATTTCACCATAGCATGAATTGAATTGGATTTGAGCATCATAAACTACACATGATTAGAAGCTTCATCAAGTCATAACCTTGCCAAATTCCATCTTTTAATCTAAGTTTTTACATCCATAAAACATAACACAATTCATAAATATAAATTCATGGGGTTGGCATAACAACCAAAGCTTGAAGTATAAATCTTTTACAACACCTAAATTGGTTTCAAACCAACTAATTGATGAGAAGCCCCTTTGAAATCAAACATGAATCACACCCACTTCTCAATTACCAACCATAAGTATATAAATATGAACCTAATAAACCCTTCCTCACAAATAAAAAGGGGAATTTCACACATGATCAAGAGAGAGCTTGTATAGAGTAGATTTAACATACCTTAAGTTCAAATTCTACAACCCTCACAAGATTCCTTAACTTTCTTCTTGTGGAACTTCCTTCCAAGCCCTATTCTTCCCTAATTTTTCTCTCTCACGAATTTGTCTTGAAATGGGTCTAAGTCAATACTCAAGAAACATGAGCACTTATATAAAATGTGAATAAAGACAAAATTTTAATCGTTTAATCATCCCAAAATTGAAATTTCGTAAACATGCTTAATATTACTTAAAAATTATGTTGATCACAGATATATAATCAATTTCAGATAATTAAGCCGTTAAGGCTTCCAATTTCTAATTCAAACGTGTTAATAGTGACAGATAGTTTTCTTGTGAAACAGATAGGCATCCCTAAACATGGATTTCACTTACTTAACTGCAATTTTTCATGGGATTTTACAGTAAACATTTTAAAAGCACAAAACAAGGGCTGAAAATATATCAGAAAACATGGACGAGGGTCGGGTTATTACACGTGATTTTTGCGTGAAGATTATACCTTTAGTGGGCATTCCGTTATGTTCTTATGTGCTATATTTATTTCGGATGTCAATTGAAGGTAGAAATGGTTAAGTATATTTGGGTTGTACTAGCCCGAAGGCTATAAACTACGCTGGGTTTTATTACCTGGGGGATTCTGAAGTGGTAACTTTATGCCAGAACTCTGGTGCCTTTTGCTATGTGCTGAGAGTTAGTTAAAAAAAAAAAAAAAAAAAAAAAAAAAACGTTTTCATGTGTATTTTCTGTGTTTAAAAAAAAAAAAAAAGGGTTATACTTGTTCAATTTAAAAAAAAAAATTAAAAAAAAAAAATTTGTTGTTATACATGTTCAATTGTAAACAAATACAAATTTAAAATATTAAAAAAATAAATAAATAATTTGTGACTTTGAACAAATTGCCCCCTGCTTTAAAAGCAGGTGCGGGCTGGAGCGCCATGACCAAGCCGCATGTGCGGCTTGGGCCCTGCACGTGCGGGACGACGATTCAAAAAAAAAAAAAAAATTTGCGTGAGGGGTGAATCACCGCACGTGCGGCCTGGGCTCCGCATGTGCGGGAAATTGTGCATTTGAGAGGTTGCACTCTGCTTTAAAAGCAGGTGCGTGGCCAATGCGTGGCAAGTGCGGAACAATTGTGCATTTGTTTTGTTTTATTCTTCTTCTTCTTCTTCTTATTATTATTTTTTTAATTTCATTTTTAATTTATTTAAGTAAATAAATTTTAAATAAATACATAAATAAATTTTGGGAGACTTATTTATAAGTCCTTTTTCAGAACCTTATGCTAGACTAAGTCCTGTGTAATTTCTTATAGAGCCTCAAGTCCTATTTTCATAAGAATGTATTCCACAAGATCCTAATCTTTTTACCCCCATTTTCACTCCCTAGATTACTTCCCTGTTCTTGCAAAAATCGATCCACAGGGTATAAGGGGGTCGGATGAGAGTTCACCTTGCCAAGATATTTCAGCTTTTTGGTCGATTGATCGATGAACGATTAGAGTTGAGGAAATTGAGGAAGACTAGTGAAGAAAACGATGTGTTGGATATCCTACTTGATATCATTGACCAGAACAGTGAAGATATTGATAGAATTCACATGGAGCATTTGTTCTTGGTTTGTCTTTATTCTCCTCTCCTTCCTGTTCATCTAGAATATATCTAGATTTTATTTTTTAATTCTTTTAAATTTTTGTTCTTGGTTTGTCTTTATTCTCCTCTCCTTCCTGTTCATCTAGAATATATCTAGATTTTATTTTTTAATTCTTTTAAATTTTATTAAGCTAATTTTATGAACTTATTAAGTTTGCGAAACGTAACGTGACACATTACGTTACGTTTATGTAAATGTCACATTACGTTTATATAGGTGTCACGTTACGTTACGTTTATGTAGGTGTCACGTTACGTTCATATTGGTGTCACGTTACGTTACGTTTATATAGGTGTCACATTACGTTACGTTTATGTAGATATGTCACGTTACGTTACGTTTATGTAGATATGTCACGTTACGTTACGTTTATGTAGATATGTCACGTTACGTTTATATAGGTGTCACGTTACGTTACGTTTATGTAGATGTCACGTTACGTATAGGTGTCACGTTACGTTTATGTAGGTGTCACGTTACGTTACGTTACGTTTATATCAATTTCCCTATATATGGTTTTATTATTAATTATGATATTAACAACTAATATTGAGGGTAAATATGTCAAGAAACTTCTCATAGGAGGGTAAATATGTCAAGAAACTTCTCATAGGACTTATGGGAACATAAGTTTTTTTGTGGGACCAAATGTAGCACAAGTCTCCCTAATAGGACTTCTAAATAATTTTCCCATAAATTTTAAAAATAGATAAATAAATATACAATTATTTTATTTTTAATTTTCTATTTTCTATTTTCGTAAAAAAAAAAAAAGCCTTAGAAATCATGGTACTAACAATAATCTTAATTTAGTTTTTTTTTTATTGACTATATTTGTTTAGTTTAAATTGCTTCGTAGTGATTCTGGTTAGTTCAATTAGTTAGTAGATTTTGGTTTTATTTTTATTTTTATTATACTTATGTAGTTAGTGATGTTATTTTTATTTTTCTTCTATACTGTAATTGTTCATTTAATTAATAAGTATTTTAGTTTTTATTTTATTTAATTTTCTTCTCTTCTATAAAATATATATATATATATATATAAATATACAAAAAAAAAAATTTCGGTTAGTTTAGGTTATTTTATCGGTTTTTGTTTTCGTTACAAAAAAAAAAGAAAAAAAAGAAAAAAAAAAGGGATTGCATGTGGGACATTAGTGGGCCAACGTGTGTTTTCATGTGAGACGTGTATCTGCTTGAGCCTCCATAAAGGCCAAAGGTTCCACCTCTTCGACGCCGCCGCCGCCGCCGCCACCGCCACCGGCTTCCCCGTAGTTCCCGGCTGTATATTGCTTTGTCTTTTTTTTTATTTTTATCTTTTATTTTTATTTTTATTTTTCGTTCTTTCTTTTCTTCAACAAAAAAAAAAAAAAAAAGAAGCAAAAAGTGTGAAGTGTGTATATGTTCCTTTCTGCCTCCCTAGATGTGCACCTACAATTCTGGTAATATTCTCTCATTTCTCTTTACTTTTCCATTGAGGACAATGTCATATTCAAGTTGGGAGATGAGGGTTATATTTTCTTTTGTGCATTACTATTTGGCTCATAATTCATGCTTATACCTGTTTCACTTAATTGCATTACTTCACTTGATGTGACTTTTTGCTAGTAGGGTGATGATATTTGCATATGTTAATTGGAGAGCATAGTAGACTTGTATGAAAAGGGTTTATTGGGTAGATACTTGCATGCGATGTTTGCAGAGAGTTGTCTATGTTTATGGTTTTAGTACACTTGTCATGAGTATGCCTTAATTCACATGAACACACTATTATAGCGGTGATCTTTTTATTATGATCCCTGGTGTACATCATTGATAATAACTAGAGTTGCAGAAAAGAATAAATGAGGAGCGAAGATTCTTACAAAAAAAAAAAAAAACACTTGACTTGTTTGGGTTCGTAGCCTTTTTAACTCGAGTTATTAAGCCCGTAGGGGTGTTTCTACACCTAATGCCCTAAAATCGTCTGGTTTGGGAGTCATTGGCTCAAAACTTGCTACATGGGTTAATTAGAAAGGGACTTGGACATTGCACAGGTAAGGAAAAATAAGAAGAATGACTAGTTCGGGTTCGTAGCCTTTTCAACTCCAGTTATTAAGCCCGTAGGGGTGTCTCTACACCTAATGCCCTAAAACCGTCTGGTTTAGGAGTTATTGGCCCAAAACTTGCTACATGGGCTGATTAGAAAGCTTAATGGATCAGGACATTGCACAGTCATAAAAAAAAAAAAAAAAAAAAAACTTTTGAGAATCTTGGCTGCAACAGGTTAGTTTTTTTTGTATATGTTGGGTGTTATTATGAGTTACACTGGGCTATTATAGTGGATAGTTAACTAATACGGAGATTGCACTTTACACTGAGGGTACTCATGACTTGTCTACTAGCATGCACAAGTATAGAGAACTTTACTTTTGTATTAGCTGAATTGTGGTTTCAACTCAATAGGTTCCTTCATGCTTGTCCACTGTGCCTTTAATGACTCATGATGTCTCAATATCACACTGTAGTGGCACATAAGTTGATTGTTAGGTGGAGTAGTGTGGTCATTTGTTGTTGAGTATATATTAATGTTTGTGGGTATCATTTCTGGAAACCCTCACGAGACTTTACTCGTCCACTTGGGGTAACCTTGTGGTTTAATGGCTTGTTGCATATGCTAAATGAAACCGTTTTCCCATGAAAGAGGAAATAGATAGATTTTGTTTAATTTTATTTTATTTTACTTGCTTGAGGACTAGCAAGTAGTAAGTTGGGGGATGTGATTAAGGCCGAAATGTACATCATTGAGGCCGTTAATTAGAATCTCTTAACTTCACTTGCTGGTCAAACTGTATACTTTATGTGTGTTGAATGTCAATCAGGTTGTACATCGTCGGAGCATAAAATGGGCAAAAAGACAGAATTTGGACAGAGTTGACTTTTTCCACACGTGCGTTGACTTTCCCGCACAAGCATTGACTTTTCCGTACGTGCGTTGACTTTTTCTGGGAAAGTCAAACCGACGTTTTAAACCTATTTGGAAGTGAGTAGAAGTATAAAAAGAAAAAGGAAAAGGCTTTTCTAGGATTCTGAACTTGTTTTGACCTAAAGGGAGAGGCTAGGGTTTAGAAGGGAAGAGAAACAAAAAGCTTGAAGGATGTCTCCCATGGTGGTTTCTTCTCCATCTACCTCCTTCTACTCCTCCATGAGTGGCTAGTCTCATTTTCTAGGGTTTTGATGAAACCCTAGCCATGTAATTATTTTGTTTTCTTTTTTATTTTTAATTATGTAAAGGTTTGAACATTTGTATGGTGATTTAGAAGTTTTTTTTTTATTATATATTTTTCATTATTTCTTTGAATATTTGACTTTCTGTGATTGTTGAATGTTATCCATACATGAGTTTTCTATTCCTTCACATTCAAGGTATGAGACGAACCATGCTACGAGGAACGAGTCGTATCACTACCTTAGTTTAGAGTGAACGATTCGTATTACTTGAGATGGTTCGTGCTCGTACATTGAATGTGATGATCTTCTTGTTAAATGCTTTGAGCTTGTAGTTGCGAAGGATTAATCCGTTCAAACTATAACATAATTGATTTCAATTGGAAACCCTAATTACGTGGCTATTGGTGGACTCTTTGCCCTAGTTTTTCCCCCAATTCAGTAAACCCAATTTCATTTATTATTGATAATTTAATTCCTTAGTTTAATTTATTCGTTATTAAATTAGGTTATGATCATTCAATCTTTTTATCAAAATTAATTTAGGAATTTAACAATTAAATTAGTTTAATTTCACAATAGTCCCTGTGGATCGATACCTGGACTTGCCATTATTCTAATTGAATTTGGTATAGTTTAATATTTAATTTTGGTGTGTTCAACGACCCATCAGTAATCATTTATCACTTAACTACTTAATAAAGTCAAGTCAGCATGGCTCATCGTTAAAAAATTTTGTTAGATGATGGGTCACGTAAATAATATTACATAATATTTCAGAATAATAAAATAATTAATTTTAAAATTATGTGACAAAATAATTAATAAGATTTTAAATTGTGATTATAAAAATTACATAATTTAGTTAGTGCAGAATAAAAAGTATTGAGTTAATTTAATTTATATTTTTTTAATCTTTCAAAAATTTTTTTTTTTTTTGGGTACATGCTGTTGGTAGTTTGATATTTGTTCTCTTGAAATAAAATGATGAGTGGGCAATTGTGTGAATACAAAAAGACAACAAAAAATAAAAAAAGAAGAAGAACAACTCAAATGTCGCTTTCCTTCGTAAGTTATTGGTTGATTTATGGACAACATTATATGACGTTTCATATATATTGTGATTGATATATAAAGTGAAACTTTTGTATTAAGTAATTAGAAAACATGAGAGAAAATAAAAATTTATGATTGACCTAAGATATGACCATGTATGCCAAGAATAATCAATAATTCTTTCTTTTGAAACCACAACGTAGCACTAAATAGTCACATTGTTGCGAGTCATCTTCCATGCCTTTAGGGTCCGTTTGTTTTGGGGGATGGAGGAAGGAATGGGATTGAGAGGGGGGTGGGATCCATGAATATTATGTTTGTTTTGGGAGATAGAGAGAGGATTCATAAGCCCTCCGGATTAGGATAGGGCTTGGATGTTGAGATTGAGATGGAGGCCGAAGACTTGGTATTAGAAAATTAGTCCTCCGGCTTAGCTTTTTTATTTTTATTATTTTTATTTTTTTTACATGTTGGGCATTTTTTTGAACATTAATGTTTAATGTTTTTGTATTTTTTATTAAGTAAAAATCATAGTTTTTTTGTTTTGTTTTATTATATTATATTAGTGTATGCTCGTGCCTAAAGGCACGGTGTAAATAATATTGATTAAAATATAGTTATAATATATATTTATCATGTTAAAATTTACGAAGTCCATAGCATTTTTTGATTCTTCTTAAAGAATTTTTAATAATTTTACTTGTACGACACGCTCTATAGAATTCAATTAAAAATAACAACTCTCTCTAACCTTAATGCAAATTAAGGAATAAACATATAAAATTTATAATGTTCAGTAATATTGCAAATCAAAATAGCAAAATGTAAAGTAAAAAAAATACAAATCTATAACTCGTGCCTGAAGGCACTATCAACAATTTTTTTGGTACCTCACACTCTACAAAACTCAATTAAAATAAATCAATTCAGAATGACAACAATTTCATTGCACTATAGAACTCAATTAAAATAAATCAATTCAGAATGGCAACAATTTCATTGCGCTATAGAACTCAATTATAACAAATCAATTGAAAATGACATACTTCACGCATAAGAGGAATGGTGAATGAATTATCATCATAGCTTATTCAAAATAAAAAAACTAATCATCCAGTCAAGAATGAAAACTATTAACACACATAGAAAAAAACAACACAACCGTAACGTTTCTAATGCTAATCAGTCACCTGTAACAAAATCACTACAACACTTGAATTCAACTTTAAAAAACTAGCTAAAAGAAATCATAATAGGAAAACTTATTCAAAATATTTATAAGAAACAAAAAAACCAATAATTATGAATCAAGAGAAATTAAACATAAAAAAAATTCTAACATAACTATTCTTGATAAATACACCAGTGTCTTCCCCAAGTTACTTGCAATTATCAAACTAAATACCAACAATTATCACATTCACACTTGAACAATTTTTTCATGATCAAAATACGCGATTCCTCATAGAAGGCTAAAAAAAATCATTTAAAACATATTACCATTGAAAAAATGTAACACTTGAGAAAATCCAAACAATCCAAATTGACTATTGCCGACAAAAGCTAACATGCAAAACAAACTATTATATTAAAACTAAAAAGATAGGACACCTAGTCAAGGTTCCTCTCCTTCATAAGTATGAAGGTGTATTATAAATAACCGATTTATTCCCTTCAAAAAAAATTTCCTTGAGTTATAATGGAGTATCATAGAACTAAATAGGAAAAGCAATATGAAGTCTTGCACTTCTTTTTACGTAGTGTTAAAAAAAAGGACAATGCTTCAAAATGCCTTCAAGAATTACCAAATGCATCCATCACTACAATCTGTGAATTAGCATTATAAAATATTTGTTCAATTCCTTCGACTTCCCTAATCTGAAGAACCTTTATAGTTTGTTCACATAAAGCTATATAAGAAATCACATAATTAAGCATTTTAAATAAATAGGCATTGAAGAAAAAGTTATTTGAAAAAAATTACTGACTACATTATGCATGATTTCATTAGACAGTGATGAGACTACTTGAATCTTTAAAATCTAAGATCCTACACAATCATTAATAGTACATTATCTCATGTTTCTCACTTAATCCCATTAAACGAAATAAGCTTAGAAATTACGAACGTATTTAAACTAATAAAAAAAATCCATGAGATCCAAGGCCATCAAATCCGCCATCTTGTTGTGCCCTTGGGTCAATATTCACTTATGCAGCTGTTCATTGGAAGAAAAATCCCGAATATGCAAACCACAAAAAAAAAAAAAAAAAAAATCCTGCATGTAGGAACAAATTTGACATCTCACTAAATTTAAATTCTTTGTTTTTTCACGAACATAACAAATCTGGTAGTCCATGGCAAAACAGGTATTACACCTATTGCTACATTCCTAAGTACGTATCAATGTCGGAATTAAGAAAAGACCACAATGTTGCATTCAATTATTCAAACATGGGGAGTTTTTGATATAATTAGAAGCATAACAATAGAAACTTGACATATAGCGACCCCGGTCTTTTCCCTTTTGATTATTGTATCCGGACTTATGTTCTGTAGATTCCATTGTTGTATTATTGTTGTTGTTGTCCTTTAATTCTTCAGTTGTGAGTTATAGGATGTTTTGGGCAGGTTGATTACAGGTTGGTTGGGTTTAGAAACCAAGTCTGCATGTTCAGTTTTTGGCTTGGTCGCTCGAGCGAGCTTCTCTTCGCTCGAGCGAGGTCTTCGTTTTTGGTTCTTCACTCGAGCGAGCTTTCCTTGGCTCGAGCGAGCTTTCCTTGGCTCGAGCGAGCTTTGCATCCAGTACTTAGACCTGAGAGATGTGTTTCTTGGCTCGAGCGAGCTTCCTTCGCTCGAGCGAGCGAGGTGTATGTTTTCGAGTCCTTCGCTCGAGCGAGCTTTCCTTCGCTCGAGCGAGCTTCTGGGTTGCAGACCTGAAGCATCGAGTTTTTCGCTCGAGCGAGCTTTTATTCGCTCGAGCGAGCTTTTCTTGTGTCTGGTCGCTCGAGCGACCATGTCTTCGCTCGAGCGAGCCTGTCAGACTTAAATACGCAGCAGCGTGTTTTAATTCAGTTTTTGAGTCCCTTTCATATTCTAAACCCTAGGTTACGAGTTCTCCCTCTCCCAACTCATCTTCTCTCCTTGATTTGATCTAGTTAGGGTGGGTTTTTGCCCTAGTTCTTTTACAAATAAGATAGAGGAGAGTGAGGGCTTCCATTTAATCTGAGCAGTTGTCAGTTTGGAGCACTTTGGAGTTTCGAGCATCTTCTTCATCATCGTCTTTTGGGTTCTTTGCTTCGAGGTAGGGATTTTCCTACTCCATTTATATGTTTTAATCCTAAGTAGTGGTATTTTGGTATGTGGGGGTAGTTTGGTAATTTTGGAAGAAACCTTAGGGTTTTGGTTTAGATTAATTTGTATAATTAATTTAAAGGAACAATGTGGAATTTGGTTTAATTCATGGAATTGGGTAGTTTAAATATTTACCTTTGGGAATGTTAAATTTACATTCATTGATGTATTTATTTCTTGTTTAGAAATAACTGTTTTGGGCTATCGGTGGAGGATAGCCATTGATTGTTGTAGACCTTGCATGCGGCTTAGGTATAACTGGAATTGAGTCAATTGTTTGACTGTTGAGTTAATACAGAACATTTATGTATTAATTATGTGTTGTATATGGCAATTGTGTATTTTATTGCATATGCATTTGGTTTTGGAGGAGATAGGGGATGAACTCCACGGTTTAGGGGAAGATAGGGGATGGACCTCTAAACCGAACTTGTTGGGAGGAGATAGGGGATGGACTCCAGTAGCATGACTTATGTATATGCTTATTGATAATAGAAATATTTCTATTTGTTGTTGATATGATACATCACCACCATGTGTATCAGTTGGGAAGTATGGAAGTGAAGTTGATTGAGATTGATATAACACCAGCATGTGTGTTTATTATGTTATAAGAAAGGTTTAGCCTGATTTGTTATCCTTGTTGAGTTGTTTGGCCAGGTTCTGAGCCATGTTTGTGTAAATGGAAAGTAAAAGGTGTCATAGACCATGTGTCATAGACAACGTAGACATTCGTGTCAATAAACTGTAAATTGATTATCTTGTGTTAACTATGTATCGGGTACTACTGCTTTAGTTAATTCTTATGTTTGGTTTAGTATTTCTCTACTGGGCTGTGGCTCACCCTATATGGGAACTTTATTTTCAGGTTCAGGCGGTTCACTACCTCCAAAGACTTAGCTTGTGAGGATTTGGACTTGAAGACTTGTTTTATTTGTTTTAGTCGTTTTATTTGAATAATGTAAACATTCAAGCCTAGGGCTTTATTTGTTTGAGTTAGAACTCATGAATTTGTGTCCAAGTGTTGGCTTGGCAAGATGTAAGCCCGTAGGGCATTTATTTTGATGTTTTATTTCATATTATTCTGATGATTTAAATAATATAATGTTTTTCTTTTAATAATGCATGCCTTGTTTTATGTATAATGGGTTTAATTTTGAGGGGCGTTACATGACACAACACAACCTACCGGTACATCAAATAAAAGTTTAAAAATAATACTAATATTATGAAGCATCAAGTGCTTTGTAGTCTTGAAACATACTAATATTTTAATTGTTAAATAAATAAAGATGCTTCAAGAACCTGTTGAAAAATTGGTTTTTATAAGGCTTATTTTGGGCCAACTTTGAGCCCAAAATTGAGTGGGCCCTAAACGTCTTTTGGGTTGGGTCCGAGGAGGTGATGTGTTCCTTGCCGCATGGTAAGTCACACAGTGAAGACGGTTCGTCAAAACCATTTATGAGTGAATGGAAAGTTGACGTCATTTTTGGGTTCGTGGAATTGGACATTTAAAGATTTAAATGTGGGTTTCTTTGTAAAGCTAGTCCTACATTGAAACTTTGAGAGAGCTTATGTATGTATATAAGCACTTGGTGTACTAACTTGGGTTGGGCCCCAAGGGGCGCCCTAAGTTTGTAGAAGGGAAGAGTTATGGACAAAGTGAACCTTAGCCAAACCACCACAGGCGCGCCGCCGCCACAGGCCGGTCTACTGAGCCGTGTCGGGCGCGGGTGTGGGTTGTGGGACGGGTCGGTTCTTATATTAATTTTTTGGAGAAAATTTATTTGAGTTTTTTCCAGAAATTCTTAATAAAATTAATTTTTTGTCCAAAATTTGTCTCATTCAGTCAGAATTCCCTACAGAATCTACCGAACAGATTCAAACAGTTTTCTAACCTGTTGGAACCTTAACAGATTCATAACTGTCTAGACAGATTCAAAATCTGGACAGTTTATTTAACTGCAGCAGTTATCTGTTTGATTTTCAAATTGTATCTGTTCGAAACAGTGCACCTGTTCCATATCTGTACCAGTTTGAAATTAACACCTGTTCAGGTCTATAAAACCAAATATGTTCTAGCATTTTTACACATCTGAAAAATAGTCTGAAAATTATATTTTTGTTGTCCAATTTTCTACTCTGTTGCAAATTTTCTTCATATTAGTTTTTTAGGAAAATTAAACAGAGTATAGAACACAAGGTTCTAGTTCGCCGGACAAATTTGTTTGGAGTGTTACTACAAATTTGTGAAGATCATTGTATCTTGGGAGATAGACGCCATTAATCCGTAAGTACCGTAGCGAGGCGAATCTGTCTTAAGGACAGAGTGTCACACACTTGATTTGATCTTTTGATTATTTTTTTGGTACGGTAAAATAAATTCGATAAGTAATTTATTTGATTTGTTTCACTAATTTATTTTACACAGAAGATTGTTTCAACAATTTTAAGATAGATTCGAATTATTTTGTTTACAGAATTTTTCGTTTATTTCCTTTCTTCTTCTTACAAAAATTATTTTCTGTGATTTTACAAAATAATATTCTGGTTGGAAAACAAATAGTAGTAATATACTGTTTGACAGATAGTAGTAATATACTGTCTATTTTTTTTGACAACTAGTAATAATATACTGGTGTCATTAACAATTCAGAATATTTATTTGTGGAATTTTGTCAGAAATTAATTTTGGTTTTCAAAAATTATTTTTTGAGTGATCATTAATTAAAATTCTGCTTTTCAATATTTTAATTATTGAGGTGTTATAGAAATTTAATTTTCTGAGTATTCATTAATTAAAATTCTGTTTTCAAGTATTTTAATTTTTGAAGTGTTGCAGAAATATTTTTCTGTGTGGAATTAATTTGGTTAAATAAAATTTTATTTTATTTTCAAATTAATTGAACATAAAAGTTACAATTCTTGTTTATTTTATTTTTACAAAATTTAATTCTGTGGTTTTGGTTTAAATTTTTTGTGTAGTATAAAATTCTAATTATAATTGTGTTTTATAATTTAGAATTCATGGCTACTGAAATTGGTCAAACTAATGCCCAAACAAGTACTAGTGTGATGGCTGCAACTGCGCCAACCACTCCTCCTGTTGTAACTGTACTAGTCAATCATGATGGAAAACAGAGAAGTTCTTAGGAGCTATTTTTAAAAGATGGCAGAAAAAAATGCTATCTAAAGGAGGGGAAATTAAGAAGTACAAGTTTAATGGCAAGTATTACATTTGTGACAAAGAGGGACATTGGGCCAAAGATTGCCGTTACAAACGTAAAGGCAAAGAAAGATCAAGTAAGAAGCATGCTCAAGCCAATATAATCGAAATGGTAAAAATTTCCCATGGTGTAGATGTCATAAATCTTTCTGCAGTTGTTTCTGAGGCAAATCTTGTCGGAAATCCTAAAGAATGGTGGGTGGACACTGGTGCTACTCGCCACATCTGTGCCGACAAAAAGATATTTACATCTTATTCTACAATGGACAACGGTGAACAACTTTTTATGGACAACTCCTCAACTTCCAAAGTTGAAGGACAATGAAAGATTATTTTGAAGCTGACATCTGGAAAAGAACTCATTCTAAACAATGTGTTGCATGTACCGGTGTAGACTCGACTTTCTTCGCGTCCTCTTTCGGAGAGCTTGAATTGGTCCTACAGTTCGGACTCCTGTCACGGTTCTGAATCTAATCTCACAAAGTGCAATGTGAAACTGATAAATACCAAAGAGTCCAATCCGGCGAATCATTTTGGAAAATCGATTTTAAATCAAATAATGCCAAAATTGGATTGCTTTGCCAGATTACTGAGTCGCCACCTAAATATTTTATTTTGGAAAAATTTAGGAAACCCTGACTCGTGCCAAAGGCCATGTGTCCGTCATCACCAAAGTTGCCTCGACTTGGGAACTTGGGTACAAGAAGGGAAGGTCATGAAATGAGCACCCCCGCTTGCCTGGTAAAAAATCGGCATCTACTAATCATGATATATTGTTTCATAAACACATGTGTTCTTATTCCGATTATTAGCTAACTTTACTATGTGACGCACACACAAATATAGACTAAATCGCAAGAATTGGAACAAAACAACTCATGTTTGTTTTTCGAAGATGGTTTGAAAGTGCCACCCTCAAGGAGCTAAAGCGCGGATTTGCTACCCTCAAGTGGGCTTAAAACATGATGATTTGCCACTTCATAAAGTGGGCTTAAAACTCACATTCATCAAATTATTCCAATTTAAGCAATAAAACCTTTATCCACAGGCATTCATGCAATTTATCACTTAAGCAAATAGCCTCATGGCAAGCATGCTATCATGGCAACACTCACACTCATGCAAGTATGCTAAAGCGTAAAACTTACAGTATACTCCAAGCCAAAACAAAGCTAGTTAGAAATATGCATGATCCTAACTATACAAGATGCCTAATGCAACACATGCAATAATGCAATTAAACAGGCCCAGCTATCTAAGATGGCATATGATTCAATTTGAACAACATGCTGTTAAACACGTATTCAAATAAGTGTATTAAAATACAATGCAGTTTGAATGATGCGCCAAGCTCGATGCATGCAAGGCAAATGAATGATGCACGCATGCGAGCATAAAGTATGCTAATCAAAATATGCCCTAATCTAACTATCGAAAGTGGTTAAGCAAAAGGGAAAAAGACGTGGGGTTGAAAGACGTGGGGTTGGAAGACATGCACACACACATGCACGCTTATCACAACATTATGCCCTCGCGAAGGAGGGTCCGAATGAATAAGATAAGCTAATCTAAGCTAAGCTAATCAACTAATCTAATTAATCTAATTAGACTAATTATTACACAACCAATTGAATAACTAGTAAGCTACTTACTAATTATTACAACGCAACATAAAGAAATAGCTAAGCTAAAAGCTACTTAATTATTACAATAATCAATGCAAATTAACCAAGTAATTAACATATTAAATTATGCTGCTACTACTCCGCTCTGGGATGTAGAAGATGCATGCACTTGGTTTTTCGCCCCGAAAAGCCTTCCGGTTTGCTCTTGAGAGGCTTTGTTTGCAGGGTTACTCCAAGAACTTTATGCTCCAGCTTACCAACTCACTGCTGAGGAATGCACCAGTGGCCTGCCGGCCATGATGGGTTGCTGCCAGCCAAAGAGAGGCACTGTCGGCCAAAGATGAAGCACTGCCAGCCATTAGTAAGCTATTGTCAGCCACTGGTGTGCTGAATCACCACATTGCAACAGAGCACAAGAAGAGGAAAAATGAGGGTTTTCCAAGGGTATGTTTGTATTGTGCCCCCTCCTTATCATCTCAAAACATCAAATGAGTAGCACTCTTAGATCCAAAACTGCCAACCAAGCATTTTCAATGCATAATGGCCAAAGATCCAAGTTGTACACTTTCAATAAATGCACAAAAACAAGACTCTAGACCACTACCTTGTCATGAATGATCAAAGGCAATGAAGACAAAGGAGATTGGCTCATTTCATCAATTTGAGTATGAAATGGACTAATCTATTTTGTGTTCAATATAACGTCCAATTGAACACATGCTATGCATACATAACATGCTTATCTTGGTCATGTTTTACTTGGTTCATTTTATTTACTCATTTTAGCATTACCAAGCCATTCTTTAATTAGTTAAGTCTAAGATGAGTGTCCTCTAATGAGAGAGGGGTCAACCAAAGGATGGTTTAAGACATAAGAGAGATCATGCCTTTGGCTAGGAGGAACCCTCAAGAGAGGGTTAAAGCCATTGAGCACAAGCTCTATCTCAAGCTTAAACACAACCCTAAGGTTAACCAACCCTCAAAACAAATGGAAAAATGAAGAAATGAGGGAGGTTGTAGACTTTTTAGTGCTGAAATGGCATGCAAAAGACACTAAATCATGTAAACAACACATGCACAACATGTTAAAAGCCAAAAGCATCAAAACTAGTGAAGAACACTACACTAGAGGCATGCAATATCAAGCTCAAATGACCAAGCCAGCTCTGGACAGAGCTTAAACATGTTGAGATAGAAGCATAAAAGGCAAGAAAAACATGCTCACATGTTAGCTCACAAACAGGGCACAAAACACAACTCTCAAAAGTAATGAAAGCGCGAAATATGTGAGAGTGTGACAGAGCTATCTATATTGAAATCACATGTTAAATGATGCTACAACATGCAATCATCTCAAGCAAAGCATGTTAGAGGCCTTAAAACACAAAGCTAGTGAAGGCCTTTACACTACAAACATGCAAGACAAGGCTCATATGACCAAGAAAGCTCAAAATAGAGCTAAAGCATGTTAAATCAGTAGCAAAAACATGCTGAGATCAAGTCACAAAAATGTAGAAAAACATGCTCACATGTTAGGCTATCTACACTTGCAAACAAGACACAAGGAGGGGAGGCCAACCCCTCCTATTTTGGACCTCAAAACATACTTTTTGCCACTGAAATTTCCCTAGAATTCAGTGGTTAAAAGGCCAAGAAAAGTTGTTTCAAAAAGCTTTAAAAGATAGCTCAAAAGGCTTCATAAGCCAAAGAGCAAAGAGAGGAGACCACCCCCTAACTCAACAAGACTCAAACCACCATTTTAAAACCTTAAAAACAGATTTTTTTATAGTTGAAAAACCAGGTCAGAGTAGTGTAAAAAGATGGCCAAGCAATCAATTAAAACAAAGCTTTAAAAGAGGTAAGCTTATACCTTTGAAGCATAGCAACAAAACAGCCAAAACTCTGAGCTAAAACCAACCTTAGGAGCTCAAACAAGGCCTCCAAGAACCTCAGCTCCAAGATGAAGGTGTTTGGTCAAGGGTCTTACTGCAAATGTGTAGAGAATTCCCACTTTCAAGCACAAAATAGAGAGAGAGAGAGAGAGAGAGAGAGAGAAATTTTGCTCACAAAATTTTTGTAACCCCCTACATACAAGAGGATGACTTCTATATATAGAAGATACAAAATCCTCTTGAAAAGATCCAACCATCCACGTGCAAGCAAATGCTCCAATTTGTGCAAACAGATAACATCAAAATATCAGAAAATATCTACTGATGCACTGGTGGCCGGCCGGCCATCAATGATGGCTGGCAGGGACTCATTCATGGCCGGCAGGGCACATCAATGGCCGGCAGTTGTAGACGCGCCCGAACGTCCCAGGGCTCCGCGTGTGAAAATGGCGCGAAAATTCGTTTTGTTCATTAGGCTGCTACAGTTCGGACTCAATGTCACGGTTCTGAATCTAATGTCACAAAGTGCAATGCAAGACTGATAAATCACCAAAGAGTCCAAATCCGGCAAATCGTTTTGGAAAACTGATTTTTATAAAGAAGTGCCAAACATGGACTGTTTTGCCAGATACAGAGTCGCCACCTAAATATTTTATTTTGGGGGAATTTAGGAAACCCTGACTTGTGCCTAAGGCCACGTGTCCGTCATCACCAAAGTTGCCTCGGCTCGGGAACTTGGGTACGAGAGGGGAAGGTCATGCAATGAGCACCCCCGCTCGCTCGATCAAAGATTGGCCTGTACTAAGCATGATATATTGTTTTTGAAAACACATGTGCTCTTATTCCGGTTAATTAGCTAATCTTACTACGTGATGTGCACAGCATACAAGTATAGACTAGATTGCCTAATTTGGAACAAAACATTGCATATCCGTTTGTTTGAAAATAGTTTGAAGTTTGCTACTCGCAAGTAGGCTAAATCGAAGATTTCAATGAATTGCTCCAATTTAAGTAATCCAACCTTCACCCATAGGCATTCAGGCAGTTAAACACTTAAGCAGTTAGCCTCATGGCAAGCATGCTATACATGGCAATTAATAACACACATGCAGTATGCTAAAGCGTAAACACTCACAGTGTACTCCGAGCCAAAACAGAGAACTAGTTAGAAATCAATGCATGATCCTAGTTCATGTTAAGATGGCTAATGCAACACATGCAAAAATGTAACTAGATAGCCTCGGCTATTCTAAGATGTCCTATGAATGCTACATTTGATACATGTATTCAAATAGGAATTGAAATACAATATAGTTTGTATGATGCGCCGAGCTCGGTGCATGCAAGACAGATGAATGGATGCACGCATGCAAGCATAAGTATGCTAATTGAAAATGACCCTAAACTAACCATCGAAAGCGGTTAAGTAAAAAGGAGAAAGAAATGGAGGTTGGAAGACATGCATCACACACATGCACTCTTATTACAAAATTCGCCCTCTCGACGGAGGGTCCGAATGAATACGCTAAGCTAGCTACGCTAGGCTAATCAACTAATTTAATTAAGCTAATTAGACTAATTATTACAAACCAAAATGAATAACTAGCTACAACTAATTATTACATCACTTAACTAATTAACAAATTAATTAATTAATTACAAATTCAAGCTAATTAACAAATTAAGCTTTAAACTAAGCTACTCCAGCTTTGTTTGAAGATGCATGCTCGATTCCCGTCCTGAAAGCTCTCCAAATGCTCTTTAGAGGCTCTGTCTGCAGGGTGTCCTTGAGAACTTGCTGTTGGATCTTACCAAAACCATGCTAAGGAATGTACCAGTGTCCTGCCGGCCATGAGAGGCTTCTGTCGACCCCACTGCCGACCAAGGATGTATTCTGCCGGCCAAGGATAAGGGGGGTGCCGGCCAACAATGAGAGGGTGCCGGCCACTGGTATGCTGTGACACCAAGCTGTAGCAGAGCACAAAACAGAGGAAATGGAGGGTCTTCCAAGGATATGTACGCACTATGCCACCCCATATCACCTCGAAACATCAAGGGAGAGGCATAATCGGATCCAAGACCATCAATCACGCATCTCGATGCATGATGGCCAAAGATCCAACTTGTACGAATTTCAATAAATGCATGACAAATAAGACACTTAGACCATCCCCTTATCATGAGGAATCAAAGGCAATGAAGACCAAGGATGATTGGCTCACTTCATCACTTCAAGTATGAAATGAACCAATCTTTCTCGTGTTCCATACGACATCCGATTGAACACAATGCAAAACATGCAAACAACATGAACAACCTAACAAGGCTAATGGCATGCACAATGCACAATACTAAGAACAACAACTAGCATACACAACGCTAAATGACAACTAGCATATGCAATGCAATGAACATGACATACACAAATGCAATGAACTATATGGCATACACAATGCAATGAACTACATGGCATACACAATGCTCAATGGACTTAAAACCAAAATGGGTAGACCTCAGCCATGCCCAAATTAGTAGCCATAAAACCAAAACAAAGGCACCAAAAGACAAGACATGCATGCACAATGCATTGGCCAATCAACTAGGCCTAACAGCACAACCCTCAAGAAGGCTCAAGGAGTGATAAATGCGGAAGTGTAACAACACTAAATGCGCTAAAATTAAGTAAGAAATGATGCCAAATCATTCAAACAAGCACAAGTATAGCATGCCAAGGTCCTAAAGCATGAAGGCTAATAAAGAGAATTGCAAAGGAGGCATGCAATACATGGAAAAGATGCATGAACCAATGATGGATAGAGTTGAAATAGGTCTAAACAAATACCAAAATATGCTAAGATAGAGGCTCAAGGACCTAGGCATGCGAGCATACGAGCTAGGCCATAAACAAGGCAACAACGCACAATACTCAAAGGCATTCAAAGCATGAATGAAGTGGGAACATGGTCATGCTATAAGCTCTGAAATGAAGTATTAAATGATGCCAAATCATCTAAATAGCTCAAAGATGGCATGCATGAGTCATTAAAACACAAAGCTAGCAAGGCCAATTGCACTACAGCTATACAAAAGCATGAAGCATATGGCAAAGGCAACCCAAAATAGTCCTAGAACATGTTAAAATGAGTCTAAAACATGCATGGAAGTAAGCCAAAACATACTAGCATAAAGAGCATAAGACATGATGAATGCAAGGCAAACAAGGTGGATTACACTACACCTATTAGGACCAAGCATAGGATGACTTAACGAATAAAAATCAGAGTTATATTATGGCAAAATAACCCCGAAAACACATCAAAATGATAGCTCGCAAGCTTAGGCATGAAGGCATACGCAATGACTCATATTAAGATGTAAACGGGCAAACCCTCCAACGCATTGAATGAGTGATAAATGCAAGTGCATGACCATGAAACATGGACAGAAATCACATAAAAAGTGATGCCAAATCACTCAAATAGGCTAAGCAAAGCATGCTAGTGGACTTGATACACAAAGCTAACAAGCTAGAATACATTATAGCTATACAAAGCATGGCATGCATGACCAAAATAACAAAAATTAGAGCTAAAGCATATTAAAACATGGACAAAAGCTTCTTGAAGTTAAGCCAAAAGCATGCTAGAATGACATGTTAAAGCATGGCACGCATTAGGCTATTTCATGGAATTGCAACACAAGTGCATGGAGCATGCAAGGGGCCATCAAACCCACCCAAAATAGAGTCATGGCATGCTAAAAAAACACCAAAAACCTACTAAAATGGAGACAAAACAAGCTAGAATGTCATGCTACTTTATGAAGCATACAAGACTAGTTTGTGTGATTTACACTACAAGTGTATTATGCATGCATGGACCAACCAAACCAACCCAAAAAAGTGGTATGCCACAGAAAAATAACCACAAATACATGCTAAGATATGGCCAACATAAGCCTAGTAAACATGCTCACACATGAGGCATTCAAAGTAAGTAAACACAACACAAGGAAAGGGGATGACCCTCTCCTATTTAAGACCCCAAAACCACCTTTTCACCACTGAAAATCCTCTGGATTTCAGTGGTAGAGAGGTCATGCAAAGGTTACAACAAGATCCTAAAGGGGATGGCTCAAAACAAGGCCTAACAAGACCTAAGAGGGGGTAGATCACCCCAAACGAAAAAGTGACCTTAAACAAACTTTTTAATCATGTAAAAATAGAACTTTTTCCAGTTAAGAGTCAAGCTTAAAACAGTACGCAAGAAGGGCTGAAAGCTTAAGCAAGAATGGGGGATTTAAGGGTTAATGACTCACCCTTGAAGACCTTCTTTACTACTGCAATTCCAGCAACCTCTTTGAGCTCAAACAAGCTCAAGAACACCAAAAACAACTTCAAGAAGCCTCAGCAACACAAGCAAGGTGTTTGAGTGTGTGTTTGTGTGTTAAAGTAAGACAAAACTACACTTTAAGGGCACAAAACAAGAACAAAAGAGAGGTATAGATACAAAACTATATGTATAACTCAAACCTCAAAATCTCAACCTCTGAAATGGAGGAGAAGCCTCTCCTTATATAGAAGAGAGGCAAAGCAAAGCTTGTTAAACAAGCTTGAAAAGAGGCTCATCCCTTCATACACTAGAGAAGAGATGAGTGAAAACCAGCTGGCTCAAAAGATCTGGAGTGAAATCTGCTGAGACAAAGTGTTCTGCCGGCCATCAGTTATGGCCAGTAGTGCCTCATTGATGGCCAGTAGGCTTCATCAATAGCAGGCAGGGAAAAATGCATGGCCGGCAGTGCCAAACAGTGGCCGGCAGTGCACTATGAGGATTATGCTGAAAGGACCAACACATGGTCCAAAAAATGGGGTAGAAAGGATACAGGGCTTAGAAAGCTCAAACCTGTGACGTTCCGCCGCGAAAGTCGAGTACTCGACGAGCAATCGAACTTGTGGCTGGATGTACCTGCAAGCACAACCAAGTCTTGAGGACGGTCAAAAATGGGGTGTCTATAGCAGTGCCCAAAAATGGCCAGCAGTGCACCAAAAGCAACATGCTGGAAGGACCAAAACATGGTCCAAAAATGAGATAGAATTGATGTAGGGTTTGGAAAGCTCAAACCTGTGGCGCTCCGCTGCGGAATTCGAGTGCTCGATAAGCAATCAATCTTGTCACCGGATGTACCTGCAAGAACATCCAAGTCTTGAGGACGGTCGAAAATGGAGTATCTACAACCGGACATTTGCAAGAACCTTGTTTTCAGATCTTTGTTGAGTAAAAATGGGTTTAGGCTAGTTTTTGAAAGTGACAAGTTTGTACTTACCAAAAACGGGATGTATGTAGGAAAATGTTACATGTCTGATGGCCTTTTCAAGATGAATGTAATGACTGTTGTACCCTTAGTTATTAATAAAAATACATCTTCTTCTTACTTGCTTGAGTCTTCAAATTTATGGCATGGTAGACTAGGACATATTAATTATGGATCTTTACGTAGATTAATTAATATGGAATGTTTACCTAAATTTGACATTGATTTAAATCATAAATGTGAAATTTGCGTTGAGGCAAAATTATCCAAAACTCCTTTTCATTCAATTGAAAGAAGTATGGAACCACTTGAATTAATTTATAGTGACGTTTATGATTTTAAATCAATTCAAACCAGAGGAGGGAAAAAATATTTTATCACTTTCATAGATGACTATACTAGATATAGTTATGTTTATTTAATTCGAACCAAGGATGAAACTTTGGAAACTTTCATTCAATATAAGAATGAAGTTGAAAATCAACTTGATAAGAAAATTAAGAAACTTAGAAGTGATAGAGGTGGTGAATGTGAATCACCTTTTGGTGAATTTTGTAAAGAACATGGAATAATTCATCAAACCACCGCTCCTTACTCTCTTCAGCAAAATGGAATTGCTGAAAGGAAAAATAAGACTTTAAAAGAAATGATGAATGCCATGTTAATAAGTTCTAGATTACCTTAGAACTTGTGGGGGGAAACAATACTTTCTGTTAATTATATTTTAAATAAAATACCCCGAAAAAAAATGAATCAAACACCTTATGAATTGTGGCATGGAAGAGTACTATCCTACAAATAGTTAAAAGTGTGGGGGTGTTTGGCTAAAGTGGCTATTCCTAGTCCTAAAAAGACTAAGATAGATTCTAAAACCGTTGATTGCATTTTCATTGGTTACGCCAAGCATAGTAGTGCATATCGGTTTTTGATTCATAAATCAAAACATTCCGAAATGCATGTAAATACTATTATTGAATCTCGGAATGCATCTTTCTTTGAACATGTGTTTCCGAATAAGATTGGACAAGAGACTAGTAATAAGAAAAGATCTTTTGATGCTATTACTAGTAATGATCAAGAATAAGATCAAGAGCAAGAGATAGATCAAGATGAAGAAGAGGAACCTAGGCATAGTAAACGTGCTAGAACCTCAAAATCTTTTGGTCCAGATTTTCTAACTTTTTTGTTAGAAAATGAGCCTTTAACTTTTAAAGAGGCTATGTCCAGTCCTGAAGCTCCTTTTTGGAAAGAAGCTGTTAATAGTGAAGTTGAATCCATCTTGCAAAGTCACACTTGGGAATTGGTGGATTTGCCACCAGGTTGTAAACCTCTTGGATATAAGTGGATTTTCAAAAGGAAAATGAAAGTGGATGGATCAATTGACAAATACAAGGCAAGACTTATGGTCAAAGGTTTTAGACAAAAAGATGGTCTTGATTACTTTGACACATACTCACCGGTTACTAGAATAACATCCATTAGAATGCTAATTGCTATTGCATCGTTGTACAAACTAGAAATTCATTAAATAGATGTGAAAACCGCTTTCTTAAATGGTGAGTTAAATGAAGAAATTTACATGGAACAACCAGAAGGATTTTCTGTTCCAGGAAAAGAAAAGAAAGTGTGTAAATTGATTAAATCATTATATGGTTTAAAACAAGCACCAAAGCAATGGCATGAGAAATTTGACAAAGCAATGATGTCAAATAGATTTAAAATTAATGAGTGTGACAAATGTGTTTATATTAAAAACACAGACAAATGTAATGTCATTGTATGTCTTTATGTGGATGATATGCTCATCATAGGTAGTAATAATGACATGATTAAAACTATCAATAAAATGTTGAATAAACATTTTGACATGAAGGACATGGGCATTGCTGATGTAATTCTTGGTATGAAAATTACCAAAACATCAGAAGGACATGCTTTGTCACAATCTCATTACATTGAAAAAATACTTGACAAATTTAGCAAAGATGATGATCATCTTGCTAGAACACCTATGGATGTTAATTTGTTTCTTTCTAAGAATGTACATGAAAGTATTTTTCAATTAGAGTATGCCCAAATTATTGGAAGCTTAATGTACTTAATGAACTACACTCGCCCAGATATAGCTTATGTAGTAAGTAAATTAAGTAGATATACGAGTAATCCAGGAGTAGAACACTGGAAAGCAATTATAAGAGTTCTAAAATACCTCAGATTTACTCGTAATATTGGGCATAATTATACTAGATACCTAGCAGTACTTGAAGGATACTGTAATGCAAATTGGATATCGGATACTAGAAACTCAAAGTCCACCAGTGGGTATGTCTTTACTCTTGGTAGGGCGGCTGTATCTTGGAAATCTTCCAAACAGACTTGCATTGCTAGGTCTACTATGGAATCAGAATTCATAGCTTTAGATAAAGCTAGGGAATAAGCAGAATGGCTTCACCACTTCCTTGAAGATATTCCAATGTGGTCAAAACTGGTGCCTGCTATATGCATACATTATGATAGTCAATCAGCAATAGGTAGAGCACAGAGTCATATGTATAACGATAAGTCACAACACATTCGTCGTCGACATAACACCGTGAGACAACTACTCTCTAATGGAATTATTTCCATTGATTATGTGAAGTCTAAAGAAAACATAGCGGATCTACTAACCAAAGGGTTAGCAAGAGAGTTAGTTGAGACTTCATCGAGGGGAATGGGACTTAAGCCTATTAAATAAGAGTTACCACAACGGCAATCCAACCTAGTTGACTAGAGATCCCAAGATCTAGGTTCAAAGGGACAACCGAGTTGTAAATGACTCAGAAGAATCACTGGGGAGTTAAACTCCTACCCATTTCTATGATGAAATAGTGATGTCTACAGCGTTTTAGGTTAAGTAATACTTTTAATGATTCTTATATCTAGGTATACTTAGTGGAGTATGGCAGGATACTCTTCATAAGAATCACCTATATGAGTGTGAACTGAGCCGGTTCTATGAGATTTGTGAAGGGCTATAATTCTCCAGAGCACTCATGAAAGACCAGGTTGTTTAGGGCCAAAATGAACACAATAGTGACAACTAAACTGTGTCTGGGGATATACTGTGTGAGTTCTATTGTCTTGGTTTACACAAACGGCTGAACAGTTCAAGACATCATGTTCACTGGTTAAATAGTAAATCTGATAGTGTCTCACAAGGGAAGGTTCAAAGCCAAAAGCTACCTATCCTTTGCAGAATATTTCCAATTTTTGTACTTTCTGTATTTAGATCATGTTGTTGCATTTTCTCTCCGTCAAATTCCATTCATGTGGGGGATTGTTGGAAAATTGGTTTTTATAAGGCTTATTTTGGGCCAACTTTGAGCCCAAAATTGAGTGGGCCCCAAACGTCTTTTGGGTTGGGTCCGAAGAGGTGATGTATTCCTTGCATGGTAAGTTACACGGTAAAAACGGTTCGTCAAAACCATTTATGAGTGAATGGGAAGTTGACGTCGTTTTCGAGTTCGTAGAATTGAACATTTAAAGATTTAAATGTGGGTTTCTTTGTAAAGCTAGTCCCACATTGAAACTTTGAGAGAGCTTATGTATGTATATAAGCACTTGGTGTACTAACTTGGGTTGGGCCCCAAGGGGCACCCCAAGTTTGTAGAAAAGAGGAGTTATGGACAAAGTGAACCTTAGCCCAAACCACCACACGAGCGCTCGTGCGCGCGCGCCGTGGTCGTCTGACCGAGCCAAACCATGCCGAGCCCGGGTGTGGGTTGTGGGTCAGGTCGGTTCTTATATTAATTTTTTGGAGAAAATTTATTTGAGTTTTTTTCTAGAAATTCTTAATAAAATGAAATTCCAATTTTGTGCCAAAATTGAAATTAATTTTCTGTCCAAAATTTGCCTCATTCAGTCCGAATTCCCTACAAAATCTGCCGAACAGATTCAAACAGTTTTCTGACCTGTTGGAACCTTAGCAAATTCATAACTATCCAGATAGATTCAAAATCTGGACAGTTTATTTAACTGCAGTAGTTATCTATTTGAATTTCAAACTGTATCTGTTTGAAACAGTGCACATGTTCCATATCTGTACCAGTTTGAAATTAACACTTGTTCAGGTCTATAAAACCAGATCTGTTCCAGCATTTTTAGACATCCGAAAAACAGTCTGAAAATTATATTTTTGCTGTCCAATTTTCTACTCTGTTGTATATTTCCTTCATGTTAGTTTTTTAGGAAAATTAAAAAGAGTATAGAACACAAGGTTCTATTTCGCCGGACAAATTTATTTGGAGTGCTACTACAAATTTGTGAAGATCATTGTATCCTGGGAGATAACGCCATTAATCCGTAAGCACCGTAATGGGGCGAATCTGTCTTAAGGACAGAGTGTCACACACTTGACTTGATCTTTTGATTATTTTTTCGATACGGTAAAATAAATTCAGTAAGTAATTTATTTGATTTGTTTTATTAATTTATTTTACACAGAAGATTGTTCCAACAGAACCATACCAATTGATATAAAGTTTATTCAAGAACCATCCAGGGACCAAAAAAACTGCAATGTCAACACTTTAAATTCTTTATTTTGATGGACATGACAAATCTAGTAGTCCATGGCAAAACTAATATTATACCTATTATTACATTTCTAAGTATGTATCAATGTCAGAATTAAGAAAAGTCCACAATGTTACATTCAAAATTTGAACATGAGAAGCTTTTAGCATAATTTTTTTTTCTTCATAAATAAGCAGACTTTATTAAAAAGCATCAAGATGATGCGAAGAATACAAAAATTCAGGCCCCAAAGGGATAACAAAGCTAAAAATTAAATCATTCACAAAATCTACAAAAGCCAAAACATCTGGATCAACTAAACCCGTAACCCAAGGGCTATTTTGGGAAGTGGTTTATGAGCCATCTTATTGATTTTGGAAAGTGGCTTATGAGCCATCTACAAAAGCCAAAACATCTGAATCAACCAAACCCGTAACCCAAGGGCTATTTTGGGAAGTGGCTTATGAGCTATCTTATTGATTTATTTAGATCACATCACCTCTGTCACGACCCAAACCCGCCCCTGTAGATTTAGCACCATAACCGGCCAGTAATCCGTGGACTACCAAAGGCCTCTAAACATATTAGCAAATAATAAGGGGCTGCGGAAGCAATAATACAAAATAGACAAGGTCCAATGAGCTGTGATAACGTACATGGGACAGAACATTTCAAAACTTATATATATACGTACATAAACATGCCAGTCCAAATACACAATATTTACAAAATGTACTTCCCAAGACTTGACTGTACAGAGCAAATACAAAGACTAGCATGATTACAAAAACAACCATGGCATTAGGCTTTGTTCGGAACCTCCTCGGGAGGCACAACAGTTGGCTGACAAAAACAGAACAGAAGGCCGTCAACTTTGGCCCTGGTCATGTGCCGGCTCACCTACATACATAATATAAACTGTGAGCGAAAGCCCAGTGAATAATAATAGAGTAAAGGGTTTCAATGAATGAGTTCGTACAGCTTCAGAAAACATAATTCAGATTTGTATCAAATTCATCATTTGTCCAGATCATAAACAGACAGAAATCATAAGTCAAGATTAAGTTTACGTGATACATCCATTAGCATTAACAGAACAGAACAGAACAGAACGTATACACGTAAGGTTATGAATAACCAGTTCCATAAAGGAACCTCCGGATCCGAGTAACAGAACAGAAGCTGAGCCCCCGTGACAGGGCCTCTGGTATGGGTAACAGAGTGCAGACATAAATAAGTTCCATAAAGGAACCTGCGATACCGAGTAACAGCCAATAGATATCACATGAGCTAAGGATGTCACGAATATATATCAGAAAGTGAACAATCATTCATTGTACAAAACATATCATTTCAAAAAATAGATCTTGTTTTATCACACAGAAAATAGATACAGTTGAACATAACTTTACTAAATTATTACTCATAGTTGGCCTTGAAACAAACAGACGGAGCAGATCGATCACACGACACGCGGCACATGACCTACATAGCACATAACAGACACACACTTGAAACACACATTCTAATTGTACAAAACTTACGTCGTTGGTTCTTAATGTGTTTCTAACCCTCAGTCCTCACTATGGAGTCTTAAACATGGCCTAGGAATGCCTATGATGGAATGAGGATGCAAAGATACCTTGGAAAACATTTTTCAAAACTTGCTGAAAACAAGGGTCTTGTTCGAGCGTAGCTTCCTTCGCTCGAGTGAGCTTGTCAAAATAGAGGGGTAGCTCGAGCGTAGACTCCTTCGCTCGAGCGGTCTGTAAAAATGCAAAAGTACTGGTTGTTGAAATTTTACGCTCGATGCTCGCTCGATGCCCGCTCGAGCGTGAGACACAGCTCTTTGCTCGAGCGTAGGTCTCGTCGCTCGAGCGTGCGTCTGCGTGCACCAAAAACTTGAGAGCTTGCAATTTACGCTTAAGCCACCATTCCTTCGCTCGAGCAGAGCTCTGAACAAACGATGGTCGCTCGAGCATGGAATCCTTCGCTCGAGCAAGGAAGCCAAATTCTGGAATTTCCAGATTTGCCTCCCAAGCTCAAACCAAGCATTCAACACCTCAAAACTCGACCTCTTGGGCCCATTTTCTGGAAAACACTTGTAAACTCAAAGTATAAGATGTTTCAAAGATCAATTTGTAAAATCAAACCCAAGGGTGAGTCAATTGAACATAATTTCAAATAGAACTTCAAGAATAGAATTGAAATGTAGCACGCATGAATTCTCATGACTTCTAATGCTCCAAAACATGATCCAAAACAAGATTAAGCTCAAGAACATGACGAATTCATGGACTATAACAAAAATATGGACATGCATGTGGAAATTCATGAAGAACAACTCGAAAATGTGCATGCATGCATGAATTCCTACTCAATTCAACATATTAAGCTAATTCATGCCTTAAATCACTATCCTTACCATGATTCCTGCAAGAACAACTCAAACTCACAATTAAAAGGGTGAGTCTCCTACCTCAAGTCCTCAATTTCAAGAATGGAAGCCCAATGTGCAATCTACTCTTCAATTCTTCAAGTTTCCCAAGTAATTTTTGATGAACTCAATTTCTCCTAGCTCTCTCTTCCCCAAGTCAATTTGGTCAAGGAAACAAAACGGCTGAGGAGAAGTGCTTCTAAGTGTAATAGGTTGGTCTCAATCAAGCCACTAAGTGGCAAAATGGTAATTAACTCAAACAAGTGTAAATTAACATGATTTAACCTAATTTAATCGCTCCGAACCGAATTTTAATTAAACCTACCATAAAATTCTATAAATCCTAACTAGCACATAAATCAAGTCAATTTCTGATTCGAACGCCGGTAAGGCTTCCAATTCGCAGTTCAAAGTCGACACATGAACAGATCATTTTATATGGCAAACAGATAAAAACACAAAGATAAAGCAATACATATGCAATTTAATTCCGGATTCCTTCTAAATTACTGTTAGGCATAAATAATCATGGTTTAGCATTAATCGGAGGTCGGGGTTATTACAACCTCTCTACTTTCTGTGCATTTTTTTTTTCTTCTAATGAGCCAAAAAAATTATAAGCCACATATAAACTTGACAAAACACAACCTACACGTAACATTAAATAAAAGTTTAACAACAAGAATTATGAAGCATCAAGTGTTTTATAGTCTTGAATCATACTAATATTGTAATTGCTAAATAAATAAATAATAAATAAAAATGCTTCAAGAACCATACCAGTTAATAAGAATTATATTCAAGAATTATCCCAGGACTAAAAAAAAATGCGATGCCAACGGTTTGAAGGTTGTTGAACCTCTTTTAAAAAAAAATTTAAAAAAAATTTGTGACAAAATAAAAAACTCAGCATCTCACCAAAAAACAAAAAATAAGAAAGAAATAAAAAAAAAAAATCATTTTTGTGAGAAAAAGACATTACCAAAAAGAAAAATATATCAAAATAATCTAGCGAATGACCTGTGCCTAAAAACACTCCCCAACCAAAATGAAGCGTAAATTATCAACATCTGATATGTATTTAAACTCATTGTTAGCCTCACACTCCATTTTTAATCCTCAAACAATCCTCAAAGATTCAATTTTCCCAAGAAAATCAAATTAAGGATATTAATGCAACAAAGTTCACTCTAAATATTCACCCAAAAAAAAGTTCACTCTAAATGGTTAACAACAAAGTCCAAAACAAAGGATAAAAAAAATAAATAAAAGAAAGAAAAAATGAAATGAAAAGCAAGAAGACAAATACAAATCTGAATAAAGAAGCTCTCATATGATCTAAACAACAATGCTAGGAATACAGATGTATAAAAACAAACCCGAAATAGAATTGTAAAGGCAAAAATCAAAATCAAATTAGAAAACAAAGGCACCTAAGGATCTTATCACAGCTTGAGTTGAAGATAGAAATGTTTTTAGAGATCTATTAGTTGGCATAATGGGAAAACGAAAAAACCAAAAAAGGAAAAGCTCATTATGTAATGAAAGAGGCACAAAAATAGTGAAAGCAAAAATTAGAAAACCTAGACATCAAAAATTAGACTTTGATGAGGCGGCGGCTAGGAGGAAGGGGCAAACCTGAGGAGGGGTTGAGAGATATCTAGAATCTGAGATGGATGAAGTGTTAGAAAATAGACCATTGGATTAAATTAATCTAAACCATCCAAATTGCCACATAGGACAAATAAATTTTTAAAATCAGTCTTGGAAATGGAATAGGGATGAAAGGGAGAAGCAATCCTAGCCATTGTATCAAATACTACCCTTCCTTGTTACATAAAATTTTCTCTAAAACTAAATATTTTGTTTTTTTCAAATTTATTCCCCTATCGCATTGCCACCACCTTCTTTGTCTTTCCCTTCCTTACCGTAGACCCTCTTTGCCTCACCAACAACTTACCAAATCCATAAAGATAGAAATTCAATAAAACCAAAGTAAACCAGCTAATGTGTTGAAGAAATTTAAAAGCGCATCAACTAATAAAAATCAAAAACATCAAAATCAACAACCAACAAAAATAATGATTGATTAAGCATAATATGAAAAGTAGGCATCAATGAATACCTTCAATTATTTGGATGATCTCGTAAAAGCATAATCAGAATTACTTCAATTATTTCCTGCAGAATAACGCAAAAGATCATCTGGAGGGGATTCTATTCTAGAAAACCATGTACAATAGATTTTGAATGTGAAAATGCAAAGCGATAAAATGTATTGCTAATTAGTAAGAAGTTGTCATTTAAATGTGCAGGAAATATTGTGAAGTAGGCTTGGGAAATAACAAAATAACAAAGTGTAGTTATAATGCTTTTAAAATTACATGAACCTCAAATATACAAACAGATTTCATGAGTATTCAAATGTTAAAAAAAATATGTAGGAAAAAAAATAATAAATTACATAAAAAATATTCTTACAAATAGTGATTATATTAGAAACCTCGAAAATTGTTGACCTTCAGCAAGAAGAAATCAAATTTCAGAAATAGATTTAGAAAAAATCCAAAAAATCATGAATCACATAAAAATATTCTTACAGATAGTGATTTTATTAGAAACACCAAAAATTGTTAATCTTTAACTAAGAAGAAATCAAATTTCAGAAATTGATTTAGAAAAAATCCATACCTAATTTTCATACCTTTGACATAGCTTCACCATTCTATGACCAAAGAACCAAGGGACATTAAAAAATCTCCTGTAATACAAATTAAATAAGAAAATAGATAAAAGAAAAATTATATGATTAATAGGTAGGAATGGTTACAAAAAAATACAAACAGATTTCATAAGACATGTAAAAAATATTTAGGGGGAAGATCGAGCAAGGCTAGAGTAGATCAGCAAAGTTGGGAAGAGGGTGGTTAGCACTTCATTTTAAAGCCAACTCACCATAGGAGGTGATTATTGGATTGTTCATGAATCAAGAGAATTGGACTGCATGATATGCTTCAACAATAGGATTTCAGTTTGAGGTTGTTGTTGATTTTGCATATGAGACAGGGGGGGAAAAAAAAGTGGAGAAAGTAGAAGAATTATCCCTGTACTAAAAAATATGCAAAATATAGACCTAAATTATACATATTCTTTTGAATTTGGATGATAATGTTGGACTATAGCGACCCCGGTCTTTTCCCTTTTGATCATTGTATCCGGACTTATGTTCCGTAGATTCCATTGTTGTATTATTTGTTGTTGTTGTCCTTTAATTCTTCAGTTGTGAGTTATAGGATGTTTTGGGCAGGTTGATTACAGGTTGGTTGGGTTTAGAAACCAAGTGTTGCTGTCCAAAGTTTTGGACCTTCGCTCGAGCGAGGAGTTGGTCGCTCGAGCGAGAAGTTGTTTTGTTCTTCGCTCGAGCCAGGGTTTGGTCGCTCGAGCGAGAGTCTGCGTCTGGGCTTAGGACCTGAGAGATGTGTTTCTTGGCTCGAGCGAGCTTCCTTCGCTCGAGCGAGAGAGGTGTATGTTTTCGAGTTCTTCGCTCGAGCGAGCTTTCCTTCGCTCGAGCGAGCTTCTGGGTTGCAGACCTGAAGCATCGAGTTTTTGGCTCGAGCGAGCTTTTCTTCGCTCGAGCGATGATTTTCTGTGTCTGGTCGCTCGAGCGACCAGGTCTTCGCTCGAGCGAGCCTGTCAGGTATAAATACGCAGCAGCGTATTTTAAAACAGTTTTTCAGCCCCTTTTTGATCTAAAACCCTAAAGTCCGACTTTTCTTTTTCTCTAAACACCTTCCCTCCTAGGTTTGATCTAGTTAGGGTGTGTTCCTACCCTAGTTCCTTCATTAAAAAGGTAGAGGAGAGTGAGGGCTTCCTTTTAATCTGAGAAATTGTTGGTTTGGAGCACTTTCAAGTTTTGGGCATCATCTTCATCTTCTCCTTTTCGACTTATTTCTTCGAGGTAGGGATTTCCTACTCCATTTATACGCTTTAATCCTAAGTGTTGGTAATTTGGTATGTGGGGGGTAGTTTGGAAATTTTGGTATGTGGGGGTAGTTTGGTAATTTTGGAAGAAACCTTAGGGTTTTGGTTTAGATTAATTTGTATAATTAATTTAAAGGAATAATGTGGAATTTGGTTTAATTCATGGAATTGGGAATGTTAAATTTACATTCATTGATGTATTTATTTCTTGTTTAGAAATAACTGTTTTGGGCTATCGGTGGAGGATAGCCATTGATTGTTGTAGACCTTGCATGCGGCTTAGGTATAACTGGAATTGGGTCAATTGTTTGACCATTGAGTTAATACAGAACATTTGTGTATTAATTATGTGTTGTATATGGCAATTGTGTGTTTCATTGCATATGCATTTGGTTTTGGAGGAGATAGGGGATGAACTCAACGGTTTAGGGGAAGATAGGGGATGGACCTCTAAACAGGATTTATTGGGAGAAGATAGGGGATGGACTCCAGTAGCATCACTCTTATGTGTGCTTATTGATTAATAGATATATGTCTATTTATTGTTGATATGATACATCACTAAAATGTGTATCAGTTGGGAAGTATGGAAGTGAAGTAATTATGATTGATACAATACCAACATGTGTATTTGTTATGATTAGGTCTAACTTGATTGTTATTCCTGTTGAATTGGAAGTAATGGTAATAAAAGATGAAACCCTGTTGAGTTATTTGGCCAGGTTCTGAGCCATAAGTGGAAAGTAAAATGTGCCATAGACAATGTGTCATAGGCAGTGTAGACATTCGTGTCATGAATATTGTAACTTGATTATAGTGTGTTAACCATGTATCAGATGCTAATACTTTAGTTAATTCTTATGCTTGGTTTAGTATTTCTCTACTGGGCTGTGGCTCACCCTATATGGGAACTTTATTTTCAGGTTCAGGTGGTTCACTCCCTCCAAGGACTTAGCTTGTGAGGATTGGACTTGAAGATTTGTTTATTTATTTTTATTTGAATAATGTAATCTTTAAAGCCTAGGGCTCTAGTTGTTTTGAGTTAGAACTCATGGATTTGTGTCCAAGTGTTGGCTTGGCAAGATGTAAGCCCGTAGGGCATTTATTTTGATGTTTTGTTTCATATTACTCTGATGATTTAAATGATATAATGTTTTTCTTTTAATAATGCATGTCTTGTTTTATGTTTAATGGGTTTAATTTTGAGGGCATTACAACTTGGTATCAGAGCGTACCGGGTTTGAATCTTTTGGGTACGTGGGAAGTGATTAGTATCACAATGGGTTCGTCTCGTTTGATAGAGACTTAGTGTAATGATTACATGCTTATATGATAACATGTTTATGTGACTATGTGGGTATGGAATGTAGTTTCTAGATATTGATTGGATCCTTGAGTCTCTGAAAGTCTTGTTGGAAAGGCACTTGATCAATGTTGTTTCCAACCGGAACTTTAGTGGCGCCTCGGGACTATCATTATCCAGGAATGAAATTCGTAGGTGCTTATGTGATTATGTGCTTACGTGGTGTGATTTATTGTTGTCCAATGTATTAGGACGTGAGTGTTATAGTTCTGGCACATTATTTAGAGTGCTAACGTCTTTGTTTCCTTTATTAGGATGTCAGGACGAGGACGAGGTCGCGGTAGGCGCGGTAGGCAGGCTAGGCAGGAAGTGCCTATATCGGAGGAGATTCCGGCAGTTCAGGAGGGTGTTGGCCAGGCCAATGTGGCCGAGCCAGTAGGATAGCCGTTTATGGGCGCTTTGGCCCAAGAGATAGCAGGGGCATTTCAGGCGTCAGTTGACATTCTGAGGGCTGCGAATCCAGCCCAGGTAGTTTCAGCCCCGGTAGTTGCTGCAGATGCAGGGCCTTCTTTTCTGAAGAGGGAGTTTTTCCGGTCTCAACCGGACGTGTTTGTAGGTGATCCTAGCGAGCCGCTTAAGGCAGACGAATGGCTCGAACAGACAACGAAAACGTTTGAGATGCTTGGCATCGAAGACGAGGGGTTGAAGGTGACCTTGGCATCTTTCCAGCTGAAAGGGGATGCGGGTCAGTGGTGGAAATTCATTAAGGCTCGTGTTGGAGGTACATGGGAGGCGTTTGTGAATGCTTTTCAGGAGAAGTACCTGTCTCCAGCTGTTCAGGAGACGTTGAGAGATCAGTTCTGCCAGCTGAAGCAGAATAGTTCATCAGTGGCTGAGTTTGAGGCCTTATTTACTAGTTTGTCCAGGTTCGCACCTGAGTTAGTGGCGTCCGAGGAACGTCGGTGTATAGAGTTCGAGAAGAAGTTGAGGCGCGGCCTCAAATTGAGAGTTGTGCCGACTATGATTAGGGATTTTGGGCGTTTGGTTGATGCAGCAGCCCATACTGAGATCGCGATGCGGGAGGAGGAAGAAGGGCAGAAAGGCTCCAAGAGGAGTCAGGATGGTCAGGGCGATGGCAGGAGGCAGAGAGGTTTCACTCCTCAGCAGCCTCAGAGTAGTTTTTCTAGACCACTTTTCCAGTGCCGAGTGCTAGTTCTGGGAAAGGCAGTCAGGGAGACATTACCTGTTTCAAGTGTGGCCAGCTGGGTCACAAGTCTCCAGTTTGTCCTCAGAGGGGAGGAGTTCAGAGAGCAGCATCTTCTTCGGCTCGATCTCAGAGCCAGAGTCAGAGTAGAGGTCAGCGCTCTCTTGTTTTCAGTGCGGTCAGCCGGGGCACATGAAGAGGTTTTGCCCACAGTTGGGTGGCACATCTGGTGCATCTGTTTCGAGGCAGACTCAGAGTCAGCTGCCTGCTCAGTCAGTTCAGGCCTCGAGGGCCAATCAGGGGGCTTCTTCGTCCCAGTCTGTGCAGCAGTCTACTGCTCCGAGGGGTGAGCAGGTTGATCAGAGGTCGTCTGGGCGCGTGTATGCTGTTACCGCGCAGGATCTAGTACCGGCTCCGTCTGTTGTGAGAGGTACCTTCTTGTTTTGCAATTCAGTTGCTAGTGTTCTGATTGATACGGGTGCATCTCATTCCTTTGTGTCTGCTGCATTTGCATCTATTTTGGAGTTGGAGTTAGCTCAGTTAGCATCTCCTATTTGTGTAGTGTCGCCTCTTGGGGGTGAGTTGATTTTGAAACAAGGTGTTAGGGGTTGTGATATAGAGGTCGATGATCATAGAATCCCTTTCTCTTTTGTAGTTATGCCCATGAAGGGCTTTGATGTTATTTTGGGTATGGACTGGTTGTCGTCATACCGGGCAGTTATTGATTGCTACCGTCAGAGGGTCACTTGTTGTACCGTGAACGGGGAGTGTTTTCGTTTTCTGGGGGACCGGGTTGGTAGTGTTTTGCCACCGGGGTATGATCCGCGAGGGCGGAGTGAGCTTAGTGGTCTACTTGCTAGTCTTTCGATTAGTGAGGGTGATGAGACCCAGATTGTGTTGCCGAGGGTGGTTTGTGAGTATTCGGACGTTTTTCCCGAGGATCTTGTTAGTTTGCCACCTCAGCGAGAGATTGAGTTCTCTATTGATTTAGTGCCCGGCACGGCGCCGATTTCTATGGCACCTTACCGTTTTGCCCCAGCCGAGTTAGTTGAGTTGAAGGTTCAACTCCAGGAGTTGCTAGATAAGGGCTATATCCGTCCTAGTGTTTCGCCGTGGGGAGCACCGGCCCTCTTTGCTAAGAAGAAAGGTGGTGCTTTGAGGTTGTGTATAGATTACCGTAAGTTGAATCGGGCTACAGTTAAGAATAAGTATCCTATGCCCCGTATTGATGATTTGTTTGACCAGTTGAAGGGTTCCCGTTGTTTCTCTAAGATAGATTTGAGATCGGGTTATCATCAGTTGAGAGTCAGGGAGGAGGATATTCCTAAGACGGCATTCCGTACGCGGTATGGCCACTATGAGTTTCTGGTGATGCCGTTTGGGCTCACCAATGCACCGGCAGTGTTTATGGATTTGATGAACCGGATCTTCCGGGAATTCTTGGATCGTTTTGTGGTCGTCTTCGTGGACGACATTCTGATTTATTCACCTTCAGAGGGAGGAGCACGAGGAACACTTGAGAGTGGTGCTTGAGTTACTTAGAGCCCATAAGCTTATGCTAAGTTTGGGAAGTGTGAGTTTTGGCTAGAAGAGGTGAAGTTCTTAGGCCATGTAGTTTCTGGGGAAGGGGTGTCTGTTGATACATCCAAGACTGAGGCAGTGCAAGATTGGGCACAGCCTAAGAGTGTGTTTGAGATCCGCAGTTTTCTGGGATTAGCTGGGTATTACCGTCGGTTTGTGAAGGATTTCTCCAGGTTAGCTTCACCGTTGACTAGATTGACTCGGAAGGGAGTCAAATTTGTATGGAGTGAGACTTGTGAAAAGTCGTTTCAGGAGTTGAAGGTTAGATTGACCACCGCTCCGGTTTTGATTATTCCGGAGAGAGGGTTGGGTTATGCAGTCTATTGTGATGCCTCACGAGAGGGTCTGGGTTGTGTGTTGATGCAAGAGGGGAAAGTGGTTGCCTATGGCTCACGTCAGTTGAAAATTCACGAGAAGAATTACCCTACGCATGATTTAGAATTAGCAGCTGTGATTTTTGCCTTGAAGATTTGGAGGCATTATCTTTATGGTGAGAGGTTCGAGGTATTCTCGGATCATAAGAGTCTGAAATATCTGTTTACACAGAAAGACTTGAATTTGAGGCAGAGGAGGTGGATGGAGTTCATTGAGGATTATGACTTCGAGTTGCACTATCATCCGGGGAAGGCCAATGTTGTGGCCGATGCCCTTAGCAGGAAATCTGTTGGTGACTTAGCTAGTATAGCCATCCGGGAGTGGGAGATGTTGGGTGCAGTTGGGGAGTTTGATTTGCATCTGGGCGAATCCGTAGAGGCTGCGGCCTTGTTTTCTGTTGTTGCACAGCCTACACTTGTGACTCGAGTGTTAGAGGCTCAGAGGGGTGATCTTGAGGTAGAATCTCTTCGAGAGAAGATTTCCATGGAAAGGTTGAGAAGGGTTTGACGGTGTATCCCGACCTGAGTGTGAGATACCGAGACCGTTTGTTTGTGCCGGAGTCTTGCCGAGAGGAGGTACTCCGAGAGTTTCATCATTCGCGCCTTGCGGTGCATCCGGGAGGTACTAAGATGTATCGGGATTTGGGTCGCCAGTTCTGGTGGCGGGGTATGAAGAGAGATGTGGCAGCTTTCGTATCTAGGTGCCTTACTTGTCAGCAAGTGAAGGCCGAGCATCAGAGGCCAGCGGGTTTGTTGCAACCCTTGCCTATTGCCGAGTGGAAGTGGGAGCATGTCACTATGGACTTCGTTGTGGGTCTTCCGAGGACTCAGCGGGGTAGTGATGCCATTTGGGTGGTGGTAGACCGGTTGACGAAGTCAGCGCACTTCATTCCGATGCGTGTTAGAGATTCGGTAGATCATCTTGCCGACTTGTATATCCGGGACATAGTGAGGTTGCACGGGGTCCCAGTGACGATCGTCTCAGATAGAGATCCTCGTTTCACTGCCAGGTTGTGGCAGAGTTTGCAGAGTGCCTTAGGCACTAAGTTGACCCTTAGCACGGCTTATCATCCTCAGACTGACGGGCAGTCCGAGCGTACTATTCAGATCCTTGAGGATATGCTTCGGGGTTGTGTTCTCGACTTTAGTGGGTCGTGGGAGAGGCACTTACCATTAGTGGAGTTTGCCTACAACAACAGTTTCCAGTCTAGTATTGGTATGGCACCGTTTGAGGCTTTGTATGGCCGACCATGTAGGTCTCCAGTTTGTTGGGCCGAGGTGGGTGATGCACCTCTATTGGGTCCGGAGTTGGTGAGGGAAACGACGGAGAAAGTTGAGCTTATCCGTAAGAGACTTGTTACAGCCCAGAGTCGTCAGAAATCTTATGCCGACCGTAGGAGGAGACCTTTACTGTTTGAGGTGGGTGATCATGTCTTTCTGAAGATATCACCCAAACGAGGCTTGATGAGGTTTGGGAAGAGCGGGAAGTTGTCCCCTCGGTTTATTGGGCCTTTTGAGATCCTTGAGAGGATTGGCGAGGCTGCCTATCGTTTAGCTTTGCCACCGCAGTTGTCCGGAGTTCATGACGTGTTTCATGTGAGTATGCTTCGGAAGTATGAGCCAGATCCGTCACATGTACTGGATTGGACTGATTTAGTTGTTGATGAGGATGTCTCATATGAGGAGAGACCGGTTCGAGTCTTGGATAGGCGGGATCAAGTTTTGCGAGGCAAAACCATCCCTTTGGTGAAGGTTTTGTGGAAGCATCACGGAGTGGAGGAGGCCACTTGGGAACGTGAGTTGGAAGTCCGTGAGAAATATCCGGACTTGTTTGTTGATTTGTAATCTTGTATTTGATTTTACACTATTGTTGAACTTAAGAACTTTATATATATATGTCTTAAGTTGGAAAACATTGAGAATGTTTTGGGTTTAATGTTAACAGCTGAACTTGCCTTTTTATGGAAGTAGAGTATAACATTTATATATTGAATGTGTTGTTTATATCATGAGATTGAATATGATATGGAAATTGTTAACATTGGAAAGATTAGTGCATAATATTGATGCAAGTTGAAATATATGTTGATTTATACATATTGTGAGATGCCTCTTGATTAGAGATGAAGTGACCGGTATTGGGTCAAGATGTTGTTTATTGCTTTATGATATCATTGGGAATTGAGAAAAACTTGTTTTTACAAACTTATGCTTAATTTCGGGGACGAAATTCTTTTAAGGGGGGGAGGTTATAGCGACCCCGGTCTTTTCCCTTTTGATCATTGTATCCGGACTTATGTTCCGTAGATTCCATTGTTGTATTATTTGTTGTTGTTGTCCTTTAATTCTTCAGTTGTGAGTTATAGGATGTTTTGGGCAGGTTGATTACAGGTTGGTTGGGTTTAGAAACCAAGTGTTGCTGTCCAAAGTTTTGGACCTTCGCTCGAGCGAGGAGTTGGTCGCTCGAGCGAGAAGTTGTTTTGTTCTTCGCTCGAGCCAGGGTTTGGTCGCTCGAGCGAGAGTCTGCGTCTGGGCTTAGGACCTGAGAGATGTGTTTCTTGGCTCGAGCGAGCTTCCTTCGCTCGAGCGAGAGAGGTGTATGTTTTCGAGTTCTTCGCTCGAGCGAGCTTTCCTTCGCTCGAGCGAGCTTCTGGGTTGCAGACCTGAAGCATCGAGTTTTTGGCTCGAGCGAGCTTTTCTTCGCTCGAGCGATGATTTTCTGTGTCTGGTCGCTCGAGCGACCAGGTCTTCGCTCGAGCGAGCCTGTCAGGTATAAATACGCAGCAGCGTATTTTAAAACAGTTTTTCAGTCCCTTTTTGATCTAAAACCCTAAAGTCCGACTTTTCTTTTTCTCTAAACACCTTCCCTCCTAGGTTTGATCTAGTTAGGGTGTGTTCCTACCCTAGTTCCTTCATTAAAAAGGTAGAGGAGAGTGAGGGCTTCCTTTTAATCTGAGAAATTGTTGGTTTGGAGCACTTTCAAGTTTTGGGCATCATCTTCATCTTCTCCTTTTCGACTTATTTCTTCGAGGTAGGGATTTCCTACTCCATTTATACGCTTTAATCCTAAGTGTTGGTAATTTGGTATGTGGGGGGTAGTTTGGAAATTTTGGTATGTGGGGGTAGTTTGGTAATTTTGGAAGAAACCTTAGGGTTTTGGTTTAGATTAATTTGTATAATTAATTTAAAGGAATAATGTGGAATTTGGTTTAATTCATGGAATTGGGAATGTTAAATTTACATTCATTGATGTATTTATTTCTTGTTTAGAAATAACTGTTTTGGGCTATCGGTGGAGGATAGCCATTGATTGTTGTAGACCTTGCATGCGGCTTAGGTATAACTGGAATTGGGTCAATTGTTTGACCATTGAGTTAATACAGAACATTTGTGTATTAATTATGTGTTGTATATGGCAATTGTGTGTTTCATTGCATATGCATTTGGTTTTGGAGGAGATAGGGGATGAACTCCACGGTTTAGGGGAAGATAGGGGATGGACCTCTAAACCGGATTTATTGGGAGAAGATAGGGGATGGACTCCAGTAGCATCACTCTTATGTGTGCTTATTGATTAATAGATATATGTCTATTTATTGTTGATATGATACATCACTAAAATGTGTATCAGTTGGGAAGTATGGAAGTGAAGTATTATGATTGATACAATACCAACATGTGTATTTGTTATGATTAGGTCTAACTTGATTGTTATTCCTGTTGAATTGGAAGTAATGGTAATAAAAGATGAAACCTTGTTGAGTTATTTGGCCAGGTTCTGAGCCATAAGTGGAAAGTAAAATGTGCCATAGACAATGTGTCATAGGCAGTGTAGACATTCGTGTCATGAATATTGTAACTTGATTATAGTGTGTTAACCATGTATCAGATGCTAATACTTTAGTTAATTCTTATGCTTGGTTTAGTATTTCTCTACTGGGCTGTGGCTCACCCTATATGGGAACTTTATTTTCAGGTTCAGGTGGTTCACTCCCTCCAAGGACTTAGCTTGTGAGGATTGGACTTGAAGATTTGTTTATTTATTTTTATTTGAATAATGTAATCTTTAAAGCCTAGGGCTTAGTTGTTTTGAGTTAGAACTCATGGATTTGTGTCCAAGTGTTGGCTTGGCAAGATGTAAGCCCGTAGGGCATTTATTTTGATGTTTTGTTTCATATTACTCTGATGATTTAAATGATATAATGTTTTTCTTTTAATAATGCATGTCTTGTTTTATGTTTAATGGGTTTAATTTTGAGGGCGTTACATGGACCCAAAAAGCCAATCTCTACCTTTCTTTGACCCATTTACAAATGGATATGGTCATGGCTGTACAAATTCTCCCAAATAACATTTAAGTCAACCAAAAAAAAAAAAAAAAACACAGAGACAGTCAGCTCTATTCAAAATCAAAGAATCATCGGTTTGTTAATAAAATGTTACTATTTGTCAAAAAAAAAACAAAGTGAAATAAATCAATGTAGAATTAAAAAATAAAATAAAATTAATGTGAGCCTAACAAATTTTTAGGTAATGAGAACGCATAAATGTAATCAAATATCAACCCAATTAATGTTAACATTAACTCATTTAATTGAAAAAATAAAACCAAAAAAAAAAAGAACTAAGAACAAAACACAACACATTATTTTATTTTATTTTTGCCTTAGATTCTTAACAAATAACTAAGAACCAAACAAAGAGGTAAGAACCAAACAATGGGTGTTAACAAAGAGCTATGAGACCCATTTTCCCTTAACCCATTGTTAACATGAAACCCATTTTTCCTTAACCCATATTTGATAGAGAGAGAAGTGGGTGTTGAAACCCCATTGATTATTAAATAAAATCTTAACCCAATTAATGCTTACATTAACTCATTTAATTGAAAAAATAGAACCAAAAAAAAAAAACTAAGAACAAAACACAACACACACACACACATATATATATGTATATTTTGCTTTAGATTATTAACAAAGAACTAAGAACCAAATAAAGAGGTAAGAACCAAACAATGGGTGTTAACAAAGAGCTATGAGACCCATTTTCCCTTAACCCATTGTTAACATGAAACCCATTTTTCCTTAACCCCCATTTGATAGAGAGAGAAGTGGATGTTGAAACCCCATTGACTATTAAAGAAAATCTCAACCCAATTAATGTTTACATTAACTCATTTAATTGAAAAATAAAACCGAAAGAAGAACTGAGAACAAAACACAACACAACACAGATTTTTTTTTTGCTTCAGATTCTTAATGTTAACATTATCTCTTTATGGATTTGTTTAGTGATGTTTTTGAGGAAAATCGTACATAGGAAATTCATTACTTCACTTCTTTATAGTCCACTTCGTCCCAAGATCACTTCTTTAACATTAGCTTTCAATAGTCCACTTCTTTATTGTTTGGCATATTATATGATGCATGAGCTTTAAAAAAAAAAATTGATGCATCTCTGCGCATGAAGGGATGAAACCCATGTCCAGAAACAGAGGGAAAAAAACAGAGCTATGAATTGAAAATAAATAAATAAATAAATAAAAAATAACAGAGGTAAAAATAATGAATGGAAAAACAAAAAGAAAGTGAGGAGATAAGAGTTCCTTACCTGGTGATGGTAGAGAAAAAATGAAAAGGAATGCAAAGAGCTTTGTTCTTCCTTTGAAGCTTTGATCTTTCTTTAGAACTTTGTTCTTCCTTCGATTGTGAGCTTTATTCTTCCTTCTTTCACGGTGATAGGTAAAGTGCAGTGGGTGGGTTGGTAAGAGTTGAACAGTAAAGATAGTTTGTGACAGAGATATTTGTAAAAATAAATCCGAGCCATTGTTCTTAAATCTAGACAGATTTTGATCATTAATTTGAAAGACATTTCCAAACTAACCCTTCCATTGTTACATAGATTACTTGAAGAAAGAACAACTTTTGTTATTGCAATGAATCAAAGAAAAAGAAAACAATAATTAAACAACATATTAAATTGTCCTAATAACACTAACAATTTGTGTAAAATTCCAAGTTGACTCTTTGAAAAAAAAAAAAAAAAAAAAGATTTGTAGATATATTAGATCCAAAACAATGAGATAAAGATAGGTCTAAGAAACTTTCACAAACTGAAACATGGGTTTAACAGATTATCACAAATTAAAGCCAACTACAACAAACAAAATTTACCAACTGGTTGTGACTCTTTATTTACCACGGGCATACGCTAGTGATATTGGTTCAAAATTTACCTATTGGTTCAGAAGATAATTACCAACTACAACAAACAAAATTTAAAAAACTAAGCAATAACAGAAAACAGAAGCACTCTCATCAAACCAAAATTAGAACATGGGTTTGCACCAAAAAATAAAATAGAACATGGGTTTAACAAATTTAGAAAAAGCTTTACCAAAATTAATACGAACACAACTTAGGGTTAACAGATATGCACAATTTTTTACATCAAGAAGATGAATAATGGCTATTTCAATAAAGAGTCATAGGGGACCAAATTAACACAGAAAGCAACAAAACTTTCTCCAAAGGAAATCCGAGCAAGACATGTGTGTGCACGTGAAGAAGAGAGAGAGAGAGAGAGAGAGAGCTTACAGATAATAGAATGAGAGGATTCAACTGAAAGGTATGAAGTGCTGTGAGGAAAAAGTTGTACTGAATCTTGAAGTTCTGAGAGTAACAAATGCAAAGAAAATTGTTGATTTGCCAAACACAACATGGTGTCTTCCCAAAGAAAATTTGAAATTAGAAAGAGATGAGAGGAGTACGTGTGTGTGTGTGTGTGTGTGAGAGAGAGAGAGAGAGAGAAAGAGAGAGAGAGAGAGAGAGAGAGAGAGAGAGAGAGGTGATGTTCAAAAATAGAGCCATCAGACCACATTTTGGACCATTAGATCTTGTGATTGAATAGGACAAATGAGAGACATTTTCAACCCTTGGATTAAATCAATCTAATGGTCTATATTTTGACAAAGGGACAAAAGTCCCATCGGGATTAAAAAACTGAGCCTCCTTGTTATATAGATTTCTTTTATATAAAAATAATTTAACAATCTCCACACTAACAACTATCATCAAAATAAATACAATTTTACTTAATATCTTTACTATCAATCCCCCCTTAACAATCTTTTTACTATCAATCCCTTCTATTCTATTTTTGAAAACAAATGGGAGTTTGTTTGGGAAGTGGGTTGTTTTTTGGCTTTTTGGCTATTTTGGTTTGGGGCTAAAAAGTTTCGTTTATGATAGGCTTTTTGCCTTTTTTGAGAGAAAAAATAAAATGATTATGAGTTGGATGTGATGTTTTGTCTTATTAGGTTAAAAAGTAAATTTTGTCTTTTTATAGCTAAAATAGCCCTAATCCCAACCCAACCCAACCCAACCCTTCTTTCCAAACAAGTGCTTAATATTGTAATGGTTGGTTGTAGTTCAAACTTCCATACCACTTGGAGAGAGAGCATGGGAAAGAAGATTTTTTTCATTTTTTGTGATCATGGAGAGAGGATCTCAATTAGTGTTGTTGGGTATGTGGGTCGATAATTTAAATAATTTATTTTATAAATTACAATATATAGATAATTTATTAAAAAAATATAAAATTGATTCGATAATTATAATTATATTATTTTATAATATTTATTTTTTATTTAAATCATAATATATTGATCATCTATCAAAAAATTAAAATTGATCTGATAATTATAACTAGGGCTGTTCAAATACCCGCCCAGACCAATGAACCTGACTCACCCGACCTAGACCGATGACAAATGGACGGTTTCGAACTTGTGTTCGGTCAGAAATAGGTAAATTAGAGCATTTTTTTTTTGGATTTGCGGTCGAGTGATGGGTTTAGTTTATAGAAATCCGTGAAACCCGATCTGACCGACCTATGTATTTAAGATAGTATCTCCACTTGTCATATTATAATTGGTGCTCCCAAGTTACATTTATCACAAGCAAAAATGCTTCGGAGCTCTAGAGCAGCACTAATGACGTGGCTTTGACGTGGCAACCACATTTGCTAACTCGCCTTTTTCTCTCTCTCTTTTTCATTCTTGATTTCAAATTTCAAAATTATTTTTAGAGTCTTCTCTCTCTATATTCAAAACCTTGTCTTCTCTCTCTCTCTCTCTCTCTCTCTCTCTTTCTCTCTCTCTCTCTCTTCGACCTCTCACTCCCCGACGAGCGCAGCTCTAGACCTCTTACTCCCCGACGAATGTAGTTCTACTCCAACCCCACCGATGATCGACTTTCTCTCCAACCGAGCCTCTCTGTCTCCCTCGATCCTTACTCCAGACAATCGACTTTCTCGCTTCGCACTTTTGGTTAGTCCCGCCGGACGGTGGAGGACTCTTTGTCTTCTCTCGACTCTCTCTCCGATCGTCGATCGAGTCTATATCTTCTGTTGCCGACCGAGTCTCGTTCCGAAGAGTGACCCAAACCAGTGACTCCAACCTACAGGTATATAACTTACAAATTGATTTAGGGTTAGGGCTTATATGTATGTATGTGTTTGTGTGTGTTTGTGCATATATAACAATATAACTTAGAAATTGATTTAGGTATTGTAATATAGTGTCTGTGTATATGTAATTTAGAAATTGATTTAGGGTTTGTATGCATGTTTGTGTGTATATATGACTTAGAAATTGATTTAGGGCTTCTATGTAGTGTTATAAATTGTTGACCATATTTCAGTTGAATTTCTGAATTACGGTTTAATTTCATACAATTGGTTTCTTAAATTAGGGTTTAATTTTTTTTTTTTGAAGGAAAAAAAATGGAAAATAATAATTTGTTGTTGTTGTTGATATATAGTGAAAAGGGTCTGAGCATTCCTGGTCTAAGACTTAAATTAACTATTCCCAATGTTTCCCAGTGAACATTAAAATTGTGGCCAAACAATTTCAATCAACAGTGGTCATTTTTCATTTTTAATTTTATAGTGAAATTTGTTGGAGACAGATTTTGTTTGCCTAGTTTGAGAATTATGATATTGTGTGCTGATGTTAAGCTTATGTTTCTGTTCTTTCAGTGCAGGCGTCATCATTGCTTGCGATTGAAATTTTAGAGCTCAATGCAGTTCTTTGGCTACTAAGGTGTGTTGCGAAGCCACAACATAAGATTTTTAGCTTCTTCCAACCTAAGAATCAATCAAAAGAAAGGAACTGGTTGTTGGCATCAATCTTGGGATTTGGATCTCTTGTCTTGTTGGTTTTCTTTACATTCCTTGTTGTTAACCAACTAGTTGGTAGCTTACAAATCTTTTTTCGTTGAGGCTTCTAATATTGCACCCTGTTGCATGATTCTTTTATCAAGTAAGGTTCTTACAACAAATTTAAATTATCTACTTGGTACTAATTTTTAATTGGTGATTGGTTAGAAGGGTTTGGCCTATTCACTCCCCTCTAGGCACAACTATGTCCACCTCCATCTTTTCATTGTCTTTTGATTAGTTAAAGAATTTTAGTTTTGCACTAAATGTTTAGCTGGTAAACAAGTTAACTTCATATTGAACCTCATGAGGAAAATTTTTACTCTTCCTGAGGTGAGTAAGATACATCTACCTTTAGAGGAAGGAAGGGGTGAGCTATCTCCAAAACCTGTTGAGATTGTGTCTGCTTTGTTTCTCTTAATCCAGTGGTGCTTTGTAGCATTGATGAAAGTTTTGTGGCGATGTTCTTTGAAGGCAATCTATATCCCTTGAAATGGATTATTTAGTTTATCTAGGAAATTTTTTTTTGCTAGTTTCCTGAAGACCTTTATTGTTGTAGGTTGTATAAATTATTCAAATTTCGCTTTATATTTTCGCAGATGTCAACTTCAAGTGTTAACGGCAGTACCTTAGATCAATTGACATATTGCAACAGAAATTGTCCTAAATGTCAAAAAAAAGCAATTATTCAAATTTTTGACACTGAGCGAAACAAAAATAAATTATTTTATTGTTGTTAGGATTGCGGTGGTTTTATTGGATGGTGCTTGCCTACAAATTCACAATGTAGAGGTGACGGAGAAGTGCAAATAGAAAATATGAAAACTGTCACCGAACAACTACGATTTATGGGCAAACAACTTCGATTTCAAAACGAACAACTTCAATTTCAGAGCGCGAAGATGCTTAAATTGGAAACAGACATAAATCGATGTTGGTATCGTATTTATGGGTTTTTCATCTTGCTTGTAATTGGTGTCTGAAGATGTAATAATATATATGAATGTTAGAATGTTGCTATTTAGTTATGAATCTTGTTTGTAATTGAATGTTTATGCATGTCTGCTATTTATAGCAACAAATGTGACTCACTGTTTTGTTTATATTTGAATTATTCAATACCTCCATTTGTTATTGAATCATTTGTTAATGGATGGAATTTGATGATGTTTCACAGATTAACTTAGTTTTCATTAACTTCTCAGAAAATCAATTCAACCATGAACATCAATTCCAGAACCAATTTTCATCAAGTAATATGTTGTGGCCAAAAGATTCAATTGTGGAAAATGTGTCAAAGAGAACAAAAAATAAAACAATCAAAAAAGCATGTAGTCCACATAAAAACATAGGCACCAGAAGTCAAAAATTTCAAACAGTAACAAGATGTTGATTACCCAGTGCACATTTACTTACAATTATTCTACTAATAATATTAGCTCCTGCACTTCACCATTCTCTGTGAAATCTTTGCAGGGCTGCAAGGTAAATTTGGCAAGCATTGTCCTGAACACAACCTAAAATCATATCAATAAACCAAGATAGATGATATCCATACCAAACCAACCATAATCCTGAACACAAACTGTGACAACCACCTCCTTAATTAATTAAGCTAATTATGTGCTTACTATTGATCATGTGATTATTTGCTAATTGTGAATTATGTGTCATATGATATATGCTTGCATTGATTGGTATTGAATTGTTATTGTGAACAGATGTGGATATGTATGAATTAGACCTGTCTGCTTTGTTAATTTTAACAAGTTAGAATTTAGAAATTGGATATGAATTAGAGCCTAATTTACCTTAGTATAATTTAATTTAGTGGAATTAGGATTATAGAATGATGAGATTAATTTATTTGAGTTAATTAAATACAATTTAAACTAGGAATTGAATTATTATTAAATTAGAGTTATTTTATTCATCAATTGAATATAGGAGAGAAGTGTAGTGGGCTTTCTTGCACCTAGATAGACATACACGTAAAGAGAAAAGAGGGAGAGACTTTGAGAATTCAAAAAGGAGTAGAAAAAGAGGAAAAGAATAAGGGTGAGGAAGAACATTAAAGAAAAACAATTAGCTCTTCACAATTCATCAATTTAAGGTAAGATTTTCATTCAAATTTCTTGAAATTGAACTTCCCACACTCATCATCATCTAAGACAAGGGATTAATTAGAATGAATTCTTGGTTAATTGAGAGCTTTAATGTTGGAATTGAAAATTAAAACATGCAAGCTAAATTAGAGGAATTTGGCCTTAAATTCAACATGCATGGCATAATTCTTGAATTGCATGATCATTAATTTGTTTTCTTGCATGAGATTTCGTAATTGAGAAGAACACTCATGAGTATTAAAGATTTGAAACTTAAGAGAGATAAGTTTTATGAATAGACAAATGAAGTGAAGAATTGAACTTTTTGCATGTCATTTGAGACTCAAGTTAAAGTTATAATTTTATTTAAAATTAGATATGTTGAGTTTGAGATGTTCATGATGAGTTTAGGCAGAGGAATGCTTGGAAGCGAGGATAAATTGTTACAAATCTGAGCTGCAAAAGAAGAGCAGAATTCGGATTGTTTTTGGAACAGCATCGCACGTGCTGCCTGAAGCCCCACATGTGCAGAAAACAGTGAGTGAACATACTGAAATAATCGCACCTGTGGAGCACACGCGCGGCGATGGTCACCACACGTGCGGCTGGGACCCCCGCACGTACGGCCCTTTGGGTAGACTCGGTTTTTCGCTCCACTTTTTCACCTTCTGGGCCTTCATTTGTATAGTTTTAAAGTGTTTTCATGTGCATTTACATCTTATGAGTGCATTAGAATGAACGAATAAAAATTTAGAACCGAACGAGTAAAGACAATTGGTTATGGAATAAGCAACAACCGAATTAGATAGAATTGGCTAACGATATGAATGTAATTGAATCGTTGTGCTTGAATTTGTTTGGTTAGGTCGGACACCGCTTCTTTAGTGCATGTAACCACGTATATCGAGGAGCCCACTGTGAGTAACAATGCTGTAAAGCTATGTTAAATTATAATTATTTTCTGAATGATTAACTGTACTGCTTTCTGAAATGATATTGTTTACTGAATGAATGTTTGTCCTGTTTTATGAACTGTACTTGTGGCATCCATAGCAACTGACTGTTATTGCTACTGTTATTGTTACTGTTACTGCTACTATTACAAAGATCTCTGTCGGTTCCAATATTTGGAACTACGGTTACTGTATTGATGGTCATCAACTGACTGTTCAGTCTATTAAGACCTACTGGACTGTTTTACTATTGGATGTATCACGTATGACTGCTATGATTTCTAAATGACTGACATGACATGAAATATGAGACATTGATTGAATAAATGATTTACGGATGCAATTGACTATTTTAATTACTAAAAGGACAATCATTTTTAACCCCTTTACACATTTGTTATTCACTAGGCTTTAGCTTACAGTTTATTATATATATGTAGGTGGTCAGGCACCAGAGCAAAGTTAGCGGCGTCAACTTGAGTTCATTTTGTCAAGCCAACCTATTGTACCTCATCGTGAGGTTTCAAACCGTTTATGTCAAGGCTTTTTTTTGGGTGATTTAAATCCATCCTTTTTGAATGTTATATAAAGTCTAGTGAATGTTTTATGTCTTTTGTTAATATTGTTTTTGATAATGGGATTTCATCCCTAACTTGTGGTTTGTCTTGTATGTATGTGTTTCATGGACATAAGTGTTTATATATATGACTTGTATATGAAAGCTTATTTTCATTCAGGTCCTCACAGCTCATTGGACGTAGTATGTTAATATTGATTGTATAGCGACCCCGGTCTTTTCCCATTCGATGTTTGTATCCGGACTTAGGTTCCGTAGATTCTATCTTTGTGTAATGGTTGTTGTCGTCCTATATTTTCTTATTTGGAGTTATAGGATGTGTTGGGCGGGTTTGGAACAGGTTGGTTGAGCTTAGGAACCAAAACTAGTTGCCCAGATTTTGGCTTGTCCGCTCGAGCGGGGGTTTTGGCGCTCGAGTGGGAAAAACACCCATCCAGTATTTCTTGTGCAGGGTTGGACGCTCGAGCGGGAGTTGGGCCGCTCGAGCGGGAGTGTGTGAGTGACGCTCGAGCGGGGATTTAGACGCTCGAGCGGGGACCTGGTTTGTCGAGATGCTGGGAGTGTGCATCCGCCGCTCGAGCGTGGGATTGTCCGCTCGAGCGGGAGTCTGTGAGTGTCCGCTCGAGCGGGAGTTTGTCCGCTCGAGCGGGCGGCTGAGTATAAAACCGTGTTTTAGCGTTTTTAAGCAGTTTTTCATCTTCTTTTCAGATTCTAAACCCTAAATTCCAAGTTTTCTCTCTCCCAACTCACCTTATCTCCTAGGTTTGATCTAGTTAGGGTGTGTTTTTACCCTAGTTGCTATACAAATAAGATAGAGGAGAGTGAGGGCTTTCATTTAATCTGAGCAATTGTTGGTTTGGAGCACTTTTAAGTTTTGGGCATCATCTTCATCTTCTCCTTTTTGAGTTATTTCTTCGAGGTAGGGATTTCCTACTCCATTTATACGTTTTAATCCTAAGTGGTGGTATTTTGGTATGTGGGGGTAGGTTAGTAATTTTGGGAGAAACCTTAGGGTTTTGTCATAGATTAATTTATATAATTAATTTAAAGGAAGATTGTGATATTGAGTAAATTCATGAGATTGGGGAATTAGTGGTTTAATGTTGTATTTGGTAGTTTAAATACTACCTTTGAGAATATTGAAATTACATTTATTGCTTTAGTTATTTCTTGCTTAGAAATAATTGTTTTGGGCTATCGGTGGAGGATAGCCATTGATTGTTGTAGACCTTGCATGCGGCTTAGGTATAACTGAAATTGAGTCATTTATCTTGACTGTTGAATTAATACATAACATTCATGTATTGTTATGTATATGGCAATTGTGTGTTTCATTGCATATGCATTTGGTTTGGAGGAGATAGGGGATGAACTCCACGGTTTAGGGGAAGATAGGGGATGGATCTCTAAACCGGACTTGTTGGGAGGAGATAGGGGATGGACTCCAGTAGCATCACTTATGTGTGTGCTTAATTATAATAGAAATATTTCTATTTGTTGTTGAAATGATACATCACCACCATGTGTATCAGTTGGGAAGTAAGGAAGTGAATTTGATTGAGATTGGTATAACACCAGCATGTGTGTTTATTATGTTATGAGAAAGGTTTAACCTGATTTGTTATCCTTGTTGAGTTGTTGGGCCAGGTTCTGAGCCATGACTGTATAAATGCAAAGTAAAAGGTGTCATAGACCCTGTGTCATAGACAACGTAGGTGTTTGTGTCGATAAATTGTAAATTGATTATCTTGTGTTAACCATGTATCGGGTGCTACTGCTTTAGTTAATTCTTATGCTTGGTTTAGTATTTCTCTACTGGGCTGTGGCTCACCCTATATGGGAACTTCATTTTCAGGTTCAGGTGGTTCACTACCTCCAAAGACTTAGCTTGTGAGGATTTGGACTTGAAGACTTGTTTTATTTGTTTTAGTTGTTTTATTTGAATTATGTAAACATTCAAGCCCAGGGCTTTATTTGTTTTGAGTTAGAACTCATGAAATTGTGTCCAAGTGTTGGCTTGGCAAGATGTAAGCCCATAGGGCATTTATTTTGATGCTTTTATTTAGTAATACTCTGATGGATGATAGAATGTTTCGTTTTCTATTATAAATGCATGTTAATCTTATATATGATGGGTTTTATTTTGAGGGCGTTACAACTTGGTATCAGAGCGTACCGGGTTTTAATACTTTGGGTACGTGGGAAGTGATTAGTATCACATTGGGTTCGTCTCGTTTGGTAGAGACTTAGTGTAATGATTACATGCTTATATGATAACATGTTTATGTGATTAAGTGGGTATGGAATGTAGTTCCTAGGATGTTGATTGGATCCTTGAGTCTCTGAAAGTCTTGTTGGAAAGGCACTTGATCAATGTTGTTTCCAACCGGAACTTTAGTGGCGCCTCGGGACTATCATTATCCAGGAATGAAATTCGTAGGTGCTTATGTGATTCTGTGCTTACGTGGTGTGATTTATTGTTGTCCAATGTATTAGGACGTGAGTGTTATAATTTTGGCACATTATTTAGAGTGCTAACGTCTTTATTTCCTTTATTAGGATGTCAGGACGAGGACGAGGTCGTGGTAGGCGTGGTAGGCAGGCCAGGCAGGAAGTGCCTATACCGGAGGAAATTCCGGCAGTTCAGGAGGGTGTTGGCCAAGCCAATGTGGCCGAGCCAGTAGGACAGCAGTTTATGGGTGCTTTGGCCCAAGGGATAGCAGGGGCATTCCAGGCGTCAGTTGACATTCTGAGGGCTGCGAATCCAGCCCAGGCTGTTGTTGCTGCAGATACAGGACCTTCTTTTCTGAAGAGGGAATTCTTCCGGTCTCACCCGGACGAATTTTTAGGTGATCCTAGCGAGCCGCTTAAGGCAGATGAATGGCTCGAACAGACAACGAAAACGTTTGAGATGCTAGGCATCGAAGACGAGGTACTGAAGGTGACCTTGGCATCTTTCCAACTGAAAGGGGATGCGGGTCAGTGGTGGAAGTTCACCAAAGGTCGTATTGGAGGTACTTGGAAGGCTTTTGTTGATGCTTTTCAGGAGAAATACCTGTCTCCAGCTGTTCAGGAGAAGTTGAGAGATCAGTTCCGCCATCTTGAGCAGAACAGTTTGTCAGTGGCCGAGTTTGAGGCTGCATTCACTAGTTTGTCCAGGTTTGCACCTGAGTTGGTGGCGACTGAGGAACGCCGTTGCATTGAGTTTGAGAAGAGTTGAGGCGTGGCCTCATGCTGAGAGTTGTTGGATCTATGATTAGGGATTTTGGGCGATTGGTTTGATGCAGCAGCCCATACCGAGACTATGATGCAGGAGGAGGGGGAAAGGCAGAAAGGCTCCAAGAGGAGTCAGATGGCCAGAGTGATGGCAGGAGGCAGAGAGGTTTCACTCCTCAGCAGCCTCAGAGTAGTTTTTCTAGATCCACTTTTCCAGTGCCGAGTGCTAATTCTGGGAAAGGCAGTCAGGGAGACATCACTTGTTTCAAGTGTGGTCAGCTGGGCCACAAGTCTCCAGTTTGTCCTCAGAGGGGAGGAGTTCAGAGAGCAGCATCTTCTTCGGCTCGATCTCAGAGCCAGAGTCAGGGTAGAGGCCAGCCGCTCTCGTTTTTCAGTGCGGTCAGCCAGGGCACATGAAGAGGTTTTGCCCCAGTTGAGTGGCACATCTGGTGCATCTGGTTCGAGGCAGACTCAGAGTCAGCTGCCTGCTCAGTCAGTTCAGGCCTCGAGGGCCAATCAGGGGGCTTCATCGTCCCAGTCTGTGCAGCAGTCTTATGCTCCGAGGGGTGAGCAGGTTGATCAGAGGTCGTCTGGGCGCGTGTATGCTGTTACCGCGCAGGATCCTGTACCGGCTCCATCTGTTGTGAGAGGTACCTTCTTGTTTTGCAATTCAGTTGCTAGTGTTTTGATCGATACGGGTGCATCTCATTCTTTTGTGTCTGCCGCATTTGCATCCATTTTGGAGTTGGAGTTAGCTCAGTTAGCATCTCCTATTTGTGTAGTGTCACCTCTTGGGGGTGAGTTGATTTTGAAACAAGGTGTTAGGGGTTGTGATATAGAGGTCGATGATCATAGAATCCCTTTTTCTTTTGTGGTTATGCCCATGAAGGGCTTTGATGTTATTTTGGGTATGGACTGGTTATCGTCATACCAAGCAGTTATTGATTGCTACCGTCAGAGGGTCACTTGTTGTACCGTGAACGGGGAGTGTTTTCGTTTTTTGGGGGATCGAGTTGGTAGTGTTTTGCCACCAGAGTATGATCCGCGGGGGCGGAGTGAGCTTAGTGGTCTACTTGCTAGTCTTTCGATTAGTGAGGGTGATGAGACCCAGATTGTGTTGCCGAGGGTGGTTTGTGAGTATTCGGACGTTTTTCCCGAGGATCTTGTTAGTTTGCCACCTCAGCGAGAGATTGAGTTCTCTATTGATTTAGTGCCCGGCACGGCGCCGATTTCTATGGCACCTTACCGTTTTGCCCCAGCCGAGTTAGTTGAGTTGAAGGTTCAACTCCAGGAGTTGTTAGGTAAGGGCTATATCCGTCCTAGTGTTTCGCCGTGGGGAGCACCGGCCCTCTTTGCTAAGAAGAAAGGTGGTGCTTTGAGATTGTGTATTGATTACAGGAAATTGAATCGGGCTACGGTTAAGAATAAGTATCCTATGCCCCGTATTGATGATTTGTTTGACCAGTTGAAGGGTTCCCGTTGTTTCTCTAAGATAGATTTGAGATCGGGTTATCATCAGTTGAGAGTCAGGGAGGAGGATATTCCTAAGACGGCATTCCGTACGCGGTATGGTCATTATGAGTTTCTGGTGATGCCGTTTGGGCTCACCAATGCACTGGCAGTGTTTATGGATTTGATTAACTGGATCTTCCGGGAATTCTTGGATCGTTTTGTGGTCGTCTTCGTGGACGACATTCTAATTTATTCACCTTCGAGGGAGGAGCACGAGGAACACTTGAGAGTGGTGCTTGAGTTACTTAGAGCCCATAAGCTGTATGCTAAGTTCGGGAAGTGTGAGTTCTGGCTAGAAGAGGTGAAGTTCTTAGGCCATGTAGTTTCTGGGGAAGGGGTGTCTGTTGATACATCCAAGACTGAGGCAGTGCAAGATTGGGCACAGCCTAAGAGTGTGTTTGAGATCCGCAGTTTTCTGGGATTAGCGGGGTATTACCGTCGGTTTGTGAAAGATTTCTCCAGGTTAGCTTCACCGTTGACTAGATTGACTCGGAAGGGAGTCAAGTTTGTTTGGAGTGAGACTTGTGAAAAGTCATTTCAGGAGTTGAAGGTTAGACTGACCACCGCTCCAGTCTTGATTATTCCGGAGAGAGGGTTGGGTTATGCAGTCTATTGTGATGCCTCACGAGAGGGTCTGGGTTGTGTGTTGATGCAAGAGGGGAAAGTGGTCGCCTATGGCTCACGTCAGTTGAAAATTCATGAGAAGAATTACCCTACGCATGATTTAGAATTAGCAGCTGTGATTTTTGCCTTGAAGATTTGGAGGCATTATCTTTATGGTGAGAGGTTCGAGGTATTCTCGGATCATAAGAGTCTGAAATATCTGTTCACACAGAAAGACTTGAATTTGAGGCAGAGGAGGTGGATGGAGTTCATTGAGGATTATGACTTCGAGTTGCACTATCATCCGGGGAAGGCCAATGTTGTGGCCGATGCCCTTAGTAGGAAATCTGTTGGTGACTTAGCTAGTATAGCCATCCGGGAGTGGGAGATGTTGGGTGCAGTTGGGGAGTTTGATTTGCATTTGGGCGAATCCGTAGAGGCTGCGGCATTGTTTTCTGTTGTTGCACAGCCTACACTTGTGACTCGAGTGTTAGAGGCTCAGAAGGGTGATCTTGAGGTAGAATCTCTCCGAGAAAAGATTTCCATTGGGAAGGTTGAGAAGGGTTTGACAGTGTATCCCGACCTGAGTGTGAGATACCGAGACCGTCTGTTTGTGCCGGAGTCTTGCCGAGAGGAGGTACTCTGAGAGTTTCATCATTCGCGCCTTGCGGTGCATCCGGGAGGTACTAAGATGTATCAGGATTTGGGTCGCCAGTTTTGGTGGCGGGGTATGAAGAGAGATGTGGCAGCATTCGTGTCTAGGTGCCTTACTTGTCAGCAAGTGAAGGCCGAGCATCAGAGGCCAGCGGGTTTGTTACAACCCTTGCCTATTGCCGAGTGGAAGTGGGAGCATGTCACTATGGACTTCGTTGTGGGTCTTCCGAGGACTCAGCGGGGTAGTGATGTTATTTGGGTGGTTGTAGACCGGTTGACGAAGTCAGCGCACTTCATTCCTATGCGTGTTAGAGATTCGGTAGATCATCTTGCCAACTTATATATCCGGGACATAGTGAGGTTGCACGGGGTCCCAGTGACGATCATCTCAGATAGAGATCCTCGTTTTACTGCCAGGTTGTGGCAGAGTTTGCAGAGTGCTTTAGGCACTAAGTTGACCTTTAGCACAGCTTATCATCCTCAGACTGACGGACAGTCCGAGCGTACTATTCAGATCCTTGAGGATATGCTTCGGGGTTGTGTTCTCGACTTTAGTGGGTCGTGGGAGAGGCACTTGCCATTAGTGGAGTTTGCCTACAACAACAGTTTCCAGTCTAGTATTGGTATGGCACCGTTTGAGGCCTTGTATGGCCGACCGTGTAGATCTCCCGTTTGTTGGGCCGAGGTGGGTGATGCACCTCTGTTGGGTCCGGAGTTGGTGAGGGAAAGACGGAGAAAGTTGAGCTTATCCGTAAGAGGCTTGTTACAGCACAGAGTCGTCAGAAATCTTATGCCGACCGTAGGAGGAGACCTTTGGTATTCGAGGTGGGTGATCATGTCTTTCTGAAGATATCACCCAAACGAGGCTTGATGAGGTTTGGGAAAAGCGGGAAGTTGTCCCCTCGGTTTATTGGGCCTTTTGAGATCCTTGAGAGGATTGGCGAGGCTGCTTATCGTTTAGCTTTGCCACCGCAGTTATCCGGAGTTCATGATGTGTTTCATGTGAGTATGCTTCGGAAGTATGAGCCAGATCCGTCACATGTGTTGGATTGGACTGATTTAGTAGTTGATGAGGATGTCTCTTATGAGGAGAGACCAATTCGGGTCTTGGATAGGCGGGATCAAGTTTTGCGAGGCAAAACCATCCCTTTGGTAAAAGTTTTGTGGAAACATCACGGAGTGGAGGAAGCCACTTGGGAACGTGAGTTGGAAGTCCGTGAGAAATATCCGAATATGTTTATTGAGTTGTAATCTTGTATTTAGATTATATAATATTGTTCAACTTAAGAGCTTTATATATATGTCTTAACTTGGAAAACATTGAGAATGTTTTGGGTTTAATGTTAACATTTGCACTTGCCTTTTTATGGAAGTGGAGTATAACATTTATATATTGAATGTGTTGTTTATATCATGAACTTGAATAATGATATGGAAATTGTTAACATTAAAGGAATAATGCATAATATTGATACAAGTTGAATATATGTTGATTTATACATATTGTGAGATGCCTCTTGATAAGAGATGAAGTGACCGGTATTGGGTCAAGTTGTTGTTTATTGTTTTATAATATCATTGGGAATTGAGAAAAACTTGTTTTTACAAACTCATGTTTAATTTCGGGGACGAAATTCTTTTAAGGGGGGGAGGTTATAGCGACCCCGGTCTTTTCCCATTCGATGTTTGTATCCGGACTTAGGTTCCGTAGATTCTATCTTTGTGTAATGGTTGTTGTCGTCCTATATTTTCTTATTTGGAGTTATAGGATGTGTTGGGCGGGTTTGGAACAGGTTGGTTGAGCTTAGGAACCAAAACTAGTTGCCCAGATTTTGGCTTGTCCGCTCGAGCGGGGTTTTGGCGCTCGAGCGGGAAAAACACCCATCCAATATTTCTTGTGCAGGGTTGGACGCTCGAGCGGGAGTTGGGCCGCTCGAGCGGGAGTGTGTGAGTGACGCTCGAGCGGGGATTTGGACGCTCGAGCGGGGACCTGGTTTGTCGAGATGCTGGGAGTGTGCATCCGCCGCTCGAGCGTGGGATTGTCCGCTCGAGCGGGAGTCTGTGAGTGTCCGCTCGAGCGGGAGTTTGTCCGCTCGAGCGGGGCGGCTGAGTATAAAACCGTGTTTTAGCGTTTTTAAGCAGTTTTTCATCTTCTTTTCAGATTCTAAACCCTAAATTCCAAGTTTTCTCTCTCCCAACTCACCTTCTCTCCTAGGTTTGATCTAGTTAGGGTGTGTTTTTACCCTAGTTGCTATACAAATAAGATAGAGGAGAGTGAGGGCTTTCATTTAATCTGAGCAATTGTTGGTTTGGAGCACTTTCAGTTTTGGGCATCATCTTCATCTTCTCCTTTTTGAGTTATTTCTTCGAGGTAGGGATTTCCTACTCCATTTATACGTTTTAATCCTAAGTGGTGGTATTTTGGTATGTGGGGGTAGGTTAGTAATTTTGGGAGAAACCTTAGGGTTTTGTCATAGATTAATTTATATAATTAATTTAAAGGAAGATTGTGATATTGAGTAAATTCATGAGATTGGGGAATTAGTGGTTTAATGTTGTATTTGGTAGTTTAAATACTACCTTTGAGAATATTGAAATTACATTTATTGCTTTAGTTATTTCTTGCTTAGAAATAATTGTTTTGGGCTATCGGTGGAGGATAGCCATTGATTGTTGTAGACCTTGCATGCGGCTTAGGTATAACTGAAATTGAGTCATTTATCTTGACTGTTGAATTAATACATAACATTCATGTATTGATTATGTGTTGTATATGGCAATTGTGTGTTTCATTGCATATGCATTTGGTTTGGAGGAGATAGGGGATGAACTCCACGGTTTAGGGGAAGATAGGGGATGGACCTCTAAACCGGACTTGTTGGGAGGAGATAGGGGATGGACTCCAGTAGCATCACTTATGTGTGTGCTTAATTATAATAGAAATATTTCTATTTGTTGTTGAAATGATACATCACCACCATGTGTATCAGTTGGGAAGTAAGGAAGTGAATTTGATTGAGATTGGTATAACACCAGCATGTGTGTTTATTATGTTATGAGAAAGGTTTAACCTGATTTGTTATCCTTGTTGAGTTGTTCGGCCAGGTTCTGAGCCATGACTGTATAAATGCAAAGTAAAAGGTGTCATAGACCCTGTGTCATAGACAACGTAGGTGTTTGTGTCGATAAATTGTAAATTGATTATCTTGTGTTAACCATGTATCGGGTGCTACTGCTTTAGTTAATTCTTATGCTTGGTTTAGTATTTCTCTACTGGGCTGTGGCTCACCCTATATGGGAACTTCATTTTCAGGTTCAGGTGGTTCACTACCTCCAAAGACTTAGCTTGTGAGGATTTGGACTTGAAGACTTGTTTTATTTGTTTTAGTTGTTTTATTTGAATTATGTAAACATTCAAGCCCAGGGCTTTATTTGTTTTGAGTTAGAACTCATGAAATTGTGTCCAAGTGTTGGCTTGGCAAGATGTAAGCCCATAGGGCATTTATTTTGATGCTTTTATTTAGTAATACTCTGATGGATGATAGAATGTTTCGTTTTCTATTATAAATGCATGTTAATCTTATATATGATGGGTTTTATTTTGAGGGCGTTACAGATTGGCTTCCGCCAGCCCCTTATATTGTATTATTGTCATTATTGTTAAGTAGGCTTTTGGTAATCACGCATTACTAGTTGATTACAATGCTAAACTCATAGGGGCGGATTTGGATCGTGACAAAGTGGTATCAGAGCACGAGTTATACCGCAGACACTTGTCCAAATGAGTTATAGAATGTCCTAGAAAAGCAATTAGGGCATCGCATGAGTATGCGAAGTGTGTGTGGACACGTTATATGTACATCATATGAAAGCCATCTTTCCTATGTTTATTATTACCATGTTTTACATAGTTCAATGGAGATTGCAAGAAATACAGATGAAACCGAATCATCAGAAGCAACAATGGCAAGATTGGAAAGGATGGTTGAATTATTGACTGAAACTTTAAGGCAACAACAACAAAATCAATTGTCACGACCCGCTCCCCGTACCCAAGGGTTAAGCATCGTGATGGCCAGTAACTGGGGTTACCTCCGGCCAATTCTTAAACAAATTAATAAACGCAAGCGAAAGTAATATTTAAGTAAGGGTACCAAAATAATCATTGGAGCTTCTATTTTTATTACAAAATTTATTGACCAAAAAGGCCTATATTTACATATATAAATATCAGAAAAGTGATGTGTGTGTCTATTCCGCAGCCCCGCGTCTAAGATTTTCCAAAAGCTATTTCTGAATTGCATTGTTTCTTGAAAATTGGTAAACAACTATAAGTACTTGGCAGAGTGAGAAATTTTTTATTTTAGAGTATAAGGGACACGAAATAATCATGGATAGTCAGTTAGGCCAAAACATTTACATAACTCAGTTTGGTAAATAAATCATTTAAGTGGCAGAAACTGAAATTCAGAATTTATGTAAATATATAACCATAACCACGGTACTGAACAGAACAGAACAGAGGTCACAGAAATGACAGTCAGAACAGAGGTACGGATTCAAGAGGTGGCTCGTACGGATTCTAAAGGTGCCTCCCACAATAGTGTAGCACTTAGCTCCGCACAACACTTTGGTCCGCACAGAACAGAGGTACGGATTCAAGAGGTGGCTCGTACGGATTCTAGAGGTGGCTTCCACAATAGTGTAGCACTTAGCTCCGCACAGCACTTTGGTCCGCACAGAACAGAGGTCAATGGATCCATGACAGACAGAGGACCACAAAGTGGTCAAACAGAGGCCAATGGTTATTTAAGTCCCCTTAAGGCATGGGACTCCCGTGGTGGTACTTACAAAACATAATTGTTTATAAGGTCATAGTCAAATATTCTTTAAAATATAAACAAACATATCCATGGGTTTCCTTTTAACAAATAGGATTTAGAAAATAATCCACGTAACTGAAATAATAATATAGTTTATAATAATTTATAAAACATAACTGGTATAAAATAAATATGGTAAGTCAAAACATATGTAAAATACATTATGGTGACTCAAAGTATAATATAACTCACCTTAACTTTAATACCTTACTCTTTCTTTCTACTACCAAAGACTCTCTTAGCTTTCACTATTTTTTCCTTCTTCCTCTCTTTCTTTTCCTCTCTTCTTTCTTCCTTCCTTTTCTTTTCTTTCCTTCTTCTTTCTTTTACTTTCTTCTTTTTTCCCCAGGTGAAAACGGCTCCTCTCTATTTATAGGGCGAGAGAGCAGACGTGGCCCGTGCTCAGATTCAATTAATAATTATAAAGATTTGTTCTTATCTTTAATAGATATTTAAGATAATTACCATTTGATCCAATATTTTAATATAATTATATAAATAAATTAATTAAATTACACTTCATCGTATACCAACAGAAAATAAATTATTTATTTTACTACCATACCCATTATTATTATTATTATTATTATTATTATTATTATTATTATTATTATTATTATTATTATCTATATTTTGACCCCTAAACTTTTAATAATTATATTGTTTTACAAAATTACACATAATAATATATAATAAATTATATTTTTTTCTAACTGTGATTAAATAATATTAGTATAAATTCTACAGAATAATTAAAAATCTGGGTTGTTACATCAATAGCCCCCACCTCCTTCTCCGCCACCAGTGCAACTTGAACCAGATGCCAATGATGATGTTATTGCCTTAACGCAAAAGTTTAACAAAATGAAGCCACCGACATTCCAGGGAGGACTGGAACCACTGAAAGCTAAGGCATGGATTCTAGAAATTGAAAAGTTGTTTGAAGTGTTTCCGTATTTAGAGGCACATAAAGTGTTGTTGGCTACTTTTACTTTACAAGAGGAGGCAAGGCGATGGTGGATGCTTGTTCGTGAAAGTAATAATACTATGATTTGAGCTCAATTCAAGGAAGCATTTTATGACAATTACTTTCCTTAATGTGTTCGTGACCGCAAAGTATTCGAGTTTGGGGAATACTCTGAAGTTGAAGATCGGCAACATACAAATTTTGAACAACAACATATTGATAAAGTTGAAGATAAGGATCAGCATCATGGTAATGAAGAGGATGATGGATGATTTTGTTTGTTGTTGGCTTTATTTGTTGAAGACTCTTAAATCTGTAATGGTTTATATGATTTTTTTTCTTCTTTTATTTCTTGTTTTTCATCTATGTATATTATATATATATATATATGCTTCCTTTTTTCCTTCTTTGAAGATTCTCAGATTTTCTTTCTCTCATTTTTATATATGATTTACATTATGATTTTCTTTGTTTTTCACCAATCTTAGTAGAAATACAGAGACGTGGGCTTGAAAAAAGGAATAAGTCTACCATTTCTACCAGATCATGCCTGACCAAAATTTGGCTGTCCAACTCGATGTCGAATGGTGCGGTTTCGAATAGTTGTACGGTCGAAATCGGTTGTTGAAATGTTCAATCCAATTGCTTCGCTTTAGGTGACAGGCGAACGACACATCTGAGCCGAACCGACCTATGAACATCCCTAATTATAACTATGCTATTTTATGATATTTATTTGTAAAAAAAATAAACAATAAATATTATTCAAAACAAATGTAATAACCTAACATAACTATGGTTAGCAAATTGACTTGATTTTTTTAATGAATAATTTAAATTATCAAAATGTAATTCAATCTACTTGGTGCGAAGTGAGGAGAAACTAATCCCTAAATTCAAATATATTGGGAGCCACAACCAAAATAAATTTGATTAAGACAATTTGAATTTTGAATAATTTTTCTTACTATTTATTTTTTGGGGTTTGGCTTGTCTTGAGTTCGAAATCGGACTGGAGTGTGTTGTTAGACTCGTGAGAGCTCACTACGAGTCTTGTTTCGATAATCCGAACTGTTTTTAATGTGTAGAATTTGTCGAGTACTTTATCTTTATAAAAAATCATGTTGATTGGATATCAAAAGCTACTTAATCAGATTAAATTTATGTCAACGGTAAATATAATTTTCAAAATAAATTGTTGATAAAAATTTAACCGATTAAGGTGTCGTTTGGGAAGTGGGTTAGCTTTTTTAGCTTTTTGACTTTTTTGGCTATTTTAGCCTGAGCTAAAAAGCTTGGTTTGGGAAGGATTTTTTGACTTTTTTAGCTTTTTTTGTCAGAGAAGAGTGTAATGATTATGGGTTAGATGTAATGTTTTGTTTTTTGTGGCTAAAATAGCCAAAAAAATCTCCAAATCCATCTTCCCAAACGGAACTTAAGTAGTTATCGATATTCGATTAACGTGATTTTTTTACAGAGATAAAATAGTTAATGAGCTCTACACATTAAACAATTCAAATTATCGAAGTAGAACCCGTAATAAATTTCACACGTCTAACAATACTGTCTAGTCGTCCAATCCACTTTGTTGACTAGAGGCAAACCAAAGTTTGTTTTTATTTATTTATTTTTTTTTTATGACAGTAACACTTTTGTATTTAGCAAGAATCAGGGTAAGTTTTAATTGAAGAATGAATTTTATATGATTAGATTTCATTAAACAAATTTAATAAAACTAACGATGTAAGATTGATTTGGGATGTTCTAAAAAAGTGTACTTTTTGATTTATTGGCTTATATGGGTTGTGTTTGGATTAGATTTGATGTGATGTGTTAGAGAGGTGATGTGATTTAAATAAGATGATGTGACTTAAATAGGATAGTGACTTTTTGACTTTTTGTATTATTTAGGTTATGCCAAACTTGACCTTAATTTTTTTTTTTATTAAAAGGTCACATATAAATATGAGGTAAAATTTTTGATAAATCTTTTCATCTCTAACATTTTTCAAACAAATTTATATTTGGATATTAATGAATTGATCTAAATTCAAACAGTATCATCTCTCTCTTTTCTCTCTGTCATGGAGATAGTCTGGTGCACGCTGACTCTCATCTTCCCCATCTTCACCATCTTCTTCATCCTCAAACTCCTCTCTCCACAAAAATGCAACCTCCCACCTACTCCACTCTCTCTCCCTATCATCGGCCACCTCCACCTACTTAAAACCCCACTTCATCTCTCTCTGAAAACCCTCTCTGATCGCCACGGTCCCCTCCTGTCCCTCCGCTTCGGCTGCTGCCCCACCGTCGTGGTTTCATCTCTCTCCACCGCCGAACAATTCTTCACCCACCACAACGACATCGCATTCGCCAACCGACCCAAGTCCCTCGCAAGCAAGCACCTCGGCTACAACGGCACGACCATCGGATTCAACCCCTACGGCGATCTCTGGCGCAACCTCCGCCGCGTCACCACCATCCAGATCTTCTCCCCCGCCAGCCTCCACCACTCCTCCACCGTCCGAATCGAGGAAATTCGGTTGATCGCCGGAAAGATATTTCGAGCCTCAGGTGGGGAAACCCAGAAGGTGAATCTGAAATCTGTGTTCTATGAGTTGGTTATGAATGTGATGATGAGGATGGTTACTGGAAAAAGGTGGTCGCTGCCGGCGGCGGCGGACGGTGTGTTTGGTCCGAATTTGATATTGGATATTTGTGATTACATACCCATATTGAGGTGGGTCGGGTTCAATGGATTTGAGAAAAAACTGGTGAATTTGCAGAGGAAGAGAGATGAGTTTTTGCAGGATTTGATTGATGAGGTGCGACAAAACAAGATTAATAATTCTTCGACGAAACAGAGAATGACCATAATTGAAGCTTTGTTGCCTCTACAAGAAATAGAGCCTGAATACTATACGGATGACATCATCAAAGGCATCGTACTGGTAAGTTCAAAAATTTCAATTCCATGTTATATATATTGCTTTTGTGTTGAAGTCCTGGTGTTTTGGTCAGTATTATACATGTATCACCAAACTTTTCAGCCAAAATCTGAATTAAAGTCTGTTATGAGGGGTGTGTTTGGTAACGTTTACGTTTTCAGTTTATATTTACAAAAAATTTATAAATTAGTTTTTGTTTATTTTTTTATTTATTTTTAGAAAAACATAAACTACAAACGTGTTTGGTAATTGACAAAATGTTTAAAAAAAATTAAAAATATAAAAAAGAGTGAGAAATTGCAAGTGGCGGCAAGTGGCGACGGAAGACGGTGGTGGAAAGTGGTGACGATGGGTGGTGGGTAGCGGGTAGTCGTGGGTGGTGGTGGGTGAGTGGGTGGGTGGTGGGTGATAGCGAGTGGGTGGTGGTGGTGGTGGTGGTGGTGGCGAGTGGTGGCAGGTGGGTGGCGGATGGCTGGTGGTAGTGGGTGGTGGTGGGTGGGTGGTGGTGATGGGTGAATGGGTGACGGTGGCGGGTGGTGGGTAGTGGGTGGCAGCGAGTGGGTGGTGGTGGCGAGTAGGTGGCGGGTGGTGATGGTGGTGGGTGGGTGGGTGGGTGACGGTGGCGGGTGATAGCGAGTGGGTGGTGATGGTGGTGGTGGCGGGTGGTGGGTGGTGGTGGCAGGTGGGTGGCGGATGGCGAGTGGTGGCGGGCAGGTGGTGGTGGGTGGGTAGATGACGTTGGCGGGTGGTGGTGGGTGGTGGCGAGTGGGTGGTGGTGACAGGTGGCTGGTGGGTGATGGTGGTGGTGGTGGTGGTGGTGGCGGTGGTGGTGGCGGCGGGTGGCTGGTAGCGGCGGGTAGGTGGTGGGTGGTAATGGTGGGTAGGTGGGTAACGGTGGCGGGTGGTAGCGAGAAGGGGGTGGTGGTGGGGGGTGGTGGTGGCAGGTGGGTGGCGGATGGCGGATGGTGGGGGGTGTTGGCAGGTGGTAGTGGTGGTGGGTGGGTGGGTGACGGTGGCGGGTGGTACGTGGTAGGTGGTAGGTGGTAGCGAGTGGGTGGTGGTGGTGGTGGTGGTGGCAGATGGGTGGTGGGTAGGTGGTGGTGGGTGGTGGGTGGTGGTAGCAGGTGGCTGGTGGTGGTGGGTGGTAGTGGGTGGCAGGTGGCGGATAGTGGTGGCAGGTGGGTGTTGAGTGGTGGTAGCAAGTAGGTGGCGAGTGGTGGTGGCGGGCGGTGGATGGTAGTGGCGGGTGGCGGGTAGATGGCAAGTGGGTGGTGGTGGTGGTGGTGGTGGTTGCGAGGAGTGGGTGGGTGGTGGTGGTGGGTGGTGGGTGGTGGTGGAGGAAGACAGTGGTGGAAAATGGTAGCGAGTAGTGGCTAGTGTTGGGTAATAAAAAAAAAAAAAGACTGAAAACTCAAAATGGAAACACATTTTTTGTGTTTTCATTTTTTGGCTAAATTTATAAACTGAGACCACTGATTTATAAATCAAAAATTTTACCAAACAAGTTTTTATTTGAGTTTTTTAAATTTTTGTAAATATAAACAGAAAACTGAAAACGTAAGTGTTACCAAACAACACCGAGGTGTTTCGTATTTTTTTAACAGACACTTCAAACACTGAAGTATATGGAGTGCATTTTTAGTGTTGGGTGATAGTGGATGCCAAGTATAACGTACTAGGCATACACATATAGTCAAGCCTTCACTAGGAGGCCTGTTCATTTGTTAATGAATTATAAGAATTATAAATGAAGTGATTTTGTTGCTAACAAATGATCTTCTAATTCATTTTTTGTACACAGTTAATGTTCACAACAGGAACACACACATCCTGGCTTACCATGGAATGGGCAGTGTCAGTTCTCTTGAATCATCCAGAGGCATTGCAAAAGGCGAGAACTAAGATAGACAACCATGTCAGACCAGGGCAACTTCTAGAGGACTCTGATCTCTCTAAACTACGTTATCTCCATTGCATCATTGTAGACTGCCCCAAGGACTCCCGAGCTTCGCGCCGCGAGGGCGCGAAATCTGTTTTGTTCTCTAGCTACTAGAGTTCGAACTCAATGTCACGATTCTTAATCTGATCTCACAAAATGCAATGTAAGATTGATGAATTACCAAAGAGTCCAAATCCGGCAAATCGTTTTGGAAAACTGATTTTAATAAAGAAGTGTCAAACATGAACTGCTTTGCCAGATACAGAGTCGCCACCTAAATATTTTATTTTGGGGGAATTCAGGAAACCCTGACTCGTGCCTAAGGCCACGTGCCCGTCATCACCAAAGTTGCCTCGGCTCGGGAACTTGGGTACGAGAGGAGAAGGTCATGCAATGAGCACCCCCACTCGCCCGATCAAAGATCGGCCTGTACTAAGCATGATATGTTGTTTTTGAAAACACATGTGTTCTTATTCCAGTTAATTAGCTAATCTTACTACGTGATACGCACAGCATACAAGTATAGACTAGATCGCCTAATTTGGAACAAAACATTGCATATTCGTTTGTGAAAAATGATTTGAAGTTTGCTACTCGTAAGAGCATCTCCAACGCTTCACTTCTTTTTTCACCAAATTTGAGTCGAAAAATTGCCTTTTCACCAAATCTGATACTAAGCGCTCCAACCCTTGATTTTTCATCAAATTTTCATCCGGGACAACCGGGTGGTCGACCGGCCGGTGGACCGGTTAGGCCAAAATTTTTTTTTTTTTTTTTTTTTTTTGAAATTTCTGAACTTTTTTTGAACTTTTTGAACTTTTTCCGGGTCGACCGGCCGGTCAACCGGTTAGGCAAAATTATTATTATTATTATTTTTTTTTTTTTTTTTTTACGGTTTGAACTGATTTTCCTTGAACTCTTTGAACCTTTCACTGGTTGACCGGTTGGTCAACCGGCTCCTCTTTCCAACGGTCAGGAACAGTATTTTGGTGAAATCAGTATTCTGTCGTCGATTTGATGAAGCGTTTGATGAATTGTCGATTTGATATCAGTTCTGATGAACCGTTGGAGGAGTGAACAGTGCATTTTTTATCAAAATTCAAATTTGATATCAACTCTGATACACCGTTGGAGATGGTCTAAGTAGGCTAAATCGGGGACTTGATGAATTGTTCCAATTCAAGCAATCCAACCTTCACCCACAGGCATTCAGGCAGTTATATCAAATAAGCCGTTAGCCTCATGGCAAGCATGCTTTCATGGCAACATTAACACACATGCAGTATGCTAAAGCGTAAACACTCACAGTGTACTCCGAGCCAAAATAGAAAACTAGTTAGAAATCATGCATGATCCTAGTTCATGTTAAGATGGCTAATGCAACACATGCAAGGATGCAACTAAAATAGGCTCGGCTATTCTAAGATGGCATATGAAATGTAACTTGATAACATGCTGTTGAACACGTATTCAAGTAAGTGTATTAAAATAGAATGCAGTTAGTATGATGCGCTGAGCCCGATGCATGCAATACAGATGCATGATGCACGCATGCAAAGCATAAGGTATGCTAATCGAAATATGCTCTAAAACTAACCATCATAAGCGGTTAAGTAAAAGGGAGAAAGAAATGGAGGTTGGAAGACATGCATCACACATACGCACGCTTATTACAACAGTTGGTCCTCTCGACGGAGGGTCCGAATAAGAAGCTAACTAGCTAGTCTAAGCTAATTAAACTAATTATTACATCACAAAACTAGCTAACTAACAAGCTAACTAATTAAGCTATTACAACACAAATTGAATAGTTAAGCGCATTAACTAATTAAGTACAAAACCAAAGCATAAACTAGCTAAGCAAATTAGCTAAGTAAAACGATAAATCAATGTCCTCAGAGGGAGAAGAATGCACGCATGCTCGGTTGCCTCGTTCGAAAATCCGTCGCGATGCCCCGATTTGCCTCTGTTTGCAACTGTTCTCAAAACCTTGTACCAAGCTCCAGAAAGCTTCTAACACACCTTGGGGACCTGTGGGAGCATGGCTGACCACTTTCTAGAGTTGCCAACCACTGGCTGACCACCTATCTTTGTTGCAGACCAGAAAAAGTGATCGGCCAGCTAGTTTTTCTGGCTGGCCGACCAGTTGTTGCTGCACTTCTCCAGTTTGCTGCAACAGAGAGCAAGAAAGGGCATGACAATGTATTTGCAAGATATGTGTGCACAACCACCCTCCCTATCATTTCATAAGCTCAAGGGAGTGCGATTCTCGACCCTCGGGCCACTAATCACGCATCTCGATGCATGATGGCCGAGAAGTCAAATTGCACAATTCAATGTAAAATGAATGCACACATAAACACATAAAGCCTAGAACTCTATCATGTATGATCAAAAGCGTTGGCGACCGAGAATCGAGGCACGTTTCATCACTTCAAGTATGAAACGTCCCTCGTTCCTCGTGTTTGGACTAACACTTATTCCAAACAAATGCAAGCAACAACATGCAATGCAACTACATGGCATACACAATGCAAACAACAACATGACATACTCAATGCAAACAACATGGCATACTCAATGCAATGTAACATAAGCATGCAAACAACATGATGCAATGTAACAATATTCACATAACATGCTCGATGGACTTAAACCAAAATGGACAGACCTCAGTCATGCCCAAATCAGTGGCCATAATGATGAAACTAAGGCATGAAGCACAAAGTAAATGCATGCACAATGTAAAGGCCCATTGACCGGGCATAAGAGCACAACTCTCAAGCATGATAAAGAAGCGATAAACATGGAAGTGTGACAACACTAAAGGCTCTGAAATCAAGTGTGAAATGATGCCAAATCATTCAAACAACACAAGTAAAGCATGAAAGAGGGCCTGAGGCACAAAGCCATTAAAGGGACTACACAAAGGGCATGCAATACATGGCACAAATGATTGAACCAATCATGGACAGAGCTTAATTAGGTCTAAACAAAGACCAAAACTTGCTAAGATGAGGGCTCAAGGACCTAGGTAAGATGGCATAAATGCTAGGCCACAAACAAGGCAACAATGCATAACACTCAAAGGCACTTAAAGAGTAAATGAAGAGGGAACATGGCAAGTTTATATGCTCTGAAATGTCATGTTAAATGATGTCAAATCATATACACAACACAAATGAAGCATGCTATGGTACCCAAAGCTTGAAGCTAGCATAGGCATTTGCACTATAGCTATACAAAACATGAAGCATATTGTTGAGGCAACCCAAAACAATCCTAGAACATGTCAAAATGAGTCTAAAACATATATGGAAGGAAGCCAAAACAAGCTAGCATGAAGGGCATAAGGCATGATGAACGCAAAGCAAATAAGGTAGATTACACTACACCTACCAAGACCAAGCATGAGATGACTTAACTAACAAAAATTAGAGTTATATCATGGCACAATAACCCTAAAAACACACTGAAATGAAAGCTCACAAGCTTAGGCATGAAAGCATACGTAATGGTTCATGTTAAGGCATAAAGGACCAACCCTCCAACGTATTGAATAAGTGAAAGATGCAAGTGTATGACCATGAAACATGCACTGAAATCTCATAACAAATGAATCCAAATCATTCAAATAGGCCAAGCAATGCATGCTAGTGGACTTGATACACAAAGCTAACAAGTTAGAATGCACTATAGCTATACAAAGCATGGCATGCATGACCAAAACAACACAAATCAGAGCTAGAGCATGCTAAAACATGGACAAAAACTTCTTAGAGTTAAGCCAAAAACATGTTAGAATGATAGTCTAAAGCATGGTACACATTAGGCTAGTGAAGGGAAATGCACTACAAGTGCATGGAGCATGCATGGGCCAACCAAACCAAACCTTAATAGAGGTATGACATGGAAAAACATCACCAAAAACATGCTAAAATGGAGTCAACATAAGCTAGGAAGACATGCTCAAACATGAGGCACACAAGACTAGTTTATGAAATTTACACTACAACTGTATAAGGCATGCAAGGGCCAACCAAACCAACCCAAAACAGATCTAAGGCATGTTAAAACAACACCAAAAACCTACTGAGATAGCCCCAAAACAAGCTAGAAAGACATGCTCAAACATGAGGCACACAAAGCTAATTTGTAAGATTTACACTACAAGTGTATTATGAATGCAAGGGATGATCAAGACAACCAAAAATAGTGGCATGCCATCTCAAAATAACTCCAAATACATGCTAAGAACAAGCCAACACAAGCTTAATAAACATGCTCAAACATGGGGCATATATGGCAAGTATACAAGACACAAGGAGAGGGGATGACCCTCTCCTACTTGGGACCCCAAAACCATCTTTCCACCACTGAAAATCCTCTAGATTTCAGTGGTAGAAAGGTCATGCAAAGGCTAGAACAAGAGCCAAAAGGGATGGCTCAAAACAAGGCCTAACAAGGCCTAAGAGGGGGTAGACCGCCCCCAACAAAAAAGTGACCTTAAACAAACAATTTAAGCATGCAAAAATAGAACTTTTTGTAGTTAAGAGTTAAGCTTAAATCAGCATGAAAATAGGTCCTAAAGCTTAAGAAAAATCAAGGGATTTAAGGGTTAGAAGCTCACCCTTGATGAACACCTTCAAAACCACAACTGCAGTAGGTTTTCCAAGCTCAAACCAATCCAGCAACACCAAAACCAGCTCCTAAGGACCTCAACAACAAAATGATGGTGTTTGAGTGCGTGTTTGTGTGTTAAAGTATGATAAAACTACACTTTAAAGCACAAAAATGAAGAACAAGAGCAAGATAGATACAAAGGTGTGAATGTATAGCTCAAGGCACAAAATCTGAACCTAGAGGAGGGAGGAGGAGGTTCTCTTATATAAAGAACCAAGGCTCAAGCTTGTTGGGCAAGCTTAGGGTTCAAGGCCATCCCTCCATACACGTGTATGGAGGATGGTTTTAGTGCCCTCCAGCTGTGCCAGCTGGATGAAAATATCTTTAAAAATATGACAAAAAGCAGCCGACCACTTGAAGTGGTCGGCCAGCTACTTGATGTGGTTGGCTGACCACCACAAGTGGTCTCCCAAGAAATAAACTGGTCGGCCATGGTGGGAGAGGGTCTACAGCATGAAAACAATGCAGTGGTGTGGTGGCCGACTAAAAAAGGTGGCCCAAAGACCAAGAAAACCAGTTATCAGACCAGAAAATTGGCTGGCGGGAAGAAAAGTGGTCTCCAAGGGGAAGAACTGGTCTCCCACCCTTCTACCACCTTCCAAACAAGGAAAACAAGGTTTGTGCCAAAAACAAACCAAAATGATGCAAAACGAAAGTTCGGGAGGCAAAGCGCGCAGCCGGAAGCCTCGAAAACTAGTCTACGGGCATCAAGAGTGGTCTACGACCACAAAAGTTGTCTCCCGGACCACAGTGTCCCTATAGGCAGAGGCAACAAGGCATGGTTCGAAAGCCAAGCCAAACGGAGAACGTTAAGCGGTCCCGAGACAAGGTGCGCAGTCGAAGGCTCCGAAAATCGAAAACTGGTCTCCAAGCTAGAAAAGTGGTCTATGACCACCAAAAAGTGGTTTACGACCACAAAAGAGGGTTTACAAGACCCCTCCCTCCCTTCAGGGAAGGAAAACAAGGTTCGATCCACAAACCGAGCCAAAGCACAAAGAGTTCAGAGGCCCGGAGATAAGGCACTTAGCCGAAACTCTGGAAACTCGAAACGAGCACAACATGCACTATCACCGAGCGCTCAATCGATGACGTCTAAGTCTTAAGGTCGGTCAAAAATGGGGTGTCTACAATCATCAATGAAACACTCAGGCTATTCCCAGTTGCACTTCTTCTTCTACCCCATTTTTCATCAAAAGATTGTGTTGTAGACGGATTCAACATTCCATGAGGAACAACGCTGTTGGTGAACACTTGGGCCATTCACAGGGATCCTAATTCGTGGGATGAGCCTACCCGATTCAAGCCAGAGAGGTTTGAAGGGGTTGAAGGGGGACGCGAAGGTTTCAAGTTTATCCCATTTGGAATGGGGAGAAGAGCATGCCCTGGGGCTGCCTTGGCAATAAGGGTAATTGGGTTAGCTTTGGGTACATTGATTCAGTGCTTTGAGTAGGAAAGAGTTGAGCCTGAATTGGTCGACTTGAGCGAAGGACTTGGGCCAACTTTGCCTAAGGCCAAGCCCTTAGAGGCTATGTACAGACCTCGGCCTTCCATGACAAGTCTCCTTTCTCAGCTTTGAGTAATGTTTACTGTTCAAATGTCCCTTTCTCCTTTACAGTTCTCTTTTTTCATGTATGTGCTAGTGGTTTTGGAAGCAACTAATAAGGATTGTATAGAGCAATTATCCTATCTTGAGTTGTAATATAAAAGTGAGTGTTTGGGAAGTTACTATTGTAGTAGGTTATTTTAGTTTTTGATATTTTTCGGAGGTTAAAATTTTTGTGTTTGGGAAGAAGTTGGATTTTTTTTGTAGTTGAATGTGATGTTTGTGAGAGAAAAAATAAAATGATTATAGATTTGATATGACATTTTGTCTTATTAGTTATTTTAGTCTATTTTATTTTTTAGTGTTATTTTAACCCAAAAAAAACTAAAAAAACTAAAAAAATTTCCTCCCAAACACCTCCAAAATGTGATGAGATGAGGAGTGACAACTTATAAAAAGAAAGAGGCAACAATTTTGGTTGTCTATTGAGTACATTGAATGGGAAGGGTTGGAGCTGAACTGGACTTGGAAGAATTTTAGATAGGGGAGTTCCAGTCTCAGCCTTCGTTTGGCAATGACTTTTTCGTTTTTTAGCTTGAAATTTTTTTGTTCGTTTGGTATTCTTGATTGGCCTTTTTTGGCTTTTTAGCTTTGGAATAGTGAATTTTTTTTTACTTTTTGTGATTTTTTAACTTTTTTTCTTTTTTTTTTTTAAATCTTTTTGTGATTATTTAGCCCAAAATGATAACCAAACACCACCTCAAGCCTCGTTTGGCAATAGGCCGGTTTAGCTAAAAATTCAAAAAGTTATTAAAAAAGCCAAAAAGCCAACAACCCATACCAAAAAGTCAAAGATTCTCTTTTCTCTTTACTTTTTGCACATTTTTTCGTAAAAAACCAAAAAGTCATCCCAAACATACTAGTTTTTTTTTAACTCATATTTTAGCCAAATAGCTAAAAAAGTTACTAAATTAGCCTGTTCCCAAACGAAGTCTCAGTCTCAGTCTCAGACGACGAGCCTACCAATTCCAACCCAGATTCAACTTAAATACTCTCGTCTACAATTTTTTCCATCATCACTATTTTCTGAAATATATATATATATATATATATATGTAAAGGAATCCACCACTATCATCGGGGTCATCAATCCTTAAAAGTTTTGGGAATCAAAATGGATCTTTATGTATTGTAATTTTGTGCTCCAGAGGCTCTTTTTTATCTGAATTGCTTAGTGTATACAAGTTCCCATCTTTGGGAAAACTTATGGTGTGGACTATATTATAAATTGACATAATTTTATTAAAAAATATATAATTTCTTTATAAATTAATGTAACAGAATATTTAAAATTTTATGATTGATGTTATAACAATTTATGGTTTAATTTTGATATTTTTTGTTATACTAATTTGTAGCTTGATTTTATATTTTACAATTGATATTACGAAATTTTAAAATAAAATTACATGAAATTATAATAAAATACATATGTATGTAACCCTAAAAGGATGTACACCATAGGATTTACCCCCATACCTTGCAAGCTTCCAAGAGTTGCAGAATTTGAAGCATAAGGAATTGTTACTTTCCAAAAATGCTTGTTGAAAATCAAAGAAAGAAGGTTAATTTTACCACGTAGTTCGTCGGTCAAACCAACGATTCTCTTCTCAAAGTAATAGAGAGAGCCCTTTCGGCTTGTTTTATGATGAGATGTGCTGGCTTAGCCCAACTAGCTCGGTAGCCCAGTTCATAGAACTATAAACGAGTTGAGCTGAGTTTGTGAGTGCTCAAGCTTGTTAAGAATTAGTAGTAGCAAGGTTCATCTGTCTCTTTCTTTGAAAAAGTTAGAAATTTATTCTTTTGAATTTAGAATTTATACTTCAAATATGTTTGTGTGATGAAAATTAAACTGATAAAATATGAGATTCACATATAAAATGATTCGAAGTCATTGATTTTTTTTATTGAAAAAAAAAAGTAAATTCTGTTTAAAAAATTTATTTTGTCTTTTTATAACTATTTTAGTCCCAATCCACTCCAATCCATCTTCCCAAACGATGGCTGAATTGCTAATGCTATGTCTTAAAATTTTGTAAATAACCATCTTATCATTTTTCTTATTATTTCTTCTTCCTATCATTATGGCTATATTCTATAATTTTTCATCATTAAATTCTACCTAAATATATTCTTATTGAGTGATGATATACAAATATAAATTTTGTATATAATTTTCAAACATAATGATATAACTTAATGGTGACCTTTTACTTTAAAACAAAACACTTATAAGCATGATTTATATTTATAACAATATCACTATCACAATATTTTTATGGTATTTTTTTTGTATAAATTTTTATATATACTATAAATTTTTATTTTTATTTTTACCATTATATCTAGATTAGATCAATTTAATTTAGATATATTTAAAAAGTATAAAATTAGTACAATTTTTTTATAAAAAAAAACCATTGAAAACAACAAAATAAGACAATATATTGATTTTTTGTATTTTTTAATATTTGGTGAATTTAAAAAAAAATCACAAAATATTATATTTCTTAAGTATATCTAGATTGAGTGTATTTAGAAAAATAAAAAAATTACTTAAAATATTTAAAAAATTTAATAAAAAGAAAAACTCAATTTTTTTTGTAAGAGTTAAATTAAAGAAAATGATTGTTATTTTTCTTAAAATAACATGAACAAAATATCTGTATTATTTTATTATTTTGTATGTATAAAGACTAAGGGCTAAATATATTATTTTAATATGATAGGGGGTAAATATAAATTTTCAATTGTGAAGGAGGAATCTGTATTAAATAGAAACCTCAGGGAATGTCAATGTAATTTACCCTTAAAATTTTTTGCATGTAAAATTGTCTGTGTGTGGGGTTTATTTTTATTTTTATATTTTTATTTTTTTATTGCGAGTTCTTAGAGTATATAAAGAAATTAAAAAAAAAATTGTACATTTTGTATAAAAAAGTGTAATAAAATATATAATATTTTTTATTATATAAACATTTGATGTAGCTTTTACAATGTATGTTGATGAAGTTAGGCTTTGTTTGACATTGATTTTTTTGGTTAAAAAAACACAAAAGATAAAATATGTTAAATAAATCAATAAAATAAAATGTTGCATTTAAATCACAATTATTTTACTTTTTTTTACAAAAATAAAAAAAAACAACCCAAAAAAACTAAACAAACTTATCCCAAGCTACAATATTCTAAAAACTAAAAAAATAATTTAAAAAATCAATTGCCAAACGATAACTTAAAATCTATTCGGCTCAATCTTGACCTCATGACCTGACATAGAGAGAGTGTGTGTGTGTAAATCTTGGTGATGCTAACAAAGACCCTCCGACGTTTAAATTAAGAGTAAACTCATTTAAGTTATGATTTATTTACACTTTATCCCTCTAAAATTTTAAAATCAACAGTTGTTCCTTTCAAAATATTATTTTATTACTGTTAATCCTAATGTACACTAATGCACTCCTAGCCTACTTAATTATATATATATATATATATTATGACATGGATAGGCCCATAAAGGCCACAGCCCACAGTGAACAGACCTAAGCCCACCATTTGGATCCCATTGCATAACCCGGTTGGTAAAATCCATGACAGCTGGAGGCCAACTGGACATGAAGGACCAATGGCATTCGGACACATGGCAGGTGCAGAACAGCCCATGTCAGCAGACAAAGATCTGCAAAGTTATTGCTACAATACATCACCATTAATGCAGCCCATCACAGCAATTATTACGACAACACCTCCACGTCAGAACAGGGCCCCTTACCCTGAACAAGGCAAGCTACAGCACAGGCTTTCGGCGAGGCAGGCACGTCGGAATGGATAGTGAAATGATTACCAAAGGATATAAGCAAGCATGGAAGACAAGAAGAAGGTTAAGCTTTTCTATCTCCAATCCCTCTCTACATACTCCATCTCTTTTACTACCTGCTAACTTGCTCGTCGGAGGGTTCGCTGGGGGACTACCCCGTTCCCCATTGAACTTACTTGCAGGTCATCTGGTGGGCTTCGCCATTCGGACGTGGGCTCGAGGAGCTTGGATCGGTCCAGTCCATCCACCGGGAAGGAACTACATCATCAGTTGGCGCCGTCTGTGGGAACTGGTTTGTCCGTGCGCCAGTTGTATTCATTGCCGCCGGAGACCCTGTTCCAACAACCTTTTCATCTCATTCATCAAGGTGTATGGTCACGACTAGATCCATGGCTTCCCACCATAATGCTGCCGACCATCAAACCGACCCTCCCAATCCAAACAACCCACCACAGTATTTCACCGAGCTTACCAACAGCATTAACCGTATGGCCGAGCAAAACCAGGCCTTGATAAACGCCTTACTCCAAGGAACCCTCCCCATTCCTCTACCCCCACCTCCAGATATTCTACCCAACCCAGAACGAACTCCGGGCCATACTGCCCCACAACCCAATCCACATAATTTGGGAGGTTTGCAACCTCCTCACCCACATATAAATCCACCACCTCCACCCCCGCACCCATCGATCATAGCACCAGCCCCAGAGGGAGAGGCCAGCAGCATCCAACACCTGTCTCCCTCTGGTGGTGACAACATTCTCCTTTGGGACACTGAACTCCGCGCCATGAAACTCCAGCTCCAAGGGGTTATGCAAAACATCCAGCATAAGCCCTTCACTACGGCCACCTCACCGTTTGTTGCCTCCATCCGAGACAAACCTTTGCCCCCCAAGTTCAAAATGCCCTCTATCGACTCCTTTGACGGTACGACAGACCCAGTCGACCATCTGGAGACCTACCGCACCCTCATGATTCTCCATGCCTTCCCAGACGAGATTATGTGCCGAGCTTTTCCCGTGACACTGAAAGGGTCAGCTCGGCTGTGGTTCAGCCAGTAACCACCAGACTCTGTCTCCACCTTTCAACATCTCAATGACTCTTTCCTGAGCCACTTTATCGGAGCCCAGCGCCAGCGACGCCCGGCAACCCAACTTCTCAACATTCGTCAGACCGAGGGGGAATCACTGCGCAGCTTCGTTACTCGCTTCAACACCGAAGCCTTGCAAGTCGCAGAAAATGACGATAAGGTCATCCTCACAGCTTTCATGGCCGGTCTGCGGTCATCTGGTTTCCTTTTCTCCCTCTCTAAAAACCCCCCCACCTCAATGGCAGCCCTACTCTCCAAAGCTCAAAAATACATGAATGCCGAAGATTTACTAGCCGCTGGGTAGGATCCAACAGCTAAAAACCTGACCCCCAAAGAAAAGAGAAAGGACCCAGAACCTAGAAACACCTAGTATCATAGCCAAACACCCCGCTATACCGACCGACCCACTCGTGCAGACCGGTCGGCACCAATCCGACCGCTCGGTCGGTTCGAGCGGTATACACCCCTCAATTCTCCCATGGAATATGTCCTCAACCAGATCCAACGGGACTACCCCCTCAAATGGCCTCCCCCTCCACGGAACCCTTCTAACCGAAAAGACCAGTCCAAATATTGCTGTTTCCACCAGGACCATGGCCATAATACTGACGACTGCATCAACCTCAAAGATCAGGTGGAGACCCTCATTCGCCAGGGGCGTCTAAGCCGGTTCACAGACACCCGCCCTCAGCAAAGGCATAGAACCGAACCCCACAGAGACAATCGCCGACGCACCCCACCGCGGCAGCCAGCTCAACCAAACCAGGGCCATGACCGACCCCCCCAGCAACCTCGGCCACAAGGTAATCCACCTCCACCAGTTGGTGAAATTAGAGTTATTTCAGATGGTCTTGCTTGTGGGGGACCATCTCGCTCAGCTCAGAGGGCAGAACTTAGAAAAATACGGCAGGACTCAGACAAGGCAGTCACCACAGTAGACCGACCCCCCAAACAGCCCAAGCAGTGGACAGAGCCCATCACCTTCACGGATGCCGACTGTACAGGCATCCGTTATCCTCATGATGATCCTCTTGTCATTTCCGCCATCCTCTCCAATTATAAGGTCAGACGAGTTCTCATTGACAATGGCAGCTCTTCAGACATCATCTTCCTCAACTGCTTCCGCCAGCTCAAGATTGGGGAAGAAAGCTTGTCTCCACTCCAAACCCCCCTGGTCGGATTCACTGGCGACCGTGTGACCTCCATTGGTTCCATTGACCTTCCCATCACCATCGGCGAATACCCACGGTAGGCCACGAAGTTGCTCACCTTCCTTGTGGTCGATTGCCCATCTGCCTACAACATCATCCTTGGCCGCACCGCCCTAAACGCTTTCCAAGCCATCACATCCACCTATCATCTTGCCCTTAAGTTTCCCACCGATCTCGGGGTTGGAACAGTCAGAGGAGAGCAGACCGTGGCCAGGGAGTGTTATGTTGCTTCACTTAAAGAAGTCAAGTTGAAGGAGACAATGATCATCGAAGGACTTGACGCCCGGGATGATGACGAGCTGGTCAGGGGAGAACCAGTGGAGGAGCTCGTTGAGGTCCCTATTGACCCCACCAACCCATTGAAAACTGCTAAGATCGGCAGCCAACTATCCCCCCAAGCGAAATCCGATCTTACTGCCCTTTTGACCGAGCACAATGACGTCTTTGCTTGGACCCATTCAGACATGCCAGGCATTGACCCCGCCTTCATAACTTACCGCCTCAACATCGAACCTCATTTCCGACCTTACAAACAAAAGCAGCGTATTTTCCACCCAGAGCGCAACAATCTCATAGCTGCAGAAGTTGACAAACTCCTTGAGGCTCAGTTCATCCGAAATGTGGACTATCCTAAGTGGCTGTCCAATGTGGTTCTGGTCCGCAAGAACAATGGCAAGTGGCTTTTCTGCGTCGATTACTCTGACCTGAACCGAGCTTGCCCCAAAGATAGCTATCCACTCCCCCGCATAGATCTGCTGGTCGACGGCACGGTCGGTCACCAAATGCTCAGCTTCATGGATGCTTTCTCTAGGTACAACCAAATCATGATGCACCTATCCGATCGGGAACACACATCCTTCATTACCGACCGAGGTACCTACCACTACTGTGTAATGCCGTTCGGACTCAAGAATGTGGGGGCCACCTATCAACGGTTAGTCAATGCTGTTTTCCAAGATCAGATCGGTCAGAACATGGAAGTGTATGTAGACGACATGCTAGTCAAGAGCAAACTCTCCGCTGACCATCTGACTGACCTACGGGAGACCTTTGTCACCCTTCGCAAGTATCAGATGAAACTCAACCCCGAGAAGTGCGCCTTCGGTGTAGGATCTGGAAAGTTCTTGGGTTTTATGGTCAGTCAGTGCGGCATCGAAGCCAATCCCGAGAAGATCAAGGTCTTGATTGAGATGCAGTCACCCAAAACTGTTAAAGAAGTTCAAAGACTCACTGGCAGAGTGGCGGCTCTCAACCGCTTCATTTCCCGCGCCACAGATAAGTGCCTATCATTCTTCAAAGTCCTTCGGCAGACTTTTGAATGGACAACTGAATCCGAAGAGGCTTTTCAGCAGTTAAAGCAATGTATGGCTAATCCCCCCCTTCTTTCACAAACAATCACGGGCCAGCCCCTCTTCCTCTACTTAGCAGTATCGAACACCGCCGTCAGTGCAGCTCTTATCAGGGAAGACGGCTCGGTCCAGCGACCGGTCTACTACATCAGTCGAGCTCTCAGGGGAGCAGAGCAGAATTACCCATTGCTAGAAAAGTTGTCCCTGGCCTTGGTCATCGCCTCCAGACGACTTCGTCCTTACTTCCAGGCCCATTCTATAGTGGTCCTCACCGACCAACCCCTGAAGAAGGTCATGCAGCAGCCAGAGCTTTCTGGCCGACTTATGCAGTGGTCAGTGGAACTCAGCCAGTTTGACATCTCCTACCGTCCTCGCACAGCAATCAAGGGACAGGCCATAGCCGACTTCATCCTGGAATTCACCAACCCTACCCCAACCACTACCTCCCCGCCCCCACCGACCCCTGCTGACCCAGAAGACCCCCATTCTTGGACTCTCAACGTCGACGGGTCATCCCGGAGGGAAGGTAGTGGGGCTGGCCTCATCCTCACCTCCCGGAGGGTGGTTATTTCAAATGTGCTCTCCGTCTCTTGTTTGAGGCCAGCAACAACGAGGCCGAATATGAAGCATTGATAGCAGGACTCTGTCTGGCCAAGGATATTGGTGTCAGCCACATCCGAGTGTTCAGTGACTCACAGCTCGTCGTCGGTCAGATTACGGGGGAATTCGATGCCAAGGATGGCACAATGCGGGCCTACAGGGACATGGCACTCCCTCTTGTTCGCCTCTTCAATACTTTCCAGATCAAGCACATACCTCGAACGGAAAACTCCAAAGTTGATGAGATGGCTCAGTTGGCCTCTGCAGATCAGTCCGACCTCAGCCATGGAGTCCGCCTCGAATACCTAACTCACTCGGCTATCTCATCCGATCCGCACGAGGTGCAGTTCCTCCAAAATGAACCCATCCCTTGGGCATCCGACATCACCCTATTTTTGACAACAGGGGAACTCCCAAACGACCAACAGCAGGCCGCCAAGGTCAGGGCTCGGTCGTCTAACTACGTCCTGGTCAATGGCGTCTTGTACAAACGAGATTTTTCCCGACCATATCTGCGATGCCTCAACTCAACCCAAGCAACCTATGTGATGCAAGAAATCCATGAGGGAATTTGTGCCAATCATTCGGGCGGCAGGTCTTTGGCCCACAAAATACTCCGTACTGGTTATTTCTGGCTGACTCTCAATCAAGACGCTACTGATTTTGTCCTCAAATGCGATAAGTGTTAGCGTTTTGCCAACATCCCCCATGCTCCTCCCACTGAACTGATTACGCTCTGCAGCCCGTACCCGTTCGCAAAATGGGGGATCGACCTAATTGGTCCACTTCCCACCGGCCGAGGCCAGACCAAGTTCGCGGTTGTTGCCATTGATTACTTCACCAAGTGGGTCGAGGCAGAACCCCTTGCCACCATCACCAAACGGAACACAACCAAGTTCATCTGGCAGTCAATCGTTTGCAGATTTGGCATCCCCCAGGCCATCGTGTCAGACAACGACAAATAATTCGACAATGCCAGATACAGAAAGTTCCGTGCAGACCTCCAGATCCAACCATGTTTTTCCTCCCCCGGTCATCCCCAAGCCAACGACCAAGTGGAGGTCACCAATCGTTCTCTTCTGAAGATCATCAAGGCTAAGCTGGAAGCTGCTAAGGGACTATGGGCCGAAGAACTACCAAATGTACTCTGGGCCTACCGAACTACAGCTCGGACTCCCACCGGGGAAACCCCTTTCCGCCTAACATACAGCGCTGAGGCAGTTATTCCAGTGGAAGTTGGTCTGCCAACCCCCAGAGTTTTACATCCGGATCCAGCATTCACTGACGAGCTCCGCCGAGCCGACCTAGACCTAATTGAAGAACTCAGGGAGACCACTGCCGTTAGACTGGCCTCATACCAACAAAAAATGAGAACACATTACAACCGCAAGGTCCGACCAAGGGAGTTCGCTGTTGGGGACCTAGTGTTGAGAGAAGCAATCCTTGCCACCAAGAATCCGACTGAGGGTAAATTGGCAGCCAAATGGGAGGGACCTTACATTGTGAAGGCCAGACTACGTCCAGGCACTTACCGGCTTCAGGATCTGGAAGGACGAGACCTCCCCCACCCCTGGAACGCCAAACACTTGAAATGTTATTTTCAATAAACTACTGCTTTTGAGTTGCTCAGTTATTGTATTTTCTTTTCGAGAAGTAACACGCTTGAACATTCCTGTTTTCCTTTTTGCGCAATATAATTTATTGACATCAGCCAGACTGAGCACTTCAAAAGCCTCGGCCAGACTGAGCACTTCAAAAGCCTCGGCCAGACCGAGCACTTCAAAAGCCTCAGCCAGACTGAGCACTTCAAAAGCCTCGGCTAGACCGAGCACTTCAAAAGCCTCAGCCAGACTGGACACTTCCAAAGCCTCAGCCAGACGGAGCACTTCAAAAGCCTCGGCCAGACCGAGCACTTCAAAAGCCTCGGCCAGACTGAGCACTTCAAAAGCCTCGGCCAGACTGAGCACTTCAAAAGCCTCAGCCAGACTGAGCACTTCAAAAGCCTCGGCCAGACCGAGCACTTCAAAAGCCTTAGCCAGACTGAGCACTTCAAACGCCTCGGCCAGACTGAGCACTTCAAAAGCCTCGGCCAGACCGAGCACTTCAAAAGCCTCAGCCAGACAGAGCACTTCAAAAGCCTCAGCCAGACCGAGCACTTCAAAAGCCTCAGCCAGACCGAGCACTTCAAAAACCTCAGCCACACTGAGCACTTCAAAAGCCTCGGCCAGACCGAGCACTTCAAAAGCCTCAGCCAGACCGAGCACTTCAAAAGCCTCGACCAGACCGAGCACTTCAAAAGCCTCGGCCAAACCGAGCACTTCAAAAGCCTCGGCCAGACCGAGCACTTCAAAAGCCTCAGCCAGACGGAGCACTTCAAAAGCCTCGGCCAGACCGAGCACTTCAAAAGCCTCGGCCAGACCGAGCACTTCAAACGCCTCGGCCAGACTGAGCACTTCAAAAGCCTCAGCCAGACTGAGCACTTCAAACGCCTCGTCCAGACTGAGCACTTCAAAAGCCTCAGCTAGACTGAGCACTTTAAAAGCCTCGGCCAGACTGAGCACTTCCAAAGCCCTCAGCCATGACCGAGCGCTCCAAAAGACTCAACCAGACTGAGTGCCACCAATGCAGGTCCAGAATGCCTTACCTACACCCTCAATCCCACCATCAGTGACACTCCATAATTATATCCTTAATAAAATCTACATTGCGCATTAAGGAGTTCCTTACTTTCCTTTGACAGTCACAGTTCCAGATCAAAGTTTTTACACCACCCTTTACTTAGTCAAATTCCCAAGATGTTCTCACATGTTTCATTTACTAATCAGATTATTTCCTCCACCATCTAGCATGAATTTTTATCCAAGTCCCATGTCAGCCTACATTGCGCATTAAGGAGTTCTTTACTTTACTTTGCATTGCATTTTTATACAAGTCCTATTTCAGTACCACTTTGAACTTCACTGAATTTTCATACCACTCCAATCTGGCTCTGCATTGAGTTTTTAAGTTTTTATACAGGTTCAGTTTTACTATGCATAAGGCAGTTTTTAACTTTGTTCAATATTAAATTTTTACGCCATTGCCAAATTTCATTCACACTGACTTATACATAAGCAAACACAATCGAATCGTAGAAACTCAAAGGAAATTTTATTCATTCAGAAATGTGTACATCAGTCCACTACAGTACTAAAAAAAAAAAAAAAAAAAAAAAAAAAAAAAGGAGAAAAGAGATACAATGTGTATACACAAACAAAACAAAAACCTTCAAGTACGCACTCCTTCCGTTCACTCATCCCCCTCACTGGAGACCAGGTCTTCTTCTTCAACACCCTCATCTAGAGGGGTCTGGGCCACGTCATCCTCCCCAATCGTAACACTACTCAGGTCAAGCTCTGGGAACAGCTCCTCCGCCCTATGTTTGAACATTTTCCATCCGCTGTCCTAGTACTCAGCCATTTCGTGCTTGTAGAAGTCCGACTGCTGGAAACTCTTAATGACTTCAGACTCAGTCCTCCCCCCAGCAGTTGTCCTTGATGGCCCAACCCGCCCAGTTTCCTCCCTAGCTAAGCTGATGGCGACTGCGGCATCAACTGCCATCTGAAATTCAGGCGATCCTTTGAATTGGTCAACTGCTGCAATGCACAGATCGGGGTAGGCCGCCCTTTCAGAGGCTGCCTTCGCCCTCTCTCCATCCAGCTCTTTCTGAAGGATCGCCTTCTCAGAGGCGGCCTTGGCCCTCTCAGCCTCCAACTCCTTCTGTAAAGTCTCCCTTTCAACAGTCGCTCTCCCTCTCTCTGCCTCTAACTCCTTACGCAGATTTTCCCTCTGCTCCATTGCTTTGGCACGCTCGCCCTCCAGCTCCTTTTGCAGAGCGCCAACTTTCACATCCACTTCATCTTTTTGCCTAACTAACTCTTCATTGTTGATCATCGCTTCTTCATGGCGTTCAACGGCGACGGCGCAAGCCTTCTGGGCCTCATCCACCTTCTTCTGCTCGCCAGCCAGTTGGAACTCTAGCGACACAACCTGGCGGCGTGTGTCCCCCAGCTCCACCTTGGCCGCTTGCAGATCGGCATGAGCACTCTCCCAGCTTGCACTCTCCTTCTTCAATTTTGCAAGCTGAGTCTTGGCTTCCTCCGCCTTTAGTTTGGCCGCCCCAGCCTTCCTCAGAAGGGCCCTTGCCAAGGTGGTTACCTCCATTTGAGCGGAGCATAACCCCTTCAGCAGGTCAGCCTCACTAAATTTGGACGCCGAGCGCAGAGCGGACACCTCTACAATCTTCACCAGCCGGTCTGCTCCCGTCCTGGCTGGCCCTTCCTCTCCTTCCAACCATCCAGCCACGGCACGGGCATGATAAATCGCTGTGGCAAGACTGACTCCTCCTTCCTGGGGATCAGAGCCCCTTTGGATCTGTTGCCCCACACTTGGCCCTGCACCAGTTACCCCAACTCCCACTTGTACTGCTGGGGCAATCTCCCCAACCTCCAACCTTGGGGTAACCCCTGCCACTTCTGGGGCATCCTTGACCCCAGAGGTCTCCGCCATGCCTGGAACGACCTTAGCCTTTTTATACCCAGGCTCATCTGCACCCTCCTCTGGGGCACTCATCATCTTCTTCTTTTTCTTCTTCTTCAGAGCCTCCCCCTCCCTCCTGGCTTGTTTTTTCACAGGATCAACTGGGGGTGGTCGCGGCTCAAAACTGCTTAAGTCTTTCCCCCCCAGTGGCCTTGGGCGCGGTCGGATCCTCTCTCGCGCGATCGGTTGAGCCGGTCGGCCTTCTTGCGCCTCCTTAAATTTTTTGGCTTTGGCTAGGATGGCCTGATCCTCTGCCTCCTGAGCTTCCCTTCTCGCCTCCAACTTTGCTCGGTCGAGGTCGCCACTGATCGGCAGTGGCCCCAACCCCGCCTCAAACAACGCGGACGGCTGCACAAGCTCGTCCCATTTGACTTTCTCTCTCTCCCTCCACTCCTTCACCCTCTTCACCATTTCCTCCGCCGCTGCCCCCAACCTTGCCTCCATCGACCTGATGGGCACCTTCCACATGGTGCGAACCCCAGGCCCCCCATTGGCAGACACGTAGAACCATCTTGGTCGCCACCCTTTTATTGACGACGGCAGACCCGCCACCAACCCCTTCCCCATTGCTGCCTGCAAGGTAACCCACGTCTCTTGTTGCCCTGAGGCTTTATAGCAGGCGAAAAATTCATCTATTGTCATAGCCTCCCCTCCATTCGCCTTCGGCCATGCGCTTGCACAAGCCAGCAGGATCTTCTAGGCATTGGGTATCAGCTGGCCCGGTGCTACCTCCAGGCGGTTGAGCACGTCCACTACCACTTGAGGCAGTGGCAACCTCAGTCCACCCTTCAGAGCCTCCTCGTATAGGGAAAACTCTCCTGGTCTGGCGTCAGACGGCCTCTCCGTTGATGTTGGCAGCAATAACTCCACCTCCATCAGAATCTGGTATTTTTCACGAATCGCCTCCAAATCCGCCGCAGTCACCGTCGATTTATCCGCCTTTGTGTGCCAGTGGTCCGGTTCTGCCTGGCTGATTAGCTCCGCAGCCGCTATCACGGTGGAACTGCGGAATCGTGCAACCGTTTCCTCCGCCCTCTCCATCCTATACTGCTGCGCCAACTCTACAGCATCATCCTCCCCCAGCGGATCTATCCTGACACTCGCAGTTTCTTCTTGCGCCATTTCTAAGCTGTGTCTACGAATCGCCTCCGATGCAGGTGCCAGAAAATTGAAGAAATGTTGCAAAAGGGTATCGTGAGCGACAAATGAAGTAAGACTTGGAATGTTTTGGTTTTTTGTAAACAAGTAAGTGAATCGCACAACGCCAAAAGCCCACGGTTTGCCCGTATTCCAAGGATCCCAATTAATTTTCGCCAGTTTGAAAACTTTTCAAATCATCCGCCAAAACTGTCTTTTCAACCCATAATGACCTATCGTTTCATCTTTGCCCCAACGCCTCACTTACCCCCCACAATACCGCCACGTGTATGGCCGCGATGCACTGCCCCAACAACTTCCCCTATCTTTTCCACTTCAAATCCCCATTTCACACGCCGCCTCTTGAGCCCCGCGCCCCTCCGCTCAGCCTTCACGCGGTCAGCCCTCCTCACGGTCGGCCTTCCCCCTCGTGGTCGGCACCCCTTGCGGTCGGCCCTCCCACTCGACACTCCTCGCGGTCGGCATTTCCACTCAGCTCCCCTCGGGGTCGGCATTCCTCGTGGTCGGCACTCCTCGCGGTCGGCATTTCCACTCGGCTCCCTTCGGGGTCGGTACTCCTTGCGGTCGGCATTTCCACTCGGCTCCCCTCGGGGTCGACACTCCTTGCGGTCGGCCCTCCCACTCGGCACTCTTTGCGGTCGCCCCTCCCACTCAGCCCCGCTCGCGGTCGGCACTCCCACTCGGCACTTCTCGTGGTCGGTCCGCTAACTCGAACCCCCCCCCCCCCCCCCCGACGACCGCGCACCTCTTCCTCATTACTATTCCCTTTGTTGGACTGAAGCTGCACTTGGGAATGTGGGACTACTGACATGGATCGGCCCATAAAGGCCACAGCCCACAGTGAACAGACCCAAGCCCACCATTTGGATCCCATTGCATAACCCGGTTGGTAAAGTCCATGACAGCTGGAGGCCAACTGGACATGAAGGACCAATGGCATTCGGACACATGGCAGGTGCAGAACAGCCTACGTCAGCAGACAAAGATCTGCAAAGTTATTGCTACAATACATCACCATTAATGCAGCCCATCACAGCAATTATTACGACAATACCTCCACGTCGGAACAGGGGCCCTTACCCTGAACAAGGCAAGCTACAGCACAGGCTTTCGGCGAGGCAGGCACGTCGGAATGGACAGTGAAATGATTACCAAAGGATATAAGCAAGCATTGAAGACAAGAAGAAGGTTAAGCTTTTCTATCTCCAATCCTTCTCTACATACTCCATCTCTTTTACTACCTGCTAACTTGCTCGTCGGAGGGTTCGCTGGGGGACTATCCCGTTCCCCATTGAACTTACTTGCAGGTCATCTGGTGGGCTTCGCCATTCGGACGTGGGCTCGAGGAGCTTGGATCGGTCCAGTCCATCCACCGGGAAGAAACTACATCATCATATTATATGGGTAAATTCTACTATATATACGCCTTACCATATGCACCTTATTCTATAGTTATGATCAATTATTTTTCTTTAGTTATAATTCATGAGATTTTTTGTTATGTCTCATGTATTGTTTGACTATGATTTTTTTATTTATTTTAATTATGACTCAAAAAACATGAAATTATATTATTTTCTACTTTAATTATAAGGTGCATACAGTACCATATAGTTTTACAAGTAGATTTTATGTGGATTAGTCATTCTATATTTCTATCAAAATTTTATTTTACATTTTTAATTTTTCGTTATGATGATTAATTTTTATATTTTAAATCAAATTACAATATTCTTTTCATTTGACAAACATAAACTTTTTTTTTTGTTTGGTTACAGGAAAATCCTCCCTACCCTCCCGTAGGTCCAAGGCAGCGCCCTTTGCCGAGATCACTAGAGTGTCCTGTTATCCGTTCCGAGCGAGAAGATTATAAATCACATGCATAAACTAAGATTAATGAAAAATGACATTTAAATCACATGCAATATCATGTTTCTTTTCTTTTTTTTTTTTTTTTTCTCGCATCTTCGGTTTGAAACAAAACAAAATAAAACCATACAAATCTTCATAGGCATTTATTGTAGTAAGGAGAAATATCTACTAGCATATTTTTTATTTTATTTTTGAAAATTCACATGAGTTGAAATTTATTATTTATTGAGTATTATATTTTTAATGTTTTTAAAAATCAAATTAGACTAATTATATTTTATTGGACATTGATATTTATTAGAGTATATTGGTTGATTTTTTGACAAATCAATAAATAATATGTAATAATATACATCGTTGCAAGTAAATTTAACAGTAATTTTTTAAGGAATTTATGATTTTTTTTTTTTTTTTGGATTTGTCTGAATGAGTACAATATTATTGTTGTTGTTGTTGTTGTTGTTGTTGTTGTTATTTGAAGAAATTATTTAAAAAAAATCTCAGGTAATAAAATAAATTATGAGTTTTTAATTTTATTAATTTAAATTTTAAAATTTTGATTTGTTTTTAATCTCAAACCATTCATCCATTTTTGATAGGTAAAACTCACATTTTTTTTTTAAAATTTTAGTCATTAAACTCAATATAAATATACATAAAGTGTCTAACATTTTCTATCAATTTAGCTAACGAAAATAGGTCAATGGTTTAAACTAAAAAAATAAATAAATTAAGATTAAAATTAACAAAATTAAAAATTTATAATTTATTTTATTATAAAGATCAAATTTTAAGATTTTTTTAAAAATAATTTTGCCTTATTATTTTTGTTAATTTTTCTTAAAATAATGTAATTTTGACAGATGTGCTCAAACCAAAAACTAACCAATAGCAGCACACACACCACTAAAAAAGAAAAACCAAAGGAAAAATTCTATTAAAAAAAAAAAAAGAAGCAAAACGCACCAAAATTGTGCCATTTTACTGCACAGCAGAATCTGCTTTACAGCAGGCACCCTTTTCCCGCTGACAATAGGTTTTCCATAGTTTTAAGGTCTCTTTTGATAATGGTTTTAAAAGTCAACTTATTAATATTTTAATTTTTTAAAATTACATTGCTTCCCTAATTTTTAGATATTTTTTTTAAAAAATTAAAAAATTAACTTTTTAACCCACTTCTTAAAATCATAATTTTTGTATAATTTGAAACTAGCTTATCACTCATGCTATACACAGGATAATTATAGATATTTATATTTGTTTTAGATTTTTTTAATATATAATTATGTTTTTTAAGATTTTTTATAAAAATAATTTAACAATCTTATCACTAACCATAGTATATGGGAGAAATTGAAAAGGGTATTGCAGTAACTATACACGGATTGTATCTATAATTATTTGTATGAGGGAATTTTAAATGCTGATCAGGAGATTGTATCAATAAATGCAGGCATGTGAAAAGACATATGGATTGAAAAAAGTTAATAAATGTTAATCAAGGGATTTTGACCAAATCAATAAATGCTGAGTTTTTTTTTTTAATAAAAATTTTAAAAAATTCAGATTGGGATCAAGGTTTTCAAACCCGGACCGGCTTTGCCGGTCGAACCGGTTGAACCGGGAACCGGTCCTCTATCCGGTCCGAAAAACCCTCAAGACCCGGTGTAGGCCAAAAACTAGTGTTATTAGTGAAAACTGGAATAACCGGTGGTTCAACCGGGAAAATCGGTGAACCGACGCCGGTACGGTGGACCAATCCAGTTTTTTTTTTTTTCTTTCTTTTCTTTCTTTCTTATATATTTATATATTATATATCAAAATTTTGACTAAAAACTCTTACTTCAAGAGTCTCCTCTCATAAGGAGGAGTCTCATTGGAAGCTTGAAGAAATTATGAAAGTCTATTCCTATTTATAGGAAAACAATTGTTCAAAGAGAACCAAAAAATTGAATGTGGGATTCAATCAAATTGTTTGAATCATATTTGATTGGAAGGAGAGTTGAAAATTTTATTTCCCTCCAAAATTAAATCTAGCATTCAATCAATTTGTTTAGAGGAAATGTTAAAATTTTATAATTTCTTTAAAACTATTGACTTTTTTTTTTTTATCAATTATGACTTTATTAAATATTATTAGTAAATATTATGCAACACTTTTTTTTATTATTTCAGTAATTATATATATTTTTATTTATTTATAATTTATAATTATATTTTTAATTATATAATATTAATTATTACGTCGCGATTCGACCGTTTTCATCCGACGGTTGAACCAGTGACCCGTCCACCGGCTTTTTTTCCAGTTCGCTCACCGATCTAATTTTCAAAACATTGATTGGGATATTGAAATCCTCACAGGTTTAGAGGTTAAAAATTTTATTTTGCTCTAGATTGAGTTAAGTGGAATAACCTAAAACTAGAGGTAGACAAAATCCAAGTCAAGACAAGCCATTTGAGGCCAAGAATGTCTGTCACAACTTCACAAGTATATCACTATAAAACTTATCACTGTGTTTCAAACTTCACATTCAAATTAATTCCTGGATCACAACCAAACTTTCCAAATTCTACACTAAACTTGCTTCCCTTTGTCATGGAAAACTTGCCCTATTACTTGGCTCTGCTACTCTTCTCACTCGTCATATTCAAACACTTCTTCCATCGCAATTCCAAATTACCACCAAGCCCCTTCGCTCTCCCCATAATCGGCCACCTCCACCTCATCAAAAACTCACCCCAGGAAGCATTAAATCACTTATCATCCAAACACGGTCCTATTTTGTTTCTCCGATTCGGCTCTCGGCCTACCCTCGTCGTCTCCTCTCCCTCCGCCGTCGAAGAATGCTTCACCAAGAACGACGTCGTATTCGCGAACCGCCCGCGATCGATCGCCGGCGATTACTTAACCTACAATTACACCGCCGTCGTGTGGGCTCCGTACGGCGACCTGTGGCGGAGCCTCCGCCGCCTCGCCGTCGTCGAACTCTTCTCTTCCAAAAGCCTCCAGAAATCCTCGATCGTCCGCGAACAAGAAATTCGTAACATTCTCTCTCACTTGCTGAAGATTGGGAATCGAGAGGTGGATTTGGAGTACTGGTTCACTCTATTGACATTCAATATGACGACGAGGCTCGTTGCTGGTGATCGATGCGTGAGGGATGAGGATGCAGGGACGGAATTGGGGAAGCGATTTGTTGAAGGATTGAAGGAGAAGTTTCTTAGGAGTTCGCCGTCGAATTTGTGCGATTATGTTCCGATTTTGAGATGGATTGATTACGGAGGGGTGAAGAAGAGTATGGTGATTTTGCAGAAGAAGAGAGATGAGTTTTTGCAGGGTTTGATTGATCAGGTTCGGCGAAAGAGAGCCGATGAGGGAGGCGATAAGAAAACGTTGATCGGAACTCTGTTATGCCTCCAAGAATCGGAACCTGATTTTTATACGGACGATCTCATCAAGAGTTTAATAGTGGTAAGTGTTATATGATTTTCCTTTTCCTACTTGTTTTACTTCATTCTTTATCATCAATGTATGCATCTTCAATACAATAATGACAGATGTATGCTCTCTATTAGGATCGATCTTTATCAATTTATGATTTTTAGAAATAAATGTTTTTTTGGTACTACAATATTACTAATACCGCTGCGGCCGCCATCATCACCACCATATAACCACTAAATAATAACATTTTTACTTTTAAGAGAAAAAATAGGTATGAGGAAGTTTTTTTATTTACAAATTATGTTCTATTCTTATCTTTACATTATTTTTGTGAGTTTGTTTACAAGGTATGAAAATTCTAAGTTGTGCTAATTGAATGAGTCTATTCTATTGACTAAACTGTTAATAATACATATCCATCATTTTCATGGGGCTTGACAAAATGGCTATTACATCACATAATTATATATGTTTTCTTTTTAATTCAGGTAATGAGGTTGGGAGAGGCTTAAGTTCAATGACTTCTTAATTTTTAATGTTGTTAAGACATGTTTAACATGTGCTTTAGGTGATGTTTTTGGGAGGAACAGGAACATCAATAGTCACGATGGAACGGGCAGTGTCGTTTCTTTTAAATCATCCGTCGACGTTCCAGAAGGCCAGAGCAGAGATTGACAACCAAGTTGGACATAGGCGTTTGCTAGATGACTCGGATCTTTCCAAGCTTCCTTTTCTCCAATGTGTCATCAATGAAACCCTAAGGCTATATCCTCCTGCACCGCTTCTATTACCACATTATTCATCTGAAGATTGCACTGTTGGGGGATTTGAAGTACCTCGCGGTACGACTCTATTGGTGAATGCTTCGGGCATGCATAGGGATCCCAAGGTTTGGGAAGAGCCTGACAAGTTCAAGCCAGAGAGGTTTGAAGGGGAAAGAGAAGGATTCAAATTTGTTCCATTTGGAATAGGGAGGAGGGCGTGTCCAGGTGCCAACATGGGTGTGCGGGCAATTTCCTTGGCTTTGGGCTCACTTATTCAGTGTTTTGAATTGGAGGAGGTTCGAGAAAAAAAGAGCTTGATCATAGATTCAAAACCTCCGCTCAAGGCTGAAGCTTTAGAGGTTGTGTGCATTCCAAGAAAAAATGCACTTGAACTCCTCTCTCAATTTCAAAATTGAAGTGTGCTAATGGATCTTTATTTTTAGCTAGTTATGATTAGGCTAGTCAACGGATCAAATTTTCCATAATTCGAATCTCATCTGATCATGACAGATTGAATAAGAAATCATCTTAATCAAGTTTATCCAATTATTCAATTCGAAAATATGATTCAATTGGATTTGGATGTGATTTTACTATAGGATTATTGGATTTGATATATATGTCATTATGTGATTATCGTATTGTATTTTATTGTAATGTTATAAATAACATTTCAAAGTTTTTGGAATTTATCCCACGAAATAAGTATAATAGATAATGACAGCCACACATCATACTTAAAATTTTAGACTTATTTTATTTTATGAGAGATTAAAAGATAAAAATTAAAGTGCAAGAAGTTTAAACCAAGTTAATATAATTTTTTTTTTTTGTTGGTGTGTGGATATTGTTGCCTTGCATGAATTATGATCCTTTCTATTCTAAAGTTATAATGGAAGCTCTTCATTACATTATTTAAGGGTTTGTAATGATTCCTTTTAAATTTAAAATATTAATATCACAACCCATAGATATTATAGCCCTCATTTGGCATGTTGGGTTGGAAGGTTTTTTTGATTAAAATAGTCATAAAAAGACAAAATAGACGAAAAAATTAATAAAACAAAATGTCATATTTAAATCATAATCATTTTATTCTTTTCTATCACAAAAGTTAAAAAAATTAAAAAATCTAATCCAAAAGTGGTTTTTAGCCCTTAATTAAAATAGTAAAAAAAAAATGAAAAAATCAAACTTACTTTCCAAACAAAGTTAACGTAGAGAACCTCCATTACAATCATGGAATATAGAAGCTCTCAATCCCCCGTGTATATATATATATAAATGCACACAAGTAAAAGTTAAAGTATGTAAATCAGATCAGATCATATTATTACAAATTAGATAAATCATAGATTTTAGGGAAAATTATGTAAATAGACCATGTCCTTTACATGATGTGTCAATTTGGTCAATGTAGTTTCAATTTGCTCAATTTTACCCCTTAATTTAACGGATTGTGTCATTTTAGTCCAATAAATAACGGTTGTTAAGTTAAGTTAACGGAAAGTCAAATAATGTGTCAATTTGATCCCTATATTTTCCACAATGTGTCAATTTAGTCCATGTCAAAATTGAGAAAATTGAAACTACAGGGACCAAATAGACATATCATGTAAAATACAAGGACCAAATTGACACATTATTTGACCTTCCATTAAATTAATTTAACAACCGTTATTTATTGAACTAAAATGACATAATCTGTTAAATTAAGGTGCAAAATCGAGCAAATTGAAACTACAGGGATTAAATTGACACATAATGTAAAGTACATGGACTATTTGTATAATTTACCCTAGATTTTATAATATTATGAGATTAGGCATTTGTTAACGGATTCGGATTGAATCTAATCTGTTAACTGGCCTACTTATTGCAATTGCCTTCTTTTTTTTATTTTTTTATTTTATATTAATTTATATCTTTTTGTTGGGAAAACGATTTGTTGAAGAATTGATGAGAAGTTTCTTGTGAGTTCGCCGTCAAATTTGTGCGATTATGTTCCGATTTTGAAATGGATTAATTACAGGGAGTTGAAGAAGAGTATGGTGATTTTGCAGAAGAAGAGAGATGAGTTGTCACGACCCAAACTCGCCCCTAAGGGTTTAGCATCGTAACCGGCCAGTAATCCTTGGATTACCGAAGGCCTCTGAACGGAATAATATATATATCAGGGGCTGCGGAAGCAAATATACAAAGTTACATAGTCCATAGAGCCGTGCAGACATACATGGGACAGAATATTTGAAACTTTCGTTTACATGTTTGCATACATACATATAAGGCACTAAAATACAGTAGCCTTACATCATCCAAGCCACATGCACAAGATTCATACGTGTTCAGGCCAGACAAAAACATTTCAGAAATACAAAAGTCCCAACGACTACAAACTCGGGTAGATCTCAAAAGGGAACCTCCACAGGAGGCATGATGGCTGGCTGACACCAAAACTCGCTAGGCAGTATCTCAGGCCTGGTCATGTGCTTGCTCACCTACATACATATAAATAATACAGTGAGTTAGAGCCTAGTGAATAATAACTAGGTAAAGGGTTTTAATGAATGATATCCAGCACAAGTTAGGATTCAGAATTTATATCAGAAACATATTCAGACTTCAAATCAGAAATAGATTCAGATACATACTCATGTTCATATTCAGAGTTTTCGTAAGATCATACGTGGTACACCCATTAGCTATCATATCAACTTGGTCTAGAGACCCACATGCATAGCTGGTACCAACGACCATAAAGGTCCATATCTTGCACGCAAGTAGCCATGGTATTGTTACCCCCAAGCGAGGGCCATGTGAATATAGGCCTCGGTATTGTTACCCCCGGGCATGGGCCACGTGAATATAAGCCACAGTATTGTTATCCCTGGGCGAGGGCCACGTGCAGATTGGCCGCAGTATTGTTACCCCCGGGCGAGGGCTACGTGAACTAAGGGTGCCACAAATACATTTCAGAAAATTGGACATTCATTCATAATTCATAAAATAGCATTTCAAAAAACGGATCGTATCATATCAGTCAGAAAATACTTAAAGTTAAACATAACTTTACAGAGTTATTACTCACAGTTGCCTTCGGGTGCAGATAAACAGAGCAGATTAATCAAGTGGTCCGAGGCACGCGACCTACACGAACATACATACAAACACACACTTGTAACGTACTATCAAATTATACATAACTTGCTTTATTTATTCTTAGCGTGCCTTTAGTCTTTGTCCCCATCATAGAGTCTTAAACATGGCCTAAGAATGCCTATGATGGAAAGATGATGCAAAAATGCACTTAGAAACATTTCTCAGATTTGCTGAAAATAAGGTCCATGCTCGAGCGTGGATTTCCCTGCTCGAGCGGACATGCAGAAAGTGAAGGTTCGCTCGAGCGTGGCTTTCCCCCGCTCGAGCGGACTGCAAAACTTGACAAAAGTACTGGATGCATAAATTTCACGCGCGACGGACGCTCGACCTCCGCTCGAGCGTAAGACTCAGACCTTCGCTCGAGCGTGAATTCCCCCGCTCGAGCGGACTGCAAAACACATGAACTTCTGGATATATGCATTTCACGCTTGAGCGAGCATCATGATGCTCGAGCAAAAGTGCACACATTCAGAGTGCCCGCTCAAGCGTGAACTTCCACGCTCGAGCGTGCATCCAAAATCTGGAATTTCTAGATTTGGTTTCCAAGTTCTAAACTCAAACTTAATGCATCAAACTCAACTTTTCTGGGCCAAAACTTGAGAAAACACTTAGGGACTCATAATACAACATGTTTAAGGGGTCAATTTAAGAAATCAAGGCCCAAAAGCTTGCCAATTCTTTAAAATCCAAATCAAAACTTTATGTCAAATACATGCATGCAATGTCTTGAGTGTAAACTTTTAAAACCAAGAGGAAATGAGATGATGTAAAGTACAAAATCATGTTGAATACTCAAAATTATGCAAGTCTAGGCTCATGCATGTGAGTATTTGTTGAAAATTAACTCAAAATGGATGTATTATGCATGCATGCATGGTTTGACTTAAATTCAATCCTTTCTAGCTCAAATCTTAGACTTATTCACAAGATCTTCTTGAATTCATGCTCTTGATGACTCATATACATAGTTTATGGGTTAAATTCTTACCTCAATTAGATTTTAAAGAGTCAATTCCTTGAGCTTCCAAGCCAATTCTTCTAAATGCCTTTTAATGCTCTACAATCCCCTTTTCAAGCTTGAATTCACTCTCTTTCTATGTTTCTACTCTCTCTCACGTTTTTCTCTAGAATGGCTCAACAAGCATTCAAAAATGGATGGGAGAGATGAGTGGGGTCCAAAAGAAATAGTATTTTTATTAGTTCAAGTCATAGGCACTTAAGTGGAGTTAAATCAATCCTATTTAATCGTTCCGAAATGAATTTTAATTAAGCCTACCATAAAATTCTAAAAATTCCAATTAACTCATAACTACGCCAATTTCTGATTCGGATGCCGATAAGGCCTTCCATTCACAAACCGAGACCAAAACATAAACAGATCTTTCTACATCAGACAGATATAAACACAATAATGCAAAGCATACATGAAAATTAATTCAGAATCCCTCCTTAATTATTGTTAGGCATAATTAAGTACGGATTAACGTTATACAGGGATCGAGGTTGTTACAATCTTCCCCCCTTAAAAGAGTTTGGTCCTCCAAACTCGAATTACCTTCATTCTGGAAGAACATTGGGTCCAATGGAAACAAATCCGGATATCTCTTCATCATGTCTTCTTCTGTTTCCCAGGTTGCATAAGTTCCTCCATGATTCTGCCAATCTACCTTCACTAACGGAATTTCTTTGTTTCTTAGTCTTTTGATCCTGCGGTTCACAATTTGAATAGGTCTTTCCTCGTAAGTATAATCATCATTTAGGAGTACATGAGTTGGCTCAATCACATGTAACGGATCCCTCAAATAATTCCAAAGCATAGAGACATGAAAGACATTATGCATATGCTCCATAATCGGTGGTAAGGCCACCCGATACGTTACTGGGTTGATTTTCTCCAAAACTTCATATGGTCCAACATATCTTGGCTCCAACTTACCCTTGACACCAAACCGAGTTTGCCCTTTCATTGGAGTCACTTTGATAAAGACATAGTCCACAACTTCGTATTTCCTATCTCTTCTTCGGACATCAGCATAACTCTTTTGTCGGCTCTGTGCGGTTTTCAGTCTCTGCTGAATCAGTTTAACATTTTCAGTCGTTTCTTGCACAAGTTCCGATCCCAACAACGGTCTGTCGCCTACTTCGGCCCAGCAAATCGGAGATCGGCATTTCCTACCATACAAAGCTTCATAAGGAGCCATTCCGATGCTTGAATTGTAATTGTTGTTATACACAAACTCGGCCAATGGCAAGTAGGTCTCCCAGTTCCCTTGGAAATCTAACACACACATTCTAAGCATATCTTCCAAGGTTTGGTTAGTCCGTTCAGTTTGTGCATCGGTTTGCGGGTGATAGGCACTACTCAACCTCAGTTCAGTCCCCAATGCCTGTTGCAAACTCTGCCAAAATCTTGATACAAACTTTGAATCCCTGTTAGATACAATAGATACTGGCACTCCATGCAATCTCACAATCTCAATCATATAAATATTGGCCAATTTGTCAGCATTATAAATAGATTTAACAGGTAGGAAATGAGCTGACTTAGTTAAACGGTCTACAACGACCCAAATAAAATCCATACCTCGGGAAGAGCGAGGCAATCCCACTATGAAATCCATGGTTATGTGCTCCCATTTCCATTCTGGTATTGGAAGTGGTTGTAGCAAACCAGCGGGTCGTTGATGTTCAGCTTTAACCTATTGGCAATGTAGACATCTAGCCACAAAATCTGCAATACTCTTTTTCATTCCAGACCACCAAAAATTCTATCTCAAATCATGATACATTTTTGTGTTTCCCGGATGCATGGCAAACTTTGTGTTATGGGCTTCAGACATAACACGCTTTCTCAAGTCACAGCAATTAGGTACACAAAGACGATTTTGAAATTTCAGCACATTATTCTCAAACACAAATTCTGGTCTCGGTTTTGAATCAAGTTCTTCTACAACCTTTTTTAAGTATTCATCTTCAAGTTGCTTCTCTTTGATTTCTTCGATGATTGCAGGCTGAGCGGACATAGCGGCTAGTATTCCACCCTGTTCACATATCACGATCTCAATCTCATTTTTCTCCAAGTCATATAACAGTTCTTCCTGGCTGGTAAATAAACATGACAAATTTCTCATTGACTTTCGGCTCAAGGCATCTGCTATGGTATTAGCTTTCCCTGGGTGATACAAAATCTGCAAATCATAATCTTTAATTAGCTCTAACCATCGCCTCTGTCTCATGTTCAATTCATTTTGGGTGAAGAAATATTTCAAGCTTTTATGATCGGTATACACCTCACAAGTTACCCCATACAAGTAGTGACGCCAGAGTTTAAAGGCAAAAACCACAGCTGCCAGTTCCAGATCATAGGTCGGGTAGTTCTTTTCATGAGGACGAAGCTGTCGAGAGGCATAGACAATTACCTTCCCATTTTGCATCAGTACACATGTAACGACCCCAAAATCCGTATCTGAAATTAATTTTATGTCCTTGTGGATTAATGCATTTTAATTTATTGATATCTGTTTGAATTGAAGCATTATCTGTTGAGTTACGGCTCTAGAATTGAAATTACCGACCTTTACGGGTTCAGAAATCAAAATTGAGTACTTGGGTATGTTAATGGGAATTTTTAGAACTATTTGGGAAAATTAATTGGAAATTTAATTTGTCTGATTTGTTAATGCACGTTTGGGTGGTTAATTTTGTACTGCAAATTGAATGCCTTAGAGACTTCAGAAACCAAAACAGATGACATATTTATGATCAGCGTAATTTTTAGACTCATTTGAAAAGTTTAATTGAAATGTGATTTTGTGCGATTCGTAAGGGCGTGTTTGGCCCTTCCTATTTGTGGGAAGCTTTTATATATATGTCACAAGGGTTGGTGAACTCAACCTTGGAGCCAAAAATATCTATGGAAAGAAAAAATCTAGAGAGAGAGCTAGGGAGAAGCAAGAGAAGGAGAGAAAACGTGAGGGTGAAGAAGAAAGAAGGGAAATTGATGGAATTAAAGTAGAACTCATGGGATTGGCCCAAGGTATGTGTAATTAACTTAACCTCTTGAGATTGATCTATTATTTGTTTAAATTCATGATCTAAGATGAGGAGTAAACACTTAATTGAGTTGGGATTGAGAAATATAAGTTTAAATGGGATCTCTTTATGGAATTGAACTAGGATTCTATAGATTTGGTTGATTTAAGAGCCAATTTCCTTACTTTTGCTTGAAAGAGGAAGTTTTGAAAAGATCTACCTTAATCTTGTTCTTGTGCTTGGGAAATTGAGTAGTATTGTGGGGGTTATGATGTTTGATGGAAGCTAAGAATGTGAAATTTATCATGTATTAAAGAGTTTTGGGCTTTGAATTACATGAAATTGAAGTTTGGTTTTGAAAATAGGAAGTTCCAAATTAAAGAGCCATTTTCGGACTGGTTTTTGCCCAGACCGCACGAGCGAAACATGAAAAAAAACAGAGCATTGCATTCTGCTTAACCCACCGCTCGAGCGGCCAAGTCCACCGCTCAAGAGGCCCAGTCACCGCACGAGCGGCCAAAGTGGGCGCACGAGTGGCCACCCTTGTTTCAGCATGTACTGGGTAACTTTAAATAAGCATATCTTTTGCATCCAGACTCCGTTTTGAGTGATTCCTGAGCCTAAAATCAAGCCCCGGAAGTCTAGTTTCCAATGGTGGTGGTCTCACCCCCAAATTCTAAGTACAGAAACAGTTATGCCCAAATTAGTGGCGACTGTTCACTTTCTGTTTACCGGTTTGTACCATTTCTTCGTCTGACCCATTTTCCTATCGACTCCTCCCATCTTCTGAGGCATGGATTATGACTTATTAAAGACTAATGAGTTTAGAACTGATATGACTAATTGATTAAAGAGTAAAGTAAGGAATCAGGTATGCCTTATAATGCTATGTGCGTTGTGTTTGTAGGTCCAGACGAGGACATCGTTCCACCGCTGTCAGAAACCTATCACTGTGAGTAATAGTAGTGTAACGATATGCTATGCTTACTTCTCGTGCTTATGATTTATATATGGTTGTTGAGAATGACATATACTACTGATATTGTGCTCTGATTGAATTGATGAACATGATGAAACGGTGGCATTGACATGGACCTAAGGTCATTCTATATAAAAGTGGGCCCAAGGCCGTTATGGTGTGAATTGTTCTATCCCTATTACTGTAGTGATGCTTTTGCCTTCTGTTAATAGTTATTATTAATGTTCTGTTAATCGCAAGACAACTATATCGACTTGTAATAAACTATGAGAAAATCTATGTGCACTATTGAGTAATGGTATTCTTATGAATCTAGGATTATTCTGCTTTGCTAATATTGGGCCTGAGGCCGCTCTGTATAATCTGTTGGGCCTGAGGCCGCTCTATATAATCTGTTGGGCCTGGGGCCGCTCTGTATAATCTGTTGGGCCCAAAGCCGATCTGTATTATCTAGGCTTAAAGCCGATCTGTATTATCTGGGCTTAAAGCCAATCTATATTATCTGGGCTTAAAGCCGATCTGTATCATATCTGGGCTCAAAGCCGATCTGTATCATATCTGGGCTTAAAGCCATTCTGTATTATATATGGGCCCGAGGCCGTTCTGTATTACATGTGGACCTAAGGCCGTTTTAAAATATGATTATGAATAAGATTTGTGTACGGTTTGATATGCATATTTACATTCTCTAAGTCTATGCTCGTTTAACTCACCTCCTTACATTGCTATTATTCTGTCACGACCCAAACCCGCCCCTAAAAGTTTGGCATCGTAACCGGCCAGTAATCCTAGATTACCACAGGCCTTCCTGTACAAAACATAAATAATCGGGGCTCCCGGAAGCGAAATCTAAATACAAATAGTCCAAAGAGCTGTGCATTTATATGAACATACATTACATGCCCAAAATGTTAATCTACCCACTAACTTTACATAACATGTAACCAACAGATCATATACAAAACATAGGCTCACGCCACATATACAACCAAAACAAAGCTCCCTAACGGCCTTCCAGGCCTAGCCCCAACTCAGAGGGACCAAAACACCGGGTAGGCTTCAAAACGGCGGCTCGGCTCGGACTCCGCCTAGGCTTGACTCCCAGAGTGCTCACCTATAAATACATATATACAAACAATGAGCTAAAGCTCAGCAAGTAACATTAAAGTAAAGGGGATAGTGAACGAATTCCACATTTCATATAACCGTAAAACAAATCATTCATAAACATAATCATCTCATATCAGAACATACATAATGGCATATTCCATAGAACATAACATTTGTCGTCCAACGACTAGAGTAACCGGTCCCGGACATCGATTAAACACATACCGAGATCTCGTAAACTGGTCCACTTAGGACTATCTATGGATGCCATACTAGATTCGCAAACTAGGCATTCATTCACTGAAAACATTTATCACATCAAAACCATAGCATAACGTAGCACTTTTAAACATAGATCATACTAACATATCTTTACAGAAATATTACTCACAGTGGGTTTCCAAAACCGGTTGTACGGCCTTCGCCTCTTGACCTGCAATTATTAACATTAGAACACATTATCACAGAAGCAAGTGTTCATGCCATACTATCCTTTCTTTACTCTATTTCATGTTTATGAGATGCTAAATGATGCAAATGACATGTGAAAATCAAGTGATACAACTTCCCAAATTTTCCTGCAATAAGTCCCCCGCTCGAGCGCCACTTTGTCCGCTCGAGCCGACTGCACAATTTTCCAAAACTGCTGGGAGGCCGATTTTCACGCTCGAGCGGGATTCCCTCCGCTCGAGCGGACCAAGCAAAATCCGAAATTCTGAAATCTTCCAAAGCTTTGATCTTCCCTTTTTGCAAAACCACTTCAACATTTATGAAATCCAAGTTTCAAAACACTTGATCAACAACTTGAACTAAACATTACAACTTCAATTCAAAGCCCACATGGATCATAAACAAGATCAAACCCATGAACTAAGATGAAAAACCATGAACATACACATTAAAGCTTCATTTCTTTACATCCATGGAGGTTCTTCCTCAAACATGCCAATTAAAACATGAATCATAATATTTAAAGCCATGATCTTGAGTTCAACATGCTAGATGCCAAGAATCAACAATCAATTTCATGAAAATCTTACCTTAAACACTTGGATGGAGAAGTTTAAACTTGATTTCCCCTTTCTCTATCTTCTTCCCTTGGTTCTTCTCTCCCACGAATTCTCTCTCTCTCTTTTCCAGATTTTTCTTCTCTTTTTGTTTTGAGTCAAAGGGTCAACACATCCTTATCTATATATATCATAAATAAACAATTGTGCCATAACCTTGAGCCAAACAAGGCTTAGCGATTCAGACGAAATTCAGTCCTCAATTAAATGTCCCAAATGGTTCTAAAAATTCCCGGTATCACATAGGCGTGTTCAATTTCATTTTCTGAACCCATTATGGTCATCAATTTCAGTCCCGAAGTTGTAATTCCAACAAATATTTTTCTAATTCACACAGATATTCTCCAATTAATTCGTCTAAACACATAATTAATTACTGGTAATTGTGACACATGTTTTGGGGTCAGTACATATTCACTGAGCCTTACTCATTTCGTTTTATGTATATTTCTATAAGTGAGCCATCAGAGATTGACACTAGAGTGGTACTGAGGTTAGCTTGTCTGCCAAGTCACCTGGGGTATGTCTCCGTGTAGAGGCCTTAATTTATGTTGGGAGTCATATAAATTATTAAGTCTTATGTAAGTGTGTGTGAGATCTATATAAATTCTGTGATTGTATATGTAACTCTGGGAATGTATTTAAATGCTTAAATTTAATTAAGCCATCATGTATGCACAAGCTCAATGGATGTTGTCCTTTATTGATATTGCTTCTGCTTAAGGCCCCGTATGTGGTTAATATTATTCTAAAATTCTGTTTGGAGGCCTATGTACAAGCCGGTCATGGACCAAACTTTTAGGGGCGGGTTTGGGTCGTGACAACACAGCCCAACCCTTTATACGAAGCATCACTATAAATCTGAAACCCATCAGTACCATTAGGTAAGGTTAGGATCGGTGCAGTCACCAGTCTGGTTTTCAATTCTTGAAAAATTGCTTCACGTTGATCATTCGAATCAAACTGTACATTCTTCTGTGTCAATTGTGTTAATGGCATTGCAAGCTTTGAGAAGTCTTTCACAAATCTTCTGTAATAACCAGCTAGTCCTAGAAAACTTCTAACTTTTGTTACATTTGTCAGTCTAGGCCAATCCACAATAGCTTCAATCTTCTGAGGGTCAACAGAAATGCCCTCTTCATTGATTACATGTCCCAAAAATGCTACACTGTCAAGCCAGAATTCACATTTGGACAATTTAGCATACAATTTCTTTTCTCTCAAAATCTGCAAGGTAGTTCTCAGATGGTTCCCATGTTCTTCCCTGTCTTTAGAATAAACCAAAATGTCATCAATAAACACAACAATGAATTCATTGAGATAGTGTTTGAAAACCCTATTCATTAGGTCCATGAAAGCTGCAGGCGCATTTGTTACCCCAAAAGGCATTACCAAAAATTCATAATGTCCATATCTAGTCCTGAATGCAGTTTTCTCTACATCCTCTGCTTTAACCTTTAACTGATGATATCCAGACCTAAGATCAATTTTTGAGAACACTTTGGCTCCTTGGAGTTGATCAAACAAATCATCTATTCGGGGTAATGGATATTTGTTCTTAATGGTTACCCTATTCAGTTCCCGATAGTCAATACATAGTCTCAAAGATCCGTCCTTCTTTTTGAAAAATAACACTGGAGCACCCCAAGGTGAAGTACTCGGACGAATGAATTTCTTGTCTAAGAGTTCTTGGAGTTAGACTTTTAATTCTTTTAGTTCAAAAGTCGACATCCTATACGGAGTCTTGGAGATGGGCTGTGTTCCAGGTATCACATCAATAGTAAATTCGATTTCCCTATCAACTAAATCCCCAGGTAGACTATTAGGAAACACATCAGGAAAATCATAAACCACAGGAATAGTTTTTACACTGGCACTATCCGGAGACACAGTCAACACACTACACAAATAGCCCCGACACCCCTTTCTTAACAGTTTTCTGGCTTTCATAAATGAAATCAAGTATGGCGGAAGAACTACCCCATTCCTAGTAAAAGTAAACTCAGGCATACCAGGTGGTTTAAATATGACAGTTTTATTCACACAATCAATAGTAGCAAAATATTTAGTTAGCCAATCCATACCTAGGATGCAATCAAAATGATTTATATTCAAAGGCAGCAAGTCAACGTATAATGTCATATCACCAATCAAAACATCACTTGCCGGATAAACAAAAGCACATTTCATAGATTCTCCAGACGGTGTAGATACAGATAACATACATGGCATAAGTTCTAGCGGTTTAGTTAATTTCCGAGAGAAAGCATGCGACACAAATAAGTGCGTAGAACCAGAATCTATCAAGACATATGCATTCTGGGCACAAATGAAAATTATACCTGACACCATAGACTCCGTATTCTCTACCTCTCCGGGCACTAGTGTGAACACTCTCCCTTACTTCAATGTTTCATTGTTTGCATTACCCCTAGCATCGGTCCTTGCATAGACCCGGTTGAACTTGTCACAGGACAGCTAACCTCATTGGATCTCATCGGGCAATCCCTCACCATGTGGCCAGTCTTGCCACATCGAAAACACGCACCTGATGTTCGGTAACAAGCACCTCTGTGCTTCCTTCCGCAGTCGGGGCAGTTTGGAGTAGATCTGCTACTTTGGCTAGAGCTACTGGAAGATCCTGTATTTTGCTTCTTCGAAAATGACCGGCCTTTCTTGAAATTAAATCCGGTCCTCTTTCCTCTCCATTCGGTTGTTGGAGTTGTAGTTTGTTTCTTAGTTGCTATTGTGGCTTCTACCATCAATGCCCTGTCGAGCACTTCCACATAAGTAGGTAATTTTAGGACACTCACTCGATCAAATATTTCCAGGTCCAGTCCTCCTTCAAACTTTCGCGCTTTCTTGTAATCAGAGTCTACCATGTGCGGAGCAAAACGAGCTAGTTCAGTAAACCTAGCTTCATATTCAACCACAGACATTCTGCCTTGTTTGAGTTCTTGGAATTCTGAAACTTTTCGGTCCCTGAAGCATTGGGGAAAATATTTGTTGTAGAATATCTCGTTGAATTGTGCCCATGTCATGTCCCCATTGTTATTTCGAACCAGCAGCCACTATCTCCAGGCTTCATCTTTTAGAGTATAAGTAGCCAAAAGGACTTTCTGAGTTGCAGAACAAGGAAATACTTAAAATAGCTTTTCCATTTCTAATAACTAGGTTTCTGCTTTCAATGGTTCAATACCACCCAAGAAGGTTGGCGGCTTCATTTTTATAAATTTCTAAGTCAAATTGATGATGTCATTGTTGTCCAGTTTGACTAGTACTGGTGGAAGCGGAGGAGGTATAGGTTGTTGTCTTTGTTGTTGTGTCATACCTTCAGTCAATGCTGCAAGCATTTGTTCCATCCGGCCCATGCGAGCCTCTGAGGATTCACTTACATCATTTCCCCTTGCATTCTCCATGTTGCTATAAAGACACCAAATGATAGTAAACATAGGAATAATCTTATTCATTTATTTCAATCTCATTTGCTTAGGTTTACGTTCAGTTTTCATATCCATTTGAACTCACACATGCAGATGGAATGCCCCTAATTCTTACTAGGACATCCTAAGCTCATATGGACCCGTGTGTGCGATAGAACACGTGCTCTGATACCACTCTGTCACGACCCAAACCCGCCCCTAAGGGTTTAGCATCGTAACCGGCCAGTAATCCTTGGATTACTGAAGGCCTTTGAACGGACTAATATGTATAACAGGGGTTGCAGAAGCAAATATACAAAGTTACATAGTCCATAGAGCCGTGCAGACATACATGGGATAGAATTGTGACAACCCTCATCTCTGATTAGTGCTAATCTGTGTTTTAGCATGATAAGTAATTGATTATGGCAAAATTCTGAATTGATTGCATAAGTGTATTACCTTAATTGCATTTCTATCTGTTTGTCGTAGATTGATCTGTTCGTGTTTTAAGTTTCGAACTACGAATTGAAAGCCTTATCGGCGACCAAATCAGAAATTGATTAGTGTCATATGCTAATTAGGATTTAGGTGATTTTATGGTAAGTTTAATTAAAATCCAATTTGGAATGTTTAAATTAGAATTACTAAAGCTAAATTACATTAGTTGGTTTTATTTTCAATATTGCCATTTAGTGGGCCACTTTAGAGGCATTGTTTGAAGTGCGATTCATATCATTTAATGCACCATTATTCAGCCATTTTCTTAGACCAAACCGTATGAGAGAGGGAGAGTAGGAGAACAAGGTTGAATTCAACAAGTTTTGCTTGAAATTAGAGGAATTGAAGGGAATTTGCAAAATTGAGCTAGCACACTTGAGATTCAAGACCTAAGGTAGAGAATTCATTCCTTTTAATTGTGAACTTAAGTTATTTCTTGCATGGTTCATGGTAAATTAGTGTTTAGATTCAAGAGTTAGGTTAAAGTGTTGAGTTAAGAGTGAATTCATGCATGCATGTACATGTTCTTGAAATTTGAAGTTGTTTTGCATGAAATCCTTACATACATGTGCATATTTTAGTAGAGGTTCATGAATTCACCATGATTTTGAGCTAGATCTTGCATTTGGTCATGTTCTGAAACATTAGAGTTCATGAGAACTCATGCATGTTTGATTTTGCATTGTTCTTGCATTGTTCTTCTAGTTTCTTTGAAATTGGTATTTAATTGGCAAACTTTGGGCTTTGATTTTATCAATTGATCTTCAAAACATGTTGTATTATGAGTTTCCAAGTGTTTTTCAGAAAATTGGCCCAAAAGATTGAGTTTTGATGTGTTGAATGCTTGGTTTGAGCTTTGGAGGCAAATCTGGAAAACCCGGATTTTGCCTTCCACGCTCGAGCGAAGGATTCCACGCTCGAGCGACCACCTTTGTGTTCAGAGTTCCGCTCGAGCGACGGAATGCTGGCTCGAGTGTAGATTACAAGCTCTCAGGTTTTCTGCATGTGCAGACGTACGCTCGAGCGAAGAAACCCACGCTCGAGCGAGGACTGTGTCTCACGCTCGAGCGAGCATCGAGCGAGCGTCGAGCGGAGATTTTCAACATCCAGCACTTTTTTCATTTTTACAGACCGCTCGAGCGAGGAAGTCCACGCTCGAGCGACCCCTCTGTTTTGGAAAGCTCGCTCGAGCGTAGAAAGCCACGCTCGAGCGAGACCCCTATTTCAACAAAAATTTGAAAAGTGTTTTAAAGTGCGTTTTTGCATCCTCATTCCATCCTAGGCATTCCTAGGCCATATTTAAGGCATCTTAATGAGGATAATGTTTTAGAACCACACCAGTATAGTTAGGGGCTAAGTTATTAATCCCGAGTGTGTGTTCGTTCTGCAACTGTAGGGTTGGCATTCGAGGACGCTCGTTAGCTTGTCTATAGCCCAGTGCTCTGTGAGTAACAATGTTGTAAAGATATGTTCAATTATGATTATTTTATGAATGATCAACTGTACTGCCTACTGAAATATTATTGTTTAATGAATGAATGTTTGTCCTATTTGTAAACTGTACTTGTGGCATCCATAGCAACCTACTGTTACTGTTACTGCTACTGTTACAGAGATCTCTGTCGGTTCCAATGTTGGGACCACTACTGTTCACTGTTTGATGGCCATCAACTGACTGTTCGGTCTGTTAAGACCTACTGTACTGTTTTGCTATTGGATGTACCACATATGACTACTATGGTTCTAAATGACTGATTTACTGATGCAATTGACTGTTTTAATTACTGAAAGGACATTCATTCTTAACCCCTTTACGCATATGTTATTCACTGGGTTTTAACTCACTGTTTATATTTAAATGTAGGTGTCCAGGCACCGGACTGAAGCTAGGAGCGTCAGGCTAAGCTCCCGTTTTGTCAAAGCCAACCATTGTGCCTCACCTCGAGGTTCCGAATACGTTAAAGCCAAGGCTGTTTTGGGGGCGTTTTAGATTCTCCCTTTTGCCTCTGTTCTGTAATAAATGGTTAAGACTTGATCGTACAGTTATAGCTAGGGATTTGGTCCCTGACATGGATGTTTGTGTATATGTCGCACGTACATATGTTTTGGTTACCAATGTGGCATGTTTGTAAAAAGTCTTTTTGCATCCAGATTGTCACAGCTCATTGGACACCTTTTATTTACTGTTTTGGCTTCTGCCAGCCCCTTTACTCTGTATTACTGTCATTACTGTTAAGCAGGCCTTCGGTAATCACGGATTACTGGCCGGTTGCGATGCTAAACCCATAGGGGCGGGTTCGGGTTGTGACAAGAATATTTGAAACTTTCATATACATGTTTGCATACATACATATAAGGCATTAAAATATAGTAGCCTTACATCATCCAAGCCACATATACAAGATTCCTACGTGTTCAGGCCAGACAAAAACATTTCAGAAATACAAAAGTCCCAACGACTACAAACTCGGGTAGATCTCAAAAGGGAACCTCCACGGGAGGCATGATGGTTGGCTAATACCAATACTCACCAGGCGGTATCTCAGGCCTGGTCATGCGCTTGCCCACCTACATACATATAAATAATACAGTGAGCTAGAGCCCAGTGAATAATAACTAGGTAAAGGGTTTTAATGAATGATATCCAGCACAAGTTAGGATTCAGAATTTATATCAGAAACATATTCAGACTTCAAATCAGAAATAGATTCAGATACACACTCATGTTCATATTCAAATTTTTCATAAGATCATACGTGGTACACCCATTAGCTATCATATCAACTTGGTCCAGAGACCCACATGCATAGTTAGTACCAACGACCATAAAGGTCCATATCTTGCGCGCAAGTAGCCATGGTATTGTTACCCCCAGGCGAGGGCCACGTGAATATAGGCCTCAGTATTGTTACCCCCGGGTATGGGCTACGTGAATATAAGCCACAGTATTGTTACCCCTGGGCGAGGGCCACGTGCAGATTGGCCGCGGTATTGTTACCCCCGGGCGAGGGCCACGTGAACTAAGGGTGCCACAAATACATTTCAAAAAATTGGACATTCATTCATAATTCATAAAATAGCATTTCAAAAAATGGATCGTATCATATCAGTCAAAAAATACTTAAAGTTAAACATAACTTTACAGAGTTATTACTCACAGTTGCCTTCGGGTGCAGATAAACAGAGCAAACTAATCAGGTGGTCTGAGGCACGCGACCTACAGGAACATACATGCAAACACACACTTGTAACGTACTATCAAATTATACATAACTTGCTTTATTTATTCTTTGCGTGCCTTTAGTCTTTGTCCCCATCATAGAGTCTTAAATATGGCCTAGGAATGCCTAGGATGGAAAGAGGAAGCAAAAATGCACTTTGAAACATTTCTCAGATTTGCTGAAAATAAGGTCCACGCTCGAGCGTGAATTTCCCCGCTCGAGCGGACATGCAGAAAGTGAAGGTTCGCTCAAGTGTGGCTTTCCCCCGCTCGAGCGGGCTGCAAAACTTGACAAAAGTACTGGATGCATAAATTTCACGTGCGACGGACGCTCGACCTCCGCTCGAGCGTGAGACTCAGACCTTCGCTCGAGCGTGAATTCCCCCACTCGAGCGGATTACAAAACACATGAACTTCTGGATATATGCATTTCACGCTTGAGTGAGCATCATGACACTTGAGCGAAAGTGCACGCATTTAGAGTGCCCGCTCGAGCGTGAACTTCCCCGCTCGAGCGTGCATCCAAAATCTGGAATTTCCAGATTTGGTTTCCAAGTTCTAAACTCAAACTCAATGCATCAAACTCAACTTTTCTGGGCCAAAACTTGGAAAAACACTTAGAGACTCATAATACAACATGTTTAAGGGGTCAATTTAAGAAATCAAGGCCCAAAAGCTTGCCAATTCTTTAAAATCCAAATCAAAACTTTATGTCAAATACATGCATGCAATGTCTTGAGTGTAAACTTTTAAAACCAAGAGAAAATGAGATGTAAAGTACAAAATCATGTTGAATACTCAAAATTATGCAAGTCTAGGCTCATGCATGTGAGTATTTGTTGAAAATTAACTCAAAATGGATGTATTATGCATGCATGCATGGTTTGACTTAAATTCAATCCTTTTTAGCTCAAATCTTAGACTTATTCACATGATCTTCTTGAATTCATGCTCTTGATGACTCATAGACATAGTTTATGGGTTAAATTCTTACCTCAATTGGATTTTAAAGAGTCAATTCCTTGAGCTTCCAAGCCAATTCTTCTAAATGCCTTTTAATGCTCTACAATCCCCTTTTCAAGCTTGAATTCTCTCTCTCACGTTTTTCTCTAGAATGGCTCAACAAGGATTCAAAAATGGATGGGAGAGATTAGTGGGGTCCAAAAGAAATGGTATTTTTATTAGTTCAAGTCATAGGCACTTAAGTGGAGTTAAATCAATCATATTTAATCGTTCCGAAATGAATTTTAATTAAGCCTACCATAAAATTCTAAAAATTCCAATTAACACATAACTACGCCAATTTCTGATTCGGATGTCGATAAGGCCTTCCATTCACAAATCGAAGCCAAAACATGAACATATCTTTCTACAACAGACAAATATAAACACAATAATGCAAAGCACACATGCAAATTAATTCAGAATCCCTCCTTAATTACTGTTAGGCATAATTAAGTATGGATTAACGTTATGCAGGGATCGGGGTTATTATATGAGTTTTTGCAGGGTTTGATTGATGAGGTTTGGCGAAAGAGAGCCAATTCTTCTGATGATCAAAACTCTATTATGTCTCTGTTTGTACCACATTTTATTTTTCTATCGATTGTAACCTATTAAATATGGCCAAGTTTGATTATGATCTGTCGATTGAAATCATAAACTATTTTCAAAGAATAACCTTGACCACATTTATCTTTACTGTTATTATTTATGTCGATAGACATGCTAATGTTGCATGACAAATGTGCTAAGGACGTAGCATGATGACATGTTAAATGGAGAGCCAGAAAGTTAGCAATTGCAATAATTTGAAAGTTAGTTGCTGAGATCAATAAATCAAGATCAAATCAAGCATCAAATTTGCAAAATGGTTCCTATCAAACATGAGATATGGATAATGTTGAGGAAATCATGGACTTGTTGAGGAAATCGTGGACTTAAGTTATCTCTTCCTCTCATGTGGCTAAACCTATAAATAGGCTAAGAGAGATACAACGAAGAATCAATCGATCATTATCAACCATCAAACACATTTGTGTAGAGTTATTTAGGAGTAGTTCTAAATTAGCCATTCTAGGAGTAGATTAAATTGGTAGCTTTTTCCAACCCCTACTTCTCTTCTTTATGTCGATTGCTGTATTTCTTCAATTTTTTGTTCTTATTTAAGTTCTTGTAACTAGTGACAAGTGAGAATTTATTTGAATTAATACATATTCTATTTTGTTCCATTTCCTATTCATTTAATTGCTTCTAGGGAAGTCCTTAATCTGTTTAAAGTAAAGAACTCAACCACAAAACCTGATTTTTATTTGTGTTTTCTTGAAATTTATTTGAGTCTGTCGATCAAATCATTGTCGATTGGACTTAAACTAGATTTTTATCAACACAAATTGGCACACCGAGACCATTCTAACTTGGAGTGATGATGATGAAGAAGCAGATTTATTCTTATGAAATCATGCCTTCAATAGGTATGCTTACATCTTGTGTACCCGTGGATACAAACCGCCAATGGAGTGGCAATGTTCCCATGAAAACAGATTATCAATGGAATGCCTCATTTTCTAAAAATTGCCTGTGTTATGGTGGTGGTTCTACCGTTTATTGTCAACATAATAGCATGACAAATGATATGAAAAGAATGATTTGGCATTGTGATGATGAAATTTATTAGTTCGGGAGTGAAATTTTAGCCCTAAAAGAAAAAATTAATTCTTTTTATAGGCAAAGATTTCAAATAATTTCATCATCTCCGTATTATTTGAAACAAAGAGATTTAAATTATCGTATTGGAAAAATTCATCGACTAAAAGGCCAAATTTTTCTAATTGATGAAAAAATTTGATATTGGAAGCAAAAATTAGAAGACATAATGGCCTATGAAAAATTAAGATACGAAAATAATGTGGCTCATGCTTCGATAATATGAACCGTTTTCAATGTGTAGAATTTGTTGAATAGTTTGGATTATTTTGGGAAGATGGTTAAAAACAGGCTTTTTGACTTTTTTTTTTATTTTTTTTTAAAAAAAACATGTAAAAAAATTGAGAGATGATGTGACTCAAAATGAGTTAAAAGCTAGAAGATAGCTTTTAACCATCTTCCCAAAATACCCCTTTATCTCTGTAAAAAAATCACGTTGATCGGATATCGATAGCTATTTGATCATATCAAATTTTTGTCAACGATAAATATAATTTTCAAAATAAATTGTTGACAAAAATTTAATCCGATCAAGTAACTGTCAATATCCGATCAACATGATTTTTTACAAAGATAAAGTAGTCAATAAACTTTACATATTAATCGATTCAGATTATTAAGACAGAATACGTAATGAATCCCATGAATCCAACAACATCGTCCTGGACTAGAGGTAAGCCAATTTTTATTATTACTAGTTGGACCCCACGCGCTACGCACGTGGGGTCGCGTGGCAGTTATAATGCTTGTTTAAGAAATTTCTGTATATACAAGATGAGTTCTTTTTCTTTATTTTTACATTTTTTTTTCTTTTGTCAACCAAAAATTTATTAAGAAGATGAGTACAAACTGGGAAGAGAAATATGATCTGTTCAAAACAAGAACCAAACTACACATCTTCAACACAAAAAAATCACATAACTATAATCACCTCCCATTTAGTTGCCTTCGTATTAAAGATTAAGTCGTTTGTTGCATTCCACAATGTCTATAGAATTGCAAAAAACACTCCCAAATGTTCCTTTCAACAATCAAGGCAACCAACTCTTCAACACTAGTGTGTCACCATCAACCCTACCATTGTGACCCTTCCACCATTACATCAACGGTTATTAGTACCCCTAGACTGCAAGCACTACTCTAACTCTAACCAAACATCACAATTGCTACTCCAACACAAGAAATGCTAATGCTATCCTTTCATAGTATTTCCAAACTACCAAAATCACATTCTTTAGGCACCACTTCTAATAGCTACCAAAATTAGATTCTTTAGGCACCACTTCTAATAGCTTTATAGTAGCATATATGCGCTTACAAAATGCTGTATATTTGAGTTTCTCATTCAATCATGCTTTGTAAAATTCAGAATTTTGGTCCCACAACAATCTTTTTTCTAAAAACCCCCAATTACAAAATATATGCACTTTTTCCCTTAATATAGTAAGAAACACTACTCCTTTATCACAAAAAATATTTCTTAATTCCACCTAACCAAAAATTTGTTCTTAAAAATTTTAAATAAAATGTTCTTAAAAGTTTTACTTAATTTTACCTGGCCCAGCATCACCTCACCATTGATTCCACTTATGTTAATCCCGGCATAAAGGCAAGCCTTGTAGTGTGAATCAACATCATCACGTCCAAAAGCTTTGTCGGCACCAGCCCACAGTAGTATGGTCCCTAAGTTGCAATAACAAAAGGTTCAACTATAAGTCTTAGGCAAGAAGAAATAGCCACAAAAATATTCACCAGAGCATCTACAATAATTGCTATTAGATGTTATTGAATTCTGCACAATAAACAGGAAATTAAATTTGGTTAAGAGAAAAAGTGCATAACAAGGACTTCTTTATATATGTTTTTTAATAGCATTGGACAAATGGCTCAAAAAGATTAAAAGCTAACATAATATCATGTAATTTTATCCTTTTCGGTACACAGAAGGGGTTCTAAAGCATGTCAGCATCCAAAAGTTCACAAGGACTAAACCAGTAGACAAAATTAATCTACCAGGTTCAAGAAAATTCTAAAATTGGAGGACATGATCACTAAATATTATAACTCAGACAAAATAGAAAAATGAAATTGTTGATATTCAAAAAAAGTATCAATTTCATTACCTGAGGTCCAGGATAACCTTCCTTTGGCCACCCGATAGGCTACTTAACATCTTTTTTGCAACAAGGTGTACTCTTGCTCAATACCATAGCTATTTTAAAATTAAAATTCAAAATCAATTACAATCTCCAAAAGTTAAATGGACAAAGATACTCAAACAACAGTGACAATTAAGTTTTGACAATATTTTGAAAAGCTTGAAATCCTTTACCAGGGTTCTTCAACAACAACATCAGGGTGGCTGAAAATCTTCTCAGCATTGTACCTCTTGTTCGTTGGAATTGGTTCACCAGCAGGAGTGTAAGCATCACACATGACCTAAGACAATAATGATTAATGAGAAAGACAGCACAACAAAACTTTTTTAACACATCGTTTAAGATTTCACAATGAAAGTGCCCCAAAACGCAAATGAATTGAGGAAATGTTTCGTTTATTGGAACGATTTAAGGAAGGAATGGAATGACTATTCCTTGGCCTTCCAATGGAATGAAAATTCTCCTAAATTGGTGAATGGTGCTTTTATTTCCAATGTAAAATTCCTTTCCTTTTTACCAAACCAAACATGAGATGATTATTCTGATGGAATGACTACTCCATTCCAATGAACTGCATGAATGCACTAACTCACCAATATATTGTTTCCCATCCTGAATGGATCTTTCAAATTGCTTGAGGGCTGTTTTTTCAATTCAACAAAAACTGTTTATACACTACCAATCTACCGGTTTGGGAAAATGTTCTGAACTAACATTTATTAAGGAAAAGTTTCCTAATTTGGAGCAAAATTGTTTCAATCTCATATATATAAGAAATATACATATAAATTGCTTTTGTAAAAACATATAGGGATGCATTAGATTTTTAAATTGAGGATAACCTAGAACTTGTTTTGGCCTTAAAATGTCAATTCTCATCAGAAAAAAAACAAACAAATTAACAAAGAAATGCATAAAATGATCATCAAGAAACAAATGTATAATTGAGAATGATAAACTAAATAAGTATAAGCATAAATATACGATCAAAATTTACATTTCCTGAGAAATATCACTAAACAAGAAGCAAATATCACTAAAAGAAAATAAGAACATTTCAATCTTGTTTAATTCAAGTTCTATGCAATGAAAAACCAGGAGCGTGTTTGGTTGTCTAAAAATGAGAATCAAATAATTTTAGAATTGAATATTTTATACATAGCTAGTTAGATATATTTAACTGTCAAAATTGAAACAACTAAAAACTTTTCAAACTAACTTTTTTTTTTTTTACAGAACTTTAAAATTACTTTTCCCTTTTACACGAAGAACAACCTAATCTACAATTAGAGGATTCACATCCTGTTCTCTTGAACACTTGGATAAAATTTGAAATCAAGCTCAATATTCGATATTGATTCTGCTTGTAATGATACCAATGTATTCAAAAGCAAAGAGAAAGCAAATAAAGACAGAGAGTATTGAAATATACATACGGAACATCTTAGCGATGAGTTTGAGTTTGTCCTGGGCCTCTTCGATGAGCTCTTTGACTTGGCCACTTGCGAGGCGCTTCTCGATCATTTTTTATGTGTAGAGAAACCAAATAAACACATTACAAACTCTATCCACCCGAGAAATTAATTGAAACAAACTAATTTGTAAGAAATAAGCCAGGGCTTTTCCTTGAAATTTTGTTGCAATCTTAGAAGAGGCTTTGCCATGAAGAGAATTTATGGGTTATTTTAGTCAAGCATATTGTCAAACAATTGGTATGCATAATTTCTCCACCATTAACAAGCTCGAAAACGCATACAAATCAGGCATGAACATCTCAGTAGAAGACAAACAATGAGCAGGAATATCGCCAACAAGTAGAGCAAGAAGATGGCGTTGCGAAATTTAAATGTTGCCCAACCAATTCTTCTACAAAGAGGTGCTCCAAGATTATAAAATCGAGGTACACCGAACAGAGGAAGCTTGTAGAAACCATTGAAATCCACACCAGTGCAAACAAATATGAAGGCAACCAAGAGTGAGATCAGCTAAACAAGCAAACAAAGAGCACCGCTTTCTTCTCAGCACACAAGAAACTTATGAGAGGGATAGATGGTGGGCTTTGGTTGGTTGGGCGATCGGCAGGATCAGGATGGAAGGAACACACTCTGAAGATAGCTCATTGTTTCTAGCATCGTGTGTGGCTAAGCTGAAGGCCACGTAGACAGCCCAAATCTGCTTTGCAAACAAAGAAGCAACAGACTTACATCAGAAGCACCACTGTTACACCATGCGTTACACCACTCTTACCTTCTTTTAAAATATATTATAGATTTATTATTTATTATTTTTTTATTTTTGTATGATGATAACACTTTTGTATTTAGCAAGAATCAGGATAAGTTTTAATTCAAGAATGAATTTTATAAGATTATATTTCATTAAGCAAATTTAGTAAAATTAGAGATTCAAAAATTTTATGAAAATTTTTATTAACACTATGTTTGGAAACCTAGAAGAAAAAATAAAAGAAATGATTACTTAAGTTATAAGAAAAAAAAAAAAAAGTTTAATGATTACTTAAGTTGTGAGGATGAAATTTATTAAATCGGGAGTGAAATTTTAGCCCTAAAAGAAAAAAATAATTCTTTTTATAGGGAAAGATTTTAAATAATTTCATTATCTCTATATTATCTGAAGCAAAGAGATTTAAATTATCGTGTTGGAAAAATTCATCGATTTAAAGTCCAAAATTTTCTAATTGGTGAAGAAATTTGATATTGGAAGCAAAAATTAGAAGGCATAATGGCTAATGAAAAATTAAGATATGAAAATAATGTGCTCATGCTTCAATAATCTGAACCGTTTTCAATATGTAGAATTTGTCGAATAATTTGGATTATTTTGGAAAGATGGTTAAAAACAGGCTTTTTGACTTGTATTTTTATTTTTATTTTTAAATACGTGTAAAAAAATTGAGAGATGATGTGACCTAAAATGAGTTAAAAGTTAGAAGATAACTTTTAACCATCTTTCCAAAATACCCCTTTATCTCTGTAAAAAATTCATGTTGATCGGATATCGATAGCTATTTGATCATATCAAATTTTTGTCAACGATAAATATAATTTTCAAAATAAATTATTGATAAAAATTTAATCCGATCAAGTAACTGTCAATATCCGATCAATATAATTTTTTACAAAGATAAAGTTGTCAATAAACTTTACATATTAATCGATTTAAATCATTAAAACAAAATACATAATGAACCCCATGAATCCAACAATATCATCCTGGATTGGTGGTAAGCCAATTTTTTTTTATTATTTATTATTTATTATTTATTTATTTTTGTATGACTATAACACTTTTGTATTTAATTCAAGAATGAATTTTATAATATTAGATTTCATTAAACAAATTTAGTACAATTAGAGATTCAAAAAATTTATGAAAATTTTTATTAACACTATGTTTGAAAACCTAAAAGAGAAAAGAAAAGAAATGATTACTTAAGTTATAAGAGAAAAAAAAAATGAAATGATTGTGATTTCTCTAATTCTTGTTTGGTTAGATTTCATAAGAGAAAAGAAAAGAAACTGTTTTATATTATATTACCAAAATAACTTTTTTATATTTTGTCAATCATTTTTTTTCTTTTATTTTTATAGGGACAAAATTGGTATTATAAAAATATAAGAATCTGTTAGTTTCTTTTCTCTGTCAATCTCTTCACTTTTGAAAAGATTGAAAATGAGTGTTATAAAAAAAAAGTTTCTCTTCGTTTATCTTTATTTCTTTTTATTTCTTTCCACTTAAATTATTTAAATAAGTAAAAAAAATACATAACCCTCTATTTTTTTTTTTTTTACTCCAAATTATTCAATCCAAACATTGAATAAATGTCGCGTAAATATGGGGAAAATTTTTTGATAAATCTTTTGGGTATGTTTGGTTTGTATTTGAGAGATGTGTTTTAGAGATAAAAAGTACGAAAACATGTTTGGTTTGGTTTTTTGGGAAATTTGTTTTGAAAAATTGTTTTGAGAGAGAGTTTTGGAAAAAGTGATTGATTTGATGTGTGTGTGTGTGTGAGAGATTTGTTTGGAAAACTTGTTTGGTTTGTGTGTTTTGGAAAATTTTTTTGGAAAAATTTGTTTGATTGAGAAAATTTCTGAAATTTATTTGTAGAGAAAATTTTTGAAATTTTTTTCAGAAACACAAACCAAACCTACCCAAAAGATTGATCTGAAATTTATGTCCAACATTTTTCAAACAAATAATTGATCTAAAATCAAACAGTATCATTTCTCTCTCTTCTCTCTCTCTCTCTCTCATGGAGATGGTCTGGTGCACACTGACTCTCATCATCTCCATCTTCTTGATCCTCAAACTCCTCTCTGCACAAAAATCCAACCTCCCACCTACTCCACTCTCTCTCCCCATCATCGGCCACCTCCACCTACTTAAAACCCCACTTCACCTCTCTCTGAAAACCCTCTCCGACCGCCACGGTCCCCTCTTCTCCCTCCGCTTCGGCTGCCGCCCCACCGTCGTGGTTTCATCTTCCTCCGCCGCCGAACAATTCTTCACCCACCACAACGACATCGCATTCGCCAACCGACCCAAGTCCCTCGCAAGCAAGCACCTCGGCTACAACGACACCACCCTCGCATTCAACCCCTACGGTGATCTCTGGCGCAACCTACGCCGCGTCACCACCATCCAGATCTTCTCCTCTGCCAGCCTCCACCACTCCTCCGCCGTCCGAATCGAGGAAATTCGGTTTATCGCCGGAAAGATGTTTCGAGCCTCCGGTGGGGAAACCCAGAAGGTGAATCTGAAATCTGTGTTCTATGAGTTGGTTATGAATGTGACGATGAGGATGGTTGCCGGAAAAAGGTGGTCGCCGGCGGCGGCGGACGGTGTGTTTGGTCCGAGTTTGATAATGGATATTTGTGATTACATACCCATATTGAGGTGGGTCGGGTTCAATGGATTTGAGAAAAGACTGGTGAATTTGCAGAGGAAGAGAGATGGGTTTTTGCAGGATCTGATTGATGAGGTGCGACAAAACAAGATTAATAATTCTTCGACGAAACAGAGAAAGACCATAATTGAAGCTTTGTTGTCTCTACAAGAAATAGAGCCTGAATACTACACGGATGACATCATCAAAGGCATCGTACTGGTAAGATCAAAAATTTCAATTCCATGTTATATACTGTGTGTTGTTTTGGGAGGTTGGTTTTTTTGGTTTTTTTTAGTTTATTTTCTCTTTTTATGGATAAAAAATATAACAGGTGATATGGCTCAAAATAGGTAAAAAATCTAAAAGTTAGCTTCTTCTTCTTTTCTTTTCTTTTTTTTTTTTTTTTTTTTTTTTTTTTTTTTTTTTTTCAAACACCCCTGTATTGCTTTTGTGTTGAAGTCCTGGTGTTTTGGTCAGTATATACATGTATCACCAAACATTTCAGCCAAAATCTGACATTAAAGTCTGTTATGAGGTGTTTTGTATTTTTTAACCAACACACTTCAAACACTGTGAAGTATATGGAGTGCATTTTTAGTGTTGGGTGATAGTGGATGCCAAGTATAACCTACTAGGCATACACATGATTAGTTACTATAGTCAAGCCTTCACTAGGAGGCCTGTTCATTTGTTAATGAATTATAAACGAAGTGATTATGAATCTAAAAAAAAAAAGTACCATAAATGAAGTGATTGTGTTGCTAACAGAAGATCTTCTAATCCATTTTTGTACACAGTTAATGTTCACAGCAGGAACACACACATCCTGGCTTACCATGGAATGGGCAGTGTCACTTCTCTTGAATCATCCAGAGTAGGCCTGTCAACGGGTCGGATTCGAGTCGGATCTGTCAAAATCCGATCTGATCCGATTAACCATTAATCCGAATCCGAATCTGATTATTGAAAATCCAATTATACGTGATCCGATCCGATCCGTTCCCCCCCCCCCTCTCTTTCTCTGTCTGTGGTTAGCCAGCCATAAAGTCAATAAAATACTAATTATAAAAAAAACATTGTTTGTAACATCAAATTTTGAATACTTCTACATAAGATTATACAAAACTTTTTTTTTTTTTAGTATCTAACACCGTCAATGCTTTTTCTGGAAAAAAAAAAAAAAATGTAAAATGTACAGAACACTAATAGTTCTTAGCTATTCAACAGTTTCACAAAAATAGTAAGTAGACAATAAGCAAAAAAGGAAGCAAGATATTCCATGGTGCTCCATTATAACACCTCATTTACAATAACTTCATTCCAAAACATCTTTCCAAAACAAAACATCACAATTTCTCCCCTTGTGGTACAATCAAAAACACATAAATGAGGGCTTTCACAATGAAGCATGAAGTGCTTGTGAATGCCATTAGCTGTTTGTATAAAAGGATCCAAAGAAGATACCAAACATTTGCAAGCTTAGTATAATTCAGATAAGGAAGTTACAGAACAAGTTTTGGAAGAATTTCAAAGGTTTGCCAAAGGGATGGAAGAATTTCAGATTCTCTTTTCAATTCTTGAAGAGCGCCGAGGTGATGGAAGAACAGTTTTTGGGCTCCCACCCACTTTGCAATATTTGTCAAATTCCAACTCCATGTCTTGTCCCATCAACAGATCTACAATCTACAGAAAATACAAAAAAAAAAGGGCAAACACAAGCAACATTAAAACAGAACTCAAAATAAAAACTAAAGGATGACAATTCTTATGCATAACACACAAGAAGTATGGCGTACTAGTAATGTTAGCATTAGAATTAATGCAGGGATTGTTAATTTCAAGTTTAAGGATTTTCATGCTGCTATTGAAGACCTATCTGCATCCATAAAGCTTGATAAGGATAACAAATCCTCTTACACATATTTGGTGAGTTTGTGATTCCAAAATTTTTGTTGATCTAGGGTCTAGTACAATTAGCATGAGAAAGTTCATGCACTTTCACGTGTCAAAAATTATGTTTAGTATATTGAAGGAGCAAATTTTAACTTTTGCAGGGCTTGGCATTATCTTCAATTGGTGAATATAGAAGAGCTGAAGAGGCACATAAGAAATCAATTCAACTTGATCCAAATTTCCTTGAGGCATGGGCTCATTTAACACAGGTATTCACAATAAATACTCAGTGTTATTCACCTTTAAGCACCAAATACCTGCCCTCTCTGTCTGTAGTTTTCTTCCCTACATCTACGCCGCTGCTTCCTCTCATCTTTTCCTCTTTTTTCTTTTCTTTTTGGCATATTATCATCATCCAAAATCACCACCTTCCGATCAATTTCGTCTATTCCTAACAGTCAAACTACTCTATGAACACTATAGTACATGCAATACCTTGTTGAGTCAGTATTTTCTGTGCTATAGTATCCTATTCATAACGGATATGCACTGCACAAGAAATACTGTGGTCTGGTGGACTAGTGGTTTTATTGATTTTTTCTTGGATACTTTTTTGGTTTGGCAATAAAAAGAAAAATTGATGTCACCTTGCAGGTGACTACATCAGGTCAGTAGTGCAGCTAATTATCTACTTTAATACTCTTAGATGATCTATATGCATCTAAGTCATTGGACACTTGAGCCATGATATTAACAGTTGGGATTCTTCTGGTGTGAAGATATTGGGGTATGGTAGAAAACTTGGGGCTTGTTTGATAAACCAAATTTGGCGTTTAAAATTTTAGTAACCACATTTCACCACAAGCAGTTATAGTAAGAGAGAGAGCAAATAAATTGTATAGAGGAGAGATAATTAAAGCTATTTACTCACGATTCTTCCAAGTCAATAACTTTAATAGCAACCACTTTGTTAAGCTCATTATCAAACCTGCAAATCAAGAAAGCTATTACCTTAATATACAAACAGATTATCAAATTATGTCAGATACGAATTTCATAGATCACTATAAAGGCATGGGACAAGCCCCATAATCTGAACCATATTTACCCATCTACTTCAAGTGATTCAATCCAATCCATCTACTCATGTCAGCATTCTTCTACATCTGCAATTTCAAAATAATGTGACATTAAGATATTTATAGAACTAAACTAAATAACATCTAATTATTTAAAAACTTCAATATTTGACTTACTTCTATTTTTGGTTGATTCAATCCAATCATTGCAAGTGATCAAGGCCTCCACAATATCTGGAAGTAATGAAGCACGTGTCTCATCAATCGCCCTACCTCCTACACTAAACGCCGCCTCTGATGCAACCGTAGTAGCAGGAACACTTAAAACATCACGAGCCATCCTTACCAAAGTAGGAAATTTTGCTTTATTCACTTTCCACCAATGTAGGATATTGAAGCTCTCATTACTTGGAAACACCAACTCCTTCAAGTATTGCTCCACCTCTGATTTTTGATAGGCATGAATATTAGAAGCACGTTCTTGGGCATACCACGCATGAAAAGCAGCCAAACTTTCTTGTTTCGAAGAACCGACATGCAATTGACTACCACTTGAGCTACTATTTTCAGAAACAAGTGCAATGCTGCTCATAGAATCAGAAGAATCACTCCTATACTAATAAAAAAGATCAACAAAACCATTACGGACCCTCTGAATATGCTTATTAGCATCAGCACCATAAATAAGCCCAAAGTAGTATTCCACCAAGTCCATTTTAAATCTCGGATCAAGAACCACTGCAATTGCTAACACCAAAGAACATTCTTCCCAATATTTTTGAAATTTCACTCTCATTGGGCCAGCCATCAATTGAATGCAATCATACTCACTTTGCTCCCATTTTTTCATTTCAAGTTGAATAAGACAAATATCGGGAAAAAACACATTTGAAGTAGGAAAAGTGGTACCACTAAAGTGAGATGTAGCATCAAAAAAAATCTTCAAGCACCCACAAATCACATTTGCCACATTCCACTCATCCTCAGAAGGATTGTGCTTATATTGTTTGTCAATTTGCCCCAAGCGGTGGAATGCAGTTTTCAAATCTAATGCAGCTTCGAGCATTGAATAAGTGGAGTTCCATCTGGTAGGAACATCCATGGGGACTTTCTTTTTATGATGTAACTTAACATGATTCATTGCAACATCAAATTTTTGTTTCCCATAAGGAGACGTCCCCAAATATCTCACACTTTCTCGGATTTTTGAAATAAGACTTCCAATCACTTTCAAACCATCCTGAACAACTAAATTCAATATGTGCGCGCTACAATGCACATGAAACAACTGTCCACCCAAATGTAGTAATCCTTGGTCATGTAGCCATCGTTTTAAGAGTCTCACCATGACATCATTACTTGTCGCATTATCAACTACCATTGAAAACAATTTCTTATCTATGTTCCACTCTAAAATTAGATCTTTGATAAAACTAAACAAATGGTCTCCATCATGCGGGAAATCAATGCGTCTATAAGCAAGGATTTTCTTCTTTAACTCCCAATCATTAGTCACATAATGGGCAGTCAAACATGTATAGGCAAAATTCTGATGGTCTGAAGTCCATATATCAGTTGTCAAGGTAATCTTAGAAGAGAGTTCATCCAAAAATTGATATAACTTGGCCTTTTCTATTTCATAAACATCAAGGACATCCGCTCTAACAGTGTTACGAGACACAAGTTTGAACATTGGTTGAAGATTATTGCAAAATATTTCAAAAAACTCATGCTCAGCCATGTTAAAAGGATAATTATGCTTGATTATCATCCTAGAAAAATCCATACGACTTCTCTCTTGATCGAATTTAAAAGTTGCAGCCTTAGGAGTAGATTCAGAGCAGCCTTACTAGCATTCCTAGGGGCATTTGGCCCTTTAAGTACTGGACATGTCTTTGACAAATGATTTTTTAAATGGCTAGTCCCTTTCCTACTCTCTCCAACAAATTCCCTATTGCAATGCTTACATCTAGCTATGTCATCTCCACTAGGTCCTTTAAATTTGACAAAGTCATCCCATACCTTCGAAGTTAGTTTTCGAATCCTCTTTGTGGGTCCTTGAGATACATCGTCATCCAACTCGGTATCATCAGGAATAATAGGTTCGCTATAATCCGAAGACATCTTTGGCTCAAAAACTCAAATATGCACTGCACAAGAAATCAAACATAAAGGAGCAGGAGTTCATTTAAAAACAGTGTGCACCAATTTGGAAATTATATAGATTTGTGTGCATGTGATCAATCTACTGTAAAGGCATGTGGAATTCATTTAAAAACAACAAAACTGATAAGCAGCTATCCCATTACTAAGTCTTTGCAGAGGATATATAAGATGGTATAATGCACCAACCATAATAGATATATAATTAGTGGAAGATACATAAGATGGTGGAGTTCTAAAGATGCATGTACTACAAGGGTATTTAAACCAACATCCTATCATTGAGACCCACAATTTCCAAAACCTATGGACACCGGTCATCTTAATTCAATAATTTTACAGATACAAAATAATTAATAACAAAATTGACCATTGAAACATAGTTAAAAATACAAAGATAAACCAGACCCATGAATCTAACATAGAAGAGAAATTTCAGAATGAAAGTATAGATTATAATACCAATATTTATCGAGATAAAAAGTGAAAATTAAGATAAAAATTTATATAGATAAACACATTTTCTTGTCTCCACATTGAGTTGAAAAATATAGCAACTGTAATCTATAATAGAATTAACATTCACCTATCCTGCTATGTAGCAATTCTCCTTCCTCATATACTGAGTTGACTAGATATAAACTGCTATGTAGTAAGGCTGTGTTTGGGTCATGGAATTGGGGTAATGATTTGAAAATGGAAAGGAAAATATGAGGGAAACAGTGGAAAAAACACAGCCTAATAGACGACAAACACCAAGTTGAAACAGCTTAAATAAATCAACCGACCCCCTGATTCAAAACTGATAACAAATATATGATATTACATTCAACAAACAACCCAAAGTACCCATCAAATAACAAATATATAGAGTCCCAAAAACATCCAAGAAAATGTTTCAGAATTGATTTTCCATTTAAACAAACAACCCAGACCTCTTATATAAAGGAGAAACACAAGCACAAGGCAGTAAAAAGTAGATACAATGACAAACACAAACGGATTAGAGAGCTCACCGAAGAATACCTAGATCAGAGAAGTCGGAGAAGAAGACGATGAAAGATAGATTTGATATTGACCAGAGAGCTCACCGAAGAATACCTAGATCAGAAACGGCACAGAGCTCGATTTGGCTAAGTTCATCGTCGTCAATCGGAGTAGGAAGAGACGATTAGAGAGAGATTTGATTACGAGAGAGATCTAGGTATTCTTTGATGAGAAATGATGAAAGAGACGATAAGAGAGATTTGATTTTGAGAGATCTGATATGGTTTCTAGGAATTCAATCGGATTAGGCAAACAAATGGACCGGATCGGATTTATCCAAATTCGAACCGTTTTAAATCGGGCTATGCAGATTCGGATTAAACAGATTTTCAGATTCGGATATGTATAAATGGATTGGGTTAATCGGATCAGATTCGGATCGGATTCGGGTTATACCCGATCCGTTGACAGGTCTAATCCAGAGGCATTGCAAAAGGCGAGAACTGAGATAGGCAACCATGTCGGACCTGGGCAACTTCTAGAGGACTTTGATCTCTCTAAACTACCTTATCTCCATTACATCATCAATGAGACACTCCGACTATTCCCAATTGCACCTCTTCTGCTACCCCATTTTTCATCAGAAGATTGTGTTGCAGACGGATTCAACATTCCACGAGGAACAATGCTGTTGGTGAACGCTTGGGCCATTCACAGGGACCCCAATTCGTGGGATGAGCCTACCCGGTTCAAGCCAGAGAGGTTTGAAGGGGTTGAAGGGGGACGCCAAGGTTTCAAGTTTATCCCATTTGGAGTGGGGAGAAGAGCATGTCCTGGGGCTGCCTTGGCAATAAGGGTAATTGGGTTAGCGTTGGGTACATTGATTCAGTGCTTTGAGTGGGAAAGAGTTGAGCCTGAATTGGTCGACTTGAGCGAAGGATCTGGGACAATGTTGCCTAAGGCCAAGCCCTTAGAGGCTATGTACAGACCTCGGCCTTCCATGACAAGTCTCCTTTCTCAGCTTTGAGTAGTGTCTACTGTTCAAATGTCCCTTTATGGTTCTCTGTTTTCATGTGTGTACTAGTGGCTTTCGAAGCAACTAATAAGGGATTGTACAGAACAATTATCCTGAGTTGTAATATAAATGTGATGCGATTGGAAGTGACAACTTATAAAAAGAAAGAGGCAGCAATTTGGGTGTTGTCTATTGAGTACATTGAATGGAAAGGGTTGGATTGGAGCTGAACTGGACTTGGAAGAATTTTAGATAGGGGAATTCCAGTCTCAGTCTCAGACGAGCCTACCAATTCCAACCCGAATAATATTAGGGATGATGAAAAAAATATCATGAAATGTTTTATGAAGAGTTTTCATCCTTTGATTAGTGTGTGGTGTCTTTTTGTATGTATAATCTAACGGTGGAAAATCTTTCATGATTATTTTCATAATATTTTTTTCATGATACCTAGCATTAGTATTCCAACCCAGATTCAACTTAAATACTCTCGTCTAATTGAATGAGTCTATTCTATTGACTAAACTGTTAATAATGAATATCCATTATTTTCATGCGGGTTGACAAAATGCTATTACATCACATAATTATATATGTTTCTTTTTAATTCAGGTGGTGAGGTTGGGAGAGACTTAGAGCATCTCTAACCAAACACTCTTAATTAGAGAATGCAAATATATATAATTTTTATTTAAAAAGTGAATATAATGTATCTCACTATTTACTCAAACTCTAACCATAAATTATCATTTTATTCTCTGAAGATTTCTCTCGAAAATATTTTTATCAAAAAGTGAATAATTTTTGTTCATTAACAAATATTTAATTTTGAAATTTTTGTAAAATATATTAATGTTATACTCATTTTAAAGGTATGATTTCACCTTTTTTAATGATGTCAATTTTATAAAAATTGAATTTACATATTAAAAGTTATTTATAATATAATAAAAAATATAAAATGAATAGTAATTTAGAGGTGATTCTCTGTTTTTCATCCTCCCTCCAAATATGGAGGATCAACACATCCTCCTTCCAAATAGAGATGGATTTAGAAGATGGGTTGGAGGTGACAATTTTTCAAAAATGAAAAAAAAAATAGATGATGGGTTGGAGATGCTCTTAAGTTGAATGACTTCGTAAGTTTTAATGTTGTTAAGACATGTTTAACTTGCGCTTTAGGTGATGTTTTTGGGAGGAACAGGAACATCAACAGTCACGATGGAACGGGTAGTGTCGCTTCTTTTAAATCATCCGTCGACGTTCCAGAAGGCCAGAGCAGAGATTGACAACCACGTTGGACATAGGCATTTGCTAGATGACTTGGATCTTTCTAAGCTTCCCTTTCTCCAATGTGTCATCAATGAAACCCTAAGACTATATCCTCTTGTGCCGCTTCTATTACCACATTATTCATCTGAAGATTGCACTATTGGGGGATTTGAAATACCTCGCGGTACGACTATTGGTGAATGCTTCGGACATGCACAGGGATCCCAAGGTTTGGGAAGAGCCTGACAAGTTCAAGGCAGAGAGGTTTGAAGGGGAAAGAGAAGGATTAAAATTTTTTCCATTTGGAATAGGGAGGAGGGCGTGTCCAGGTGCCAACATGCGTGTGCGGGCAATTTCCTTGGCTTTGGGCTCATTTATACAGTGTTTTGAATTGGAGGAGGTTCGAGAAAAAAAAAGGCTTGATCAGAGATTCAAAACCTCCGCTCAAGGCTGAGGCTTTAGAAGTTGTGTGCATTGTAAGAAAAAATGCACTTGAACTGTTCTCTCAATTTCAAAATTAAAGTGTGCTAATGGATTGATATTTTTAGCTAGTTATGGTTAGGCTTGTCAGCAGATCAAATTTGCCATAATTCAAATCCCTTCTGATCATGGCAGATTGAATTAGAAATCATCTTAATCAAGTTTATCCAATTATTCAATTCGAAAAGGTGATCCAATTGGATTTGGATGTGATTTTACTTTAGGATTATTGGATTTGATATATATCATTAGGTGATTATTGTACTGTATTTAATTGTAATCTTATAAATAACATTTCAAAGTTTTTGGAATTTATCCCATGAAATAAGTATAATAGATAATGACAGCCACACATTATACTTAAAATTTTAGACTTATTTTATTTTATTTTATGAGAGATTAACAGATAAAAATTAAAGTAAAAGAAGTTTAAACCAAGTTAATATAATTTTTTTTTTTGTGTGTGGATGTTGTTGCCTTACTTGGATTATGATTCATTCAATTCTAAAGTTATAATAGAAGATTTTTATTACATTATTTAAGGGTTTGTAATGATTCTTTTTAAATTTAAAATATTAATATCACAACCCATAGATATTATAGCCCTCGTTTAACATGTTGGGTTGGGAGGTTTTTTGGTTAAAATAGTCACAAAAAGATAAAATAGACTAAAAGTTGGTTTTTTTACTTTTTTTTTTTTTTTGTCTTTTTGTGGTTAAAAAATGTGAGAGGTTATGTGACCCAAAATGTGTTAAAAGTCAAAAGCTAGCTTTTAACCAGCTTCCTAAATAGACCCAAAATGTCACATTTAAATCATAATTATTTTTACTTTTTCTCGCACAAAAGTTAAAAAAATCAAAAAATCTAACTCAAAAGAGATTTTTAGCCATAGATTAAAATAGTTAAAAAATAAAAAGCCAAAAAACTAATTCACTTCCCAAACAAAGTCATAATAGAGAACCTCCATTACAATCATGGAATATAGAAGCTCTCAATCCCCCCTATATACATATATATATATATATATATATACAAGTAAAAGTTAAAGTATGTAAATCAGATCAAATCATATTATTACAATAATTAGATAAATCATAAATTTTATTGTATTATGAGATTGGGCATTTGTTAACGGATTCGGATTGAATCTAATATGTTAACTGGCCTACTTATTGCAATTGTCTTCTATTTTTTTATTTTATTTTTTATTTATTTATATCTTTTTGTTAGGGAAGCGATTTGTTGAAGGATTAAAGGAGAACTTTTTTGCGAGTTTGCTGTCGAATTTGTGCTATTATGTTCCAATTTTGAGATGGATTGCTTATCGGGGGAGGGGGTTGAAGAAGAGTATGGTGATTTTGCAGAAGAAGAGAGATGAGTTTTTGTAGGGTTTGATTGATGAGGTTCGGCGGAAGAGAGCCGATTCTTCTGATATAGGAGGTGATAAGGAAACGTTGATCAAAACTCTATTATGCCTCTATTTGCACCACATTTTATTTTTCTGTTAATTGTGGCCTATTAATTATGGCTAAGTTCGATTATGATCTGTTGATTAAAATCATAAATTATTTTCAAAGAATAACATTGACCACATTTATTTTTATTATTATTTCTATCGACAGACATGCTAACATGGCATGGTAGATGTGCTAAGGACGTGGCATGATGACATGTTAAATGAAGGGCCAGAAAGTTAGGAACTGTAGCAATTTGAAAGTTAGTTGTTGAGATCAAGGAGCTAAGATCAAATCAAGCACCAAATCTGCAAAATGGTTTCTATCAAACTTGAGATATGGATAATGTTTAGGAAATCATGGACTTGTTGAGGAAATCAGGGACTTAAGTTATCTCTTTCTCTTATGTGGCTGAGCGTATAAATAGGCCAAGAGTGATACAAAGAAGAACAATCGATCATCATCAACCATCAAACACACTCATGTAAAGTTATTTAGGAGTAGTTCTAAATTAGTCGTTTTAGGAGTAGATTAAACTAGTAGCTTTTTCCAACCCCTACTTCTCTTCTTTCTGTCGATTGTAGTATTTCTTCAATTTTTTGTTCTTGTTTAAGTTCTTGTAACTAGTGACAAGTGACAATTTATTCGAATTAATACATATTCTGTTCTATTCCATTTCCTCTTCATTTAATTACCTCCAGGAAAATCCTTAATCTGTTTAAAGCAAATAACTCAACCACAAAGCCTGATTTTTATTTGTGTTTACTTGGAATTTATTTGAGTATGTCAATCAAATCATTGTCGATTGGGCTTAAACTAGATTTTTACCAACATAAATTGGCACACCTAGTGGGAACATTCTAACTTGGAATGATGATGATGAAGAAGCAGATTTATTCTTATGAAATCATGCCTTCAACATGTATGCTTATATCTTGTGCACCCATGGATACAAACCGCCAATGGAGTGGCAATGTTCCCATGGAAACAAATTATCACTGGAATGCCTCATATTCTAAAAATTGCCAGTGTTATGGTGGTGGTTCTACCTCTTATTGTCAACATAATGACATGACAAATGACGTGAAAAGAATGATTTGGTGTTGTGAGGATGAGATTTATTGGTGCGGGAGTGAAATTGTAGCCCTAAAAGAAGAAATTAATTATCTTTATAGGCAAAGATTTTAAATAATTTCTTCATCTTTGTATTATTTAACGCAAAGAGATTTAAATTACTATGATGGAAAAATTCATTGACTTAAATGCCAAATTTTTCTAATTGATGAAGAAATTTGATATTGGAAGCAAAAATTAGAAAGCATAATGGCCAATGAAAAATTAAGATATGAAAATAATGTGGCTCATACGGTTAATACACATTTTTGAAGAGCCAATCATCCATAAAGAGCAAATGTATGTGGCTCGAAGGGTTAGCACACCAAGTCATGAAGATAATATGACTTTAGAGAATTTTCATGAGCCATTAATGGCTAAAATTAAAAAAATAACCCATTCTCTCAAAAAATATTGAGAATTATGATTCACTTGGACAGAGAGAAATGTTAAAAAATAAGGGATGTGGCTCTTTGTTATATCACTTGACAGAGCAAAAGATGGAGTGTTTACAAATCGACAGTGATAGATTATTATGGATATAATATAACTTTTCAAGAATTCGAATTATTTGTACTGTAAAATATTTTCTATCAATCGTGGTAAACCACCTTATAAATCATTTAACTGTGTTAGGTCCCTTTATTGTCAAATCCGGTGACAAAACTTTGTGCCTGATCAAAATGTAATTTTTGTATTTTTGTACTGCCCGCTCGAGCGGGGCCATGTACGCTCGAGCGGAGATTGGAGGAACTCAGTATCTCGACAGGACTGCAGAAGTACTGAAGGATGTAATTTTACGCTCGAGCGGAATAGGAAGTGCTCGAGCGTACCTCAGTTTAATCACACAGTTTTTGGCCAGACCGCTCGAGCGGAGAGTGGAGCGCTCGAGCGGAGATCGCGGGTTTCAGAATCCAGATTGGTTTCAAGTGTTTGATTTCTTTCAGATCTGGGACTTCTTTGGTTCTCTATAAGTAGATGGTTTTCCTCTAAAACCAAGTGCAACTTTTTTCTAGGTCTGATTTAAGAATTCTAGAGTTTTGTTTGAAGTGTTCTTCTGAGAGTTTGATGAGTTTTCTTTGATGTTCTTGAGAGAGTTCTAAACTCATGAGTTGAGATTCATACATCTAAGAGTTTGTTACTACATATTCAAGAGTGTTCTCTTCGGTGGGATCCGAAGATCAACACGTAAAGTTTCAAAAGGCGTTTGATTCTTTACGTAGTCGTTAATTCGACAAGTGAAGTTGTGGTGTGAAATCAACTTCAGAATCAGTTTCGTGACGAAGGCGTGGTGAAAGAGTTACAGAAGATTTAGAGACAAATTGACTGGGTTGGGTAATTTGTATGGTTTCTTTGTAACCTTGTAGTCCTTCTGTAGTGGATTGATTAGTGGTGGTTCGCCCGTGGTTTTTTATTACAATTGAAGGTTCTTCAATTGTGGTTTTTTCCACGTAAAAAATCATTTGTGTTGATTTATTATTTATTCCTAAAACAAACAAACTAAAATCACTCTCGTAAGTGCTTGATGATTTTAGATTGAGTGTTTTGGAATTTTTGAGTTTTGGAATATTTTAATCTTTATCTAATCACGAATCACATAGGATTTTCAGTTGGTATCAGAGCAGGTCACTTTTTGTTTTATCAAAAAAAAAAACTTTTGTTTTTATCAAAACTATAGGAGTGTGATTTTGTGTGACTAGTATTATGGATTCTATTCGTGAAGGTAACTCGACTCATAGACCCCCTTTACTTGACGGTACAAACTATTCTTATTGGAAAGCTCGTATGAGAGCATTTTTAAAATCCATCGATGAGAAAGTTTGGCACTGCGTTGTCTTTGGGTGGAGTGAACCTATTGTCACTATAGATGGCATTGATATTCCTAAACCCCTTGATAAATGGGACACAACTGATTACCAGAACTCGAGTTGGAACAGCAAGGCTCTCAACTCCCTCTTCTGCTCTGTCACACCTGAAGAATTCCGTCGAATTTGCACGTGTGAAATAGCAAAAGAGGCGTGGGATATTTTTGAAACAATTCACGAAGGAACCACCTCTGTCAAAAGGTCAAAACTTCAACGTCTCACATCCGCCTTTGAAACCCTTTTTATGCGCGACGATGAGACGTTTGATGATTTCTATGCAAAACTCAGTGATATCGTGAATTCTTGTTTCACTCTCGGTGAAAAAATCTCGGAAGCAAAAGTTGTGGGAAAAATTTTGAGGTCCCTTCTCGAGAGGTTCCAATCAAAGGTGACAGCCATTGAGGAGGCTCAGAATGTTGATACCCTCAAGCTCGATCAATTGGTTGGAAATTTGCAGACTTATGAAGCACACCAAATTTCCAAGAAAAAGCAAAAAGAAAGTATGGCTTTCACTAGTACTCATGAGACTGCAAAACCTCCGGAGACTGAATTTGATTTAGAGTCTGAGATGACGGCTATGCTTACAAAATAGTTTAAAATTTTTTTGAAAAAGAAGCCTAATTTCAGAGCCCCTATTTCAAAAGATAAGAGTAATGACAAACCTAAAGCTTTTCCACCAAAATTTGCTCAAACTACTGAAAAGAAGGTTGTTAGGGGGCCAGGGGTCAAGTGCTATGAATGTCAAGGGTTTGGCCATATGTCCCTTGAATGCCCTACGAAAAAGAATCGGAAGAAAGTCTACACCGTAACTTGGGATGATGAAAGCGGGCCGGAGCAAGAACCCGAAGAACCTGAATCTGGTGAAGATGTGGATAGTGCTTTCATGGCATTTTGGGCCACGGTTTCTCAACCTCTTCTAAAGCCTTCGGAATCAGCCCGTGGTCAGAACTTGCATCATGCTCCCACCTTTGATGGGACCAACTACCTGTATTTGAAAATCAGAATGAGGGCTTTTCTGAGAGCCTTTGAACCAGAAGGTTGGCGAACCATTGAAGAAGATACAGAAGGTGCAGATAATCCGGGCAATCAGAGAGCCCTAATCATTATTCGTGGAGCAATTTCTAATGAAGAACAGCAACGGGTCGTTCACTGCACAAAGGCTAAAGATGCATGGGAAATTCTGAGCCAATTCCATGAAAGAGAAGATTCACCCCCACCTCCATCCTACAACTTGTCTGCTTTGGTTGCTAGATTGGATGAGGTTAAGGAGAATGAGGAGCAAAGAGAGGATGATGAACTATCTGAAGACATTGATGAGATCAATGGCGAAGAACTACAACAAGCTTACGAGAAGCTGTATGAGGAATCTCTGAATTTGTCTAAAACCAACGACAAACTCTCTCTCAAGCTCAAAACATGTGAGAGTGAGAATGTCCGGTCAAAGGAGAACTCTTGACAGCAAAACAGATGTCATCAAGATCTCAAGTGACAGGCAAGACTTATGTGGAAAACTTCTATCCTGTGAAACTGAAAGGAATGAACTTCTGAAGGTGTATTCCACATATGAAGAAAAGCTTGAAAGACTTGAGCTGTCACAAGCTGCATTGGAAGAGAAAGTCAGACAGAAAGATGAAGAACTCCGTATTGCTAGAGCAACAATTGCCATGTGGAACAAAGGTTCCAGATCTCTAGAAGACATACTCGGGTCTCAACAAATGGGTTCTGACAAAAGAGGGCTAGGCTATGGTGCGACAGCCACAAAGGACAGGCCTCTACTTCACATAACTTGAAGACTCAAGCAAGGGCAAATTGAAGATAGACCAGGTTGATCCTTCTCTTCATCAAGCAAAAGCAGGTAAGATCAACAAAAAGGAGGTAAAACCTGTTTTTATTTGTCATCACTGTGGTAGGTATGGCCACATTCGTCCTTACTATTTTGAACTGTTTGATAAGGTGTCTCAAAAGGGTAGAAATTCTAATACTTTTTGGGTTAGGAGACAACCTTACATGTCTAGGCAGAACACCAAGACTAAAAAGATTTGGGTTAGAAAAGATGATTTGACTTGTTTTGTTGCTCACACTGCTCTAAAAGCACATGACTCACACATGTGGTATCTTGATAGTGGGTGCTCTCGTCATATGTCCGGTAACAAATCCTATTTCACCTCCCTTGAAAAATATGAAGGAGGAATTGTTACCTTTGGAGATGGCGGCACTTCTAGAGTCATTGGTAAGGGCTCTATAAGTGTTGCTGGTCTTCCCAAGCTAGATAATGCCTTACTTGTTGATGGCCTTAAAGCTAATCTTTTGAGCATTAGTCAAATGTGTGATTCCCATCATGAAGTATTGTTTTCAAAAGATAAATGTGAAATTTTGGATAAAAAGGGAAATACTGTTTTACATGGGGTTCGCACATCTGATAACTGCTATGGGATTCTTACTACTAATGATCTCACTTGTCATTCTGCCATCATTAGTAACATTGATCTGTGGCATCAAAGATTAGGTCACATGAATTTCAGAGACCTAACTAAGATAGCCAACAAAGAACTTGTGAGAGGAGTACCTAAACTAGGTAAGAATTTGAGCCATGTGTGTGGACCATGTCAGCTTGGCAAGCAAACCCGTGCTCCGCATAAAAAGGTGAACAGCTTTACAACCAAACGTCCTCTTGAATTGGTTCACATGGATTTAATGGGTCCTACTCGCACTGAAAGCATTGGAGGTAAAAGATACATTTTTTTAACTGTTGATGATTTTACTCGCTTCTCATGGGTAAATTTTTTAAGGGAAAAATCTGATACGTTCAATGCTTTCCAGGCTTTAGTCCTTAAAATCCAAAATGAACAGGGTGTTTCCATTGGGCGTATCATAAGAATCCGAACTGATCATGGTCGTGAATTTGAAAATAGTTCGTTTTCGGATTTTTGTGATATGCATGGAATTAAGCATGAGTTTTCTGCACCTATTACTCCACAACAAAATGGAGTGGTTGAGAGGAAGAACAGAGTTGTTCAAGAAATGGCTAGGGTCATGCTCCTTAGTAAGAGTCTTCCTCCTAAGTTTTGGGCCGAAGCCTTAAATACTGCTGTTTATGTAATAAATCGTGTGTATTTAAGGCCCGACACTTTACAAACTCCTTATGAATTGTGGAAGGGTTTGAAACCTAATGTAAAATACTTCAAAACATTTGGGAGTAAGTGTTACATCTTCAAAGATAGAGAGCCCTTGGGCAAATTTGACTCCCGAAGTGATGAAGGTATTTTCCTAGGGTATTCAACCAACAGTAGGGCTTTTCGAGTCTATAACCTGCGAACTTCATCATTAATGGAATCTATCAATGTGGTTATAGATGACACAGGTTCTCCTACTCCGGCATCAAATGAGGATGACAATGGTGAGTCCCCAATCTTGGATACTGAACCACAAAATCAAGGAGAAGCTGAGGTTCAATCACAAGAAAATGTTACAGCACCATCCTCACAGGTAAGTTCAAGTCCCAAGAGTGCTCAAAGGGACATCACTCCTGTTGCTTCTATCACCGCAAGTCCTGAACTTAAACCATCAGCAAGGGTGAAACTGAATCATCCAGCTCAACAGGTAATTGGAAGTGTTTCGGATCGAATGAAAACCCGAAGACAGATTCGGGATGAGGTATCACACATGTGTTATGTTTCTTTAATTGAACCTAAGAATTTTAAAGAGGCCTTGCTAGATGATAGTTGGGTCAATGCTATGCATGAAGAATTAGGTCAATTTGAGCGTAACAAAGTTTGGACTCTTGTTCCCAGACCTAGAGACATGAATGTGATAGGTACCAAGTGGATCTTTAAAAATAAATCTGATGAGAATGGTACTGTTGTGAGGAATAAAGCTAGGTTGGTTGCTCAAGGCTACACACAAGTAGAGGGTATTGACTATGATGAGACGTTTGCCCCAGTTGCACGTCTCGAATCTATTCGCATTTTGCTTGGTGTTGCATGTTTTCTTGGCTTTAAATTGTTTCAAATGGATGTGAAAAGTGCTTTCTGAATGGGTACTTAAAAGAAGAGGCATATGTTGAGCAACCAAAAGGGTTTGAGGACCCTAAATGTCCTAATCATGTCTACAAGTTAGACAAGCTTTGTATGGATTGAAACAAGCTCCTCGGGCTTGGTATGATAGGCTTACTACTTTCTTCTTGATAATGATTTTCAAAGGGGTAGTGTGGATAAGACCTTATTTGTGAAACATACTAAGTCTCATATTCTTGTTGCTCAGATATATGTTGATGATATTGTGTTTGGTTCCACTGCTGATCATCTTGTGAAATATTTTTCGGATTGCATGACACATGAGTTTGAGATGAGCATGATGGGAGAGTTGTCTTATTTTTTGGGTCTCCAAATTAAACAGTCTCCTTCGGTCATATTTGTTTCTCAGTCTAAGTATGCTAAAAATCTTGTGTCAAAGTTTGGTCTTGAGTTTGCCAAACATGCACGCACTCCCATGAGCACCAGTCTTCACCTTTCCAAAGATTCCTCTGGTATTGATGTTGATCCTACCCTTTATAGGAGTATGATAGGGAGTTTTTGTATCTCACAGCCAGTCGTCCTGATATTTCCTTCAGTGTCGGTGTTTGTGCTCGTTACCAAGCCAGTCCTAAAGAGTCTCACCTTCTTGCGGTAAAACGCATCATCAAGTATGTAAATGGGACCTTGGGGTATGGGGTTTGGTTTTCCACTGATACTACAGCCGAAATTACTGGTTTTTCTGATGCCGACTGGGCAGGGTGTGCTGATGATAGGAAAAGTACATCCGGGGGGTGTTTTTATCTTGGGAATAATTTGGTTTCTTGGCATAGTAAAAAGCAGAATGCCATCTCTCTTTCCACTGCTGAGGCTAAGTACATTGCTGCAGGGAGTTGTTGTGCCCAAATGTTGTGGATGAAGCAAATGCTTCATGATTATGGAATTGAACAGAACACTCTCACTCTTTTTTGTGATAACACAAGTGCCATAAACATTTCAAAAAATCCTATTCAACACTCTCGCACCAAACACATTGACATCCGTCATCATTTTATTCGAGAGTTAGTGGACGAAGGCCTTGTTGTTTTGGAACATGTTTCTACTGAGCATCAAAAAGCTGATATTTTTACAAAACCCCTTGATCTTCTTCGATTTGAGTTTCTCAGAAAGACCTTGGGTGTAATGACTCAGTAACTAGGTTGTATCCTGTTTTTCATGTGAGGTGAGTGGGTGTGGTTGACTTACTGTTATTGGATATGATAATCTCATTGTGATTAAGTCCTGATATCTTTGCATCAAATTTTATATGAACACTGCTCATGTTGATTACAAGATCTTATTCATCTTTGTTCATAGCTCATTTTGAATGCCCACACTCATTTACTGCATGATCTCATTCTGTACACATCTTTGAGATAAACTGTTGCAGGGGTTTCCGCACAAGTGATCAAAGTTCTGTATGGACCACTGACAGTGTTCCTTATACTCTTTCAGAGGAATTGACCTATACTGGTATATCATGGGTGATGTTAAGTCTCTTAACCATCTACCATCCTATTTCACTTCCATGGTTTCTCCCTCAGTACATGATTTCCGGGCATTAGGAAAAGGCTACCTCAGAGGCACCAACTAGGCCATCATTTTGATTTCATTCTTCTCTGGTTGGTCTCCATACTCTTGAGCGTGTATGCCACCAGTGAGTGCCTACAAGAAAGAAAAGTTAAAAAAAAAAAAAAAGGGGATCATTGTCTGAGGGGGAGCTTCCGCATTTACTCAACAAATACCCCGTGATTCCTAGTGGTTTGACTTTTCTTTGTGATGGTCAGTTACTCTTGTTGGAGGTCCAGCCATCAGATCACTACGAGGATTAACTCTAGCTTTGTGGCTCTCAAGGATTGTACACACACACATTCTTTATATGAGCTCTCATGTGTATTTTTTGAGTTATGCATTCTCATGATGCATATGGCTTTGATTTAATACTATCTGTTTTATTCATGAGCTGGGGTTTCATCTTTTTTCTCAAAATTTTTTAGGACTCATGATTGATGGGTTCTCGTATCCTCAGGGTATAGTCTGTCACCTGTTCATCTTGCTTGTTACAGAACTTCCTAGGTGTTTTGATTTAAAAAAAAAAAAAAAAAAAAGGTTTCCGTTCGAGCGGACTGTTCTACGCTCGAGCGTAGTTTTCACTCTTGCAGCAGTTTGGAAGTTCTGAGAGATGGTTTTTAGCGCTCGAGCATTCCTTTTAGCGCTCGAGTGGGATTCAGTTTTCATTTTTTACGCTCGAGCGGACCATTTTCATATATATTCCCTCTCTCGACTCTTCAAGTCATTTTTTTTCCCTCTTTGCCTTCTCTCGATCTAGGGTTGTTCTTGTGGCTTGCTTTGTGGTCGATTTCGGTCTCTTCCTTCATCCTTCTTGCCGATTTGCTCTCTAGTAAGTTTGTTCTTCTCTTATTTTCCTTCTTTGCTGTAATTTCGGCCAATGGGTGTTGGTTTTTGAGTTTTGATTTCGTGTTTGGGTCTAGGTTGTGTGGTTTCTTCACGCACACACTCTCCTTGTTTCTGTTAGTCTTTTGATCTGGTAATCTTCATTTTTTTTTGTGTGACATTTGACTTAGGGTTTTATTTTTTTTTATCTCTATTGTTTGTCTTTGGGTTTGAGTTCACTGTGCTTGATTGTGGGTATGGTCGTTTGGGTCTCTGTTGCATTGTTTTGATTTTTCTCATGCTTAATCCTTCTGCTTTGCAATTCATTTCTCATATTGTGTTTAGTAGTTATGATTTCATCAATATAATGCTACTTCTTTCATGTTTACTCTGTTTCATGTCCTCATTTTTTATGCATTGAGTTTGTGGGTTTATGCTTAGAACTGGTTGTGATGTTTAATTTCAGTTTGGTCTTTCTTCTGTTTCACTTGTAACTAATGGTTTGTTGATGTTGGTTTGATTTGGTTTTTGGGTTTGTTGGTTTGGTTGGGGTTAGTCATGTCTACCTCTGCTCCTAAACGCCGTAAGGCCGCTATGTCTCAACCCACCTTTGATTCTGTTCGGTTTCAATCTGTTAAACAATCCAAGTCTTTTCATAAGTCTTTTGAATCCCGTACAGTACATTTAGAGAGGAACGTTCAGGCAGATACTTTTGAATCTATTCACATTCGTCCATTGTTTGATCCTCTAGGTGGTGATCTTGTTTTGTCCTTTTCCGGGCGTCAGAACCTCGATTGGGTTCGAGAGTTTTATTGTAATATGGAGGGGATTCTTGATTATGAGCCATCTTTTACCACTTGGGTTCGGTCTAAAGCCATTTCTGTCACCCCTGCCTTGATCCGTTCACTTCTTCACATTGAGCGGGGCTTTCCAGAATACTACCCTTTCCCCGTTCCTGACCGCCCTACTTGTAACTTTGATGATGTGGCCAAAGAGTTGTGTGGCATTGCTCGCCACTGGCCTAAAGGCGGTTTGATTAAACAGTTTGAACTTCTTCCAGAGTTCCGACTGCTTAATCTGATAGTTTGCGCCAACATCCTTGTGACTACCCATTCCTCCGAGGTCAACCAAGACCAAGGTTTTATTTTGTCTTGCATTGCCCAACATCGATCCATTGATCTTGCTTCTCTTATCATCAAAAAGATGATTGGTGTCTCTGGGCATAAGAAGATAGGCCTTCCTTACGGTTGCTTGATCAACCGCTTTTTGTCAGACCTTGGTGTTTCTGTTTTAGAGGATGATGAATTTGCTTCCCCTTCTCGCCCTTTTACCAAGAAAACCGTGTCTCAAAGTCGAGCCCATATTAAGGGGGAGTCATCCAGGGTTGGTCCATCTGCAGGGATTGCTGCTGGTCTTGCAGAGGAGGCTGAGTATGATGCCGCTGATGCCGGTGATGGTGATGGTGGTGAGGCTCCTGTTCCTCCTCCGGATTTTTCTATTGAGTTTCAGCGGTTCGCAGAGACTGTGACCCGACGTTTGGATTTTCTTGATGCACGGTTTGATGCCTTTGATGGACGTCTTGGCCACATGGAGCAGACTCTCGATCATCTCGTTCATCTACTTCAGTCTCAGCCGTCCCCTCCGCCTGATGCTTGATTTGTGCTTCCCAGACAAAAAGGGGGAGAATTTTGGTGTTCATGGACAGTCTTGGACGATTTTGCACAGATCTTCTTGTTGAATGCCAGTTTCTTTTGGTTTTTTGGAAGATATTTGGTGTATGGACAGTTTTGGATAGTTTTTGCACAGTTGGAGTTTTTGCACATATTGCACAGATAGTTTTTGGTCACATTGCACAGATAGCTTTTGGACTGGTTTCATTGATGGTACATTTCTTTATTTTGGATGTTGTGGATATTATGTTTTATATATTTCACATTTATCTTCTTCCACAGTTTTGTTTTGTATGTTGAATGCTATTTCACAGGTGCAAAGTTAAAGGATTGTGTTATTTGAATTGGATGTTGAAGTTCCATGGTTGTGTGCTTGATCTAGTTGTGTGCTTGATAGAATTTTGAGAGTTTATATTTTGAGAGGTTATTGTATATTGTTTCCTTGTTTTTATACTGTCTAGTGCGTTTGTTTTAAGGAACAATGTTTAGATAGGTTTTGTCCGGGAATTGACAAAAGGGGGAGATTGTTAGGTCCCTTTATTGTCAAATCCGGTGACAAAACTTTGTGCCTGATCAAAATGTAATTTTTGTATTTTTGTACTGCCCGCTCGAGCGGGGCCATGTACGCTCGAGCGGAGATTGGAGGAACTCAGTATCTCGACAGGACTGTAGAAGTACTGAAGGATGTAATTTTACGCTCGAGCGGAATAGGAATTGCTCGAGCGTACCTCAGTTTAATCACACACAGTTTTTGGCCAGACTGCTCGAGCGGAGAGTGGAGCGCTCGAGCGGAGATCGCGGGTTTCAGAATCCAGATTGGTTTCAAGTGTTTGATTTCTTTCAGATCTGGGACTTCTTTGGTTCTCTATAAGTAGATGGTTTTCCTCTAAAACCAAGTGCAACTTTTTTCTAGGTCTGATTTAAGAATTCTAGAGTTTTGTTTGAAGTGTTCTTCTGAGAGCTTGATGAGTTTTCTTTGATGTTCTTGAGAGAGTTCTAAACTCATGAGTTGAGATTCATACATCTAAGAGTTTGTTACTACATATTCAAGAGTGTTCTCTTCGGTGGGATCCGAAGATCAACACGTAAAGTTTCAAAAGGCGTTTGATTCTTTACGTAGTCGTTAATTCGACAAGTGAAGTTGTGGTGTGAAATCAACTTCAGAATCAGTTCCGTGACGAAGGCGTGGTGAAAGAGTTACAGAAGATTTAGAGACAAATTGACTGGGTTGGGTAATTTGTATGGTTTCTTTGTAACCTTGTAGTCCTTCTGTAGTGGATTGATTAGTGGCGGTTCGCCCGTGGTTTTTTATTACAATTGAAGGTTCTTCAATTGTGGTTTTTTCCACGTAAAAAATCATTTGTGTTGATTTATTATTTATTCCTAAAACAAACAAACTAAAATCACTCTCGTAAGTGCTTGATGATTTTAGATTGAGTGTTTTGGAATATTTTAATCTTTATCTAATCACGAATCACATAGGATTTTCAAACTGGATTTCATTCTTTAATCCATTTAAATGAGGGGGCAGTGTTTGCACCACATTTTATTTTTTTGTCGATTGTGGCCTTATTAATTATGGCCAAGTTCGATTATGATCTGTCGATTGAAATCATAAACTATTTGCAAAGAATAACCTTGACTACATTTGTTTTTATTGTTATTATTTCTGTTGACAGACATACTAACGTGGCATGACAGATGTGCTAAGGACGTGGCATGATGACATGTTAAATGGAGGGCTAGAAAGTTAGCAACTATAGCAATTTGAAAGTTAGTTGCTGATATCAAGGAGCCAAGATCAAATCAAGCACCAAATCTGCAAAATGGTTTCTATCAAACATGAGATATGGATAATGTTGAGAAAATCATGGACTTGTTGAGGAAATCGTGGACTTAGGTTATCTCTTTCTCTTATGTGGCTGAGCCATAAATAGGCCAAGAGAGATACAAAGAAGAATCAATCGATCATCATCAACCATCAAACACACTCGTGCAGAGTTATTTAGGACTAGTTCTAAATTAGCCATTCTAGGAATAGATTAAACTATCAGCTTTTTCCAAACCCCACTTCTCTTCTTTATGTTGATTGCTGTATTTCTTCAATTTTTTGTTCTTGTTTAAGTTCTTGTAACTAGTGATAAGTGACAATTTATTCTAATTAATACATATTCTGTTTTGTTACATTTCCTCTTCATTTAATTACCTCCAGGGAAGTCCTTGATTTGTTTAAGGCAAAGAACTCAACCACAAAGCTTGATTTTTATTTGTATTTACTTGAAATTTATTTGAGTCTGTCAATCAAATTATTGTCGATTGGGCTTAAACTAGATTTTTACCAATAGCCTCCAAGAATTGAAACCTGATTTTTATACCGACGATCTCATTAAGAGTTTAATACTGGTAAGTGTTATATGATTTTTGTTTTCTTACTTGTTTATTTCATTATTTATCATGAATGTATGCATCTTCAATACAATATGACTGATGTATGCTCTCTATTAGGATCGAACTTTATCAATTTATGATTTTTAGATACAAATTTTTTTGGTACTATAATATTACTAATACTGCCGCTGTCGTCACCACCACAAATACAACCACTAAATAATAACATATTTAGTTTTAAGAGAAAAAAATGCGTATGAGGAAGTTTTTTTATTTACAAATTATGTTTGTATTCTTTTCTTTACATTATTTTTGTGGGTTTGTTTATAAGGTATGATATTTCTAAGTTATGCTAATTGAATGAGTCTATTCTATTGACTAAACTATTAATAATACAAATCCATCATTTTCATGGCGCTTGACAAAATGGCTATTACATCACATAATTATATATGTTTCTTTTTAATTTGGGTAGTGAGGTTGGGTGAGGCTTAAGTTGAATAACTTCTTAAGTTTTTATGTTGTTAAGACATGTTTAACATGTGCTTTAGGTGATTTTTTGGGAGGAACAAGAACATCAACAGTCACGATGGAACGGCAGTGTCACTTCTTTTAAATCATCCATTGAAGTTCTAGAAGGCTAGAGCAGAGATTGACAACCAAGTTAGACATAGGCGTTTGCTAGATGACTTGGATCTTTCCAAGTTTCCCTTTCTCCAATGTGTCATCAATGAAGAAACCCTAAGGCTATATCCTCCTGTGCCGCTTGTATTACCGCATTATTCATCCGAAGATTGCACAATTGGTAGATTTGAAGTACCTTGCTGTACAATTCTGTTGGTGAATGCTTCGGTCTTGCATAGGGATCCCAAGATTTGAAGTAGCTAGTTATTGTTAGGCTTTAACGGATCGAATTTGCCATAATTCAAATCCCATCTGATCATGACAGATTGAATAAAAAATCATCTTAATCAAGTTTATCCAATTATTCAATCCGAAAATCTAATCCAATCAGATTTGGATGTGATTTTAATGTAGGATTATTGGATGTCAATAGATATCATTATGTGATTATTGTACTGTATTTTATTGTAATGTTATAAATAACATTTTAAGGTTTTTGGAATTTATCTCACGAAATGAGTATAATAGAAAATGACAGCCACACATCATACTTAAGATTTTAGACTTATTTTATTTTATTTTATGAGAGATTAAAAGATAAAAATTAAATTACAAGAAGTTTATACCAAATTAATATAATTTTTTTTTTTTGTGTGTAGATGTTGTTGCCTTACATGGATTGTGATCCTCTCCATTCTAAAGTTGCAATGGAAGATGTCCATTGCATTATTCAAGGGTTTGTAATGATTTTTTTTTTTTTTTTAATTTAAAATATTAATATCATAACCCTTAGATGATATAGCCTTTGTTGGGCATGTTGGGTAGGGAGGTTTTTTTGGCTAAACTAATTACAAAAAGACAAATTAGTGAAAAAAATTAATAAGGTAAAATGTCACATTAAAATTATAATTGTTTCACATTTTCTTTTATAAAAATCAAAAAAATCAAAAAATCCAAGCCAAACAAGATTTTTAACCTTGTACTAAAATAATCAAAAAACTAACCCACGTCCCAAACAAAATTATAATAGAAAACCTCCATTACAATTATGGATATAGAAGCTCTCAATCCTCCATATATATACACGTAAAAGTTAAAAGTATGTAAATTAGATCAGATCATAATATTACAATAACTAGATAAATCATATTAAGATTTTATTATATTACGAGATTGGGCATTTGTTAACAGATTCGGGTTGAATCTAATCTGTTAACTGGCCTATGACAATTGTCTTCTGTTATTTATTTTGTTTTATATTTATTTATATCTTTTTGTTTTCAGTGCAATTAATTAGTAGAAGAATAATATTATACAAATATAAAATTCAGTTACTATATATTTAGCTTAATCGATTCTAAAATCCAATAATTAGATCAATCATATATTGCGAAGTAGAGTGCATCACATTGGCTTTAATTATTCACTCATATATTTAAGTGTTATTACAATTTACAACATCAAATATTAGAAAATATTAAAGATTCAAACACATAAATTTAAACTGTGTTGTTTGAGATTCTCTTTCCAGATGCTCCCTCTCTAAATGGTATGGAAGTTTGTACCACAGCCATTCATTACAATATTAAGATGATCTAATGGCACGAAGGAAGACATATTAAAAAATTGGCCTTTTCGTCTCTCTAAATGAGAGCTTCTCTCTACTTTTTTCTTTTACCGTTCTTTGCTTGGGAGCGCAGCTTGGACAGAGAGGACTCTAGTCTTTGGCCATCTCTCTTCTCTTTTCTCCTCCTTTTTTCATCCCTTTCTTTTTTGCCTTTTATGGTTGAATAAGCTTTGAAGCTTTGTCTTCCTAACCTCTCTTTAGGGGTATAAATCTGGCCCGGCCCGGTCCATGTCGAGTCTTGCAGACTCCCGCCAAAATTAGAGCTTGGCCAGGCTGACCCTCGGGCCAAAAAGATAAGCCCAGGCCCTGGTCTAAGCCCAGGGATATTCAGGTCTTGGGCGGGATAGATCATTTTTTTTATTAATTTTTATTATTTTTCACTAAAAAAAGACACTGGGCCTTGGGTGGGCCAGGCCTCAAACTGGGCCTTGAGTGGGCCGATAGGCCGGACTTCAAAATGATGACCCAAGCACAGGCCTAGGGGCTCGGGCCTGGGCCCAAACGAGCCTAAACAGATCGAGCCCATCCGGATTGCGGGCGGGATTCGAACTGCCCATGGGCCGCAGGCCATTTTTACACTTCTACTTCTCTCCCTGTGAGGTGTTCTTCCTCTCATGGTAAAAGTTTTGTTTGTTTTCTCCTTTTCTTTTTCCGCTGACATTGGATCTATGATATCCCTTCTCCTCCACCTCACGTTGAAGCCAGCACTACCATATTGCCACCAAATCTACCACGGATTTGACCCATCTTCACGGATCTAGTTGTTTTAGGATTGAGGTCTACGTTATTTATTTATTTTTTATTTTTATTTTTATTTTTTTAAATATTTTCTCTTGTTTATTTTGGTTTTTTAGTTGTGTTTCTTGGAGTCCATAGATGATGTAGTTGTAATTTACCTATTTTGTGGTTGTAACTAATGATTTATCTCAAGCATGTTTTATTGTCGAACTCTTATGCTTGGCTTCTATTTTACAGTAGGAACATGAGCATGAATTGTGTGATTAGATATTTTTATAATTTTCCCCTTTGTACTTTTAGTATTAATTTTTACTTTATTTGGTGTAATTTTTACTTTATCTGCAAGTGGCGTGACTTACCTTAATAAAAATTTGGGAGATTTCTTTAAAAATTATCTTTTCAAGTGTTTATATTCTAATTAGTTTATAAGATATTCTTATATTTCAATAAATCCTATTATTTGAATATTTGATCTACCAAATACTAATTTTCATATTTAAGGTATTTTATGAACATTTTTACCCTTACAAATATTTTTTGAACGGTTAGCGATTTAGTGATGTGAACATTCATATGTTACAATGTGAATATTCACATTGAGGTGTGAATGTTCACATTAACGATGTGAATATTCACATTGACGGAATATTCATACTATAAATGTGTATATTATTAAGGATATTTTAATAACTATGTTACATATATGACTTATTAAAATATAATAAAATAATATAAACTACATGAAATATAAATATGTGAAAAAGAGTTTATAAAAAAGTGCCTCTAAAAATTTCTACTGACCAAAAATAAATAAATAATGGCATCGCAGATGACACGCAACAATGATGTGACTATTTACTGATACGTCGCCGTTTCGGAAGGCCACGCACGCTCACGTTTTTCTTCTTTTCTTTTTATTTTTGCTGTCTTTTTGTATCCACACAACTGCCCACTCATCTTTCATGTTTATTTCAATACAATTTAAACACTAAGTGAATATTTTTTATTCTTTATTAACTAAATTATGAATATTTTTTCAGCACAATTTAAAATTTCTAATTTTAAGATTAATTATTCAATAATTTCGAAACACTGTTACTATATACTTTTTCAAACCAACCATCTAACAAAAAATTTTATAGTGAGACATGTTGACTTAATTTTATTAGGTAGTTAAGTGATAAATAATGATTCACTTAGTATGTGTTATAGTCTTTCATTGATTAGGAGTACTGCATAAGTAATGTCATATGCTTCAGGAGTATTTAACAATTTTTCTAATTTCAATATGATTTTTCGTCAATAAATTTTGTTAGATTAGTCAAGACTTTAGTCATGTACTTGAATTTTTTTTAAAAAATGCATTAATAAATTTATTTTAGACCTCTGGTTATCTTGCCCATAATCAGTTATCCAATTTTATTACTTTCTTTCTCTAACACTCCGTTTGGATGGAGGGGCCTTCGAGAAAAAAAAAAAAAAAAAACAACAACAACAACAACAACAACGGTGAGAATAAGAAATCTTTTTACTTATTTGGATGGTTAAAAAATTGATAATTGTTACTAACTTTGTAAAATTAATTTTTCCCATAATTTGATAAAAATTATTGATAGATGTTAATATTAATATTATAATTTGATTGAAAAAAAAAAGGGTTAATTTTTAATATTTTTATAATTTTAAATTTCAAGGACAAAAGTAAAAATTAGATATAACTTGGACGATAAAAAGTGTGATCCAACATAAGAGACAAAATAGTTAATGTTATAGGTTACGTGAAAATTACTTGACTAAATTTATTGAGGAAAAAATCATATTAAAATTAGAAAAATTACTGAATATTATATGACATTATTTATGTAGTACTCAATTAATGAGATATTGCAACGCATCCTAAGTGAGTAATCATTTATCACTTAACTACTTAATAAAGTCAAGTCAGCATGGCTCATCGTTAAAAATTTTTGTTAGATGATGGGTCACGTAAATAATATTACATAATATTTCAGAATTATAAAATAATTAATTTTAAAATTATGTGACCAAATAATTAATAAGATTTTAAATTGTGATTATAAAAATTACATAATTTAGTTAGTGCAGAATAAAAAGTATTGACTTAATTTAATTTATATTTTTTTAATCTTTCAAAAAATTTTTTTTTTGGGTACATGCTGTTGATAGTTTGATATTTGTTCTCTTGAAATAAAATGATGAGTGGGCAATTGTGTGAATACAAAAAGACAACAAAAAAAAAAAAAGAAAAAAAAAAAGAACAACAACTCGAACGTCGCCTTCCTTCGTAAGTTATTGGTTGATTTAGGGACAACATTATATGACGTTTCATATATATTGTGATTAATATATAAAGTGAAACTTTTGTATTAAGTAATTAGAAAACATGAGAGAAAATAAAAATTTATGATTGACCTAAGATATGACCATGTATGCCAAGAATAATCAATAATTCTTTCTTTCGAAACCACAACGTAGCACTAAATAGTCACATTGTTGCGAGTCATCTTCCATGCCTTTAGGGTCCGTTTGTTTTGGGGTATGGAGGAAGGAATGGGATTGAGAGGGGGGTGGGATCCATGAATATTATGTTTGTTTTAAGAGATAGAGAGGGGATTCATAAGCCCTCCGGATTAGAATAGGCCTTGGATGTTGAGATTGAAATGGAGGCCGAAGACTTGGTATTAAAAAATTAGTCCTCTGGCTTAGCTTTTTTTTTTTTTTTTACATGTTGGACATTTTTTTGAACATTAATGTTTAATGTTTTTGTATTTTTTGTTAAGTAAAAATCATAGTTTTATTTGTTTTATTATATTATATTAGTGTATGCTCGTACCTAAAGGCACAATGTAAATAATATTGAGATTAAAATATAGTTATAATCTATACGTATCATGTTAAAATTTATGGAGTCCATAGCATTTTTTGATTCTTCTTAAAGAATTTTTAATAATTTTACTTGTACGACACGCTCTATAGAATTCAATTAAAAATAACAACTCCCTCTAACCTTAATGCAAATTAAGGAATAAACATATAAAATTTATAATGTTCAGTAATATTGCAAAACAAAATAGTAAAATGTAAAGTAAAAAAAAATACAAATCTATAACTCGAGCCTAAAGGCACTATCAACAATTTTTTTGGTACCTCACATTCTACAAAACTCAATTAAAATAAATCAATTCAGAATGACAACAATTTCATTGCACTATAGAACTCAATTAAAATAAATCAATTCAGAATGGCAACAATTTCATTGCGCTATAGAACTCAATTATAACAAATCAATTGAAAATGACATACTTCACGCATAAGAGGAATGGTGAATGAATTATCATCATAGCTTATTAAAAATAAAAAAAAAACTAATCATCCAGTCAAGAATGAAAACCATTAACACATATAGAAAAAAACAACACACCCGTAACGTTTTTAATGCTAATCAGTCACCTGTAACAAAATCATTGCAACACTTGAATTCAACTTTAAAAAACTAGCTAAAAGAAATCATAATAGGAAAACTCATTCAAAATATTTATAAGAAACAGAAAAACCAATAATTATGAATTAAAAGAAATTAAGCATAAAAAAATTTCTAACATAACTATTCTTGATAAAAGCACCAGTGTCTTCCCCAAGTTACCTGCAATTATCAAACTAAATACTAACAATTATCACATTCACACTTGAACAAATTTTTCGTGATCAAAATACGTGATTCCTCATAGAAGGCTAAAAAAAAATCGTTTAAAACATATTACCATTGAAAAAATGTAACACTTGAGAAAATCCAAACAATCCAAATTGACTATTGCCGACAAAAGCTAACAGGCAAAACAAACTATTGTATTAAAACTAAAAAGATAGGACACCTAGTCAATGTTCCTCTCCTTCATAAGTATGAAGGTGTACTATAGATAACCGGTTTATTCCCTTCAAAAAAATTTGCCTTGAGTTATAATGGAGTATCATAGAACTAAATAGGAAAAACAATATGAAGTCTTGCACTTCTTTTTACGTAGTGTTAAAAAAAAGGACAATGCTTCAAAATGCCTTCAAGAATTACCAAATATATCCATCACTACAATCTATGAATTAGCATTATAAAATATTTGTTCAATTCCTTCGGCTTCCCTAATTTGAAGAACCTTTATAGTTTGTTCACATAAAGCTATATAAGAAATCACATAATTAAGCATTTTAAATAAATAGGCATTGAAGAAAAAGTTATTTGAAAAAAATTACTGACTACATTATGCATGATTTCATTAGACAGTGATGAGACTGCTTGAATCTTTAAAATCTAAGATCCTACACAATCATTAATAGTACATTATCCCCTGTTTCTCACTTAATCCCATTAAAAGAAATAAGCTTAGAAATTACAAATGTATTTAAACTAATAAAAAAAAAATCCATGAGAACCATGGCCATCAAATCCACCATCTTGTTGTGCCCTTGGGTCAATATTCACTTATCCAGCTGTTCATTGGAAGAAAAATCCCGAATATGCAAACCACAAAAAAAAAAAAAACAAAAAAATCCTGCATGTAGGAACAAATTTGACATCTCATTAAATTTAAATTCTTTGTTTTTTCACGAACATAACAAATTTGGTAGTCCATGGCAAAACTGATATTACACCTATTGCTACATTCCTAAGTATGTATCAATGTCGGAATTAAGAAAAGACCACAATGTTGCATTCAATTATTCAAACATGAGGAGCTTTTGATATAATTAGAAGCATAACAATAGAAACTTGACACAACACAACCTACTGGTAACATCAAATAAAAGTTTAAAAACAACACTAATATTATGAAGCATCAAGTGCTTTGTAGTCTTGAAACATACTAATATTTTAATTGTTAAATAAATAAAGATGCTTCAAGAACTTGTTGGAAAATTGGTTTTTATAAGGCTTATTTTGGGCCAACTTTGAGCCTAAAATTGAGTGGGCCCCAAACGTTTTTTGGGTTGGGTCCGAAGAGGTGATGTGTTCCTTGCCGCATGGTAAGTCACACGGTGAAGACGGTTCGTCAAAACCATTTATGAGTGAATGGGAAGTTGACGTCGTTTTTGGGTTCGTGGAATTGGACATTTAAAGATTTAAATGTGGGTTTCTTTGTAAAACTAGTTCCACATTGAAACTTTGAGAGAGCTTATGTATGTATATAAGCACTTGGTGTACTAACTTGGGTTGGGCCCCAAGGGGCACCCCAAGTTTGTAGAAGGGAGGAGTTATAAACAAAGTGAACCTTAGCCCAAAGTACCACACGCGCGCGCCGCCATCGCAGACCGGCCTACTGAGCCGTGCCAGGCGCGGGTTTGGGTTGTGGGTCGGGTTGGTTCTTATATTAATTTTTTGGAGAAAATTTATTTGAGTTTTTTTTTCTAGAAATTCTTAATAAAATTAATTTTTTGTCCAAAATTTGCCTCTTTCAGTCCGAATTCCCTACAAAATCTACTGAATAGATTCAAACAGTTTTCTGACCAGTTGGAACCTTAACAGATTCATAACTATCCAGACAAATTCAAAATTTGGACAGTTTATTTAACTGCAGCAGTTATCTGTTTGAATTTCAAATTGTATTTGTTCGAAACAGTGCACCTGTTCCATATTTGTACCAGTTTGAAATTAACACCTGTTTAGGTCTATAAAACCAAATCTGTTCCAGCATTTTTACACATCCGAAAAACAGTCTGAAAATTATATTCTTGCTGTCCAATTTTCTGCTTTGTTGCATGTTTCCTTCATATTAGTTTTTTAGGAAAATTAAAGAGAGTATAGAACACAAGGTTCTAGTTCCCCGGACAAATTTGTTTGGAGTGCTACTACAAATTTGTGAAGATAATTGTATCCTAGGAGATAGATGCCATTAATCCGTAAGCACCGTAGCGGGGCAAATCTGTCTTACGGACAGAGTGTCACACACTTGACTTGATCTTTTGATTATTTTTTTAGTACGGTAAAATAAATTTGGTAAGTAATTTATTTTATTTATTTGATTTGTTTCATTAATTTATTTTACACAGAAGATTGTTCCAACAATTTTAAGACAAATTCGAATTATTCTGTTTACAAATTTTTTTTGTTTATTTCCTTTCTTCTTTCTTCTTCTTACAGAAATTATTTTCTGTGATTTTATAAAATAATATTCTGATTGGTAAACAAATAGTAGTAATATACTGTTTGACAGATAGTAGTAATATACTGTCTATTTTCTTTGACAACTAGTAGTAATATACTAGTGTCATTAACAATTCAGAATATTTATTTGTGAAATTTTGTCAGAAATTAATTTTGGTTTTCAGAAATTATTTTCTGAGTGATCATTAATTAAAATTCTATTTTTTCAGTATTTTAATTATTGAAGTGTTATAGAAATTTAATTTCTGAGTATTCATTAATTAAAATTCTGTTTTCAAGTATTTTAATTTTTGAAGTGTTGCAGAAATATTTTTCTGTGTGGAATTAATTTGGTTAAATAATATTTTATTTTATTTTCAAATTAATTGAAAATAAAAGTTACAATTCTTGTTTCTTTTATTTTTACAGAATTTAATTTTGTGGTTTTGGTTTAAATTTTCTGTGTAGTATAAAATTCTAATTATAATTGTGTTTTATAATTTAGAATTCATGGCTACTGAAATTGGTCAAACTAATGCCTAAACAAGTACTAGTGTGATGGCTGCAACTGTGCCAACCCCTCCTCCTGTTGTGACTGTACTAGTCAATCATGGTGGAAAACCAGAAAAGTTCTTAGGAATTGTTTTTAAAAGATGGCAGAAAAAAATGCTATCTAAAAGAAGGGAAATTAAGAAGTACAAGTTTAGTGGCAAGTGTTATATTTTTGACAAAGAGGGATATCGGGCCAAAGATTGCCGTTACAAACGTAAAGGCAAAGAAAGATCAAGTAAGAAGCATGCTCAAGCCAATATAACCGAAATGGAAAAAATTTCCAATGGTGTAGATGTCATAAATGTTTCTGCAATTGTTTCCGAGGCAAACATTGTCGGAAATCCTAAAGAATGGTGGGTGGACACTGGTGCTACTCGCCACATCTGTGCCGATAAAAAGATGTTTACATCTTATTCTGCAGTGGACAACGGTGAACAACTTTTTATGGGCAACTCCTCAACTTCCAAAGTTGAAGGATAAGGAAAGATTATTTTGAAGATGACATCTAGAAAAGAACTCACTCTCAACAATGTGCTGCATGTACCAGTGTAGACTTGACTTTCTTCGCGTCCCTTTTCGAAGACCTCGAATTGGTCCTACAGTTCAGACTCCTATCACGGTTCTGAATCTAATCTCAGAAAGTGCAATGTGAAACTGATAAACACCAAAGAGTCCAATCTAGCAAATCATTTTGGAAAATCGATTTTAAATCAAATAATGCCAAAATTGGACTGCTTTGCCAGCTAACAGAGTCGCCACTTAAATATTTTATTTTGGGAAAATTTAGGAAACCCTGACTCGTGCCAAAGGCCACGTGTCCGTCATCACCAAAGGTGCCTCGGCTCGGGAACTTGGGTACAAGAGGGAAAGGTCCTGAAATGAGCACTCCCGCTTGCCCGGTTAAAAATCGGCCTCTACTAATCATGATATGTTGTTTCATAGATACATGTGTTCTTATTCCGATTATTAGCTAACTTTACTATGTGACGCACACACAAATATAGACTAAATCGCAAGCATTGGAACAAAACAACTCATGTTTGTTTTTCGAAAATGGTTTGAAAGTGCCACTCTCAAGTGGGCTAAAGCGCAGATTTGCCACCTTCAAGTGGGCTTAAAACATGATGATTTGCCACTTCGCAAAGTGGGCTTAAAACTCACATTCATCGAGTTGTTCTAATTCAAGCAATAAAGCCTTCATCCACAGGCATTCAAGCAGTTTATCACTTAAGCAAATAGCCTCATGGCAAGCATGCTATCATGGCAACACTCACACTCATGCAAGTATGCTAAAGCGTAAAACTTACAGTATACTCTGAGCCAAAACAAAAGCTAGTTAGAAATATGCATGATTCTAACTATAAAAGATGCCTAATGCAACACATGCAATAATGCAATTAAATAGGCTCTGCTATCTAAGATGGCATATGATTCAATTTGAACAACATGCTGTTAAACATATTCAAATAAGTGTATTAAACTACAATGCAGTTTGAATGATGCGCCGAGCCCGGTGCATGCAAGACAAATGAATGATGCACGCATGCGAGCATAAAGTATGCTAATCAAAATATGCCCTAATCTAACCATCGAAAGCGGTTAAGTAAAAGGGAGAAAGACGTGGGGTTGGAAGACATACGCACACACACGCACGCTTATTACAACATTATGACCTCGCGAAGGAGGGTCCGAATGAATAAGCTAAGCTAAGCTAATAAACTAATTTAATTAATCTAATTAGACTAATTATTACACAACCAATTGAATAACTAGTAAACTATTTACTAATTATTACAACATAACATAAAGAAATAGCTAAGCTAAAAGCTACTTAATTATTACAATAATCAATGCAAATTAACCAAGTAATTAACATATTAAACTATGCTGCTACTACTCTGCTCCAGGATGTAGAAGATGCATGCACTCGATTTTTCGCCCCGAAAAGCCTTCCGGTTTGCTCTTGAGAGGCTCTGTTTGCAGGGTTACTCCAAGAACTTTTTGCTCCAGCTTACCAACTCACTGCTGAGGAATGCACCAGTGGCCTGCTGGTCATGATGGGTTGCTACCGGCCATCTGCTGGCCATTGGTGTCATGACCCGAACCCGCCCCTATGGGTTAAGGTCATAACCAGCCAGTAATCAAGGGATTATCTGCGGCCTCAAACCAAATAAAATATACTCCATCAGAGTTAAGGGGCCAAACAGAAGCAATTCAAAAATTCTGTCCATAGAGCCGTGCTTACATGGCATATCATAACATTTCACATACATTCGTTAATAGCTCACATCGAAAGGAAAATAACTCAAAGTTCTATACATACAGGATCATTCAAGTCTAAGTCAGTCAATCCCAAGGTTTATATACAAAAGTGATCCAATGTTTTCGCCAATGTAGCAAAATTATGTCAAAAGAACAAAAGGGCGAAACGAGTCTCGTGCGTGAGACGTTTGGGCTGACTCTTCAAAACCTCGACTATTTCTCGCATACTTCACTGAGGCTGGATTTGGACATTTCTTGGCTCACCTACAGACACATGAATGAGAGTGAGTGAAAGCCTAGTGAATAATATCAAATAAAGAGAATACATGAATGAAGTTCGAAATAGATATACAATTATCAAATGGCCTTGGGCCCATATTTGGTTTTATCAAGTACGTTAGACGACTTTAAGCCCGAGCATATCGAATGGCCTCTAGCCCATTTCATTCATGTCAAACGGCCTCTGGCCTAATCATTTGCATCCCACGGCCTCTGGCCTAATCGTTTATGTCAAATGGCCTTTGGCCTGATCATTCATGTCAGACTATCATTCATGTCAGACGGCCTTTGGCCCAAACATTCATGCCCAACGGCCTTTGGCCCAATCAATCGTATCCAACGGCCTTTGGCCCAATCATTCATGTCTAACGGCCTTTGGCCCAATCAATCGTATCCAACGGTCTTTGGCCCAATCATTTATGTTCAACGGCCTTTGGCCCAATCATTCATATCTAACGGCCTTTGGCCCATTTCATTCATACCTGACGGCCTTTGGCCCATTTCAATTGTACCCAACGGCCTTTGGCCCAACCATATGGCATAACAAATAGTTGTCCACAATTCAAATTAACAAGTTTATAAGACTTATATAGGAATGAGCGATTGGACAAATAACATGCTTCAAAATATCTTTACTAAGATATTACTCACAGTGATCTACCGGATGGTTTGCCCTTATGCTTGACCCTACACATTTCATGAACGTAATGGGTCACAAACGATTCAATCCGTTCTTAATTCATATATCCCTTTTAGGCTTCATTCTTATCTTTTTAATACATTTACAATGTTCAATGCATGCCTAAGAGTGCTTAGAAATAAAAGAGAACGGAAAATGAAACACAAAACATTTGTTACAAAATTTCTGAAACAGGGCTCCCCGCTCAAGCTCAGGTTTCCCCGCTCGAACGGACCCCTTTTGTCTGCAAAAGCGCTGGTTACCTCATTAATACGCTTAAGCGTGACTTCAGACGCTCGAGCTGAATGTCAAACTACATGGCTTGACGCTCGAGCATAAATCTTTCCGCTCGAGCGGACACCAATGTCTGTAAAAGTTCTGGGAAGCAACATTCCACGCTCGAGCGGCCCTTTCCCCGCTCGAGCGGACATGCCAAATTCTGGAATTTCCAGAACTGGTTTTGAAGTTCAAACTCGACATTCAAAGGCCCAAAACTCATGTTCTTGGTTCAAAAACGTGGAAATGCATTATATATCATGAAGATGTAAGCAATATGAGACCAATTGTTCAAAATCATGATCTAATTCTCGAATTAATCAGCATTTCTCTTGCATGACCAAAATTCATGCATTCCAACTTCACACAAGCCTCATATCTCCATCAATCAAGCATGCATGTAAATTTTTGACTCCAATTCCATTTCAACCAGCACTAATGATGCTTATAATCATGAAACTCATAAGAATTATGCATGCATGTGAGATTTGGTGCCCAATTCATCATGTTCGATATGCTTCATGCTTGAATGTGTAAAATCATGGCAATTCTATGCATGCATGTGCATATAGGCTCCCAATTCATCATAATCAACACAACCCATGCTCTTGATTGCCATATAACTTTGAATTCACAAAATTACAAACTTATACACATGAATTTATACTCAAATGCTTACCTAGGAGCTCTAATCACCCAAATTATGGTTAATTCTTGAATTGGTCTTCAAGATCTTCAAGCCTCTTGATTAATTCTTTAACTTGAGCTCCTCTCTCTCTCTAACCGGCACACACTCTCTCTCTAGAGTGTAATCTTAGCAAAAGAACTCAAAGGAGAGGAATTAAGTATATATAGAGGCCTATTTATAGGCTCTCTTAATCAAATTGATTAAGGCTAAGCAATTGGGCTTAATTTAATCGTTCTGAATCTAATTATTTTGATCTGAATAAATTTTTAATTAAATTTCACCATAGGCTCTAAAAATTATGCCAATCACAATGGCGTAGTCAATTTCGGTTTTGGTAGCCGATAAGGCCTTCAATTTTCAGTTAATAATAGTAAGTTGAACAGATTTTCCTACGGTGAACAGATAGGAATTCAAAACCGCATATAATTATATAAATGACACTCAAAATCATATTAAATACATAATTACAATTATAATTAAAATCAATTAGCATAATACGGAATAGGGTTATCACAACTGGTGTGCTGAATCACCACACTGCAATAGAGCACAAGCAGAGGAAAAATGAGGGTTTTCCAAGGGTATGTTTGTACTGTGGCCCCTCCCTATCATCTCAAAACATCAAAGGAGTGGCACTCTTGGATCCAAAACCACCAACCAAGCATTTCAATGCATGATGGCCAAAGATCCAAGTTGTACACTTTCAATAAATGCACAAAAACAAGACTCTAGACCACTACCTTGTCATGAATGATCAAAGGCAATGAAGACAAAGGGGATTGGCTCATTTCATCACTTTGAGTATGAAATGGACCAATCTACCTTGTGTTCAATATAACGTCCGATTGAACACATGCAATGCACACATAACATGCTTATCTTGGTCATATTTTACTTGGTTCATTTTATTTACTCATTTTAGCATTACCAAGCCATTCTTTAATTGGTTAAGTCCAAGATGAGTGTCCTCTTATGAGAGAGGGGTCAACCAAAGGATGGTTTAAGACATGAGAGAGATTATGCCTTTGGCTAGGAGGAACCCTCAAAAGAGGGTTAAAGCCATTGAGCACAAGCTCTATCTCAAGCTTAAACACAACCCTAAGGTTAACCAACTCTCGAAACAAATGGAAAAATAAAGAAATGGGGGAGGTTGTAGACTTTTTAGTGCTGAAATGGCATGCAAAAGACACTAAATCATACAAGCAACACATGCACAACATGTTAAAAGCCAAAAGCATCAAAACTAGTAAAGAACACTACACTAGAGGCATGCAATATGAAGCTCAAATGACCAAACCAGCTCTGGACAGAGCTTAAGCATGCCAAAATAGTGGCTAAAACATGCTGAGATAGAAGCATAAAAGGCAAGAAAAACATGCTCACATGTTAGCTCACAAACAAGGCACAAAACACAACTCTTAAAAGTAATGAAAGAGTGAAATATGTAAGAGTGTGACAAAGCTATCTATGCTGAAATCACATGTTAAATGATGCTACAACATGCAATCATCTCAAGCAAAGCATGTTAGAGGCCTTAAAACACAAAGCTAGTGAAGGCCTTTACACTACAACCATACAAGACAAGGCTCATATGACCAAGACAGCTCAAAACAGAGCTAAAGCATGTTAAATCAGTAGCAAAACACATGCTGAGATCAAGTCACAAAAAGGTAGAAAAACATGCTCACATGTTAGGCTATCTACACTTGCAAACAAGACACAAGGAGGGGAGGCCACCCTCTCCTATTTTGGACCTCAAAACATACTTTTTGCCATTGAAATTCCTTTGGAATTCAGTGGTTAAAAGGCCAAGAAAAGTTGTTTCAAAAAGCTTTAAAAGATGGCTCAAAAGGCTTCACAAGCCAAAGAGCAAAGAGAGGAGACCACCCCTAACTCAACAAGACTCAAACCACCATTTTAAAACCTTAAAACAGAGTTTTTTATGGTTGAAAAACTAGGTCAAAGTAGTGTAAAAAGATGGCTAAGCAATCAATTAAAACAAAGCTTTAAAAGAGGTAAGCTTATACCTTTGAAGCACAACAACAAAACATCCAAAACTCTGAGCTAAAACCAACCTTAGGAGCTCAAACAAGGCCTCCAAGAACCTCAGCTCCAGATGAAAGTGTTTGGTCAAGGGTCTTAGTGCAAATGTGTAGAGAATTCCCACTTTCAAGTACAAAATAGAGAGAGGGAGAGAGCAATTTTGCTCACAAAATTTTTGTAACCCCCTACATGCAAGAGGATGACTTCTATATATAGAAGATACAAAATCCTCTTGAAAAGATCCAACCATCCACGTACAAGCAGATGCTTCAATTTGTGCAAACAGCTAGTACCAAAATATCAAAAAAATATCTACTGATGCACTGGTGGTCGGCCGGCCATCAGTGATGGCTGGCAGGGGCTTATTGATGGCCAGTAGGGCACATCAATGGCTGGCAGGCCCAAGTCCATGGCCGGAAGTGCCCAAAAATGGTCGGCAGTGCACCAAAAGCAACATGCTGAAAAGACCAAAACATGGTCAAAAAATGAGATAGAATTGATGCAGGGTTTGGAAAGCTCAAACCTGTGGCGCTTCGCTACGGAATTCAAGTGCTTGACGAGCAATCAAACTTGTCACTGGATGTACCTGCAAGAACATCCAAGTCTTGAGGACGGTCAAAAAAGGGTTGTCTACAACCGGATATTCGCAAGAACCTTATTTCCGGATCTTTGTTGAGTAAAAATGGGTTTAGGCTAGTTTTTGAAAGTGACAAGTTCGTACTTACCAAAAAGGGGATATATGTAGGAAAAAGTTACATGTCTGATGGCCTTTTCAAGATAAATGTAATGACCGTTGTACCCTCAGTTATTAATAAAAATACATCTTCTTCTTACTTGCTTGAGTCTTGAAATTTATGGCATGGTAGACTAGGACATGTTAATTATGGATCTTTACGTAGATTAATTAATATGGAATGTTTACCTAAATTTGACATTGATTTAAATCATAAATATGAAATTTGCGTTGAAGCAAAATTATCCAAAACTCCTTTTCATTCAATTGAAAGAAGTATAGAACCACTTGAATTAATTTATAGTGACATTTGTGATTTTAAATCAATTCAAACTAGAGGTGGGAAAAAATATTTTATCATTTTCATAGATGACTATACTAGATATAATTATGTTTATTTAATTCGAACCAAGGATGAAACTTTGAAAACTTTCATTCAATATAAGAATGAAGTTGAAAATCAACTTGATAAGAAAATTAAGAAACTTAGAAGTGATAGAGGTGGTGAATATGAATCACCTTTTGGTGAATTTTGTAAAGAACATGGAATAATTCATCAAACCACCGCTCCTTACTCCCTTTAGCAAAATGGAATTGCTGAAAAGAAAAATAGGACTTTAAAAGAAATGATGAATGCCATGTTAATAAGTTCTGGATTACCTCAGAACTTGTGGGGGGAAGCTATACTTTCTGTTAATTATATTTTAAATAAAGCACCCCGAAAGAAAATGAATCAAACACCTTTTGAATTGTGGCATGGAAGAGTATCATCCTACAAATACTTAAAAGTGTGGTGGTGTTTGGCTAAAGTGGCTATTCCTAGTCCTAAAAAGACTAAGATAGGTCCTAAAACCGTTGATTGCATTTTCATTGGTTATGCCAAGCATAGTAGTGCATATCGGTTTTTGATTCATAAATCAGAACATTCCGGAATGCATGTAAATACTATTATTGAATCTCGGAATGCATCTTTCTTTGAACATGTGTTTTCGAATAAGATTGGACAAGAGGCTAGTAATAGGAAAAGATCTTTTGATGCTATTACTAGTAATGATCAAGAATAAGATCAAAAGCAAGAGATAGATCAAGATGAGGAAGAGAAACCTAGGCATAGTAAACGTGTTAGAACCTCAAAATCTTTTGGTCCAGATTTTCTAACTTTTTTGTTAGAAAATGAGCCTTTAACTTTTAAAGAGGCTATGTCCAGTCCTGAAGCACTTTTATGGAAAGAAGCTGTCAATAGTGAAGGTGAATCCATCTTGCAAAGTCACACTTGGGAATTGGTGGATTTGCCACCAGGTTGTAAACCTCTTGGATATAAGTGGATTTTCAAAAGGAAAATGAAAGCGAATGAATCAATTGACAAATACAAGGCAAGACTTGTGGTCAAAGGTTTTAGACAAAAATAAGGTCTTGATTACTTTGATACATATTCACTGGTTACTAGAATAACATCCATTAGAATGCTAATTGCTATTACATCGTTGTACAAACTAGAAATTCATCAAATGGATGTGAAAACCGCTTTCTTAAATGGTGAGTTAAATGAAGAAATTTACATGGAACAACCAGAAAGATTTTCTGTTCTAGGAAAAGAAAGGAAAGTGTGTAAATTGGTTAAATCATTATATGGTTTAAAACAAACGCCAAAGCAATGGCATGAGAAATTTGACAAAGTAATGATGTCAAATGGATTTAAAATTAATGAGTGTGAAAATGTGTTTATATTAAAAACACAGACAAAGGTTATGTCATTGTGTGTCTTTATGTGGATGATATACTCATCATAGGTAGTAATAATGACATGATTAAAACTATCAATAAAATGTTGAATAAACATTTTGACATGAAGGACATGGGCATTGCTGATGTAATTCTTGGTATGAAAATTACTAAAACATCAAAAGGACATGCTTTGTCACAATCTCATTATATTGAGAAAATATTTGACAAATTTAGCAAAGATGATGATCATCTTGCTAGAACACCTATGGATGTTAATTTGTTTCTTTCTAAGAATGTACAGGAAAGTATTTTTCAATTAGAGTGCCCAAATTATTGGAAACTTAATGTACTTGATGAACTGCACTCGCCCAGATATATGCCAAACTTGGCCTAAGTAGATATACGAGTAATCCAGGAGTAGAACACTGGAAAGCAATTATAAGAGTTCTAAGATACCTCAGATTTACTCGTAACATTTGGCTTAATTATACTAGATATCTAGCAGTACTTGAAGGATACTGTAATGCAAATTGGATATCGGATACTAGAGACTCAAAGTCCACCAGTGGGTATGTCTTTGCTCTTGGTGGGGCGATTGTATCTTGGAAATCTTCCAAACAGACTTGCATTGCTAGGTCTACTATGGAATCAGAATTCATAGCTTTAGATAAAGCTGGGGAAGAAGCAGAATGGCTTCACCACTTCTTTGAAGATATTCTAATGTGGTCAAAACTGGTGCCTGCTATATACATACATTATGATAGTCAATCAGCAATAGGTAGAGCACAGAGTCATATGTATAACGATAAGTCACGACACATTCGTTGTCGACATAACACCGTGAGACAACTACTCTGTAATGGAATTATTTCCATTGATTATGTGAAGTCTAAAGACAACATAGTGGATCCACTAACCAAAGGGTTAGCAAGAGAGTTAGTTGAGAATTCATCGAGAGGAATGGGACTTAAGCCTATTAAATAAGAGTCACCACAACGGCAACCCAACCTAGTTGACTAGAGATTCCAAGATCTAGGTTCAAAGGGACAACCGAGTTGTGAATGACTCAGAAGGATCACTGGGGAGTTAAACTCCTACCCATTTCTATGATGAAATAGTGATGTTTGCAGCGTTTTAGGTTAAGTAATACTTTTAATGATTCTTATATCTAGGTATACCTAGTGGAGTATGGCAGGTTACTCTTCATAAGAATCACCTATATGAGTGTGAACTGGGCCGGTTCTATGAGATTTGTGAAGGGCTACAATTCTCTAGAGCACTCATGAAAGACCAAGTTGTTCAGGGCCAAAATGAACACAATAGTGACAACTAAACTGTGTCTGGGGATATACTGTGTAAGTTCTATTGTCTTGGTTTACACAAACGGTTGAACAGTTTAAGACATCATGTTCAATGGTTAGATAATAAATCTGATAGTGTCTCACAAGGGAAGGTTCAAAGCCAAAAGCTACCTATCCTTTGCAGAGTATTTCCAATTTCTGTACTCTCTGTATTTAGATCATGTTGTTGCATTTTCTCTCCGTCAAATTTCATTCATATGGGGGATTGTTGGAAAATTGGTTTTTATAAGGCTTATTTTGGGCCAACTTTGAGCCCAAAAGTGAATGGGCCCCAAACGTCTTTTGGTTTGGGTTCGAAGAGGTGATGTATTTCTTGCCACATGGTAAGTCACACGGTGAAGACGGTTCGTCAAAACCATTTATGAGTGAATGGGAAGTTGACGTCGTTTTCGGGTTCGTAGAATTGGACATTTAAAGATTTAAATGTGGGTTTCTTTGTAAAACTAGTCCCACATTGAAACTTTGAGAAAGCTTATGTATGTATATAAGCACTTGGTGTACTAACTTGGGTTGGGCCCCAAGGGACACCTTAAGTTTGTAGAAGGAAGGAGTTATGGACAAACTGAACCTTAGCCCAAACCACCACACACGCGCTCGCGCGTGCCGCGGCCGTCCGGTCGTGCTTGGCCGACCCGGTTATAGGTCGGGTCGGTTCTTATATTAATTTTTTAGAGAAAATTTATTTGATTTTTTTTCCAAAAATTCTTAATAAAATTAAATTCCAATTTCGTGTCAAAATTGAAATTAATTTTCTATCCAAAATTTGCCTCATTCAGTCCGAATTCCCTACAGAATCTATCAAACAGATTCAAACAGTTTTCTGACCTGTTGGAACGTTAGCAGATTCATAACTGTCTAGATAGATTAAAAATCTGGACAGTTTATTTAACTACAGTAGCTATCTGTTTGAATTTCAAACTGTATCTGTTCGAAATAGTGTACCTGTTCCATATCTATACCAGTTTGAAATTAACACCTGTTCAGGTCTATAAAACCAGATCTGTTCCAACATTTTTACACATTCGAAAAATAGTCTGAAAATTATATTTTTGCTGTCCAATTTTCTGCTCTGTTGCATATTTCCTTCATATTAGTTTCTTAGGAAAATTAAAAAGAGTATAGAACACAAGGTTTTATTTTGCCGGACAAATTTGTTTGGAGTGCTACTACAAATTTGTGAAGATCATTGTATCCTAGGAGATAGACGCCATTAATCCGTAAGCACCGTAGCTGGGCGAATCTGTCTTAAGGACAGAGTGTCACACACTTGACTTGATCTTTTGATTATTTTTTCGGTACGGTAAAATAAATTCGGTAAGTAATTTATTTTATTTATTTGATTTGTTTCATTAATTTATTTTACACAGAAGATTGTTCCAACAGAACCATACCAGTTGATAAAAAGTTTATTCAAGAACCATCCTAGGACCAAAAAAATTGCAATGTCAACACTTTAAATTCTTTATTTTGATGGACATGACAAATCTAGTAGTCCATGGCAAAACTGATATTACACCTATTATTACATTCCTAAGTATGTATCAATGTCGGAATTAAGACAAGACCACAATGTTGCATTCAAAATTTGAACATGAGGAGCTTTTAGCATAATTTTTTTTTCTTCATAAATAAGCAGACTTTATTAAAAAGCATCAAGATGATGCGAAGAATACAAAAATTCAGCCCCCAAAGGAATAACAAACCTAGAAATCAAATCATTCACAAAATCTACAAAAGCCAAAACATCTGGATCAACCAAACCCGTAACCCAAGGGCTATTTTGGGAAGTGGCTTATGAGCCATCTTATTGATTTATTTAGGTCACATTACCTCTCTACTTTCTGTGCATTTTTTTTTTCTAATAAGCCAAAAAAATTATAAGCCACATATAAACTTGACAAAACACAACCTACAGGTAACATCAAACAAAAGTTTAACAACAAGAATTATAAAGCATCAAGTGTTTTATAGTCTTGAATCATACTAATATTGTAATTGCTAAATAAATAAATAATAAATAAAAATGCTTCAAGAACCATACCAGTTGATAAGAATTTTAATCAAGAATTATCCTGGGACTTAAAAAAAAATGCAATGTCAACGGTTTGAAGGTTGTTGAACCTCTTTTAAAATTTAAAAAAAAAAAATTTGTGACAATAAAAAAACTCAGCATCTCACCAAAAAACAAAAAATAAGAAAGAAAGAAAAAAAAGCATTTTTGTGAGAAAAAGACATTACCAAAAAGAAAAATATATCAAAATAATCTAGCGAATGACCTGTGCCTAAAGGCACTCCCCAACCAAAATGAAGCGTAAATTATCAACATCTGATATGTATTTAAACTCATTGTTAGCCTCACACTCCATTTTTAATCCTCAAACAATCCTCAAAGATTCAATTTTCCCAAGAAAATCAAATTAAGGATATTAATGCAACAAAGTTCACTCTAAATATTCACCCAAAAAAAAGTTCACTCTAAATGGTTAACAACAAAGTCCAAAACAAAGGATAAAAAAAATAAATAAAAGAAAGAAAAAATGAAACGAAAAGCAAGAAGACAAATACAAATCTGAATAAAGGAGCTCTCATATGATCCAAAAAACAATGCTAGGAATACAGATGTATAAAAACAAACCTAAAATAGAATTGTAAACGAAGGCAAAAATCAAAATCAAATTAGAAAACAAAGGCACCTAAGGATCTTATCACAACTTGAGTTGAAGATAGAAATGTTTTTAGAGATCTATTAGTTGGCATAATGGGAAAACGAAAAAAAATCAAAAAAGGAAAAGCTCATTATGTAATGAACGAGGCACAAAAATAGTGAAAACAAAAATTAGAAAACCTAGACATAAAGAATTAGACTTTGATGAGGCGGTGGCTAGGAGGAAGGGGCAAAGCCGAGGAGGGGTTGAGAGATATCTAGAATCTGAGATGGGTGAAGTGTTAAAAAATAGACCATTGGATTAAATTAATCTAAACCATCCAAATTGCCACATAGGACAAATAAATTTTTAAAATCAGTCTTGGAAATGGAATAGGGATGAAAGGGAGAAGCAATCTTAGCCATTGTATCAAATACTACCCTTTCTCGTTACATAAAATTTTCTCTAAAACTAAATATTTTGCTTTTTTCAAATTTATTCCCCTATTGCATTGCCACCACCTTCTTTGTCTTTCCCTTCCTTACCGCACACCCTCTCTGCCTCACCAACAACTTACCAAATCCATAAAGATAGAAATTCAATAAAACCAAAGTAAACCAGCTAATGTATTGAAGAAATTTAAAAGCGCATCAACTAATAAAAATCAAAAACATCAAACTCAACAACCAACCAAAATAATGATTGATTATGCATAATATGAAAAGTAGACGTCAATGAATACCTTCAATTATTTGGATGATCTCGTAAAAGCATAATCAGAATTACTTCAATTATTTCCTGCAGAATAATGCAAAAGATCATCTAGAGGGGATTCTGAAAAATCTAGAAACCTCCTAGATGTTGATTTGTGATTATGTAACAATTTTAAGCAGAATATAACAATCTCAATCAAACAATCAAGAGAAAGAGACACAACGATTTTACGTGGAAAAACCACAATTGGACACCTCCAACTGTGATTAAAAAACTACGGGCAACAGCCACAAGAACAATCCACTAAGAAGATTTAAAGGAATTACACAGGTATACTCTCAATTATCTAGCGAATCCACAACGCCTAATTGAACCAACCTCTATGTGCCTCTTCCAACCCTATCTTCAGCACGGAATTGTCTTTCTGATGAGCCACTCCGGATTCCACCAAAGCTTCAGGCTCGAATTCTTCAGAATTCACAACTGAAGAACAACTCTCTCTTTTGTGTATAACAAACAAATCTTTGATGTACTCTCTTTAAACCATGAGTTGAATACTCAATAAAACATCAAAGAAAAAATCAAAATATCCCTAGATATAAACCTTTAAGAACCAAAAAGAAGATCTGGAGGACTTCAATGAATTACTTAGTTTTGGGAGAAAACCAAGTATTTATAGAGAACCAAAAGTAATCCTAGATTGGGAAGAAAACAAACTCCTTGAGAAATCCGGATTTTGAGGCTCACTCGAGCGAAGCTTTCCTGGCTCGAGCGAGGAGAGTAATTTTCATGATTTCTACTAGTGCCTTGGCTCGAGCGACGGATCCTTGGCTCGAGCGAGGAATACACTTCTTCAGGTTTTTGTATGGACGCAATCCTTGGCTCGAGCGAGCTTTCCTTGGATCGAGCGAGCAAACCTTCGCTCGAGCGAGCTCTTCTTGGCTCGAGCGACCAATGGCAGACATGCAATTTTGAATGCAATTTTGCATTTTGCTACAGCTCGACCCCTGTAATAATCAGCGAAGTGGCAATCTTGAAAGCATTAACATCACAAACTTCTCTACATGGCTCGATTCGGGTTTGGATTTGCATCTGATAAACTCATAGCCTCACTGAAATAAAAATGCGAATAAAATTACAACTCAAAGGAATTTTGTCAAACGGGGTTGCCAACAATAAAAACCTAACAGATTCTATTCTAGAAAACATGTACAACAGATTTTGAATGTGAAAATGCAAAGCAATAAAATGTACTGCTAATTACTAAGAAGTTGTCATTTAAATGTGTAGGAAATATTGTGAAGTAGGCTTGGGAAATAACAAAATAACAAAAAAGTGTAGTTATAATGCTTTTAAAATTACATGAACCTCAAATATACAAACAGATTTCATGAGTATTCAAATGATAAAAAAAATACATAGGAAAAAAAATAATGAATTACGTAAAAAATATTCTTACAAATAGTGATTTTATTAGAGACCTCAAAAATTGTTGACCTTCAGCAAGAAGAAATCAAATTTCAGAAATAGATTTAGAAAAAATCCAAAAAATCATGAATCACATAAAAATATTCTTACAAATAGTGATTATATTAGAAACACCAAAAATTGTTAATCTTTAAGCAGGAAGAAATCAAATTTTGATTTAGAAAAAATCCATACCTAGTTTTCATACCTTTGACATAGCTTCACCATTCTACGACCAAAGAACCAAGGGACATTAAAAAATCTCCTGTAATACATATTAAATAAGAAAATAGATTAAAAAAAATTATATGATTAATAGGTAGGAATGGTTACAAAAAAATACAAACAGATTTCATAAAATACGTAAAAAATATTTAAGGGGAGATCGAGCAAGGCTAGAGTAGATCAGCAAAGTTGGGAAGAGGGTGGTTAGCACTTCATTTTAAAGCCAACTCACCATAGGAGGTGATTATTGGATTGTTCACGAATCAAGAGAATTGGACTGCATGATATGCTTCAACAATAGGATTTCAATTTGAGGTGGTTGCTAATTTTGCATATGAGACAGGGGGAAAAAAAAAAGTGGAAAAAGTAAAAGAATTATCCCTGTACTAAAAAATATGCAAAATATAGACCTAAATTATACATATTCTTTTGACTTTGGATGATAATGTTGGACCCAAAAAACCAATCTCTACCTTTCTTTGACCCTTTTGCAAATGGATATGGTCATGGCTGTACAAATTTTCCAAATAACATTTAAGTCAACCAAAAAAAAAAAAAAAAAAAAACAAACACAGTCAGCTCTATTCAAAATCAAAGAATCATGGGCTTGTTGATAAGATGTTACTATATGTCAATAAAAAACAAAGTGTTAAATAAATCAATGTAGAATTAAAAAATAAAATAAAATTAATGTGAGCCTAACAAATTTTTAGGCAATGAGAACACATAAATGTAATCAAATATCAACCCAATTAATGTTAACATTAACTCATTTAATTGAAAAAATAAGACCAAAAAAAAAATAACTAAGAACAAAACACAACACATTATTTTATTTTATTTTTGCTTCAGATTCTTAACAAAGAACTAAGAACCAAACAAAGAGGTAAGAACCAAACAATGGGTGTTAACAAAGAGCTATGAGACCCATTTTCCCTTAACCCATTGTTAACATGAAACCCATTTTTCTTTAACCCATATTTGATAGAGAGAGAAGTGGGTGTTGAAACCCCATTGATTATTAAAGAAAATCTCACCCAATTAATGCTTACATTAACTCATTTAATTGAAAAAATATAACCAAAAAAAAAAAAAAAAAACTCAGAACAATACACAACACACATATATATATATATATATATATTTTTGCTTCAGATTATTAACAAAGAACTAAGAACCAAATAAAGAGGTAAGAACCAAACAATGGGTGTTAACAAAAGAGCTATGAGACCCATTTTCCCTTAACCCATTGTTAACATGAAACCCATTTTTCCTTAACCCCCATTTGATAGAGAGAGAAGTGGATGTTGAAACCTCATTGACTATTAAAGAAAATCTCAACCCAATTAATGTTAACGTTAACTCATTTAATTGAAAAATAAAACCAAAAGAAGAACTGAGAACAAAACACAACACAACACATAGATTTTATTTTTTTTGTTTTGGCTTCAGATTCTTAATGTTAACATTATCTTTGTATGGATTTGTTTACTGATGTTTTTGAGGAAAATCGTACATGGGAAATTCATTACTTCACTTATTTATAGTCCACTTCGTCCCAAGATCACTTCTTTAACATTAGCTTTCAATAGTCCACTTCTTTATTGTTTGGCATATTATATGACGCATGAGCTAAAAAAAAAAAATTTTGATGTATGTCTGTGCATGAAGGGATGAAACCCATGTCCAGAAACAGAGGGAAAAAAAGAGAGCTATGAACTGAAAAATAAATACATAAATAAATAAATAAATAATAAAAAATAACAGAGGTAAAAATAATGAATGTAAAAACAAAAAAAACGTGAGGAGATAAGAGTTCCTTACCTGGTGATGGTAGAGAAAAAATGAAAAGGAATGCAAAGAGCTTTGTTCTTCCTTTGAAGCTTTGATCTTCCTTCAGAACTTTGTTCTTCCTTCGATTATGAGCTTTGTTCTTCCTTCTTTCACAGTGATAGGTAAAGTGCAGTGGGTGGGTTGGTAAGAGTTGATCGGTAAAGATAGTTTGTGACAGAGATATTTGTAAAAATAAATTCGAGCCATTGTTCTTAAATCTAGACAGATTTGGATCATTAATTTGAAAGACATTTCCAAACTAACCCTTCCATTGTTATATAGATTACTTGAAGAAAGAACAACTTTTGTTATTGCAATAAATCAAAGAAAAAGAAACCAATAATTAAGCAACATATAAAATTGTCCTAATAACACTAACAATTTGTGTAAAATTCCAAGTTGACTCTTTGAAAAAAAAAAAAAGATTTGTAGATATATTAGATCCAAAACAACGAGATAAAGATAGGTCTAAGAAACTTTCACAAATTGAAACATGGGTTTAACAAATTATCACAAATTAAAGTCAACTGCAACAAACAAAATTTACCAACTAGTTGTGACTCTTTATTTACCACGGGCATACGCTAGTGATATTGGTTCAAAATTTACCTATTAGTTCAGAAGATAATTACCAACTGCAACAAACAAAATTTAAAAAAGTGAGCAATAACAGAAAACAGAAGCACTCTCATCAAACCAAAATTAGAACATGGGTTTGCACCAAAAAATAAAATAGAACATGGGTTTAACAGATTTAGCAAGAGCTTTACTAAAATTAATACGAACACAACTTAGGGTTAACAAATATGCACAATTTTTTACATCAAGAAGATGAATAATGGTTGTTTCTGTCATGGCCCGAACCCGCCCCTGTGGGTTAAGGACATAACCGGCCAGTAATCAAGGGATTACCTACGGCCTCAAACCAAACAAGACATAACTCATCAGAGTAAAGGGGCCAAACGGAAGCAAATTCAAACTTTTGTCCATGGAGCTGTGCTTACATGGCACATCATAACAATCCATGCATATACATGTTAATAACTCACATCAAAATATGTAACAACACATCAAGTCTAAGTCAGCCAATCGAAACTATATACAACCGTAAACCAAAGTTCTCGCCAACATGACAAAATATAGTAAACTAGCAAAAGGGCGAAAACAAGTCTCGTGCGTGAGACGTATGGGCTGACTCTTTGAAACCTTGACTGCTTCTCACAACTTCACTGAGGCTGGGTTTGGACCTCCCTTGGCTCACCTACAGACACATGAATGAGCGTGAGCGAAAGCCCAGTGAATAATATCAAATAAGGAAGATACATGAACAGTATATAGAACAACATGCACCAAATGGCCTTGGGCCCAATTCACATTTCTATCTAGTGTATAAATATATATATATATATCAAGTAACTGCAGTTCCAAACACATCAGACGGCCTCGGGCCCAATCCATTCACGTCAAACGGCCTTTGGCCCATTCATTCTTTCATTCATGTCAGACTGGCCTTTGGCCCAACCATTCTTTCATTCATGTCAGACTGGCCTTTGGCCCAACCATTCTTTCATTTATGTCAGACTGGACTTTGGCCCATTCATTCTTTCATTCATGTCAGGCTGGCCTTTAGCCCATTCATTTGGTATAGCAAACATTTGTCCACAATTCAAATTAACGAGCTTATAAGACTTATAAGGAAATAAGCAATTGGACAAATAACATGCTTCAAAACATCTTTATTAAGATATTACTCATAGTGTTCTGCCAGTGGATTCACCCTTGAGCTCGACCCTACACATTACATAACACATATGGGTCACAAACGATTCAATCCGTTCTTAATTCATACATCCCTCTTAGGCTTCTTTCTTATTCTTTTAATTCATTCATAATGCTTAATGCATGCCTAAGAGTACTTAGAAGTGAAAGAGAACGGAAAACGAAACATAGAACACATTTACAAAATTTCAGAAACAGGGGTCCTCGCTCGAGCGTGGACTTTCCCGCCCGAGCGGACCCATTAGGTCTGCAAAAGTACTGGTTGCCTCGTTTTTACGCTTGAGCATGAAGTCGGGTGCTCGAGCTAAAAGTCTCACTGCATGGCTCCTCGCTCGAGCGTGAATCTCTCCGCTTGAGCGGACGTCCATGTCTACAAAAGTTCTGGGAGCTCGTATTTCCCGCTCAAGCGGCAGTTCCCCCGCTCGAGTGGACTTCATGAATTCTGGGTTTTCCAGAATTTCCTTTGAGCTTCGATTATGCATTCAAGTTGGTATTTCTTGCATTTTACAGCCCATATTTCTCATATACATATACTAACATGACACAAACACCAAATTACAACATTAAGAAGCTCAAATCCCATCAATCAAATACATGCATGCTCTAAATTACACCAAACTCCTTTCCACAAAACAAATTCATGCATTCAAAACTCATACTCTTATGATTTGTACATGCATGTGAGATATAACTTCCATTTTCAACTTAAATGGTGCAAATGGTGATCACAAGCATGAACTTTAACCAAAATTCTACATGGATCATACTTTTCATGCTCAACTATACAAATTCATGGCAATTATACACATGCATGCATTCCAAGACTTCAAACTCATCAAATACAACACAATTCTTGTTCTTGATCACCATTCAACTTTGAATTCACAAAATTACAATATTAAACTCATGAATTCATAACCAATTACTCACCTAAAAGCTCAATCTTCCAAATTTATCGTCAAATCTTGAGTTGGTCTTTAAATTACTCAAGTTTCTTGCTCAAATCTTTCATTTCCTTCACCATCTCTTTCTAGCCGACCGGCACTCTCTCTCCTTAGAGCAATTTTCAGCTTTGAGCTCAAATAAAATGAATATAAGTAATTTAGAGCCCCTTTTATAGTCTTCCACTAATCACATTATTTTAATACTAATCAATTGAGCACTATTTCATCAATTTAGTTTGATCCAATCCATTTTCAATTAAATTTCACCGTAGGCTCTATAAATTACGTCAATCACAATGGCGTAGTCAATTTTGGTTTCTGTGGCCGATAGGGCCTTCAATTTAAATTCCAAAGCAGAAAGTCAAACATATTTTCCTACGGTGAACAGATAGAAATCCAAAACCACATATATTCATATAAATGGAACACAAAATCATATCAAACACATAATCATAATCATAATTAAGATTACTTAGCATAATACGGACCAGGGTTATCACAGTTTCAATAAAAAGTCATAGGGGACCAAATTAACACAGAAAGCAACCAAACTTTCTCCAAAGGAAATCCGTGCAAGATATGTGTGTGCACGTGAAGGAGATGTTGGGATATATCTCCTTAGTGGAGTTTGGAACCCAATTGGTTTGTTAAAAGAATTCTAATTTGGTTTGGTTTAGGTATAATATATTTTAATATATTATATCTAATTTGTGAAGACCCAATTCAATTTGGATACAACTAGGATTTTGATAAAACAAAGTCCCAGATTTAACATTATATATATATATATATATTGTTTTAGTCTTCCAACAAAAACATGAGTACCTTGCGGCTGCTTCATTAGTTTCGGTGGGTATTTGTTTTGGGTGGAAGCTACAATTTTGATATGGTGCTTGTAGCGGCTAATTGATTTCGAGGCTAATCAATTCGGTGGACGTTATTTTGTGAAGCATCAATTTGTTTGATCATTATTTGGTGGGTTGATTTGGTTTGTTATTTTGGATCTTCTACAACTTTGGTTCTGAAGATTTTTGTTCATCTATTTGGTGAGGTCTTTCCTTTTGTTTATTTGTGATTATTTGGAATTCACCTAAGGGTGGTTTTATGAGACCATTTGTGTCTCGTTTGTAATCGTTTGGAAACTTTTTGGTTGATAGTGGAATCAGATTTCGATCCCGTGGACGTACCTCACATTGAGGGAAGCACGTAAAATTCTTATGTTGCTTTTGATTTAATTTTTTCGCATTAGTTTTTATTCTCATTGATTGATTTACTTGTGGGGAATCACATATTTTCCCTAACAACTGGTATCAGAGCTTACGGTTTATTTGGATTTATTTATTTGTGTAAATCAATGGAGGGGAATGTGGGTCACATGTCTAGCTTCAATGGAAGCAATTGGGTAACTTGGAAAACTAAAATGGAGGACTTATTATTTTGTAAAGATTTGTATGGACCCATTGAGGGTGATAGTGGCAAACCCGAGGGTATGAAAGATGATGAATGGAATAGGCTTAATCGAAAAGCCGTTGGTGTTATCCGTCAATGGATTGATGACAGTGTGTTTCATCATGTTGCTATTGAAACTTCGACACATGATTTATGGAAAAAATTAGAGAGTCTTTATGATAGAAAAATCAGCCACAAATAAAGCCTTTCTGTTTCGTAAGTTGGTTAATTTAAAATATAAAGAGGGCAGCCCTATTCCGGAACATTTGAATGAAATAAAGAGTATTGTTAATCAACTTGCTTTTATGAAAATTGTTTTTGATGATGAGTTGCAGGCTTTGATGCTACTTAGTTCTTTGCCTGAAAGTTGGGAGACTTTGGTTGTGACAGTTAGTAATTCGGCACCCAATGGAGTTGTCACAATGGGCCAAGTCACTAGTAGCTTGTTGAATGAAGAAACTAGAAGAAAATCAGCGGGTTCCTCTCATTCGGAAGCATTTGTTGTGAGAGGCCGAAGCAAAACAAGGGGAACGAGTAAGACTCCTCATGGTCGTGATCAAAGCCGTGACAAATCAAAAGATGGTTCTTTTTCAAAGAAAGACATTGAGTGCTATTATTGCCATGAGAAATGACACATGAAGCGAGAATGCCGAAAGCTCAAGAACAAGGAGAAAAGGCGTGACAAAAGTGTGGATAAAAAGCAAGAAGACACAACGGCAGTTACTACCAATGGTGATCTCATGGTCGTTTGTGAAGATGATTGTATCAATTTTGTGGGCCAAGAGAGCAATTAGGTGATTGATTCTGGTGCTTCTTTTCATGTGACTTCTTGAGTTGATTTCTTCACTACCTACACCAAAGGAGATTATGGTTCTGCTTGAATGGGTAATGAAGGTTTGTCCAAGATTATTGGCATGGGTAATGTTTGCTTGGAAACAAATTTGGGCTGCAAATTGTTGCTTAAAGATGTGAGGCATGTTTCTGACATTTGCCTCAATTTGATCTCTACCGGGAAGCTAGATGATGAAGGTTACAACAACAAATTTGATGATGGAATATAGAAGCTCACAAAGGGTTCTTTGGTGGTGGCTAAGTGCAAAAAGACTCATACACTTTATTCGATGCAAGGAAAAATTTGTAAAAGTGTTGTCAATGCACTTGAAGATGATACTTCTACTGAATTGTGGCATAAACGGCTTGGGCAAATGAGTGAAAAGGGGCTACAAGTTTTGTTCAAGAAAGTGCTTCTACCCGGTTTGAAAGGTACACATCTCAAAACTTGTGTTTATTGTTTGGCGGGTAAACAACATAGAATTTCTTTTCATAAAAATGTTGCTTCTAGAAAAGAAAATGTTTTGGAGTTGATTCATTCGGATGTTTGTGGTCCTTTGAAAGTTAGAACACATAGTGGTGCACTTTATTTTGTTACTTTCATTAATGATTATTCAAGGAAAGTTTGGGCTTTTTTACTAAAAACTAAAGATCAAGTTCTAGAAGTATTTAAGCATTTTCAGGCCATGGTTGAAAGAGAAACAGGGCAGAAATTGAAGTGCGTCCGATCAAACAATGGTGGTGAATACATTGGGCCATTTGATGAGTATTGTTGCAGCCAAGGTATTTGGCACCAAAAGGCAGTTGAAGACTCTTCAACAAAATGGCATTGCCGAGAGGATGAACCGCACCATTGTGGAAAGAACAAGGTGTTTGCTTTCACAAGCTAAATTGCCAAGATCCTTTTAGGGTGAGGCAATGAAGACAGTGGTTGACGTAATCAATTTATCTCCTTTCTATCCTTTGAATGGTGATGTTCCAGAAAGAGTTTGGACCAGTAAAGATGTGTCTTATGAGCACTTGAGAGTGTTTGGTTGCCGAGCTTTTGTTCACATTCCAAAGGATGAGAGGTCTAAGCTTGATAGTAAGTCAAGACAATGTATTTTTCTTGGCTATGGGCATGATGAATTTGGGTATAGATTGTGGGATCCGGTCGACAAGAAAGTCATTCGAAGCTGTGATGTTGTGTTTCTTGAAGACCAAACAATTGAAGACTTTGGCAAAGGTGATCAACCGGAGGCAAAAACTAGTGATCTCATTGACATGGATCCATCTACTTCATCTTCAGTTGATGATGAAAATGGGGGAGATGTGCAGCCACCTATTGAAGATGTGGAGGATGATACTAATTCTAATGAAGTTGAGCCAGAAATTGAGGAAGAGTATCCAACTCAAGAACCGCCACCACAACTTGAGTTGAGGAAATCTACAAGGGACCGGCAACCTTCAAGAAAGTATCCTCCCAATGAATTTGTATTGATATCCGATCAAGGGGAGCCCGAGAGCTACCAAAAAGCAATTGAGCATGCAAAGAAAGGTGATTGGAAAAAGGCCATGGACGAGGAGATGAATTCCTTGCTTGAAAACCAAACTTATGATTTAGTGAAGTTGCCTAAAGGGAGGAAAATTCTAAAAAATAAGTGTGTTTTCAAATTGAAGAATGATAGCAAGAATCTGAGGTACAAAGCACGTCTTGTTGTGAAAGGCTTTGGGCAAAAGAAAGGCATTGACTTTAATAAGATTTTCTCGCCGGTTGTGAAGATGTCTTCTATTCGGGTTGTACTTGGCATGGCTGCAAGTATGAACCTTGAAGTTGAGCAACTTGATGTGAAGACCGCATTTCTTCATGGTGACCTTGAAGAAGAAATTTACATGGAGTAACCAGAAGGTTTTGTAAAGAAAGGGAAAGAAAAATTTGTTTGCAAATTGAAGAAAAGTTTGTATGGCCTCAAGCAAGCCCCGCGGCAATGGTACAAAAAATTTGACACTTTCATAATGAATAATGGTTTTTCTAAAACCATTTCGGACCATTGTGTGTTTGTGAAAAATTTCCCGGATGGTAAATTTATTATTCTTTTGCTTTATGTCGATGACATTTTAATTGTGGGTCAAGATTACACTATGATTAACAGGTTGAAATTAGAGTTGAGCAAGTCTTTTGCTATGAAAGATTCGGGACCGGCAAAGCAAATACTTGGTATAAAAATTGTTCGTAATTGCAAAGAGGGGCTGATTTGGTTGTCTCAAGAAAGTTACATTGAGAAAGTTCTTGAGAGGTTCAACATGAATAAAGCAAAGCCGGTTAGTTGTCCACTTGCGGGTCACTTCAAGCTTAGTTCGAATCAATGTCCTACAAGTGAGAAAGACAAGGAAGAGATGCTGAAAATTCCTTATGCTTCAGCGGTTGGTTCTTTGATGTACGCCATGGTTTGTACAAGGCCGGATATTGCTCACGCCATTGGTGTGGTGAGTCGTTTTCTCTCTAATCCGGATAAAGAACATTGGGCAGCGGTAAAATGGATTCTAAGATATCTTCGAGGGACTTCGAAGGTGTGTTTGTGTTTTGGGGATGGTAAGCCGATGCTTGATGGGTTCACAGATTCTGACATGGCCGGTGATGTTGATTCTAGGAAATCTACTTTGGGGTATTTGATGACATTTGCAGGGGGAGCTGTGGCATGGTAATCTAAATTACAAAAATGTGTTACTCTCTCAACTACCGAAACTGAATTTATTGTCATTACGGAAGCTTGCAAAGAAGAGTTATGGTTGAAGAAATTTTTGCAAGAGTTGGGTTTGAAGCAAGAAAGGTATGTGCTTTATTATGATAGTCAAAGTGCTATTCATTTGAGTAAAAATTATACTTTTCATTCGAGATCGAAACACATTGATGTGAGGTACCATTGGATTCGTGATGTGTTAGATTCGAAATTGTTGCAACTCGAAAAGGTTCACACAGATGATAATATTTCGGATATGTTGACTAAGACTTTGTCGAGGGACAAACATTTAAAGTGTCGAACTTTGGCGGGTATGGTTGATGGCTCCACCTAAGTCGATAGGGGGAGAATTGTTGGGATATATCTCCTTAGTGGAGTTTGGAACCCAATTAGTTTGTTAAAAGAATTCTAATTTGGTTTGGTTTAGGTATAATATATTTTAATATGTTATATCTAATTTGTGGAGATCCAATTCAATTTGGATACAACTAGGATTTTGATAAAACAAGCCCAAGATTTAACATTATATATATATTGTTTTAGTCTTCCAACAAAAATATGAGTACCGTGCGGCTGCTTTATTAGTTTCGGTGGGTATTTGTTTTGGGTGGAAGCTACAGTTTTGATATGGTGCTTGTAGTGGCTATTGATTTCGGGGCTAATCAATTCAGTGGACGTTGTTTTGTGAAGCATCAATTTGTTTGATCATTACCCCATTTTTAACCGTCCTTGAGACTTGGACGTCACCGTTTGAACACTTGGTGATCATCCTTGTTTGTGTTCGTCTAGAGTTCTCGGAGGTCTTGGCCACGCGCCTTGCCTCAAGACCTCTCGACTCAACTATTTTGTGTTGGTTTTGCACCAAACACTTGTGTTTTACTTTTGAGGGGCAGGGAATGGCTTGTTGGCCATCCCCACACCTCACCGGCCATGGCTTGAGGCCACCGGCCATTATTTTGTTGCCATCGGCCAAATGTTTGGCCGGTCGACACTCTTTGTGGTCGGTCAACCATTTATTTGGTCGATTTGTCATTTTTGGCTGGCCGACCACTGTGCATCTGCTTTTGGCAGATATTTTGTGCCAGCTGTGATAGCTGGCACCCACTTTGCACCCCCTCCATACACGTGTATGGAGGGATTTCACTCTTGCTTAGCTTGTTTTGTAAGCTTTGCAAGAGTGAATCTCTATAAAGGGAGACCTTCTCCTCCCTCCTCAAGGGTTCCAAAAAAATTCCAAAGGGTCTTGAGATTAGGGTTTGAGTCTTGTATCTATCTATCTCTATATCTCCATCTCCCTTTGTATTTGTAAGTGTTTAGGTGTGTTTAGTCTTACTTTTGTGCACAAACACCTACCATTACACCTTCCCTTAGTTGCTAAGGCATTAGACGGTTGTTCTTGGACTTCTTGAGTTAATCTAAGCTTGGAGAGGCTGCTGGAGCATTGTTCTTGAAGGAGGTCTTCAAGGGTAAGAACTTTACCCCTTTGTTCCCCATTTTTTCTTAGGATTTTAGCCATCCTTGCACCTGTTTTTAAGCTTAGTCTATAACATATAAAAGTTCTGATTTTAAGTGCTTAAAATAGTTGTTTAAGGTTGCTTTGGTGTTTGGGGTTGTTTGACCCCTCTTAGGCCTTGTTTGGCCCCCCATTTTGTGCTATTTTGGTAAGCTCCGGGACTACCTTGTCTTGGCCTCGTCACCACTGATATCCAAAGGGATTTCAGTGGTGGGGATGGTGCTTTAAAGTCCTAAGAAGGAGAGGGCCATCCCCTCTTCTTGTTGCCTTCAATAATTGCCATTTTAGCCTCACGTGTGAGCATCTTGTTTAAGTTCATGTTGGCCATGTCTTAAGTGTTATTTGTGCTTATTTTGTCATGATATGGCACTGTTTTTAATTGGTTTAGACACACCATGCTTGCTTTGCATACTTGTCTTGTAATGCCATGAATTTGCCTTAACATGTACTTAGCATTTAGACTACTATGCTTACTTGTTTTGGCCAAGCTTTGTGAAGCTTTTATGCATATTTTAGTATGCTTGAGGTCTGATTTTGGTCATTTGGGCCATCCATGACATGCTTTGTATAGCCACCTTGCATTTTGGCTTGTTAGCCTTGGGTGTGTGAGTGTTGAGCATGCATTACTTAGCTTGTTTCAGTGGTTCGGCATCACTTATAGCATCATTTCAGTCCTTGTGGTATGCTTGTATGCTCGCATTTGATGCCCCTTTAATGCTTTAAGAGGTTGGTGTTTCATGCTCCATGTTTGGACCCTTTTGCATGCCTCTAAGATTAGGTCATTTAGATGCCATCTAAGTGGTTTTTGGGGCTCACTTTGGCATATTTTGGACTGTTTTGGTCCACTTTGGTCATTTGCTTCATGTGTCACATGACCATAGTTTAAGTCCTTGGGCTTGATTGCATGCTTTGCTTGCATTGGTAGGTTGATTTGGCATCATCTTCTACATATTTTCAAAGCTTATCATGTATGCTATTTGTCCATGTTAAGTATGCTTACAAGCTGCCTCTTTATGCTCAAGTGTTGGACTTTGTGTGCATGAGTGTTTGTGTATGCATTGGCCTCGCATGTTGTCACATACTTGGCCCGTAAACATCTTGTTACATGCTTAAATGATAGTGCATTTGGCATGCATTTCCTTTTGTTTTGGTTGCCTAACATGTTACATGTCTTGCATGTTTGCATGTTTACATTGCATCTTGCATGCTTGTTAGCTTGCACACTTGTTACATGTTTGCATGTTTGCATGCTTGTTGGCATTCTCATGTTGCATACTTAGCTCACATGCCTAGGTTCAATTGCATTGAGCATGCATGCCTTGCCTCTTGATCAAGTGATAGAGGTTGGGCCTATTGTTTGTTTATGTGCATTTCATTCCACATTGAAGTGGCACACTTGGTTTCTTGGGCCATCACGCATTGAAATGCGCGATTGGTGGTCCGAGAATCGAGTACCATCCTTCTTTGAGTCATAAACATGATAAGGGGTGTGGTGGTGCCAACATTGCTTTGAAATGTATTGCCATACCTTGTTTGCCCTCTGCTGCTGTCAAAACTGGATCCTGCAGGCATAGATGGCCGACCGACCACATTGAGTGCCGGCCGACCACCAATCTTTGGCCGAGAGCCATACCAATGGTCGATGACCACTTTCCCATGGCCGGTGACCATTCCTCATGGCCGGTGGCACCCCACAGTGTTCAGAGAGTGTTCTTTGGGACTTGTGCAATTTTCAGAGGCATAAAAAAGTGCAAACAGAGGCAGCTTGTGCATGGTGGTGGATTTCTGAGCGGAGTCGAGCGCGCATGCATTGGACCCTCTTCCCGAGACTGTTTTATTGCTTTATTAGCTTAGTTAATTTGCTTAACTAGTTAATTTATTTGTAACTATTTAATTAGCTTGTCAGTTGATTAAATTATATTATTCTTTTGCTCTCTCCGAGCGAGGGCGAATTTGTAATAAGTGTGCGTGCGTGCGTGCGTGCGTGTGTGCATGTCTTCCCACCCCACGTCTTTCTCCCTTTTACTTACCTGCTTTTGATGGTTAGTATTAGGGCATATTTCAATTAGCATCCTTATGCTATGCATGCGTGCATTCATTCATCTGTATTGCATGCACCGGGCTCGGCGCATTATACTAATTGCATAGTATTTCAAATCTAACTTGAATACGTGTTATTTGTTGCATTCCACATGCCATCCTAGGATTAGCCGAGCATATTCTAGTTGCATTTTGTATGCGATGCATTAGCCACTTAACATGGACTTGGATTATACATTGATTGCTAACAAGTTCTTTGTTTTGGCTCGGAGTACTCGGTAAGCTTTTTATGCTTTAGCATCTTGCATGAGTGTGAATGTTAACATGACAGCATGCTTACCATGTGGCTATATGCTTATGTGATATAAACTGCCTGAATGCCTGTGGGTGAAGGTTGGATTGTTTGAGTTGGAACGACTCATTGAGATCCGCGTTTTAGCCTACTCGTGAGTAGCAAATTTCAAACTATTTTCCAAATGAGCGGATATGCGATGCTTTGTTCCAAATTAGGCGATCTAGTCTATACTTTTGTGTTGTGCGCATCACATAGTAAGATTAACTAATTAATCGGAATAAGAACACATAACGTTTTCAAAACTAGATATCATGGTTAGTAGAGGCCGATCTTTGATCGGGCGAGCGGGGGTGCTCATAGCTGACCTTCCTCAATCGTACCCAAGTTGCTGAGCTGAGGCAACTTTGGTGATGACGGACACGTGGCCTTAGGAAAACGAGTCAGCGTTTCCTAAATTCCCCAAAAAAAAAAAAAAAAAATATTTAGGTGGCGACTCTGTATCTGGCAAAGCTGTTCATGTTTGGCACTTCTTTCAAAAAATCTGTTTTCCAAAACAATTTGCCGGATTTGGACTCTTTGGTGATTTATCGGTCTTGCATTGCACTTTGCCAGACTAGATTCAGAACCGTGACTAATTGAGTTCGAACTGTAGCATGAGGCCCACGGCACGTCTACAGTTTCTGGCGACTCTGCTGGGGAGTTTAGAGAGCTTGACTCGAACTCATGATATCTTGTTTTGATTACACTTATGTGTCTCTTTGCATTGCATTTGCATTGGTGCGCCTAAGTCACAGTGTTTGCCGTTTGCTATTCCTGAATGGTTTGCCGGAGGCTTGCTTCGAGAAGCGTGCCGTAAGGCTGACCGGTTACGGGCTCTGCTACGATGGGAACACAAACCCCGGTTGTCACCGGGGCACCCTTTTGACCATTCGACCTAGTGCATGTTTGGAATCCATACTGACCATTCCAAGCTAGGACAAGTTGCTACCCGATTATAGGTTGTTTGAAACCGCTGCGTACGTAGTGAAACCCTAGCTCCTGACAAAATAGGACATGGAAACCCTACCCCAACATAGGGGTGTCTTGGCTCTTGCTTGCTCATTATGTGCTTTTTGAGTTGACCTCTACAGGGAATGCATATATCAGTTTGCAAGTCTGAGTATCAGGCCTGAGGGCATCAGTATCGGAATTTGAGAATCAGTTATATCTGCGGGTATTAGATTCAGTTTTCAGGGCAGTGATTTTGGGAAACAGTGATCAGTAGTAGAGTACAGTTATTCAGCTATGCTTGTGTCTGTTCTGATTGGGCCGAAATGCTGCGTGTTTTCTCTTTCAGTTCAGAGATTTAGCATAGAATAGCCAGTGTTCTCATTTGCTGAGGCAAGACAGAGATCTGATCCGTCAGTCACCATTCAGTACAGCGGACTTATGATGACCCAAAGTTCAGAGGAAATTGTGGTTATGGCTGCCGCGTTAGACCAAGAAATCATCTTACAGAATAAAACCAATGTTGATGTACCGCATCCGCCCAGGTCGCCTGCCACGCGCCCGATCTGGGAACCCCAGTTGTTTCAAGCTCGTGAGCCCACCACGTTTGAATTGATGGGAATGATTGGTGATCTCCAGCGATCTGTGGCTGATCTCGCCTACGGAATATCGGCTTCGCCACCAACCACATCCTACGCCGGGAATTTTGTACCGCAGGAGCCCCCGCTATTGGAGTGAATTGTGATCAAGCTCAGCCAGCTTGAGGTTGTCTCAAGCTATGGCCATGACATGTCAACAACAACTGGGTTTCGCTCTGATGTAGCAACCCAAACCCTCGATCAAGCTGAGGCTAAAGGTAAGAACAAAGTGGGAACAGGTGCTGATCCCGTTGAACAACTGCTGTGGGCAGTCGAGGCTTTGAAAGCCGGAGGATTGAGTAAACAGCAAATATTCGCAGTGGTGGCCAAAACTGTGGACGATGCTTTGCCCACTCCAACCGAAGGGAGTTCCCGCCAAGCGAAAAATCAGGATAGGCCCTGTCATGCCAGAACAGTTCGCTCCAATCCCAACCCTGCACCGGGAAAGGATCAGAAAGTCAAGACGACACCTACCGATCCTTTTGCCAGTGTGTTCGGCAAAAGTCAGCAAACTTCGCAGTATCTGCCCCGAGGGCGCAGAGTCTTCCATGCCCTTTACATGCCTCTGTCTAGGGCGCTCCAGATCCTTGCCGAAAGGGGGCACCTTAAACCCCTCGAGTCTCGGCCTCTCCCAAAGAATCTCCCTCCCTCATAAGATGCTACCTTGTACTGCGTGTACCACCAGCAAACTGGTCATTGCACTGACAACTGTTTCCATCTTCGTCATGAAGTACAGGATTTGATCGACAATGAGGTCATCCTCCCGCCTACCTCAGTGAAGTCTGTCACTGCTGAGTTGTTAGATTTCGAGGATACTGAGAGTATGTGATCAGAAGTTGGTCCACCTGCGGGCGACGCTCAGTTTACTTCGGATGTGGCGTATGGCACGCACTTTGGAGCATTTGCGAATGCTAGTTTTGCACTTTCTGACTCGGGTATTCAGTCAGTTTTGTTATCTTGTGTGTATAAGCAGTCTTTTTGTACTTTGTCAGTCGGGTCTGTCTTGTTATGTTGAGTCAGTCCCATTGTATAGAAGTTCAGTGATTTCGGGGGTGTTACCTTGGATATCACAATTTTATTTTGTGTTTTTGCTTTCTTTTGAGTCTGTCTCTGTTGTGGAGCCAGTTGCAACTAGGAAATCTGAATGAAACAGCTGCGACTATCATGTTTCCGTGCTTACTGCTACTTTGAGCCTATTGTGCCAGCAAGTTTAGAATGAAACGGCAGCACATTTTACCTGCTCTTTTGTGCCTATAAGTCATTGTATTGACCTAAGTTTTTCAAAACTTTTCAAACAATGTGATGAAAACGAAGAGGAAGGAATTCCTCGGGTTTTGCAAAATTTGATCAACTGAGAGAAAGAGTGGCGTGCTAAGCCCTTAATAAGTGAAATCATGCTTGTTAGTGTGAGTACTGGGAAGGATCCTGGCTTAATCCAGATTGGTCCTACATTGTCTTCCGCGCGAGCGATTTGTCGCTTTTTTAAAAACTTTCAAAAAAATGTTCTGCGCAGTCCTGCGAAGACCTGTGTGGAATCGCTCTTGAGATTGTGCAGCCTAGGATCGCTCTCAAGCTCGAGACTTGAGCCCAACGATCAATCGCGATGTAAGGCCTGTGTGGCCAGATTTGAAGCAACCCTCGAACAAGAGGCACCAAAGCCAGATCAAGAAGATCAGACCTCATCAGAAGAAGCTTGCAAAGCTAAATCAGAAGCGCCCCTCGAACTAGGGGCAAAAATGTTCGATGTGCTCAAAGAGCCGAAGATGGATCCTTCTATAAATCAATACAACAGCCACTCTCCTGGATACAGGTGGCTTCAAAACCCTAAAATCATTTGGCATGGACTTGTTACACTTTTACCCTTTGAGAGGCTCGCTGGGCCGAAAACCTGGAAAGGCGACCCAGGCAAAAGTTAGAGCAAGAGAAAAATACAAAAGAAAAAAAAAATGCAAAAGAAAAGAGAAGCAAAAAAAAAAAAAAAAGAGAAAAATGCAAAAAAAGAAAAGATGAAAAAAGAAGAAAAGAAATGAAAAGAGAAAAGAAAAACAAAGCTCGCAAGGTTGAAAACCCAGAACGGTGACCTTGGCAAAAGTTAGAGTGTGGTGAGGGTTAATACACGAGTGTACCTTAACCGGAACTACGTAAGGCTTGATTCCCATGTTTGGGATACATAGGCAACTTTATCCTGAAGTCCAGCCACAAACACTTCCAAATCGAGTGTGTCCATGTAATGGTTTTGATCATCCTTGCCTTCTCTGAATCCGATAGTTCAGTTGTGACAACCCGGAACTATGTAAGGCTTGATTCCCATGTTTAGGATACGTAGGCAACTTCATCCTGAAGTCCAGCCACCAACACTTTCAAAGTGACTGTGTCCATATATTGGTTTTGACCATCTTCGTCTTCTCTGTATCCGAGAGTTCGGCTGCGATCATCACTAATGAGAACTGTTCACAGTATACTGCGGCGTTATCCAGACAAGGGGCAACTTTCCGTTGCCATACAGCTCTCTCCAAGCAAGGGGCAATCTTCCTTCGGATCCGAGGTTGTGCATCTCGAGAGTAGGTTCCGTGCTTGTTGAGCACTGGCTGTTTGCCAAAATAGTTTTTGAGAATTTTTACTGAGGTTGAGTAATTTCTTGAAAATTATTCCATCGTTTCCAAAACTGAACCATTCTTTGGACCCAAAAAGGAAAATTTTCAGTGCTCATAGCCTAACTTGCATGATTTTGAATCAAAAATTGCACAAGCATGCTGATTTAACTCTCATGTCGGTCAAAATTGTTTTAGTAGAAAAACCAAAAAATGGTCAAAATGATGAACCAGGGGCGCAGTTAAGTCAGGTGTTTTGTCTTTCCCCCATCGTCAACATACTTGCCAGAAGGGCACTCTACCTGCCAACAAAGGGCTGAAAGCTCTCAACATCCTCCGAGCAACGAGGTATCAAACCAAGTGCGAAGCACGAATCGGAATGGATCAAGATACTCCATTCCCTCAGCCGGGGCATCGACTAAACGCCACCAGAAAAAAAAAAATATAGCTGTGAGCTAACAGTGTTGGGCATGAACCCACTACCTCTTGTTTATCCACCGACCACATCTGGGGAGGGATGAAAAATGAGAGATTAAAGAATAGAGAGGCGTAAGTTGAGAGAAAAGTGAGCAAAAGGGTTTTGAGAAAAAAAACCGAGCCTGAGGGCCGAGTGATGTGAGAGTCACAAATAAGAAAGGGTGGGAACAATACCCGGAGAAACTGGCTCCTCGTGATCTGAGGTCTCTCGTCTCGGTAACACGTCTGTGTGTCGTGTCTTTTTCTTTGTCTGTCTCGATTCTTGTTTGGAGTCGTATCCGAGCGTGTCTCGTTGTGTTTAGGTTGTTTACCTTTTGTTTTTTTCGTTGTTGAGTCGTCTTCGCTGTGTTCAGTCGTAGGCTCAATACCCGGTTGAAAACCCTTTTCTAAAATCATTTTGTGCGCTCAAAATGTTGTGCCATTCTCCATATTTGTGCAAAGCATGATTTGGTTCTTTTGTAAAACCACAGGGGTTCAACCCCGGGTCACTCGAAAACAGTGAACGTATGGGTTCTGGATTGCGTTCGAGTGTGTTTCAGCTTCAGCAGATTCCACCTTTGTATCCCGTCTTTTCAAAATTGAATTGTTTGTTCATAATGGGCCGTGTGCAAATAAACAGAATACTGTGTTACGGGCTTTGAGTTCAGAATGAGCAGTGTTCAGAATGAGCTATGTGTATGAGCTATGTGTCGGGTAAACTAAACGCTGTGTTATGGGCCGTGTGTTCAAAAAGAGCAGTGGGTTGTTTTAGTTGTTTTGCTGTTGGCCGGTTCATTATCTGATTATTACAATACAAGTGTTTGATTTTTAGACGGGAGATCGATCTAATTTACATTGAGGTGTAATATGATGCGATGCGATGCGAAGTATGAAATGTACAAATATAACACTTTTTCAAACAAAAAGTTCGTTTCATTTCATCATCTTTTCAAGTACATAGTTTTGAAGAAAATAAAACCTGCTAGTGGCAGTACAAAGTACTCAAACTACTAGCTAAAAAGGAAAATGTCTGAACAAAGCAAAAAGAAGAAAAGCAGTAAAAGTCTGGATCGGCATCGATCATCTCAGGCCTATGAGTCTGTCCTCGTCCTCTTCCTGGATGAAGGTCCAGGAGCATCGTCATCAGCACCATCATCTGAGCCCGAGCCGGAGTCATCTCCGGTCTCCTCCTCGGACGACTCTGCCTTCGACTCCGCCTCTGTCTCCGCCTCGGACTCATCATCACCAGGAACTGGTGCCCGAGAGCTACTCCCAATATGAATACGCCCCGCTTTGGTGCGGGGGTATACTGTGCCTCCTCGCCCTCCTCCTCGAGCAGGAACAGAAGGCCCAGCTGGAGCACCTCCTGTAGCAGGAATCTGGAATGGAGGCTGAAAAGCGCAAATGGAAAACGCATTAGTATGCTACGCAAAACAGAGTATGAATGCCATAAGTAGTATATCAGTACAGAATGCAGTGTATGAGTGCAGTGTATGAATGATGTGAGCACTGTATGAATACAAAATACAGTGACTGAGTGCAGTGTATGAATGTCGTGAGCAATGCTATGAACGGTCTGCGGGTTACAGTGTATCAAATGCCGTGAGGGCCGTGTATCGAGTGTTGTGTTGACAGTGCGATACATCAGATTATGTGAAACAGTTTATGTATGGTTTGAGACTGTGGTCAGAAGAACATACCGGAATACTGTAAATGGCCAGAAGGTCGAGGCTCCGCTGGAGCATCCCCATCACAGAGGCGGTCAACTCCAGGGACTGGCGAGTGTACTCGAAGGAAGCCTGCAAAAAAGTGTTAGAAACATCAATATTCTACGGAATATCAAATGAAATGAAATGAAATGACAGTGCAAAATACAAAATGCAATAATACATACCGGAGGCAAGTCGTAGAACCCGACTAGCTCGTGATCAGCCGGAGGGGGAGCAATGGGGATTTGGTAAGTCTCCCCACCCTGCCCTCGGTATGTCATCGTCGTGGGCAGTACTGGCCAACTAGCCCCCCGTCCTCTCCGGGTCCCACTCTTGCTATAGACCCGAGCCGTCCTCGATGCTCATGCTCCCACTCCTACCCTTGCCGTCGGTGCCGCGGGTCTCTCTCGCTCAACTCGACGGCCACTGCTCAAAGGCCGCATGATGTAGGTCGGGACGTACTCTGCGTAGTCGCCCTCGCCCCTGAAGCCCTCGGAGCCCCAACCGATTGTGTAGTCTGCCATCTCCTCGAGAGTGTACCTCTCGGTATGCCTCATATGAGTAGGAGGTGGCCATGGAACTGTCTGCTCTGGCACACCTAAGGTCTGCCGCAAGAAGCGCTCCCCCAAGTACCAGGCGCGGCAGATGGGGCCCTCTAGTAAAACTCTGAATCGGGCCGTCTCTCGGGCACCAGCATACCGATCCCATACTGCGATGGGCAATGAGGCCCATGGCTGCCAGGTGATCTGTAAAAAATATATACAGTTCGTTATCTACTGCTATTGAAAATGCAATGCAAAGCGAAGCTTAAATGAATTATAATGTTTGAAATACCTCTGCGGCGGTGATGGTATCGAAATAGCGGCGGAAGAATATGAAAGACTCCCAAGGCCTCCGCTCGCACCTCATGTTGAAGCGGTGAGAGAATGGGATCATGGGAGGCATCTCCTCCTCTGGCACTGGGGCAAGCCTCGGGAAGTAGGCGTATACCCACAACTACAGTATGACAGAACAGATATCAGTATACTTATCAGATAAAGCAGTATGCAGATAAAGTAGAAATCGGTATATGCATTGTATTGAAAGCGGTATGTGCAGTATACAGAATACAGAGAATATAAAGCAGAAATGCAAAACAGAAGAAGAAGACATACCTCCCAAGCCCGCCAGTAGCCTCCGAGCAGCTGTCCGCTGAGGCGAGAGGATGAGCTCATGTAGCCATAAAGTGTGGCCAAGCCTGCGCCACCCCAGTCGTAGCCATGGATCCTGGTTACGTCAACCAGTGCACTCAGCAGGTAAAGGGGCACAATGTTCACCCGGTGAGCGAAAAGAGTCGTCCCCAGCAGGAACATCAGAAAGCCGCGTGCGTACTGCTCCTCCTCCTCGTGGGTAGTCGGCACCTGGATCCGAAAATGAGCCTCGAACCAAGAATATCGTACAAATCCTGGACGAGCAAGAGGTGGTAGGGCGCCAAGCAGGTACATCTGGGCGACCTCCCACTCATCCATGTCTGTATCGAAGAGGATCGGATCACCCCCTACCCCGATGCCGGTAAGCATCGAGAAGTCGAAGGGAGTCATCGTCATCTCCCCAGCGGCAGAAAGGTGGAAGGAGTCTGTGGTGTCCCACCACCTCTCCGCCAATACAGCAAGGAGCGGCCTGCTCGCAGTAAGGCGCGAGAGCCCCATGCAGAAGGTCCTGAAGCCGGCTCGGTCGATGATGCGACGAACCGCATCAGGTAACTCCATGTACCAACCTCGTGCGGCGACGTTCCCATACCCCCGGAGGGCATGAGAATCTCCCTGTGGTCAAAACAAACAGTGTTGAAAATGCTCAGGTTCAGTGAAAAGGTACAGCGTGTGCGCACGTGTTCAGATTCAAACGGACATCGGGTGCCGGTGTGCTCGCAGTGAACTATGACATATGATGTGTCAGTGTTTTCGAGTGGTTCAGTACAGATATCGCGTGTGTGCACGTGTTCAGATTCAAATAGATATCGAGTGCTGGTGTGCTCACAATGAACTACAGCATACGATGTGTCAGTGTGTTTGGGTGGTTCAGTGAAAATACAGTGTCAGTGCACATGTTTAGATTCAAACAAATATCAGGTGCAAGCATGTTCACAATCAACTACAGCATGCGGTATATCGGTGTATCCGAGTTAAAAGGCAAAATCGACTATTGCAGTTATACATTCTACTTTGTAGAAAATAAAACGAAGAAGAGTGTACCTCGGAGGCGCCGAAGGATAGATGTGACTCTGGCTCGCGCAGTAGGAGCTCCGGTGCCACACCCCTCGCGAAGCTGCTGAAGTGGCGAATGTTGTCGGGAGGTAATATGTGAATCGCGGCCTGTAGGCCTCCAGATCGAACGGTCGGATGTGAAGCGGCAAAAGCTCGGCCTCTGGGTCTATATCTATCTCCGGGGGAGCCCCACCGCCTGGAATGTCGTCTGCCATCTTGAGAATGGTGCGAAAATGGTCGGAAATGTGAAAACCGAGCGAGAATATGAAAAGTCAACTGAAAAGTCAACCCCGAGAGGGTGAAAAATGGCCAGAAAGGTCGGGGTGCGGAAAAGACACAGAGATCGAGATGAACTCGGGGGAAACAAACCCCAAGTGGTGGAAATCGAAAAAAGTACACCGAAACGAAGATTCATTCGGTTCAAAACGTGCGAAACGCGAAGGAGTTCGCGAATCGAACGACGAAACGGGCCCAAAAACCAAGGAAAAACGAGGATCGAAGATGGAAAAAACACCTAGAGAGGAGGGGGAGAGGTTTTCGAGTTTGTGGGAAGTGATAGAATAGGGTTTCAAGCCCTATATTTAAAGACCCGTGCCGAATTGACAAAACTGCCCCGAACAGGCACTTTTGGCCGGTCGGTCATATTGTTGGCCGGTCGGCCAAATAGATGGCCGGTGGCCTTATTTTGTGGCTGGTGGATGGCCGGTGGACTCTCCTGATGGCCGGTGAACCTCTTACACCCTTGTTTGGGTCTCTTATATGGTTTGGGGCCTTCATTGCTCAAGACAGTGTAAGAAACTGCATTTTTGAAGCTTAACTGGTCTCTGTGCCGTGTCTTCTGTGCATAACACTCGAATACGTACGAGGTGTATCCTTTTTTGTATCCTTTTGTGTCTTGCGAAGTCCGGAAACTGCTTTAAATACGTTGCATTGTTATGCATATCATTGTATACGTTGCAGCGCGCATCATACTCGCATTGTCATGCACATATGTTATGCGTTGTCACGCACACCACACTTGCATTGTTTTGCATCTTCTTTAGGTCGCATCGTCATGCGTACCTCATGTGCATTATCATGCATTTCAAGCGACGTGCATTGTCGCGCATTCAAGATCATGTGCATTGTCATGCATATCAAAAGACGTGCGTTGTCACGCATTCGTTTCATTTGCATCATCATGCACTTTTCATGCATCTCAAAAGACACGCGTTGTCGCGCATTTCGAATCCGTTCACATTGTCATTTTCATTTCAAAAAAACACAAAAAAAAAAAACAAACATGCATATGTCATGCATACATTGTAAATAGTGCATATGTCATGCATTACACTGTATATAATGCATATGTCATGCATTCATTGTAAATGGTGCATATGTCATGAATACATTGTAAATAGTGCATATGTCATGCATTCACTGTATATAATGCATATGTCATGCATTCATTGTAAATAGTGCATATGTCATGCATACGTTGTAAATAGTGCATATGTCATGCATTACACTGTATATAATACATATGTCGTGCATCTCACTGTAAATATTGCATTTATATTACATTCCATTGCATATTGTATATATTGCATTGTAGCTTGCATGCATTCATTGCATCACCTCCGTCTACGGCTTGCACCTTTCCTTGTTGAGCTTGGTCTGGTATGTGCCCGTACTCTTCGCGTTGAAGCACGGTTATGATATTATGTGTACGCACCTAGTGTTGTGGGTGACGGCACCGTTTCCGTGTTAAACGTGGCTTGTATGCGTCCATGCCTTTCCTAGGCAAGATGTGTTTTGGCCGCAGGCCTTATCCACTGCATCCATTGCATTCTAGCTTGTAAATATTGCATTATAGCTTGCATTGTCATGCATCTTTCCTTATATGCATTGTATTGCATTCTTCCTTACTTTGCATTGTCATGCATTTCCTTACTGCATCATTTAGTATGTACGTTTCATTGTACATAGCTTGCATTGTCATGCATTCATTGTATTGTACATAATTTAGCTTGCATGCATTTGCATCACATCCATCTACGGCTTGCTCCTTTCCTTGTTGAGCTTGGTCTGGTATGTGCCCGTACTTTTCACGTTGAAGTACGGTTATGATATTATGTGTACGCACCTAGTGTTGTGGGTGACGGCACCGTTTCCGTGTTAAACATGGTTTGTATGTGTCCATGCCTTTCCTAGGCAAGATACGATTTGGCTACATGCCTTATCCATTGTATATATTACATTGTAGTGTAATTTGTTGCATCCAGCATTTAGGATCACGATCTTTCCTCAGCGGGTCATTTCCCCACTTATATCATTCTACCCAATTACTTGTATCTTGTGTTCCGTCTACACACTCATAGTTATGCATGTGTACGCGCCTATTCCACTGCTGGTATTGTGGTTTGAGGGTGTCGGCACCTTTTCTATGGTAGACGGACTTTGCATCTCCATCATCTTTATGATATTTGTGTGGTTTTGAACTGCTTATGGTTTGTTCATGTTTCAAATGCATTGCATATCATTTGCATTGATTATACATAGTTTTGTAAATATTGCATTATTATTTTGCATCCATTTCGCATTGTTATGCGTTTTCACGCATAGGTCGCATTGTCATGCACCTCTTCACTCGCGTTGTCACGCAGTCTTAACTTGCATATCATGCATATTGCTAACAATATTGTACCTGTTAAGTTGCTCTCTTTTACAGGCACGATATTGTATGTACAGTTCATTTGAAGCTGGCACGACCAGACGAACCGCACAGGTATTGTATTCTCTGCGTGAAACGTAGCGAGAATTACATAATTCTCTTACATCCTTTCTGCATTGTAATGTAGTTGGATTTGTGTTTGATTGTTTAAAACTGTCGCATGTTATGCTTCGTTACAGCTTTCTTTGCATGATCATAAGTTATGCTCGGCTTTGTGCATTGTCTTCCATTTTGCCCCTACCTTCGGGCGCATATCTTATCTGTAGCTTGTGTGCTTTGTCTAAGTCTTCGGCCTTGTCAACAATGGATCGTCTCTGGGCTTTGACATTCACTCTCGTCATTGTTATGACTTTCGAGTTCTGTCAAAGAGGGGCAACTGTAGACACCCCATTTTTGACCGTCCTTGAGACTTGGACATCACCATTTGAACACTCGGTGATCATCCTTGTTTTTGTTTATCTTGAGTTCTTGGAGGTCTCGGCCACGCGCCTTGCCTCAAGGCCTCTCAACTCGACTGTTTTGTGTTTGGTTTTGCACCAAACACTTGTGTTTTGCTTTTGAGGGGCAGGGAATGGCTTGTTGGCCATCCCCACACCTCACCGGCCATGGCTTGAGGCCACCGGCCATTATTTTGTTGCCATCGGCCAAATGTTTGGCCGGTCGGCACTCTTTGTGGTCAGTCGACCATTTATTTGGTCAATTTGTCATTTTTGGCTGGCCGACCACTGTGTATCTGCTTTTGGCAGATATTTTGTGCCAACTGTGATAGCTGGCACCCACTTTGCACCCCCTCCATACACGTGTATGGAGGGATTTCACTCTTGCTTAGCTTGTTTTATAAACTTTGCAAGAGTGAATCTCTATAAAGGGAGACCTTCTCCTCCCTCCTCAAGGGTTCCAAAAAAATTCCAGAGGGTCTTGAGATTAGGGTTTGAGTCTTGTATCTATCTATCTCTATATCTCCCTCTCCCTTTGTATTTGTAAGTGTTTAGGTGTGTTTAGTCTTACTTTTGTGCACAAACACCTACCATTACACCTTTCCTTAGTTGCTGAGGCATTAGAGGGTTGTTCTTGGACTTCTTGAATTGATCTAAGCTTGGAGAGGCTGCTGGAGCATTGTTCTTGAAGGAGGTCTTCAAGGGTAAGAACTTTACCCCTTTGTTCCCCATTTTTTCTTAGGCTTTTAGCCATCCTTGAACCTGTTTTTAAGCTTAGTCTATAACATATAAAAGTTCTGATTTTAAGTGCTTAAAATAGTTGTTTAAGGTTGCTTTGGTGTTTGGGGTTGTTTGACCCCTCTTAGGCCTTGTTTGGCCCTCCATTTTGTGCTATTTTGGTGAGCTCCGGGACCACCTTGTCTTGGCCTCGTCACCACTGAAATCCAAAGGGATTTCAGTGGTGGGGATGGTGCTTTAAGGTCCTAAGAAGGAGAGGGCCATCCCCTCTCCTTGTTGCCTTCAATAATTGCCATTTTAGCCTCACGTGTGAGCATCTTGTTTAAGTTCATGTTGGCCATGTCTTAAGTGTTATTTGTGCTTATTTTGTCATGATACAGCACTGTTTTTAATTGGTTTAGACACACCATGCTTGCTTTGCATACTTGTCTTGTAATGCCATGAATTTGCCTTAACATGTACTTAGCATTTAGACTACTATGCTTACTTGTTTTGGCCAAGATTTGTGAAGCTTTTATGCATGTTTTAGTATGCTTGAGGTCTGATTTTGGTCATTTGGGCCATCCATGACATGCTTTGTATAGCCACCTTGCATTTTGGCTTGTTAGCCTTGGGTGTGTGAGTGTTGAGCATGCATTACTTAGCTTGTTTCAGTGGTTTGGCATCACTTATAGCATCATTTTAGTCCTTGTGGTATGCTTGTATGCTCGCATTTGATGCCCCTTTAATACTTTAAGAGGTTGGTGTTTCATGCTCCATGTTTGGACCCTTTTGCATGCCTCTAAGATTAGGTCATTTAGATGCCATCTAAGTGGTTTTTGGGGCTCACTTTGGCATATTTTGGACTGTTTTGGTCCGCTTTGGTCATTTGCTTCACGTGTCACATGACCATAGTTTAAGTCCTTGGGCTTGATTGCATGCTTTGCTTGCATTGGTAGGTTGATTTGGCATCATCTTCTACATATTTTCAAAGCTTATCATGTATGCTATTTGTCCATGTTAAGTATGCTTACAAGCTGCCTCTTTATGCTCAAGTGTTGGACTTTGTGTGCATGAGTGTTTGTGTATGCATTGGCCTCGCATGTTGTCACATACTTGGCCCGTAAACATCTTGTTACATGCTTAAATGATAGTGCATTTGGCATGCATTTCCTTTTGTTTTGGTTGCCTAACATGTTACATGTCTTGCATGTTTGCATGTTTACATTGCATCTTGCATGCTTGTTAGCTTGCACACTTGTTACATGTTTGCATGTTTGCATGCTTGTTGGCATTCTCATGTTGTATACTTAGCTCACATGCCTAGGTTGCATTCCATTGAGCATGCATGCCTTGTCTCTTGATTAAGTGATAGAGGTTGGGCCTATTGTTTGTTTATGTGCATTTCATTCCACATTGAAGTGGTACACTTGGTTTCTTGGGCCATCACGCATTGAAATGCGCGATTGGTGGTCCGAGAATCGAGTACCATCCTCCTTTGAGTCATAAACATGATAAGGGGTGTGGTGGTGCCAACATTGCTTTGAAATGTATTGCCATACCTTGTTTGCCCTCTGCTGTTGTCAAAACTGGATCCTGCAGGCATAGATGGCCGACCGACCACATTGAGTGCCGGCCGACCACCAATCTTTGGCCGAGAGCCATACCAATGGTCGATGACCACTTTCCCATGGCCGGTGACCATTCCTCATGGCCGGTGGCACCCTACAGTGTTCAGAGAGTGTTCCTTGGGATTTGTGCAATTTTCAGAGGCATAAAACAGTGCAAACAGAGATAGCTTGTGCATGGTGGTGGATTTCCGAGCGGAGTCGAGCGCGCATGCATTGGACCCTCTTCCCGAGACTGTTTTATCGCTTTATTAGCTTAGTTAATTTGCTTAACTAGTTAATTTATTTGCAACTATTTAATTAGCTTGTCAGTTGATTATATTGTATTATTCTTTTGGTCCTTCCGAGCGAGGGCGAATTTGTAATAAGTGTGTGTGCGTGTGTGCATGTCTTCCCACCCCACGTCTTTCTCTCTTTTACTTACCTGCTTTTGATGGTTAGTATTAGGGCATATTTCAATTAGCATCCTTATGCTATGCATGTGTGCATTCATTCATCTGTATTGCATGCACCGGGCTTGGCGCATCATACTAATTGCATAGTATTTCAAATCTAACTTGAATACGTGTTATTTGTTGCATTCCACATGCCATCCTAGGATTAGCCGAGCCTATTCTAGTTGCATTTTGTATGCGATGCATTAGCCACTTAACATGGACTTGGATCATACATTGATTGCTAACAAGTTCTTTGTTTTGGCTCGGAGTACTCGGTAAGCTTTTTATGCTTTAGCATCTTGCATGAGTGTGAATGTTAACATGACAGCATGCTTACCATGTGGCTATATGCTTATGTGATATAAACTGCCTGAATGCCTGTGGGTGAAGGTTGGATTGTTTGAGTTGGAACGACTCATTGAGATCCGCATTTTAGTCTACTTGTGAGTAGCAAATTTCAAACTATTTTCCAAACGAGCGGATATGCGATGCTTTGTTCCAAATTAGGCGATCTAGTCTATACTTTTGTGTTGTGTGCATCACAAAGTAAGATTAGCTAATTAATCGGAATAAGAACATATAACGTTTTTAAAACTAGATATCATGGTTAGTAGAGGCTGATCTTTGATCGGGCGAGCGGGGGTGCTCATAGCTGACCTTCCCCAATCGTACCCAAGTTCCCGAGCTGAGGCAACTTTGGTGATGACGAACACGTGGCCTTAGGCAAACGAGTCAGGGTTTCCTAAATTCCCCCCCTCCCAAAAAAAATATTTAGGTGGCGACTCTGTATCTGGCAAAGTAGTCCATGTTTGGCACTTCTTTCAAAAAAATCTGTTTTCCAAAACAATTTGCCGGATTTGGACTCTTTGGTGATTTATCGGTCTTGCATTACACTTTGCCAGATTAGATTCAGAACCGTGACTAATTGAGTCCGAACTGTAGCATGAGGCCCCCGGGCACGTCTACAATTATTTAGTGGGTTGATTTGGTTCGTTATTTTGGATCTTCTACAACTTTGGTTCTGAAAATTTTTGTTCATCCATTTGGTGAGGTCTTTCCTTTTGTTTATTTGTGATTATTTAGAATTCACCTAAGGGTGGTTTTGTGAGACCATTTATGTCTCATTTGTAATCGTTTGGAAACTTTTTGGTTGATAGTGGAATCAGATTTTGATCCCATAGACGTACCTCACATTGAGGGAACCACGTAAAATTCTTGTGTTGCTTTTGATTTAATTTTTCCGCATTAGTTTTTATTCTCATTGATTGATTTACCTGTACGGAATCACATATTTTCCCTAACAGGAGAGAGAGAGAGAGAGAGAGAGAGAGAGAGAGAGAGAGAGCTTACGGATAATAGAATGAGAGGATTCAGCCGAAAGGTATGAAGAGCTGTGAGGAAAAAGTTGTACTGAATCTTGAAGTTCTGAAAGCAACAAAAACAAAGAAAATTATTGATTTGCCAAACACAGCATGGTGTCTTCCCAAAGAAAATTTGAAATCAAAAAAAGATGAGAGGAGTACGTGTGTGTGTGTGTGTGTGTGTGTGTGTGTGTGTGTGTGTGTGTGTGTGTGAGAGAGAGAGAGAGGGTGATGTTCAAAAACAGAGCCATTAGACTACATTTTGGACCATTAGATCTTGTAATTGAATAGGACAAATGAGAGACATTTTCAGCCCTTGGATTAAATCAATCTAATGGTCTATATTTTGACAAAGGGACAAAAGTCCCATCAAGATTAAAAAACTGAGTCTCCTTGTTACATAGATTTCTTTTATATAAAAATAATTTAACAATCTCCACACTAATAACTATCATCAAAATAAATACAATTTTACTTAATATCCTCACTATCAATCCCCCCTTAACAATCTTTTAACTATCAATCCCTTCGATTCTATTTTTGAAAACAAATGGGAGTTTGTTTGGGAAGTGGGTTGTTTTTTGGCTATTTTGGTTTGGGGCTAAAAAGTCTCGTTTGTGATAGGCTTTTTGGCTTTTTTGACTTTTGTGAGAGAAAAAATAAAATGATTATGAGTTGGATGTGATGTTTTGTCTTATTAGGTTAAAAAGTCTATTTTGTCTTTTTATAGCTAAATAGCCCCAAACCCAACCCAACCCAACCCAACCCAACCCTTTTTTCCAAACAAGTGCTTAATATTGTAATGGATGGTTGTAGTTCAAACTTCCATACCACTTGGAGAGAGAGCATTCGAAAGAAGATTTTTTTAATTTTTTGTAATCATGGAGAGAGGATCTCAATTAGTGTTGCTGGGTATGTGGGTCGATAATTTAAATAATTTATTTTATAAATTACAATATATAGATAATTTATTAAAAAAATATAAAATTGATTCGATAATTATAATTATATTATTTTATAATATTTATTTTTTATTTAAATCATAATATATAGATCATCTATCAAAAAATTAAAATTGATCTGATAATTATAACTAGGGCTGTTCAAATACCCACCCGGACCGATAAACCTGACTCACCCGACCTAGATCGATGACAAATGGACGGTTTCGAACCTGTGTTCGGTCAGAAATAGGTAAATTAGAGCATTTTTTTTTTTTTTTGGATTTGCGGTCGAGTGATGGGTTTAGTATATAGAAATCCGTGAAACCCGATCCGACCGACCTATGTATTTAAGATAGTATCTCTACTTGTCATATTGTAATTGGTGCTCCCAGGTTACATTTATCACAAGCAAAAATGCTTTGGACCTCTAGAGCAAGAGCTCTAGAGCGGCACTAATGACGTGGCTTTGACGTGGCAACCACATTTGCTAACTCACCTTTTTCTCTCTCTTTTTCATTCTTGATTTCAAATTTCAAAATTATTTTAGAGTCTTCTCTCTCTATATTCAAAACCTTGTCTTCTCTCTCTCTCTCTCTCTCTTCGACCTCTCACTCCCCGATGAGCGCAGCTTTAGACCTCTTACTCCCGACGAATGTAGTTCTATTGCAACCCCACCGACGATCGACTTTCTCTCCGATCGAGCCTCTCTGTCTCGCTCTATCTTTACTCCAGACAATCGACTCTCTCGCTTTGCGCTTCTCGTTAGTCCCGTCGGACAGTGGAGGACTCTTTGTCTTCTCTCGACTCTCTCTCCGATCGTCGATCGAGTCTGTATCTTCTGTTGCCGACCGAGTCTCATTCCGAAGAGCAACCCAAACCAGTGACTCCAACCTACAGGTATATAACTTACAAATTGATTTAGGGTTAGGGCTTATATGTATGTATGTGTTTGTGTATATATAACAGTATAACTTAGAAATTGATTTAGGCATTGTAATATAGTGTTTGTGTATATGTAATTTAGAAATTGATTTAGGGTTTGTATGCATGTTTGTGTGTATATATGACTTAGAAATTGATTTAGGGCTTCTGTGTAGTGTTATAAATTGTTGACCATATTTTAGTTGAATTTCTGAATTATGGTTTAATTTCATACGAATTGGTTTCTTAAATTAGGGGGTTTTTTTTTTTTTTTTTGAAGGAAAAAAAATGGAAAATAATAATTTGTTGTTGTTGTTGATATATAGTGAAAAGGGTCAAAACATTCCTAGTCTAAGACTTAAATTAACTATTCCCAATGTTTCCCAGTGAACGTTAAAATTGTGGCCAAACAATTTCAATCAACAAGTCGTCATTTTTCATTTTTAATTTTATAGTGAAATTTTTTGCAGATAGATTTGTTTGCCTAGTTTGAGAATTATGATATTGTGTGCTGATGTTAAGCTTATGTTTCTATTCTTTCAGTGCAGGCGTCATCATTGCTTGCGATTCAAATTTTAGAGCTCAATGTAGTTCTTTGGCTACTAAGGTGTGCTGCGAAGCCACAACATAAGATTTTTAGCTTTTTCCAACCTAAGAATCAATCAAAAGAAAGGAACTGGTTGTTGGCATCAATCTTGGGATTTGGATCTCTTGTCTTGTTGGTTTTCTTTACATTCCTTGTTGTTAACCAACTGGTTGGTAGCTTACAAATCTTTTGTCGTTGAGGCTTCTGATATTACACCCTGTTGCATGATTCTTTTATCAAGTAAGGTTCTTACAACAGATTTAAATCATCTACTTGGTACTAATTTTTAATTGGTGATTAGTTAGAAAGGTTTGGCCTATTCACTCCCCTCTAGGCACAACTATGTCCACCTCCATCTTTTTATTGTCTTTTGATTAGTTAAATAATTTTAGTTTTGCACTAAAATGTTTAGCTGGTAAACAAGTTAACTTCATATTGAACCTCATGATGAAATTGTCTTTTTGTTAGTTATTTTTAATGAGGGAAATTGTTACTCTTCCTGAGGTGAGTAAGATACATCTACCTTTAGAGGAAGGGAGGGGTGAGCTACCTCCAAAACCTGATGAGATTGTGTCTGCTCTGTTTCTCTTAAGCCAGTGGTGCTTTGTAGCATTGATGAAAGTTTGTGGCAATGTTCTCTGAAGGCAATCTATATCCCCTGAAATGCATTATTTAGTTTATCTAGGAAAATTGTTGTTGTTAGTTTCCTGAAGACCTTTATTGTTATAGGTTGTATAAATTATTCAAATTTGGCTTAATATTTTCGCAGATATCAACTTCAAGTGTTAACGGCAGTACCTTAGATCAATTGACATATTGCAACAGAAATTGTCCTAAATGTCGGAAAAAAGCAATTATTCGAATTTCTGAGACGGAGCAAAACAAAAACAAATTATTTTATTGTTGTCAGGATTGCGGTGGTTTTATTGGATGGTGCTTGCCTACAAATTCACAATGTAAAGGTGACGGAGAAGTGCAAATAGAAAATATGCAAACTATCACCGAACAACTACGATTTATGGGCAAACAACTTTGATTTCAAAGCGAACAACTTCAATTTCAGAGCGCGAAGATGCTTAAATTGGAAACTGACATAAATCGAAGTTGGTATCATATTTATGGGTTTTTCATCTTGCTTGTAATTGGTGTCATATCAGTTATGAAGATGTAATAATATATATGAATGTTAGAATGTTGCTATTTAGTTATGAATCTTGTTTGTAATTGAATGTTTATGCATGTTTGCAATTTATAGCAACAAATGTGATTCACTGTTTTGTTTATATTTGAATTATTCAATACCTCCATTTTGTTATTGAATCATTTGTTAATGGATGGAATTTGCTGATGTTTCACAGATTGACTTAGTTTTCATTAACTTCTCAGAAAATCAATTCAACCATGAACATGAATGATGGAAGTTTTGGCCAATTCCAGAACCAATTTTCTGATCAAGTAATATGTTGTGGCTAAAAATAAAGGAAAACCCAAAAGATTCAGAAAAATGGTGGAAAATGAACATTTCAAAGAGAACAAAAAATAAAACGAATCAAACTCAAAGCCAGCAATGTAGTCCACATAACAACATAGGCACTAGAAGTCAAAAATTTCAAACAGTAACAAGATGTTGATTACCCAGTGCACATTTAATTACAATTATTCTACTAATAATATTAGCTCCTGCACTTCACCATTCTCTGTGCAGTCTTTGCAGGGCTGCAAGGTAAATTTGGCAAGCATTGTCCTGAACACAACCTAAAATCATATCAATAAACCAAGATAGATGATATCCATACCAAAGCAACCATAATCCTGAACACAAACTGTGACAACCACCTCCTTAATTAATTAAGCTAATTATGTGCTTACTATTGATCATGTGGTTATCTGCTAATTGTGAATTATGTGTCATATGATATATGCTTGCATTGATTGGTATTGCATTGTTATTGTGAACAGATGTGGATATGTATGAATTAGACCTGTCTGCTTCGTTAATTTTAACAAGTTAGAATTTAGAAATTGGATAGGAATTAGAGCCTAATTTACCTTAGTATAATTTAATTTAGTGGAATTAGGATTATAGAATGATGAGATTAATTTATTTGAGTTAATTAAATACAATTTAAACTAGGAATTGAATTATTATTAAATTAGAGTTATTCTATTCATCAATTGAATATAGGAGAGAAGTGTAGTGGGCTTTCTTGCAGCTAGATAGACATACACGTAGAGAGAAAAGATGGAGAGACTTTGAGAATTCAAAAAGGAGTAGGAAGAGAGGAAAAGAATAAGGGTGAGAAAGAACATTGAAGAAAAACAATTAGCTCTTCACAATTCATCAATTTAAGGTAAGATTTTCATTCAAATTTCTTGAAATTGAACTTCCCACACTCATCATCTTCTAAGACAAGGGGGTTAATTAGAATGAATTCTTGGTTAATTGGGAGCTTTAATGTTGGAATTGACAATTAAAACATGCAAGCTAAATTAGAGGAATTTGGCCTTAAATTCAACATGCATGGCATAATTCTTGAACTGCATGATCATTAATTTGTTTTCTTGCATGAGATTTCGTAATTGAGAAGAACACTCATGAGTATTAAAGATTTGAAACTTAAGAGAGATAAGTTTTATGAATAGACAAATCAAGTGAAGAATTGAACTTTTTGCATGTCATTTGAGACTCAAGTTAAAGTTATAATTTTATTTAAAATTAGATATGTTGAGTTTGAGATGCTCATGATGAGTTTGGGCTGAGGAAAACAGGGCGGTAGTGAGTGAACATACTGAAATAATCGCACTTGATGGTCACCACACGTGCAGCTGGGACCCCTATACGTGCGGCCCTTTGGGTAGACTCGGTTTTTCGCTCCACTTTTTCACCTTCTGGGCCTCCATTTGTATAGTTTTAAAGTGTTTTCATGTGCATTTACACCTTATGAGTGCATTAGAATGAACGAATAAAAATTTAGAACCGAACGAGTAAAGACAATTGGTTATGGAATAAGCAACAACCGAATCAGATAGAATTGGCTAACAATATGAATGTAATTGAATCGTTGTACTTGAATTTGTTTGGTTAGGTCGGACACCGCTTCTTTAGTGCATGTAACTATGTATATCGAGGAGCCCACTGTGAGTAACAATGCTGTAAAGCTATGTTAAATTATAATTATTTTCTAAATGATTAACTGTACTACTTTCTGAAATAATATTGTTTATTGAATGAATGTTTGTCCTATTTTATGAACTGTACTTGTGGCATCCATAGCAACTGACTGTTACTACTACTGTTATTGTTACTGTTACTGCTACTATTATAAAGATCTCTGTCAGTTCCAATATTTGGAACTACGGTTACTGTATTAATGGCTATCAACTGATTGTTCGGTCTATTAAGACCTACTGGACTGTTTTACTATTGGATGTATCACGTATGACGGCTATGATTTCTAAATGACTAATATGACATGAAATATGCGACATTGATTGAATAAATGATTTACGGATGCAATTGACTATTTTAATTACTAAAAGGACAATCATTCTTAACCCATTTACACATTTGTTATTCACTGGACTTTAGCTCACAGTTTATTATATATATGTAGGTGGTCAAGCACCGGAGCAAAGTTAGCGGCATCAACCTGAGTTCATTTTGTCAAAGCCAACCTATTGTGCCTCATCGCGAGGTTTCGAACCGTTTATGTCAAGGCTTTTTTTTGGGTGATTTAAATCCATCCTTTTTGAATGTTATATAAAGTCCAGTAAATGTTTTATGTCTTTTGTTAATACTGTTTTTGATAATGGGATTTCATCCCTAACTTGTGGTTTGTCTTGTATGTATGTGTTTCATGGACATAAGTGTTTATATATATGACTTGTATATGAAAGTTTATTTTTATTCAGGTCCTCATAGCTCATTGGATGTAGTATGTTAATATTGATTGGCTTCCGCCAGCCCCTTATATTGTATTATTGTCATTATTGTTAAGCAAGCTTTTGGTAATCACGGATTACTAGCCGATTACAATGCTAAACTCATAGGGGCGAGTTTGGATCGTGACAAAGTGGTATCAGAGCACGAGTTATACCGCACACACATGTCCAAATGAGTTATAGGATGTCCTAGAAAAGCAATTAGGGCATTGCATGAGTATGCTAAGTGTGTGTGGACACGTTATATGTACATTATATGAAAGCCATCTTTCCTATGTTTATTATTACCATGTTTTATATAGTTCAATGGAGAATGCAAGAAATACAGATGAAATTGAATCATCAGAAGCAACAATAGCAAGATTGGAAAGGATGGTTGAATTATTGACTGAAACTTTAAGGCAACAACAACAGAATCAACAGCCTCCACCTCCTTCTCCGCCACCAGTGCAACCTGAACTAGGTGCCAATGATGATGTTATTGCCTTAACAGAAAAGTTTAACAAAATAAAGCCACCGACATTCCAGGGAGGACTGGAACCACTGAAAACTGAGGCATGGATTCTAGAAATTGAAAAGTTGTTTGAAGTGTTTCCGCGTTCAGAGGCACAGAAAGTGTTGTTAGCTACTTTTACTTTACAAGAGGAGGCAAGGCGATGATGGATGCTTGTTCGTGAAAGTAATAATACTATAATTTGAGCTCAATTCAAGGAAGCATTTTATGACAAATACTTTCCTTAATGTGTCTGTGACCGCAAAGTATCCGAGTTTGGGGAATACTCTGAAGTTGAAGATGGGCGACATACAAATTTTGAACAACATATTGATAAAGTTGAAGATAAGGATCAGCATCATGGTAATGAAGAGGATAATGGATGATTTTGTATGTTGTTGGCTTTATTTGTTGAAGACTCTTAAATCTATAATGGTTTATATGATTTTTTTTCTTCTTTTATTTCTTGTTTTTCATCTATGTATATTATATATATATATATGCTTCCTTTTTTCCTTCTTTGAAGATTCTCAAATTTTCTTTCTCTGATTTTTATATATGATTTACATTATGATTTTCTTTGTTTTTCACAAATCTTAGTAGAAATACAGAGACTTAGGTTTGAAAAAAAGAAGTCTACCATTTCTACCAGATCATGCCCGACCAAAATTCGGCCGTCCAACTCGGTGTCGAATGGTGTGGTTTCGAATAGTTGTACGGTCGAAATCGGTTGTTGAAATGTTCAATCCGATAGCTTCGGTTCAGGTGACAGGCGAACGGCACATTTGAGCCGAACCAACCTGTGAACATCTCTAATTATAACTATGCTATTTTATGATATTTATTTGTAAAAAAAATAAACAATAAATATTATTCAAAACAAATGTAATAGTCTAACATAACTATGGTTAGCAAATTGACTTGATTTTTTTAATGAATAATTTACACGTTATGATTTAAAAAATGAATAATTTAAATTATCGAAATGTAATTCAATCTAGTTGGTGCGAACTGAGAAGAAACTAATCCCTAAATTAAAATATATTGGGAGCCACAACCAAAATAAATTTGATTAAGACAATTTGAATTTTGAATAATTTCTCTTACTATTTATTTTTTTGGGTTTGGCTTGTCTTGAGTTCGAAATTGGACTAGAGTGTGCTGTTAGACTCGTGGGAGCTCACTACGGGTCTTATTTCGATAATTCGAACTATTTTTAATGTGTATAATTTGTCGAGTACTTTATCTTTATAAAAAATCATATTTATTGGATATCAAAAGCTACTTAATCGAATTAAATTTATGTCAACGGTAAATATAATTTTGAAAATAAATTGTTGATAAAAATTTAACCGATTAAGGTGTCGTTTGGGAAGTGGGTTGGCTTTTTGGTTTTTTTAGCCTGGGCTAAAAAGTTTGGTTTGGGAAAGGCTTTTTGGCTTTTTTGACTTTTTTTGTGAGAGAATAGTGTAACGATTATGGATTGAATGTAACATTTTGTTTTTTGTGGCTAAAATAGCCTATTTTGTTTTTTGTGGCTAAAATAGTCAAAAAATTCCCAAATCCATCTTCCCAAATAGGGCTTAAGTAGTTATCGATATTCGATCAATGTGATTTTTTACAAACATAAAATAGTTAATGATTTCTACACATTAAACGATTCAAATTATCAAAATAAAACTCGTAATAAAGCCCACAAGTCTAACAATACTGTCTAGTCGTCCAATCTACTTTATTGACTAGAGGCAAGCCAAAGTTTGTTTTTTTTTATTTATTTATTTTTTTGACAACAACACTTTTGTATTTAGCAAGAATCAGGATAAGTTTTAATTGAAGAATGAATTTTATATGATTAGATTTCATTAAACAAATTTAGTAAAACTAAGGATTTAATTTTTTTTTAATTAAAGGTCACATGTAAATATGAGGTTAAATTTTTGATAAATCTTTTCATCTCTAACATTTTTCAAACAAATTTATATTTGGATATTAATGAATTGATCTAAATTCAAACAGTATCATCTCTCTCTTTTCTCTCTCTGTCATGGAGACAGTCTGGTGCACACTGACTCTCATCTTCTCCATCTTCTTCATCCTCAAACTCCTCTCTCCACAAAAATCCAACCTCCCACCTACTCCACTCGCTCTCCCTGTCATCGGCCACCTCCACCTACTTAAAACCCCACTTCATCTCTCTCTGAAAACCCTCTCCGATCGCCACGGTCCCCTCCTGTCCCTCCGCTTCGGCTGCTGCCCCACCGTCGTGGTTTCATCTCCCTCCGCCGCCGAACAATTCTTCACCCACCACAACGACATCGCATTCGCCAACCGACCCAAGTCCCTCGCAAGCAAGCACCTCGGCTACAACGGCACCACCATCGTATTCAACCCCTACGGCGATCTCTGGCGCAACCTCCGCCGCGTCACCACCATCCAGATCTTCTCCTCCGCCAGCCTCCACCACTCCTCCGCCGTCCGAATCGAGGAAATTCGGTTTATCGCCGGAAAGATGTTTCGAGCCTCAGGTGGGGAAACCCAGAAGGTGAATCTGAAATCTGTGCTCTATGAGTTGGTTATGAATGTGATGATGAGGATGGTTGCCGGAAAAAGGTGGTCGCCGGCGGCGGCGCGGACGGTGTGTTTGGTCCGAATTCGATATTGGATATTTGTGATTACATACCCATATTGAGGTGGGTCGGGTTCAATGGATTTGAGAAAAAACTGGTGAGTTTTTGCAGGATCTGATTGATGAGGTGCGACAAAACAAGATTAATAATTCTTCGACGAAACAGAGAATGACCATAATTGAAGCTTTGTTGTCTCTACAAGAAATAGAGCCTGAATACTATACGGATGACATCATCAAAGGCATCGTACTGGTAAGTTTAAAAATTTCAATTCCATGTTATATATATTGCTTTTGTGTTGAAGTCCTGGTGTTTTGGTCAGTATATATACATGTATCACCAAACATTTCAGCCAAAATCTGACATTAAAGTCTGTTATGAGGTGTTTTGTGTTTTTTAACAGACACTTCAAACACTGAAGTATGTGGAGTGCATTTTTAGTGTTGGGTGATAGTGGATGCCAAGTATAACCTACTAGGCATACATCATTAGTTACTATAGTGAAGCCTTCACTAGGAGGCCTGTTCATTTGTTAATAAATTATAAGAATTATAAATGAAGTGATTTTGTTGCTAACAGATGATCTTCTAATTCATTTTTTGTACACAGTTAATGTTCACAGCAGGAACACACACATCCTGGCTTACCATGGAATGGGCAGTGTCACTTCTCTTGAATCATCCAGAGGCATTGGAAAAGGCGAGAACTGAGATAGACAACCATGTCGGACCAGGGCAACTTCTAGAGGACTCTGATCTCTCTAAACTACGTTATCTCCATTGCATCATCAATGAGACACTCAGGCTATTCCCAGTTGCACCTCTTTTTCTACCCCATTTTTCATCAGAAGATTGTGTTGTAGACGGATTCAACATTCCACGAGGAACAACGCTGTTGGTGAACGCTTGGGCCATTCACAGGGATCCCAATTCGTGGGATGAGCCTACCCGGTTCAAGCCAGAGAGGTTTGAAGGGGTTGAAGGGGCACGCGAAGGTTTCAAGTTTATCCCATTTGGAGTGGGGAGAAGAGCATGCCCTGGAGCTGCCTTGGCAATAAGGGTAATTGGGTTAGCTTTGGGTACATTGATTCAGTGCTTTGAGTGGGAAAGAGCTGAGCCTGAATTGGTCGACTTGAGCGAAGGACCTGGGCCAACTTTGCCTAAGGCCAAGCCCTTAGAGGCTATGTACAGACCTCGGCCTTTCTCAGCTTTGAGTAGTGTCTACTGTTCAAATGTCCCTTTCCGGTTCTCTGTTTTCATGTATGTGCTAGTGGTTTTGGAAGCAACTAATAAGGATTGTACAGAACAATTATCCTATCTTGAGTTGTAATATAAAGTGAGTGTTTGAGAAGTTATTATTTTAGTAAATTATTTTAGTTTATGATATTTTTAGGAAGTTAAAATTTTTGTGTTTGGGAAGAAAGTTAGATTTTTTTGTAAGGAAAATAGCTGGTAGCTCGAAAGTGAAGGGTCGAATGGGTCGAAAATATTCTCTTACCGGTAAGAGAATACAAAAAAAACCTAAAACGACGTCGTTTTGGGATTTCGAGCCATTCGACCCTCTGATATTTTGAGCTACCAACTGGAGTTGTTTTTGTAATTGAATTTGATGTTTGTGAAAGAAAAAATGAAATGATTATAAATTTGATGTGACATTTTGTAGTATTAATTATTTTAGTCTATTTTATTTTTTAGTGTTATTTTAACGCAAAAAAAAAAATAAAAATAAAATAAAACTAAAAAAATTTCTTCCCAAACACCTCCAAAATGTGATGAGATGAGGAGTGACAACTTATAAAAAGAAAGAGGCAGCAATTTTGGTTTTGTCTATTGAGTACATTGAATGGGAAGGGTTGGAGCTGAACTGGACTTGGAAGAATTTTAGTTAGGGGAGTTCCAGCTCAGTTTCAGACGACGAGCCTACCAATTTCAACCCAGATTCAATTTAAATACTCTCATCGAGGTCATTAATCCTTAACGCTGTGTTTGGTTGGGAGATTTGAGAAGGAATTTGGAAAAGGAAAGGGAAAAGTTAGGTGAAATATGAATAAAATATATTTACATTTCATATAGTTTCACACACTTTTTCCTTTTCCCTTTCCAAATCCTTCCCCAAATCCCCTAACCAAACACAGCATAAAAGTTTTGGGAATCAAAATGGATCTTTATGTATTGTAATTTTGTGCTCCAGAGGCTCTTTTTTATCTGAATTGCTTAGTGTATACAAGTTCCCATCTTTGGGAAAACTTATAGTGTGGACTATATTATAAATTGACATAATTTTATTAAAAAATGTATAATTTCTTTAAAAATTAATGTAATAGAATATTTAAATTTTATGATTGATGTTATAACAATTTATGATTTAATTATGATATTTTTTATTATACTAATTTGTGGCTTGATTTTATATTTTACAATTGATATTACGAAATTTTATAATAAAATTACGTGAAATTATAATAAAGTACATATGTATGTAACCCTAAAAGGATGTACACCATAGGACTTACCCCCATATCTTGCAAGCTTCCTAGAGTTGCAGAATTTGAAGCATAACTTAGCCCTTTCGGCTTGTTTTATGATGAGATGGGCTGGTTGAGCCCAACTAGCTCGGTAGCCAAGTTCATAGAACTATAAACGAGTTAAGCTGAGTTTGTGAGTGCTCAAGCTTGTTAGGAATTAGTAAGAGCAAGGTTCATCTGTCTCTTTGAAAAAGTTAGAAATTCTTATGAATTTAGAATTTACCTCGAATATGTTTGTGTGATGAAAATTAAATTGATAAAATATGAGATTCATATATAAAATGATTCTAAGTCATTGATTTTATTTATTTATTTTTTAAAAGTAAATTTTGTTTAAAAAATTTATTTTGCCTTTTTTAACTATTTTAGTCCCAATCCACTCCAATCTATCTTCCCAAACGATGGTTGAATTGCTAATGCTATGTCTTAAAATTTTGTAAATGACCATCTTATCATTTTTCTTATTATTTCTTCTTCCTATCATTATGGTTACATTCTATAATTTTTTATCATTAAATTCTACATAAATATATTCTTATTGAGTGATGATATACAAATATAAATTTTGTATATAATTTTCAAACATAATGATATAACTTAATGGTGACCTTTCACTTTAAAATAAAACACTTATAAACATGATTTATATTTACAACAATATCACTATCACAATATTTTTATGGTATTTTTTTTGTATAAATTTTTATGTATAATATAATTTTTTTTTTTTTTTTTTACCATTATATCTAGATTAGATCAATTTAATTTAGATATATTTAAAAAGTATAAAATTAGTACAATTTTTTTTAAAAAAAAATCATTGAAAACAACAAAATAAGACAATATATTGAATTTTTGTATTTTTTTATATTTGGTGAATTTAAAAAAAAAATCACAAATATTATATTTCTTAAGTATATCTAGATTAAGTGTATTTAGAAAAATAAAAAAATTACTTAAAATATTAAAAAAATTTAATAAAAAAAAAAACTCAATTTTTTTTTGTAAGAGTTAAATTAAAGAAGATGATTGTTATTTTTCTTAAAATAACATGAACAAAATATCTGTATTATTTTATTATTTTATATGTATAAAGACTAAGGCTAAATATATTATTTTAATATGATAGGGGGTATAATTTTTCAATTGTGAAGGAGGAATCTGTATTAAATAAAAACATCAGGGGATGTCAATGTAATTTACCCTTAAAATTTTTTGCATGAAAATTTGTCTGTGTGTGCGGTTTATTTTTATTTTATTTATTTTTATTTTTTTAATGCGAGTTCTTAGAGTATATAAAGAAATTAAAAAAAAATTGTAGATTTTGTATAAAAAAGTGTAATAAAATATATAATATTTTTTATTATATAAACATTTGATGTAGCTTTTACAATGTATGTTGATGAAGTTAGGCTTCGTTTGATGTTGATTTTTTTGGTTAAAAAAACACAAAAGATAAAAATGTTAAATAAATCAATAAAATAAAATATTACATTTAAATCATAATTATTATATTTTTTTATAAAAATAAAAATAAAAAACCACAAAAACTAAACAAACTTATCCCAAGCTAAAATATTCTAAAAACTAAAAAAAAAAATTAAAAATATCAATTGGAACTTAAAATCTATTCGGCTCAATCTTGACCTCATCACCTGACATAGAGAGAGTGTGTGTGTAAATCTTGGTGATTCTAACAAAGACCCTCCGAAGTTTAAATTAAGAGTAAACTCATTTAAGTTATGATTTATTTACATTTTGTTCCTCTAAATTTTAAAAATCAACAGTTGTTCCTTTCAAAATATTATTATATTGCTATTAATCCTAATGTACACTAATGCACTCCTAGCCTACTTAATTATATATATATATATATATATATTATATGGGTAAATTCTACTATATATACGCCTTACCATATGCACCTTATTCTATAGTTATGATCAATTATTTTTTTTAGTTATAATTCATGAGATTTTTTGTTATGTCTCATGTATTGTTTGACTATGAATTTTTTTATTTATTTTAATTATGACTCAAAAAAAATAAAATTATATTATTTTTTTCTTTAATTATAAGGTGCATACAATACTATATAGTTTTACAAATAGATTTTATGTGGATTAGTCATTCTATATTTTTATCTAAATTTTATTTTACCTTTTTAATTTTTCGTTATGATGATTAATTTTTATATTTTAAATCAAAGTGCAATGTTCTTTTCATTTGACAAACATAAACTAAGATTAATGAAAAATGACATTTAAATCACATGCAATATTATGTTTGAAAATAGTGCTGACTGTAGGTTTTCCATAGTTTTAAGGTCTCTTTTGATAACGAGATTAAAGTCAACTTATTAATATCTTAATTTTTTAAAATCACATTACTTCCCTAATTTTTAGATATTTTTTTTTAAAAAATTAAAAAATTAACTTTTTAACCCACTTCTTAAAATCATAATTTTTGTATAATTTGAGACTAGTCTATCACCCGTGCTATGCACGGGATAATTATAGATATTTATATTTGTTTTAGATTTTTTTAATATATAAATTATGTTTTTTAAGATTTTTTATAAAAACAATTTAACAATCTTATTACTAATCATAGTATATGGGAGAAGTTGAAAAGGGTACTACAGTAACTATACACAGATTGTATCTATAATTATTTGTATGAGGGAATTTTAAATGCTGATCAGGAGATTGTATCAATAAATACAGCCATGTGGAAAGACATATGGATTGAAAAAAATTAATAAATACTGATCAAGAGATTTTGACCAAATCAATAAATGCTGAGTTTTTTTTTTTAATAAAAAATTAAAAAAATTCAGATTAAGATATTGAAATTCTCATAGGTCAAGGGGGTTAAAAAAACCCCATTTTACTTAACATATAGGCCTCGTTTGGGAAGTGGCTATTTTAGTAGGTTATTTGGTTTTTTTAGCTATTTTAGTAGGCTATTTTAGTTTTGTGTTTGGGAAGTTGGATTAAATTTTTGGGTTGATTGTTGTATTGAAAAATGTGTTTGAAATGATGTTTAAATTGAAATGACAAATTTACCATTCATTTTATTTTTTTTAAAATTGATGTATAGGAGTAAAAATGTAATTAACCAAACCTGCAGCCTACACTGTTGGTGGCAGTGTAGGCTGCGCTCTGCAGCAGCCGGCCAAAAGTCAACTTCTCTTTTTTTTTTTTTTTGAAAATCAAGAAAAAAGTTGCTACAGGAGGGCTTTTGGAATTTTTTTGTTAAAATAGCCTAAACCCGGCTACTTTTTTCCTTCCCAAACACCCCCATAGTATAGATTGAGCTAAGTGGAATGCCCAAAAACTAGAGGTAGACAAAATCCAAGTCAAGACAAGCCATTTGAGGCCAAGAATGTCTGTCACAAGTATATCACTGTATAACTTATCACTGCGTTTCAAACTTCACATTCAAATTAATTCCTGGATCACAACCAAACTTTCCAAATTCTACACTAAACTTGCTTCCCTTTGTCGTGGAAAACTTGGCCTATTACTTGGCTCTGCTATTCTTCTCACTCGTCATATTCAAACACTTCTTCCATCGCAATTTCAAATAAAAAATTTAGTGCTCTCACTAATTAGGTGACAGTGGATCCCGCCAGTAATGATGTGATGTTTTGGTCTTGAAATTATATATATATATATTTTTTTTACTTTTTTAATGCATTAGTGCTATTAGTGGTGGTGTTTTTAGTGAGATGAATCATTGTTGATTTCAAATTACCACCAAGCCCCTTCGCTCTCCCCATAATCGGCCACCTCCACCTCATCAAAAACTCACCCCAGGAAGCATTAAATCACTTATCATCCAAACACGGTCCTATTTTGTTTCTCCGATTCGGCTCTCGGCCTACCCTCGTCGTCTCCTCTCCCTCCGCCGTCGAAGAATGCTTCACCAAGAACGACGTCGTATTCGCGAACCGCCCGCGATCGATCGCCGGCGATTACTTAACCTACAATTACACCGCCGTCGTGTGGGCTCCGTACGGCGACCTGTGGCGGAGCCTCCGCCGCCTCGCCGTCGTCGAACTCTTCTCTTCCAGAAGTCCTCGATCGTCCGCGAACAAGAAATTCGTAACATTCTCTCTCACTTTATGAAGATTGGGAATCGAGAGGTGGATTTGAAGTACTGGTTCACTCTATTGACATTCAATATGACGACGAGGCTCGTTGCTGGTGATCGATGCGTGAGGGATGAGGATGCAGGGACGGAATTGGGGAAGCGATTTGTTGAAGGATTGAAGGAGAAGTTTCTTAGGAGTTCGCCGTCGAATTTGTGCGATTATGTTCCGATTTTGAGATGGATTTATTACGGAGGAGTGAAGAAGAGTATGGTGATTTTGCAGAAGAAGAGAGATGAGTTTTTGCAGGGTTTGATTGATCAGATTCGGCGAAAGAGAGCCGATGAGGGAGGCGATAAGAAAACGTTGATCGGAACTCTGTTATGCCTCCAAGAATCGGAACCTGATTTTTATACGGACGATCTTATCAAGAGTTTAATACTGTAAGTGTTATATGATTTTCCTTTTCCTACTTGTTTTACTTCATTATTTATCATCAATGTATGCATCTTCAATACAATAATGACTGATGTATGCTCTCTGTTAGGATCGATCTTTATCAATTTATGATTTTTAGAAATAAATGTTTTTTTGGTACTATAATATTACTAATACCGCTGCGGCCGCCATCATCACCACCATATAACCACTAAATAATAACATTTTTACTTTTAAGAGAAAAAATAGGTATGAGGAAGTTTTTTTATTTACAAATTATGTTCGTATTCTTATCTTTACATTATTTTTGTGAGTTTGTTTACAAGGTTTGAAAATTCTAAGTTGTGCTAATTGAATGAGTCTATTCTATTGACTAAACTATTAATAATACATATCCATCATTTTCATGGGGCTTGACAAAATGGCTATTACATCATATAATTATATATGTTTTCTTTTTAATTCTGGTAATGAGGTTGGGAGAGGCTTAAGTTGAATGACTTCTTAATTTTTAATGTTGTTAAGACATGTTTAACATGTGCTTTAGGTGATGTTTTTGGGAGGAACAGGAACATCAATAGTCACGATGGAACGGGCAGTGTCGTTTCTTTTAAATCATCCGTCGACATTCCAGAAGGCCAGAGCAGAGATTGACAACCAAGTTGGACATAGGCGTTTGCTAGATGACTCGGATCTTTCCAAGCTTCCCTTTCTCCAATGTGTCATCAATGAAACCCTAAGGCTATATCCTCCAGCGCCGCTTCTATTACCACATTATTCATCTGAAGATTGCACTGTTGGGGGATATGAAGTACCTTGCGGTACGACTTTGTTGGTGAATGCTTCGGGCTTGCATAGGGGTCCCAAGATTTGGGAAGAGCCTGACAAGTTCAAGCCGGAGAGGTTTGAAGGGGAAAGAGAAGGATTCAAATTTGTTCCATTTGAAATAGGGAGGAGGGCGTGTCCAGGTGCCAACATGGGTGTGCGGGCAATTTCCTTGGCTTTGGGCTCACTTATTCAGTGTTTTGAATTAGAGGAGGTTCGAGAAAAAAAGAGCTTGATCATAGATTCGAAACCTCCACTCAAGGCTGAAGCTTTAGAGGTTGTGTGCATTCCAAGAAAAAATGCACTTGAACTCCTCTCTCAATTTCAAAATTGAAGTGTGCTAATGGATCTTTATTTTTTAGCTAGTTATGATTAGGCTAGTCAACGGATCAAATTTTCCATAATTCGAATCCCATCTGATCATGACAGATTGAATAAGAAATCATCTTAATCAAGTTTATCCAATTATTCAATTCGAAAATATGATCCAATTGGATTTGGATGTGATTTTACTATAGGATTATTGGATTTGATATATATCATTATGTGATTATCCTACTGTATTTTATTGTAATGTTATAAATAACATTTCAAAGTTTTTGAAATTTATCCCACGAAATAAGTATAATAGATAATGACAGTCACATATCATACTTAAAATTTTAGACTTATTTTATTTTATGAGAGATTAAAAGATAAAAATTAAAGTACAAGAAGTTTAAACCAAGTTAATATATATATATATATATATATATTTGTGTGTGTGGATATTGTTGCCTTGCGTGAATTATGATTAATTCAATTTTAAAATTATAATGGAAGATTTTCATTACATTATTTAAGGGTTTGTAATGATTTTTTTTTAAATTTAAAATATTAATATCATAACCCATAGATATTATAGCCCTCGTTTAGCATGTTGGGCTGGGAGGTTTTTTGGTTAAAATAATCACAAAAAGTTAAAATCGACTAAAAGTTGGCTTTTTAGCTTTTTTGATTTTTTTTTTTTTTTGTCTTTTTGTGGGTACAAAATGTGGGAGGTAATATGACCCAAAATGTGTTAAATGGACCCAAAATGTCACATTTAAATCATAATTATTTTATTTTTTCTCCCACAAAAATTAAAAAAAAACCAAAAATTCTAGCCCAAAAGAGATTTTTAGCCATAGATTAAAATAGTTAAAAAATAAAAAAGCCAAAAAACTAATTCACTTCCCAAACAAAATCATAATAGAGAACCTCCATTACAATCACGGAATATAGAAGCTCTCAATCCCCCATATATATATATATACAAGTAAAAGTTAAAGTATGTAAATCAGATCAAATCATATTATTATAATAATTAGATAAATCATAGATTTTATTATATTATGAGATTGGGCATTTGTTAACGGATTCAGATTGAATCTAATATGTTAACTGGCCTACTTATTGCAATTATCTTCAATTTATTTTATTTTATTTTTATTTATTTATATCTTTTTGTTAGGGAAGTGATTTGTTGAAGGATTAAAGGAGAAGTTTCTTGCGAGTTCACCGTCGAATTTATGTGATTATGTTCCAATTTTGAGATGGATTGCTTATCGGGGGAAGGGGTTGAAGAAGAGTATGGTGATTTTGCAGAAGAAGAGAGATGAGTTTTTGTAGGGTTTGATTGATGAGGTTCGGCGAAAGAGAGCCGATTCTTCTGATGTAGGAGGCGATAAGGAAACGTTGATTAGAACTCTATTATGCCTCTGTTTGCACCACATTTTATTTTCTGTTAATTGTGGCCTATTAATTATGTATAAGTTCGATTATGATCTGTTGATTAAAATCATAAATTATTTTTAAAGAATAACCTTGACCACATTTATTTTTATTGTTATTATTTCTATCGACAGACATGCTAACGTTGCATGGCAGATGTGCTAAGGACGTGGTATGATGACATGTTAAATGGAGGGATAGAAAGTTAGCAACTGCAGCAATTTGAAAGTTAGTTATTAAGATCAAGAAGCCAAGATTAAATCAAGCACCAAATTTACAAAATGGTTCCTATCAAACCTGAGATATGGATAATGTTGAGGAAATCATGGACTTGTTAAGAAAATCATGGACTTAAGTTATCTCTTTCTCTTATGTGGCTGAGCCTATAAATAGTCCAAGAGAGATACAAAGAAGAACAATCGATCATCATCAACCATCAAACACACTCATGTAGAGTTATTTAGGAGTAGTTCTAAATTAGCCATTCTTGGAGTATATTAAACTAGTAGCTTTTTCCAACCCCCCACTTCTCTTCTTTCTGTCTATTATAGTATTTCTTCAATTTTTTGTTCTTATTTAAGTTCTTGTAACTAGTGACAAGTGACAATTTATTCGAATTAATACATATTCTGTTCTATTCCATTTCCTCTTCATTTAATTACCTCTAGGGAAATCCTTAATTTGTTTAAAGCAAATAACTCAACCACAAAGCCTGATTTTTATTTGTGTTTACTTAAAATTTATTTGAGTATATCAATCAAATCATTGTCGATTGGGCTTAAACTAGATTTTTACCAACATAAATTGGCACGCCTAGTGGGACCATTCTAACTTGGAATGATGATGATGAAGAAGTAGATTTATTCTTATGAATCATGCCTTCAATAGGTATGCTTACATTTGTGCACCCATGGATACAAACCGCCAATGGAGTGGCAATGTTCCCATGGAAACAGATTATCAGTGGAATGCCTCATATTCTGAAAATTGCCAATGTTATGGTGGTGGTTCTATCCCTTATTGTCAACATAATGGCATGACAAATGATGTGAAAAGAATGATTTGGCATTGTGAGGATGAAATTTATTGGTATGGGAGTGAAATTTTAACCCTAAAAGAAGAAATTAATTATCTTTATTGGCAAAGATTTTAAATAATTTCATCATCTCTGTATTATTTAACGCAAAGTGATTTAAATTACTATGATGGAAAAATTCATCAACTTAAAGGCCAAACTTTTCTAATTGATGAAGAAATTCGATATTGGAAGCAAATTAGAAGGCATAATGGCCAATGAAAAATTAAGATATGAAAATAATGTGGCTTATACAATTAATACACATATTTTTGAAGAGCCAATCATTCATAAAGAGCCAAGGTATGTGGCTCGAAGGGTTAGCACACCAAGTCATGAACATAATATGACTTTAGAGAATTTTCATGGGCCATTAATGGCTAAAATTAAAAAATAACCCATTCTCTCAAAAAATATTGAGAATTATGATTCACTTGGGGGACATGATGTTTTGCCAAATGTGGCAAAAAGTGACAAGCCATTAATGGCTAAAGAAAGGAACAACCTCTTCTCTCGAAAAATGTTAAAAAATCTTTACAAAATGATAGTAAAAATTCACGTAGGGGCATGATTTTAAGCCAAAGATGGCTGAAAATTATGAACCCACATTTATTGAATGTGAATTTTTTAACATTGTTTAAAGTGTCAAAATTTATGAATTTTTCCATAACATTCAATTATGTGAGTTTTGGGATCCAACATCCACTTTGGATTTGTGGATCACACCAAAAATTAATTTTTATAACACGGTTTGAAAAATAACAATAGTTAAAAAATGCTATATTTAGTGAATTCTCTTTAATTAGCCAAAATATGGCTAAACAGAGACTTGTCTGGTTTTCAAAATAAGGGATGTGGCTCTTTGTTATATCACTTGACAGAGCCAAAGATGGAGTGTTCACAAATTGACAGTGATAGATTATTATGGATATAATATAACTTTTCAAGAATTCAAATTATTTGTATTGTAAAATATTTTCTATCGATTGTGGTAAACCACCTTATAAATCATTTAATTGGATTTCATTCTTCAATCTATTTAAATGAGGGGGCATTGTTTGCATCACATTTTATTTTTCTGTCGATTGTGGCTTATTAATTATGATCAAATTCGATTATGGTCCGTCGATTGAAATCATAAACTATTTGCAAAGTATAACCTTGACTACATTTGCTTTTATTGTTATTATTTCTGTTGACAGACATACTAACGTGGCATGATGACATGCTAAATGGAGGGCCAGAAAGATAGCAATTGCAGCAATTTGAAAGTTAGCTACTGAGATCAAGGAGCTAAGATCAAATCAAGCACCAAATCTGCAAAATGGTTTCTATCAAACATGAGATATGGATAATGTTGAAGAAATCATGGACTTGTTGAGAAAATCGTGGACTTAGGTTATCTTTCTCCTGTGGTTAAGCCTATAAATAGGCCAAGAGAGATACAAAGAAGAATCAATTGATCATCATCAACCATCAAACACACTCGTGCAGAGTTATTTAGGAGTAGTTCTAAATTAGTCATTCTAGAAATAGATTAAACTAGTAGCTTTTTCCAACCCCCACTTCTCTTCTTTCTGTTGATTGCTGTATTTCTTCAATTTTTGTTCTTGTTTAAGTTCTTGTAACTATTGATAAGTGACAATTTATTCGAATTAATACATATTGTGTTCTGTTACATTTCCTCTTCATTTAATTACCTCTAGGGAAGTCCTTAATTTGTTTAAGGCAAAGAGCTCAACCACAAAGCCTGATTTTTATTTGTATTTACTTGAAATTTAGTTGAATCTGTTGATCAAATCATTGTCGATTGGGCTTAAATTAGATTTTTACCAACAGCCTCCAAGAATCGAAACCTGATTTTTACACCGACGATCTCATTAAGAGTTTAATACTGGTAAGTCTTATATGATTTTTGTTTTCTTACTTGTTTATTTCATTATTTATCATGAATGTATGCATCTTCAATACAATATGACTGATGTATGCTCTTTACTAGGATCGAGCTTTATCAATTTATGATTTTTAGAAACAAATTTTTTTGGTACTATAATATTACTAATACTGCCGCCTCTGTCACCACCACAAATACAACCACTAAATAATAACATATTTACTTTTAAGAGAAAAAATACTTATGAGGACGTTTTTTTTATTTACAAATTATGTTTGTATTCTTTTCTTTACATTATTTTTGTGGGTTTGTTTATAAGGTGTGATATTTCTAAGTTATGCTAATTGAATGAGTCTATTCTATTCACTAAACTGTTAATAATACATATCCATCATTTTCATGGCGCTTGACAAAATGGCTATTACATAGCATAATTATATATGTTTCTTTTTAATTTGGGTAGTGAGGTTGGGTGAGGCTTAAGTTGAATAACTTCTTAATTTTTTATGTTGTTAAGACATGTTTAACATGTGCTTTAGGTGATGTTTTTGGGAGGAACAAGAACATCAACAGTCACGATGGAACGGGCAGTGTCGCTTCTTTTAAATCATCCATCGACATTCCAAGAAGGCCAGAGCAGAGATTGACAACCAAGTTAGACATAGGCGTTTGCTAGATGACTTGGATCTTTCCAAGTTTCCCTTTCTCCAATGTGTCATCAATGAAACCCTAAGGCTATATCCTCCTGTGCCGCTTGTATTACCTCATTATTCATCCGAAGATTGCACTATTGGTAGATTTGAAGTACCTTGCCGTACAATTCTGTTGGTGAATGCTTCGGTCTTGCATAGGGATCCCAAGGCTTGCATAGGGATCCCAAGATTTGAAGTAGCTAGTTATTGTTAGTCTTTAACGGATCGAATTTGCCATAATTCAAATCCCATCTGATCATGACAGATTTAATAAGAAATCATCTTAATCAAGTTTATCCAATTATTCAATCCGAAAATCTAATCCAATCAGATTTGGATGTGATTTTAATATCGGATTATTGGATGTCAATAGATATCATTATATGATTATTGTACTGTATTTTATTGTAATGTTATAAATAACATTTCAAGGTTTTTGAAATTTATCTCACGAAATGAGTATAACAGAAAATGACAGCCACACATCATACTTAAAATTTTAGACTTATTTTATTTTATTTTATGAGAGATTAAAAGATAAAAATTAAATTACAAGAAGTTTATACCAAATTAATATAAATTTTTTTTTTTTTGTGTGTAGATGTTGTTGCCTTACATGGATTGTGTTCCTCTCCATTCTAAAGTTGCTATGGAAGATGTCCATTGCATTATTCAAGGGTTTGTAATGATTTTTTTTTTTAAAATTTAAAATATTAATATCATAACCCTTAGATGAATAGCCTTTGTTGGGCATGTTGGGTAGGGAGGTTTTTTTGGCTAAACTAATTACAAAAGGACAAAATAAGTTAAAAAATTAATAAAGTAAAATGTCACATTAAAATTATTATTGTTTCACATTTTCTTTTATAAAAATCAAAAAAATCAAAAAACCCAAGCCAAACAAGATTTTTAATCCTGTACTAAAATAATCAAAAAAACTAACCCACGTCCCCAAACGAAATTATAATAGGAAACCTCCATTACAATTATGGATATAGAAGCTCTCAATCCTCCATATATATACACGTAAAAGTTAAAAGTAGGTAAATTAGATGAGATCATAATATTACAATAACTAGATAAATCATATTAAGATTTTATTATATTATGAGATTGGGCATTTGTTAACAGATTCGGGTTGAATCTAATCTGTTAACTGGCCCATTACAATTGTCTTCTGTTATTTTATTTTGTTTTATATTTATTTATATCTTTTTGCTTTCAGTGCAATTAATTAGTAGAAGAATAATATTATACAAATATAAAATTCAGTTACTATATATTTAGCTTAATCGATTCTAAAATCCAATAATTGGATCAATCATATACTGCGAAGTAGAGTGCATCACATTGGCTTTAATTATTCACTCATATATTTAAGTGTTATTACAATTTACAACATCAAATATTAGAAAATATTAAAGATACAAACACATAAATTTGATCAAGAAATCTATTCAAAAAGTGAATATGCGATGTAAATTAAAGGCTGAGGATGGACAAAACTGTGTTGTTTGAGATTCTCTTTCCAGATGCTCCCTCTCTAAATGGTATGGAAGTTTGTACCACAGCCATTCATTACAATATTAAGATGATCTAATGGCACGGGAAAGAAATAAACCTTCTCGTATAATCCTGTTGATCAAGTCTGCGTTCCTCTGTACGACGTCGCTTTATCACCTAAAAATACGAACGTGAGCTAGCCGGCGGGTGGGTGTCGGAAACCTCTCCGATGCCTAAGTTAGTAAGCTTGACAAATAGACAGAGGCTCTGTGTATTCAGAAAACAAAGTTGTGTTATCTTTCCATAGGTGATGTCTGTGAGCTTTTATAGGTTCCGCGTGGCACAATCCTAGTAGGACTTTTACTCCTCCATGTAAAGTCCTCCTAGGATTCATACTCCTGAAGGATAATGCTTATCCTTCAACACGCCCCTCACTACTTAAACCAAGTGAGATGGTTTTACCATGGCCGGACTCCAATCTGACCGAAGTAAACATGACTATGCTTAGCCGGAGAATAGGCCGAACTATCCTTAATTCGGCACTTCCTTGTACTACTCTTACTTTGGCTTCTCATGTACAACCCATAGTGTGGTTTGACCGAACTAATACGTCAAGATCGGTCTAACTCCAAAGCATCAGTCTAACTTCAATCTTCTCTTGGATCGGACTAACTTCCGGGCTTTGGAACCGGACTAACTCCAAAACATCCACAAGACCGGAATAACTTATATGGCCATTTTACTCGGCCCTTTGTACTGCGGCCCATAACAGCCCATTACCTAGCTTGGCCCAATTTTCATATAAATTACCCTCTCAATTGCCCCTTAATTCCATCTGCGTAGCGTGATAGGGATTACCTGTCTATAAACCGGGCTAAAGTTTTAGCCTTTCCAGCCGAGCTAAAATAACTCTTTAGTTTTTCCAGCCGAGCTAATACTCTGAAGCCTTTAGAGCCGAGCCACATTCAAGCCGAGCTATCCTTATCCGGTCAAAGTGTCGCTTCAATCACAGAGACTGAATCGCTTCCTTTTCCAGTGACACGCGGCAGCCTCTGATTGGTTCTTTGCAGCTGTCACGCCGCCCTCGTACTCCGAAAATTTTGAACAGTTCCCGCCTTGAGGTTCCTTCATCAAAACAAAACCCTTTCATTTCTGAATCATTCACTATTTCCCTTTCTCTCTCCTATTGCAAGCCTCTGTGCTTTCCTGTTCTTCGTTCTGCAACTTAAAGAACTCGTGTTCTCCACTGCCTTGCTTTCATCTCCAACTCTTCCTCTTTACCAGGTAAGCACTATGAATCTGTTTCTCTTTTCTTATTTTTGCTTTTGTTCAATCCAATGTAGTTTGTTTTGCGTGTTTTTGCAAAACACTTTTCTGAAAAAAAAACTCAACCATAGAACACTTGAATACATATAATAACACTAGAAACACTAGGTTTGATCCATAAATATGCCTCAACCGAACTAGGATACTGTTTGTGTTATATGTAGATCCATCCAGACCATAACCGAACTAAAACTTGTGAATATATCCGTAGTTTCAGGTCACCATCTTTTGATTTACCTTAACCGATATAATCGAACCGAACTAAGTCTTCGGGGCTAAGCCAGCTTTTTTAGTTTGAACCGAACTAAGAAAGCTGCCCCCTAGAGGCTAAACCGAGGTAACAAAACCCGTAGTTCAAACCGAGATAACCAACCCCATACACAAACCGATCTAGCAAACCCCTTGCTCAATCCGAGCTACCAAGTATCTTGTTGAAACCGAGATAAAACCTGTAGTATCCCACATAGCCGGAGTAGGATTTTTATTCTCTGCTCTGCTTTTGTAGCACGGTCAACGATCTGTGCTTAACACCTTTGTTTTCCACTTTGCAGACTTAGGTTGCCCAGGCACTCCTCTGCGCGCTCAACCGAGCTATTGAGTTCAGTTTTTCAACCGAACTAACTTATTTATAACTTATACAATAAATGGGGAAGTATAGATTTTTGGTAGAAACCCCTGGAGGCCTTGCCGAATTCCGAAAGGACTATAACATACCTGATGACGTGTACCGTACCCTAGCCAAACGAAATACCATTCCATAGGGGACTGAAGGCTTTGTACCCTTCACCCTACTTTCAATAATAGAAACCGGATTAAGATTCCCCGTCCAACCCTTAATCTGTGAATTCCTCAGGCAAACCAGACTATGCCCAACCCAGCTTTCCACCAACTCGTACCGCATAATAATGGGTATAGCCGAACTAAACCGCCAAGCCGGTCTTAACCTCGGACTAGCCGAACTGTTCCACCAATATTCCTTAGGATCAAAAGAAGATGGGTGGGTATATTATTTGAGAATACGCTGCCGACGTGAAAAAATAATTAAGGATACACCGGATAAAGACTTAAACGATGACGATTTTTTCTGGGTCTCTGGGAATTTTGAAGATCATCAAGCCCATATTCTTGGCCGACGTATAAACTGGAATAAAGGGATACCTGGTATAATTACTTCAGTTTCCATGCATTCTTCTCTTTTTTACTTCGGTTTCTGGTTTTAAACCGGACTAACAGTTGTCTTCTTCATGCAGATTCAGCCCATATACATTCATTGTACAGCTACCCCAACCTTGGTACTCTCCGTGCCGCACTACGTTTTGAAGAAAGAAGTTGGGCTAAACTCCTCAATTTTGAGCCGACATACCAATACACCGGACGCCGAAAAGCCAGAGTCACTGACTTTCTCCTAGAAGACGCCCCAGAACCGGACCCAACCTTGCCCCAGATCAACCTAGTGCCTTTGACCGCCGAACAAGAGATGGCCAAAAGGAGTAGACTGAAGGCCCTGTTAACCGCAACAAATCCAGCCGATGTACCGCCAACTGGGCAAACCACTGAGACAGTGGTAGCTCTCCCCTCTCAACAGCCATCCTCATCCCGTCCAGGCAAGCGTGGCCGGACTAGCCAAACCGAGCGACGCCTTGCTGATGAGGACGAGACCATTCTGCCACCGAGTCCTCCTCTAAGCCCTCCACCAAGCCTTCAACCGGAACACCCTGACTGGGCTGGATCCTCCAAATGGGTTCCCAATCTTACCTTCCAGAACCGAGATATACTGGAATCTGATTCGGTGGTTGTCGAAAAGGATCACTTGATGGCTTTCAATCTAGCCAAGAGTGTTTGTCTTCCCAAAGACATGGAGCACCACCAAAAGCAACTAAACACCGAGCTGAAGGCCATCCGGTCTTCAACAAAGTCCATGATCCTGGTAAGTAGTACTGTCCTTTTTTGATCTTTCTAATTTTTCCAACTTTCAGTTCGGCTTAAAAGAAAATTATTATTCTATTGCAGGCCATTCAGAAAAACAACATCACACATAGGAAAGTGTTGGAACACAGGAGAAATACAAGGGAGGCCATGAGAGAAGCTGAAGCAAAAACGGCCGAGCTAGAGGAGGCCAGAAAGCAAATGGCCGAGCTACGATCTGAGAACGGCCGACTGACCGAACTGGTTAGTTCGGCCGAAGCCGAAAAGCAGAAGATTGCCATTGAGGCGAAAGACAAGTACCTGCGCCAGCTGGCAAAGATTGAAAAGAATAAAGATACCGAGATAACCCAGCTGAAGGAGAACGTAAAAGGGGCCGAGAAGCGAGGCTTTAAGAAGGTAGAAGCCGCCAAGGACCTTTTCTTTAAGTGCGGCTGGAGGGCAGCTGTGGAGAAGCTCGGTCACGGTCCTCAAACCGAGGTCTACAACTCTCCAGCCTACTGTATACCGAGCTCCCTGATGGAGTACGCTGCTGCCCTTCAGCAGCAATTTCTTGAAGGTTCAAGCTCTGATGAAGATTCGGCCTCTGAAGACACTCCGGTTGTCAATACTGACCAGTCAGTTCGGGCGGAGCCCACGGTGGAAGACCTGGTCATTGAGCAACCAGGTGAAACCGTGCTTCCGACAGAGACCACTCTTGGGACCGAGACCGAGCTCCCGCCTGAAACCGGTCTTCGTGTTGATGCTAATGCTGAGTTTGACGCCGAAATTGATGATCTTTTCAACTGATTGTTTTTTTTCTTTCCTTTTGCTCTTGAACTTGTAACCGGGCTGCGGCCCTGCCGTTGTACTTATTTTGCACTTCAATGAAAAAATCTTTTGTGCTAAACTCTTACTCCGGTTTTGTTCTGTATGCTTGTACTTGTAATGAATTTTCAATGTCTTCTACTGCTTCAACTGTTATTTCGGTTTGCTTTCCTATTTGAGCATGCTCTCTTGCAATATTTTTGACCGAGATATAGTATTCGGGTTTCAACTGGTTAATCTGACTTACTAGCCAACCACTTTTTAGCCGATATAATTATCTCGGCGGAAGAGTACAAACTTTGTTTAACCCAGCCAACCACTCTTCAGAAATAAACTTACTTCGGCTGAAGAGTACAAAGAGTTGGTTTAATCCAGCCAACCACTCTTCAGCCATAAACTTACTTCGGCTGAAGAGTAATAAGAGTTGGTTTAATCCAGCCAACTACTCTTCAGCCATAAACTTACTTCGGCTGAAGAGTAACAAGAGTTGGTTTAATCCAGCCAACCACTCTTCAGCCATAAACTTACTTTGGCTAAAGAGTACAAAGAGTTGGTTTAATCCAGCCAACCACTCTTCAGCCATAAACTTACTTCGGCTGAAGAGTACAAAGAGTTGGTTTAATCCAGCCAACCACTCTTCAGCCATAAACTTACTTCGGCTGAAGAGTAACAAGAGTTGGTTTAATCCAGCCAACCTCTAAGTTGGTTTTTCCAGCCAACTTAGAATACATTGTTTGGTTATGCCGACCAAACGTCCTGCAGCATGGATCCTTATCCTGGGCTTAGGAGGGGTGTTGGTTGAATCTAGCCAACCTCTAAGTTGGTTTTTTCCAACCAATTGAGAATAAAGTGTTTGGTTATTCCGACCAAACATCCTGCAGCCTGGATCCTTATCCTGGGCTTAAGAAGGGTTAATAGTTGGTTATTCCGGCCAACTATGTTTACAATGCTCCGAACTTACTAAAGTTACCTTCCACTGAAAACAATTATGCTGAAAAGAATCAACTTGTTTTATTGAGAAAGTAAAAAATTACACATACTTAAAAGAAAAAAAAAAAGCTAAAAATAAAATAACTTGAGATTGGCAGTGTTCCATGGCCTAGGAATTGTTTTGTCGTCCTCATCTTCTAAGTGGTATGCCCCTTTGCCTGCTAATCCGACCACTTTGTAAGGTCCTTCCCAGTTAGGCCCTAGCTTGCCATCTCCTGGTACCAAGGTATTTCCCATTACTTTGCGCAGTACCCAATCTCCGATCTTGAATTGCCTTGGATGCACTGTTTTGTTATACTTTCTGGACAATTCTTGTTGGTAGGAGGCAATGTGAACCAATGCTCTGTCTCTTCTTTCTTCCGCAAGGTCAAGCTCCAATGTTATGGCTTCGCCATTTAAGTCTGGGTCAAAGTTCTCGCTTCGAATTGTGGGGAGGCCAACTTCTAATGGGATGACTGCTTCCATGCCATAAGCTAAGGAGAATGGTGTCTCTCCTATTGATCGTCGAGGTGTGGTGCGGTAAGCCCATAGAACATGAGGGAGCTCTTCTGCCCACTTGCCTTTGGCTTTCTCTAACCTTTTCTTTAATCCGTCCAAGACTACCTTGTTTGATGCTTCTGCCTGACCATTTGCTTGAGGATATGCTGGTGTGGAATTGTAAAATTCTATCTTGTACTCTTCACAAAAGTCCCTGAAAATCCTACCGTCGAATTGAGTGCCGTTGTCTGATATCAGTGCCTTTGGTATGCCAAATCGAGTGATTATATTCTGCCAGACAAACTTCTTCACATCTTTTTCTTTGATTGATGCCAATGCTTCTGCTTCCTCCCATTTTGTGAAGTAGTCAGTTGCTGCAAGGAAGAACTTCCTGTTGCCGGGTGCTGTTGGAAGTGGCCCTACTATGTCCAATCCCCACATTGCGAAGGGCCATGGGCTAGTTAGAGGTAGAAGTTCTCTGGCAGGTTGGTGTATTTGATGTGCGAACTTTTGGCATTTTTCGCATTTTTTGACATATTTTTCTGAATCCGCTTGCATGTATGGCCACCAATATCCTTGCGAGATTGCTCTGTATGCCAGTGATCTTCCTCCTTGATGGCTGTCGCATACACCCTCATGTATTTCGAACAGGAATGCTTCCACTTTGCTGGGGTGAACACACTTTAGGTAAGGTCCTGAGAACGACTTTTTGTACAATGCCAAGGATGGAGAGAGCCAAAATCGCTGCGACTTTGCTCTTATTCTGTTGGCTTCTTTTTTCTCTTCTGGTAAGGTGCCGTCTTTCAGGAACAGTATGATGGGATCCATCCAAGAAGGGCCTAACTCTGCACAACATACCTCTTCTACTTCGGGGTCTTCAATGCTTGGTCTAGGTAGGTAGTCGATCAGAAATGGATGAGGGATGGAGGTGTCTGCCATTGAAGCGAAGCCTGCTAGTTCGTCTGCTCTGCTGTTTTCCTCCCTGCCGATTTGTTCTATCCTGACCACTTCAAATTTCTTGATCTCTGTTCTGACCAACTCTTGGTATTTAGCCATCCTGTCATCCTTTGCTTCGTAGTCGCCCGATATTTGGTTTACCACTAGCTGTGAGTCGCTGTAGACCATTAGCTCGGTGGCCTTCATATAGAATGCTGACTTGAGACCTGCAAGAAGCGCTTCATACTCTGCTTCGTTGTTTGATGCTGGGAAGCCAAGGTTGATTGCCTGCTCCACTACTAGGCCGTCTGGAGAGATAAGGACTATGCCCAGTCCTACTCCATGCCGGTTGGATGCTCCATCCACGAAGAGCTTCCACATCTCTCCAATGAACAATTTCCAGCAAGTGGAGGGATCAGATGACGCCTTGGGATCTTCCATGTTGGTGGTGTCTTCTTTAAGGTCCATGCTTGCTGTCTGTCCCTTGCCATCTGGTTGTACCAAGTCTTGTTTTGTTGGTGAGTCTTGACTTGGTGTAGCATGGTTTGCTTTTTCCTTCCTACACTGGTCTGCCTTAGGGCCTGACTGAGTAACCAGTACTAGGGGTTGCGTTATTCCGACGTCAACTTCCATCCCTAGTTCGGTTGCTTCAGTCAGGTCGACTGGACAGATATGATGACTTCCTGGGGTGAATTCTGCGATGAAGTCTGCCAATGCTTGTGCCTTTATTGCGGTTCTGGGTTGGAACTTGATGTCGTATTGCCCCAACTCAACTGCCCACTTTAAGATTCGCCCAGAGAAGTTAGCCCTCTCAAACAGAGCTTTTAATGGGAAGGCTGTGAGGACAACTATAGTGTGGGCGTGAAAGTAGTGTGACAACTTTCTTGAGGCCATCATCAGGGCCAATGCCAGTTTTTCCAGTGGCAAGTACCTTGTTTCGGCGCCCAGTAATGTCTTGCTGACATAATAGATGGGCAGATGTTGGATTCCTTCTGCACGGACCAATACTGCGCTAATTGTGTGTTGTGAGACTGCTAGGTACAAGAATAGTTCTTCTCCAGGAATTGGGGTTACAAGTAGTGGTGGAGAAGACATGTATTCCTTCAAGCTTTCCAGAGCTCGGTCGCATTCGTCGTCCCACTCAAACTTGGCCTTTAGAGCATGGAAGAATGGTCGTAGTCTGTCTGACGACCGGCTTATGAATCGATTGAGCGCAGCTGCCATGCCGGTGAGATGCTGCACTTCTTTTACTGAGTTTGGTCTCTCCAGATCCTGAATAGCCTTGATCTGAGATGGGTTCGCCTCAATACCCCGGTTGGTCACCAGGAAGCCCAGGAATTTGCCAGATCCTACTCCGAATGCACACTTCGACGCGTTGAGGCGTAACTTGTGCTTTTTCAAGATCTCAAACATCTCACCTAGGTCCTTGAGATGGTCATTCTCATTCTTGCTCTTGACCACCATATCGTCGATGTAAGCCTCCATTGTTCTGCCTAACAACGGCTCAAACATCTTGGTAACCATTCTCTGGAATGTCGCCCTGCGTTCTTTAGGCTGAAGGGCATGACCTTGTAACAGTATAGTCCTCTTGGAGTTGTGAAGGACGTCACTTCCTGATCTGGTTCATGCATGGCGATTTGATGGTAGCCTCTGTATGCATCCAGAAAGCTAAGTCGGTTGTGCCCCGCCGTCAGGTCTACCAGTTGATCTATCCGTGGTAGAGGAAAGCTGTCTTTTGGGCACGCTTGTTGACTGTTTTGTAGTCGACGCAGACACGCCACTTGCCATTCTTTTTAGGCACTACGACTGTGTTGGAGATCCATCTTGGGTAGTGCACCTCTCTTATCGCTCCTGCCTCCAGCAGGTTTCCTACTTCTTCCGCCACTATCTCGGCGTGGTGAAGTGCTGATCTGTGGGTGCACTGAATGATTGGTCTGGCGGATGGGTGGACATTGAGTTGGTGATAGATGAAGTTGGGATCGATGCCTGGCATGTCGTATGGTGTCCAGGCGAACACTTCGATGTTAGAGGTCAAAAATTCCAAGACCTCTAATCTCTCAGTGCTGGACAATGACAAACCGAGCAGAAAGAACTTATCCGGGTTCTTTTCATCTATTCTTACCTCTACCAAGTCTTCCACTGCTTTCTGGCTAGCTGCTTTGCTAACATCTGCGAATAGTTCATTACTCTCGGGTTCTTCCATCGAATGAACGTATCCTTTGGCAGCGCGGCTGCCATTCACCGTGACAAAGCACTGCTTCGACATGATCTGGTCTCCATAAACTTCTTCTATTACTCCGGTGTCGTTGGGGAACCGCATTACTTGGTGGTAGGACGACGCCACCGATCGCATGGCATGCAGCCATGTTCTGCCCAAGATGATGTTGTAGGTGGAGGGGACCTTCAACACCCAGAACTCCACTTGTTTTGTCACACTCCCTGCTCTGACTGGGAGGATTATTTTGCCGATGGGCCATTCTGGCATGGAGTTGAATCCGATCAGGGGAGATACGGCAAGTGCCAAGTCTTTATCTTGTAACTTCAATTGTTTAAAGGTTTCGTAGTACATGATTTCACATGAACTACCCTGGTCATTCAGAATCCGCTTGACGTCAAAATCCTTGACTCGGAGAGTGACGACCAGGGCATCATTGTGAGGGCAATATATCCTTGCCAAGTCTTTATCCGAAAAAGACATGACATTCGTGGCCTCAGTCTTCCCCTTCTTGACTGCAGGTTGGGCACTTAGCACCTCTCTTAAGTGCTCAGCCTTTTTGATTGATCCTCTGAGCTCGCATACACGCTCAGGTTCAAAGACTCCATGTATCACATTGATAATGCCTTGAGGTGGGGCGTCGATTGGCATTCCATTGGGGTTATTATGGTCCTGGGGGGCTGGTTGCGCCCCTCCTTCGATGTATTTATCCAGGTGGCCTGCTGCCACCAACTCCTCCAGGTGCTGCTTTAATGGCGTGCAATTCTCAGTACGGTGTCCCTTTTCTTTGTGGAAGGTGCATCGTGATCTTTCATCGTAGTCCTTCTGGGCCTCTCCTAGCTTGGCAGGCCATCTGACAAAAGGCTCGTCTCTTATCTCGCTCAGAATTCGGTAGATCGGTTTCTTGAAGACCGTGGTTATGGCAGTGCGGACTCTCAACCATCTTTTATCCTGGTCCTCTCCGTTGTCTCGCTTGCCACGTCCGTTTCTATTCGGGCGATCTACCGCGTTGACCTTTGCTGAGGCCTTCTTTTCTAGTACTGTGGTCGTGCCAGTTTTTACTTTGGCACGTGCGCCATCCTCCTCCACCCTGATGTGCTGATGCACTCTTTCCATCAGGGCTTCCATGGTGAGGGGTGGTGTCATGGTGATTGAGTCCTTTAGTCTGTTCCCGATTGGAAGGCCTCTCTTGTATTGCGCAATGGCGAGGTTGGTGGGACAGTCTCCAATCTGGTTAAAGGTCTCCCAGTAACGACTGTTATAGGATCTTAGGGTCTCCTTGTCGCCCATGTCGATGGAGAGTAATTGGTCGATCTCCACCGGAGTTTTGGTGTTTGTTCGGAACCTCGTTACAAACGCTTCTGCCAACTGTGCCCAGAAGGCTATGCTGCCTTCTGGAAGTTTCTCAAACCAAGTCAAGCCTAGGTCACCAAGGCTTGAGGGGAATAGGATGCACATCAAGGCCTCATTGCGCCGATATACCGCCATAACCTGGCGGAAGTGGCTTAAGTGTGAGTAAGGGTCCGTCTTCCCCTCGTACGTGGTGAATTTGGGCTGTAGGAAGCCTGAGGGTAGGGGCGCGTTCTCGATTGCTGGGACGAATGGTGAGGTCTGCAGCCTCGCCAACGCCTTGTCCGTCGGTTCGTAGGCGGGGCGCGGTATTGGCATTCCAACCTCGACGCTTCCATGCGTCCGAGGAGCCAACCGCTGTAAGGCAGAAACTCTGTGTGGATCGCGCGCCCTGGCGTCCTCCTTCCACCGTGCCTTCTCTTCTAGCACGGTTCATAGGTCGGACGATCTGGGCAACTCCGTCTATCTGGATCTCGTTTGGTGCGTATGCGAGGGCCAATATGTGCTCCCCTCAGTGTACGACCTGGAGTGACGAGTTCTGGAAGATCTGGATTGTGTATCGCCTGTCCTGAGGCTTCTGCTCTCTGCTTGAGAGGGTGTAGTATTTCTACTACGACTTTCCGAGTGGCGAGGGGGCGTCTTGTTTATGCGCCCCTCTCCTGTCGCCACTCATTTTCCTTTCACCTGGCGCTTTAGAGATTCCATGTCCGCCGCCATCCGACATATCAATTCGTCCTACTCCTTGACGCGATCCTCCAAAGCTTGAGGATCAATCCTCCGCCTTTGTCTTTTTGGGCTCTGCGAACGAGAGTGACGAGGGCTGTTAGTCCGCCTTCTCCCTCTTGTATCCCTCCTGGGATTCTGTCTCTGTGGCTCCAAATCCCCCATAGGAGGGATAAGAGGTAAATCTTCGCACCTCGCACCCCTTTCTGGAGTTAGTCCGTCAATGGCGGACTGTGGTAATTCTTCGTTGTGCGCCATTGATCCTTTAAAAGGAAAAGCTTGATCAAGAGGTTTGTTCTTGTTTGTAATTCCCACAGACGGCGCCAATTGTACGGGAAAGAAATAAACCTTCTCGTATAATCCTGTTGATCAAGTCTGCGTTCCTCTGTACGACGTCGCTTTATCACCTAAAAATACGAACGTGAGCTAGCCGGCGGGTGGGTGTCGGAAACCTCTCCGATGCCTAAGTTAGTAAGCTTGACAAATAGACAGAGGCTCTGTGTATTCAGAAAACAAAGTTGTGTTATCTATCCATAGGTGATGTCTGTGAGCTTTTATAGGTTCCGCGTGGCACAATCCTAGTAGGACTTTTACTCCTCCATATAAAGTCCTCCTAGGATTCATACTCCTGAAGGATAATGCTTATCCTTCAACACGCCCCTCACTACTTAAACCAAGTGAGATGGTTTTACCATGGCCGGACTCCAATCTGACCGAAGTAAACATGACTATGCTTAGCCGCAGAATAGGCCGAACTATCCTTAATTCGGCTCTTCCTTGTACTACTCTTACTTCGGCTTCTCATGTACAATCCATAGTGTGGTTAGACCGAACTAATACGTCAAGACCGGTTTAACTCTAAGACCGGTCTAACTCCAAAGCATCAGTCTAACTTCAATCTTCTCTTGGATCGGACTAACTTCCGGGCTTTGGAACCGGACTAACTCCAAAACATCCACAAGACCGGAATAACTTATATGGCCATTTTACTCGGCCCTTTGTACTGCGGCCCATAACAGCCTATTACCTAGCTCGGCCCAATTTTTATATAAATTACCCTCTCAGAAGACATATTAAAAAATTGGCCTTTTCGTCTTTCTAAACTAGCATATCACCCGTGCTATGCACGGATTGTGTTTATAATTATCTATATATGTGAATTGTGATTGTTAAATGCTTTTTTTTTTTTTTTTAAATGTCTTCTTTTTTTCCTTTTTTATATTATATTAAAGTTTAATATTTTGATAATAATCATATGTGTTGGATTTTTCAAGAAATTAAATGTCTTTTTTTATTATTATATTATATTAAAGTTTAATATTTTGATAATAATCATATGTGTCGGACTTTTTAAGAATTTTTTTTTATGCTTATTCTTAATGCATTAAAGTGTTATTATGAGGGATAATAATCATATGTATTGGGACTTTTCAAAGAATTCATATGTGTTGGATTTCAAAGAATTTTTTTTATGGTTGTTCTTAATACATTAAAGTGTTATTATGATGGTAAGACTTGGGAGTTGGGAGAAGTTAATAAATGCTAATATTTTATTTTTTTTTAAATCAAAAAATCAAGAAATTTAAATTGGGAGATTGGAGCTCCCACAAAGTTTGGGGTTAAAAACCCCCTTTTGCTTAATATATAGTATAGATGAGAGCTTCTCTCTACTTTTTTTCTTTTATCGTTCTTTGCTTGGGAGCGTAGCTTGGACAGAGAGGACTCTAGTCTTTGGCCATCTCTCTTCTCTTTTCTCCTCCTTTTTTCATCCCTTTCCTTTTTGCCTTTTATGGTTGAATAAGCTTTGAAGCTTTGTCTTCCTAACCTCTCTTTAGGGGTATAAATCTGGCCCGGCCCGGTCCATGTCAAATCTTGCGGACTCCCACCAAAATTAGAGCTTGGCCAGGCTGACCCTCGGGCCAAAAAGATAAGCCCAGGCCCAGGTCTAAGCCCAGAGATATTCGGGTCATGGGCGCAGGTAGACCATTTTTTTTAATTAATTTGTTTTACCAAAATTTTATTATTTTTCACTAAAAAAAGACACTGGGCCTTGGGCAGGCCAGGCCTCGGACCGGGCCTTGAGTGGGCCGATGGGCCGGGCTTCAAAATGATGACCCAAGCACAGGCCTAGGGACTCGGGCCTGGGCCCAAATGAGCCTAAACAGATCGAGCCCATCCGGACCGCGGGCGGGTTTCGAGCTGCCCATGGACCGCGGGCTGTTTTTACACTTCTACCTCTCTCCCTGTGAGGTGTTCTTTCTCTCATGGTAAAAGTTTTGTTTGTTTCCTCCTCTTCCTTTTCCGTTGACATTGGATCTATCATATCCCTTCTCATCCACCTCACGTTGAAGCCAACACTGTCATACTGCCACCAGATCTACCACGGATTTGACCCATCTTCACGGATCTAGTTGTTTTAGGACTGAAGTCGAGGTTATTTATTTATTATTTATTTTTATTTTTATTTTTTTAAAATCTGTTCTCTTATTTATTTTGGTTTTTTAGTTATGTTTCTTGGAGTCCATAGATGATGTAGTTGTAATTTACCTACTTTGTGGTTGTAACTTATGATTTATCTCAAGCATGTTTTATTGTTGAACTCTTATGATTAGCTTCTATTTTACAGTAGGAACATGAGCACGAACTGTGCGATTGGATATTTTTATAATTTTCTCCTTTGTACTTTTAGTATTAATTTTTACTTTATTTAGTGTAAATTTTATTTGTTGAATAAATTCTTCTGAAAGTGGCGTGACTTACCTTAATAAAAATTTGGGAGATTTATTTAAAAATTATATTTTCAAGTGTTTATATTCTAATTAGTCCATAAGATATTCTTATATTTCAATAAATCCTATTATTTGAATATTTGATCTACCAAATACTAATTCTCATATTTAAGGCATTTTATGAATATTTTTACCCTTACAAATATTTTTTGAATGGTTAGCGATTTAGTGATGTGAACATTCATATGTTACAATGTTGTATATTATTAAAAATATTTTAGTAATTATGTTACATATAAGACTTATTAAAATATAATAAGATAATATAAACTACATAAAATATAAATATGTGAAAAAGAATTTATAAAAAAGTGTCTCTAAAAATTTCTATTGACCAAAAATAAATAAATAATGGCATCGCAGATGACACGCAACAATGATGTGACTATTTATTGATACGTCGCCGTTTCGGAAGGCCACGCACGCTCACGTTTTTCTTCTTTTCTTTTTATTTTTGTTGTCTTTTTGTATCCACACAACTGCTCACTCATCTTTCATGTTTATTTCAATACAATTTAAACACTAAGGCTAGGTTTGGGAAGATGGGTTGTGGCTATTTTAGTTATAAAAGATAAAATAGGTTATTTTAGTCACAATAAATAAAACATCACATCCAACCCATAATCATTACACTCTTCTCTTACAAAAAAAGTCAAAAAAGTCAAAAAATCAAAAAGCCCTTCTCAAACTAAACTTTTTAGCCTAGGCTAAAATAGCCAAAAAAACCAAAAAGTCAAAAAACTAACCCACTTCCCAAACGACACCTAAGTGAATATTTTATATTCTTTATTAACTAAATTATGAATATTTTTTCAGCACAACTTAAATTTTCTAATTTTAAGATTAATTATTCAATAATTTCGAAACACTATTACCATATACTTTTTCAAACCAACCATCTAACAAAAAATTTTATAGTGAGACATGCTGACTTAATTTTATTAGGTAGTTAAGTGATAAATAATGATTCACTTAGCATGTGTTGTAGTCTTTCATTGATTAGGAGTACTGCATAAGTAATGTCACATGTTTCCGGAGTATTTAACAATTTTTCTAATTTCAATATGATTTTTTCGTCAATAAATTTTGTTAAATTAGTCAAGACTTTAGTCATGTACTTGAAATTTTTTTTAAAAATGTATTAATAAATTTATTTTAGACCTCTGGTTATCTTGCCCATAATCAGTTATCCAATTTTATTACTTTCTTTCTCTAACACTCCGTTTGGATGGAGGGGCCTTCGTGAAAAAAAGAAAAAAAAAAGAAAAAAAAGAAGAACAACGGTGAGAATAAGAAAGGGGGATTTGGTGATAGCCCCCTCACTATCTAATTTGTCTTTCAAAAGGACAAGAATTATATAAGTACTTTCAAAACCCCCTGATATTTTAAAACTTGTTTCTTTTACTATATTACCCTCATATCTATCATCTCTCCTATTAAGCCATCTTCACTATGTATTTCAGAGTAAAATTTTACTCTGTATGAAAGTAAAATTTTACTCTGTATGAAAGTAAAATTTTACACTCTGAAACTAAAGTAAAATTTTACTCTGTATAAAAGTAAAATTTTATTCTGAATAAGAGTAAAATTTTGCACTCTGAAACTAAAAGTAAAATTTTACTCTGAAAAACAAGTAAACTGTGAGACTTTGAAGCTAAAAGTAAAATTTTACTCTGTATAAAAGTAAAATTTTACTCTGGTTCTGTCAAATGAAAAAAACAGAGCAATAGAACCAGAGTAAAATTTTACTCTGGTTTTATCAAATGAAATTAGATCATTCACAACCACTATTTTTTTGTTTCTTCACAGTTACTTGCCTCTTTCGTATCACCTCTTTGGCTTCTCTGTTATCTATTACATATACACAATCCATATTGCTCACTCACGACACAAAAATTTATCAAAATCAAAAACAATTTTACAACAAAAAGTTGAGAGAACATAGTAACAACTCATCAATAGATCAGTTTAAGAACTTAACAACACTATCCAAATGAAAAATCTCTCCCTCACACACACACACACACACACACAAACACACACATATATATATGAAAAATCTGAAGAACTGTGTTCAAATATGAAAATTTTGAACAGTCGCGCAATTCGTCTCTATACTCTTTCACAATTCGAATTCTTTGTCGAAAACTTGATCTAACAGGTCTCTCTTCTACTAAAAAATCATTCAAATCTCCGATCTTAAAGACTCAAAACACACATATATAGATATATATATATATATATATATAGATTACAGATCGGAATATGTAGATATATATATATATATATTCGAATTCAAATCTCAAAACACACATATATTCGAATTCAAATCTCAAAACACACAAACACACACATATATATAGATATATATATATATATATATATCAGTGCGATTTGCAGGAACTGTGTTTGATCAACCCTATGTCGAAAGAGAAGCTTGCGGAGGCTCTGGAGGATGATGAAGTCATGGAGAGGCGAAGGTGTTGCCGGCGTTGGAGAAGGTGATGACGGCGGCTTCGGTGCCGCACAAGTTGCAGAGCTCGCCGGTCTTCTTGAAGAGGCCATCTGTGGAAAGGAAGAGAGTGGGGAAGAGAGTGGGTATAATAGTCATATAAAATATTTAAATAATAAATTTGTCTTTTATGCAAGACTTTATAATTATGAGGGGGTTTAGAAAGTATAATTTTTTTCTTAGTCCTTTTAACAATGAAAGGAAGGCAAAGGGGGTTTATAACCAAATTTCTTTTACTTATTTGGATGGTTAAAAAATTGATAATTGTTACTAACTTTGTAAAATTGATTTTTCCTATAATTTGATAAAAATTATTGATAGATGTTAATATTAATATTATAATTTGATTGAAAAAAAAGGGTTAATTTTTAATATTTTTATAATTTTAAATTTCAAGGACAAAAGTAAAAATTAGATATAACTTGGACGATAAAAAGTGTGATCCAACATAAAAGACAAAATAGTTAATGTTATAGGTTACGTGAAAATTACTTGACTAAATTTATTGAGGAAAAAATCATATTAAAATTAGAAAAATTACTGAATATTATATGACATTATTTATGTAGTATTCAATTAATGAGATATTGCAATGCATCCTAAGTGAGTAATCATTTATCACTTAACTACTTAATAAAGTCAAGTCAGCATGGCTCATCGTTAAAATTTTTTGTTAGATGATGGGTCACGTAAATAATATTACATAATATTTCAGAATTATAGAATAATTAATTTTAAAATTATTGACAAAATAATTAATAAGATTTTAAATTGTAATTATAAAAATTACATAATTTAGTTAGTGCAGAATAAAAAGTATTGACTTAATTTAATTTATATTTTTTTAATCTTTCAATTTTTTTTTTTTTTTTTGGGTACATGCTGTTGATAGTTTGATATTTGTTCTCTTGAAATAAAATGATGAGTGGGCAATTGTGTGAATACAAAAAGACAACAAAAAATAAAAAAGAAGAAGAAGAAGAACTTGAACATCGCCTTCCTTCGTAAGTCATTGGTTGATTTATGGACAACATTATATGACGTTTCATATATATTGTGATTGATATATAAAGTGAAACTTCTGTATTAATAATTAGAAAATATGAGAGAGAGAATAAAAATTTATGATTGACCTAAGATATGACCATGTATGCCAAGAATAATCAATAATTCTTTCTTTCGAAACCACAACGTAGCACTAAATAGTCACATTGTTGCGAGTCATCTTCCATGCCTTTAGGGTCCGTTTGTTTTGGGGGATGGAGGAAGGAATGGGATTGAGAGGGGGGTGGGATCCATGAATATTATGTTTGTTTTGGGAGATAGAGAGGGGATTCATAAGCCCTCCGGATTAGGATAGGCCTTGGAAGTTAAGATTGAGATAGAGGCCAATGACTTGGTATTAGAAAATTAGTCCTCCAGCTTAGCTTTTTTATTTTTATTTTTTTATTTTTTTTACATATTGGGCATTTTTTTGAACATTAATGTTTAATGTTTTTGTATTTTTTGTTAAGTAAAAATCATAATTTTATTTGTTTTATTATATTATATAAGTGTATGCTCGTGCCTAAAGGCACGGTGTAAATAATATTGAAATTAAAATATAGTTATAATATATATGTATCATGTTAAAATTTTTGGAGTCCATAGCATTTTTTGATTCTTCTTAAAGAATTTTTAATAATTTTACTTGTACGACATGCTCTATAGAATTCAATTAAAAATAACAACTCCCTCTAACCTTAATGCAAATTAAGGAATAAACATATAAAATTTATAATGTTCAGTAATATTGCAAATCAAAATAGCAAAATGTAAAGTAAAAAAAAAACAAATCTATAACTCGTGCCTAAAGGCATTATCAACAATTTTTTTGGTACCTCACATTCTACAAAACTCAATTAAAATAAATCAATTCAGAATGACAACAATTTCATTGCACTATAGAACTCAATTAAAATAAATCAATTCAGAATGGCAACAATTTCACTGGGCTATAGAACTCAATTATAACAGATCAATTGAAAATGACATACTTCACGCATAAGAGGAATGGTGAATGAATTATCATCATAGCTTATTAAAAATAAAAAAACTAATCATCCAATCAAGAATGAAAACCATTAACACACATAGAAAAAAACAACACAACCGTAACGTTTCTAATGCTAATCAGTCACCTGTAACAAAATCACTACAACACTTGAATTCAACTTTAAAAAACTAGCTAAAAGAAATCATAATAGGAAAACTCATTCAAAATATTTGTAAGAAACAGAAAAACCAATAATTATGAATTAAGAGAAATTAAACATAAAAAAATTTCTCACATAACTATTCTTGATAAATGCACCAGTGTCTTCCCCAAGTTACCTGCAATTATCAAACTAAATACCAACAATTATCACATTCACACTTGAACAATTTTTTCGCGATCAAAATACATGATTCCTCATAGAAGGCTAAAAAAAAATCGTTTAAAACATATTACCATTGAAAAAATGTAACACTTGAGAAAATCCAAACAATCCAAATTGACTATTGCCGACAAAAGCTAACAGGCAAAACAAACTATTGTATTAAAACTAAAAAGATAGGACACCTAGTCAAGGTTCCTCTCCTTCATAAGTATGAAGGTGTACTATAGATAACCGGTTTATTCCCTTCAAAAAAATTTGCCTTGAGTTATAATGGAGTATCATAGAACTAAATAGGAAAAGCAATATGAAGTCTTGCACTTCTTTTTACGTAGTGTTAAAAAAAAGGACAATGCTTCAAAATGCCTTCAAGAATTACCAAATGCATCCATCACTACAATCTGTGAATTAGCATTATAAAATATTTGTTCAATTCCTTCGACTTCCCTAATCTAAAGAACCTTTATAGTTTGTTCACATAAAGCTATATAAGAAATCACATAATTAAGCATTTTAAATAAATAGGCATTGAAGAAAAAGTTATTTGAAAAAAATTACTGACTACATTATGCATGATTTCATTAGACAGTGATGAGACTACTTAAATCTTTAAAATCTAATATCCTACACAATCATTAATAGTACATTATCTCCTGTTTCTCACTTAATCCCATTCAAAGAAATAAGCTTAGAAATTACGAATGTATTTAAACTAATAAAAAAAATCCATGAGATCCATGGCCATCAAATCCACCATCTTGTTATGCCCTTGGGTCAATATTCACTTATCCAGCTGTTCATTGGAAGAAAAATCCCGAATATGCAAACCACAAAAAAAAAAAAAAAAAAATCCTGCATGTAGGAACAAATTTGACATCTCACTAAATTTAAATTCTTTGTTTTTTCACGAACATAACAAATCTGGTAGTCCATGGCAAAACTGATATTACACCTATTGCTACATTCCTAAGTATGTATCAATGTCGGAATTAAGAAAAGACCACAATGTTGCATTCAATTATTCAAACATGGGGAGCTTTTGATATAATTAGAATCATAACAATAGAAACTTGACACAACACAACCTACCGGTAACATCAAATAAAAGTTTAAAAACAATACTAATATTGTGAAGCATCAAGTGCTTTGTAGTCTTGAAGCATACTAATATTTTAATTGTTAAATAAATAAAGATGCTCCAAGAACTTGTTGGAAAATTGATTTTTATAAGGCTTATTTTGGGCCAACTTTGAGCCAAAATTGAGTGGGCCCTAAATGTCTTTTGGGTTGGGTCCGAAGAGGTGATGTGTTCCTTGCCTCATGGTAAGTCACACGGTGAAGACGGTTCATCAAAACCATTTATGAGTGAATGAGAAGTTTATGTCATTTTCAGGTTCGTGGAATTGGACATTTAAAGATTTAAATGTGGGTTTCTTTGTAAAGCTAGTCCCACATTGAAACTTTGAGAGAGCTTATATATGTATATAAGCACTTGGTGTACTAACTTAGGTTGGGCCCCAAGGGGCACCCTAAGTTTGTAGAAGGGAGGAGTTATAGACAAAGTGAACCTTAGCCCAAACCACCACACGTGCGCCGCCGCCGCCACAAGCCGACCTACTGAGCCGTGCTGGGCGCGGGTGTGGGTTGTGGGTCGGGTCGGGTCGATTCTTATATTAATTTTTTGGAGAAAATTTATTTGAGTTTTTTTCCAGAAATTCCTAATAAAATTAATTTTTTGTCCAAAATTTGCCTCCTTCAGTCCAAATTCCTTACAGAATCTACCGAACAAATTCAATTAGTTTTCTGACCTGTTGGAACCTTAACAGATTCATAACTGTCCGGACAGATTCAAAATCTGGACAGTTTATTTAACTACAGCAGTTATCTATTTGAATTTCAAATTGTATCTGTTTGAAACAATGCACCTGTTCCATATCTGTACCAGTTTGAAATTAACACCTGTTCAAGTCTATAAAACCAAATCTGTTCCAGCATTTTTACACATCCGAAAAATAGTCTGAAAATTATATTTTTGCTATCCAATTTTCTGCTCTGTTGCATATTTTCTTCATATTAGTTTTTTAGGAAAATTAAAGAGAGTATAGAACACAAGGTTTTAGTTCGCCGAACAAATTTGTTTGGAGTGCTACTACAAATTTGTGAAGATCATTGTATCCTAGAAGATAGACGCTATTAATCCGTAAGCACCGTAGCGGGGTGAATCTGTCTTAAGGCGAATCTATCTTAAGGACAGAATGTCACGCACTTTACTTGATCTTTTGATTATTTTTTCGATACGGTAAAATAAATTCGATAAGTAATTTATTTTATTTATTTGATTTGTTTCATTAATTTATTTTACACAGAAGATTGTTTCAACAATTTTAAGACAGATTCGAATTATTTTGTTTACAGAATTTTTCGTTTATTTTCTTTATTTTTTCTTCTTCTTACAGAAATTATTTTCTGTGATTTTACAAAATAATATTCTGGTTGGAAAACAAATAGTAGTAATATACTGTTTGACAGATAGTAGTAATATACTGTCTATTTTCTTTGACAACTAGTAGTAATATACTGGTGTCATTAACAATTCAGAATATTTATTTGTGAAATTTTGTCAGAAATTATTTTCTGAGTGATCATTAATTAAAATTCTGTTTTTCAGTATTTTAATTATTGAAGTGTTATAGAAATTTAATTTCTGAGTATTCATTAATTAAAATTCTGTTTTCAAGTATTTTAATTTTTGAAGTGTTGCAGAAATATTTTTCTGTGTGGAATTAATTTGGTTAAATAAAATTTTATTTTATTTTCAAATTAATTGGAAATAAAAGTTACAATTCTTGTTTCTTTTATTTTTACAGAATTTAATTCTGTGGTTTTGGTTTAAATTTTCTGCGTAGTATAAAATTCTAATTATAATTGTGTTTTATAATTTAGAATTCATGGCTACTGAAATTGGTCAAACTAATGCCCAAACAAGTACTAGTGTGATGGTTGCAACTGCGCCAACCCCTCCTCCTGTTGTGACTGTACTAGTCAATCATGGTGGAAAACCAAAGAAGTTCTTAGGAACTGTTTTTAGAAGATGGCAGAAAAAAATGCTATCTAAAGGAGGGGAAATTAAGAAGTACCAGTTTAATGGCAAGTGTTACATTTGTGACAAAGAGGGACATCGGGCCAAAGATTACAAATGTAAAGGCAAAGAAAGATCAAGTAAGAAGCATGCTCAACCCAATATAACCGAAATGGTAAAAATTTCCAATGGTGTAGATGTCATAAATCTTTCTGCAGTTGTTTTCGAGACAAACTTTGTCGGAAATCCTAAAGAATGGTGGGTGGACACTGGTGCTACTCGCCACATCTGTGCCGACAAAAAGATGTTTGCATCTTATTCTACAGTGGACAACGGTAAACAACTTTTTATGGGCAACTCCCCAACTTCCAAAGTTGAAGGACAATGAAAGATTATTTTGAAACTGACATCTGGAAAAGAACTCACTCTCAACAATGTGCTGTATGTACCGATGTAGACTCGACTTTCTTCGCATCCCCTTTCGAAGAGCTCGAATTGGTCCTACAGTTCGGACTCCTATCACGGTTCTGAATCTAATCTCACAAACTGCAATGTGAAACTGATAAATACCAAAGAGTCCAATCCGGCATATCATTTTGGAAAATTGATTTTAAATCAAATAATGCCAAAATTGGACAGCTTTGCCAGATTACAGAGTCGCCACCTAAATATTTTATTTTGGGAAAATTTAGGAAACCCTAACTTGTGCCAAAGGCCACGTGTCTGTCATCACCAAAGTTGCCTCGGCTCAAGAACTTGGGTACGAGAGGAGAAGGTCCTAAAATGAGCACCCCCGCTCGCCTGGCCAAAAATCGGCCTCTGCTAATCATGATATGTTGTTTCATAAACACATGTGTTCATATTCCGATTATTAGCTAACTTTACTATGTGACGCACACACAAATATAGACTAAATCGCAAGAATTGAAACAAAATGTAGACACCCCATTTTTGACCGGCTTTAAGACTTAGACGTCATCGATTGAGCGCTCGGTGATGGTGCATGTTGTACTTGTTTCGAGTCTCTGGAGTTTTGGCTAAGAGCCTTGCCCCCAGGCCTCTGAACTCTTTGTGCTTCGGCTCGGTTTGTGGACCGAACTTTGTTTCTCTTCCTGGAGGGAGGGAGAGATCTTGTAGACCATCTCTTTGTGGTCGTAGACCACTTTTCGTGGTCGTAGGCCACTTTTCCCGTTTGGAGACTAGTTTCCGGTTTTTGGAGCCTTTGGCCGCGCGCCTTGTCTCGGGACTGCTTAACGTTCTCCGTTTGGCGTGGTTTTTGAACCACACCTTGTTGCCTCTGCTTAGAGGAACACTGTGGTCCGGGAGACCACTTATGTGGTTGCATACCACTTTTGGTGCTCGTCAGCTAGTTTTCGAGGCTTTCGGCCGCGTGCTTTGCCCCACGATCTCTCGTCTTGCATCCGTTTTGGTTTGTTTTTGGTACAAACCTTGTTTTCCTTGTTTGGAAGGTGGTACAAGGGTGGGAGACCACTTTTCTCCTTGGAGACCACATTTCCTTCTGCCAGCCAGTTTTCTGGTCGGATAACTGGCTTGCTTGGTCTTTGGGCCACATTTTCTGGTCGGCCACCACACCACTAGCTTTCTTTCATGCCCTGGACTCTCTTCCACCATATCCGACCAGTTGTTGCTCTAGAAGACCACTTGAAGTGGTCGGCTGCTTTTTGACACCTTTTTGGAGATATTTTCCTCCAGTTGGCACAGCTGGAGGACATTTGGGCTATCCTCCATACATGTGTATGGAGGGATTTGTTTGAGGCTTAGCTTCTCCAAGAAGCTTTGCCTTTTGGTTTCTATAAGAGGGAGGTTCCTCCTCCCTCCTCTAGGTTCAGAAAATTGCCCTTAGAGAGATACATATAGTTTTGTATCTATCTTGCTTGGTTCTTCATTTTTGTGCTTCAAAAGTGTAGATTTGTCTTAGTTTAACACACAAACACACACTCAAACACCATCCTTGGGTAGTTGAGGTGCTAAGGAGTTATTTTTGGTGTTCTTGGACTGATTTAAGCTCAAAGAACTTGCTTGAGTTGCAGTGGTAGAGAAGGTCTTCAAGGGTGAGTCTTTGACCTTTAAAACCCCTATATTTTCTTAAGCTTTTGGACCCTTTTGCATCTGTTTTTAAGCTTAACTCTTAACTGAAAAAAGTTCCATTTTTAAGTGCTTAAAATAGTTGTTTTAGGTCACTTTTTCGTTTGGGGTGATTTACCCCCTCTTAGGCCTTGTTAGGCCTTATTTTGAGCCATCTCTTTAGGCTCTTGTTGAACCCTTTGCATGACCTTTCTACCACTGAAATCTAGAGGATTTTCAGTGGTGGAAAGATGGTTTTGGTATCCTAAATAGGAGAGGGTCATCCCCTCTCCTTGTATTGTGTTTACTAGCTTCATATGCCTCATGTTTGAGCACCTTTGATAAGCTTGTGTTAGCTTGTTCTTAGCATGTATTTGTGTTTGTTTTGCTGAGGCATAACACTTTTTTTTCTTTCTTTGGTCACTCCATGCATGGTTAATACACTTGTAGTGTAAATCACACAAACTAGCTTTGTATGCCTCATGAAGTAGCATGCCATTCTAGCTTGTTTTCTTTCCATTTCAGCATGTTTTTGATGATGTTTTGCCATGTCATGACTCTTTTTTGGTTTGGTTTGGTTGGCCCTTGCATGCCTCATGCACTTATAGTGTAATGCCATGAAATAGCCTAACATGCATCATGCCTTGACATGTCATTTTAGCATGCTTTTGGCTTAGCTCTAAGAAGACTTTGTTCATGTTTTATCATGTCTAAGGTCTGATTTTGGTTGTTTTGGTCATGCATGACTTGCTTTGTATAGCCTTGGTTCAATCTAGCTTGTTAGCCTTGTGTATTGAATCCTCTAGCATGCATTGCTTGGCCTATTTCAGTGATTTGGCATCACTTGTTATGTAATTTCAGTCCATGTTTCATGGCCATACATTCACATTTGTCACTCATTCAATGCGTTGGAGGGATTGCCCCTTTATGCCTTAATATGAGCCATTGTGTATGCCTTCATGCCTTAGCTTGCGAGCCATCATTTCAGTGCTTATTTGGGGTTATTTTGCCATGATATAACTTTGATTTTTATTGGTTAAGTCATCTCATGCTTGGTCCTAATAGGTGTAGTGTAATCCACCTTATTTGCCTTGTATGCATCATGCCTTATGCCCTCCATGCTAGCATGTTTTGGCTTCCTTCCATGCATGTTTTAGACTCATTTTGACATTTTCTAGGACTATTTTGGGTTTCCTTGGTCACATGCTTCGTGTTTTGTATAGTTGTAGTGCAAATGCTCTTGCTTGCCTCAAGCTTTGAGCACCATTGCATGCTTCATTTGTGTTGTGTACATGATTTGGCATCATCTAACATGACATTTCAGAGCATATAGACTTGTCATGTTCTCACTTCATTCACCCTTTGAGTGCCTCTAAGGGTTGTGCATTGTTGTCTTACTTGTAGCCTAGCTTGTATGCTTGCATGCCTAGGTATTTGAGCCCTCGTCTCAACATGTTTAGGTCCTTATTTTGACCTACTTGAGCTCTGTCCATGCTTAGTTCATGCATATTTGCCATGTATTGCATGCCTCATGTGTAGTCCTCTTTGCTTGTCTTAAGCTTTAAGGACCATTGCATGCTTTACTTGCTTTGATTAAATGATTTGGCATCATTTCTTACCTCATTTCAGTGCCCTTAGTATTGTTACACTTCCATGCTTTTCACTTTTTAAGTGTTCTTGGGAGTCGCACCTTAGTGCCTCAATTGGTGAGCCAATTGGCATGCATGCTTTGTATTTTGTGCCTTTATTTTACCACCAATGGCCACTAATTTGGGCATGACTGAGGTCCACCCCTTTTGGTTTAAGTCCATTGATTGTGCCATGTATATTGCATTGAGTATGCCATATTATTTCATTGCATTGAGTATGCCATCTTACATTATGCATTGTGTATGCTAAGTTGTTTCTTCGCATTGAGTATGCATATTCCTAACATTGCCAAGTTGCCCTTGTAGCATTGCATTGTGCATGCATGTGTTAGCATTGTTTGCATGCCATTTGTATTGGTAGTTTGATCATGTTGCATTGCATGTTGTTGCATGCTTGTCCCTTGCATTGTGTACGCTGTTGCATTACATGTTTGCCATGTTTCTTGTTGCATTGTGTTTGGCATAGGTGTTAGTCCAAACACGGGAAACGAGGGATGTTTCATACTTAAAGTGATGAAATGTGCCTTAATTCTCGATCGCCGACGCTCTTGATCATACATGATAGAGTTTTAGGCTTTATGTGTTTACTTGTGCATTCATTTTACATTGAATTGTGCAACTTCGCCTCTCGGCCATTACGCATTGAAATGGGCGATTGGTGGCTTGAGGGTCGAGAACCACACCCCCTTGAGTTCATGACATGATAGGGAGGGCGGTTGTGCACACATATCTTGAAAATAAATTGCCATGCCCTTTCTTGCTCTCTGTTGCAGCAAATTGCAGTTCAGCAGCAACAACTGGTCGGCCAATTAGAAAAACTAGTTGGCCGACCACTTTTTTGGTTTTTCAACAACCAAAAGTGGTCGGCAGGTGTCTAGAGGGACCAAAAGTGGTCGGCCACCCTCCCACAGGACTCCCAAGGTGAAGTTTCAGCTTTCTGGAGCTTGGTGCAAGTTTCTGAGAACAGATGAAAACAGAGGCAAATCGGGGCATCGCATTGGATTTCCGAACGAGGCAACCGGGCTTGCATGCATTCCTCTCCCTCTGAGGCTTCTGATTTACTGCTTTCCTTAGCTACCATGCTTAGATAGCTTACTTTTGCTTTAGTTTGTACTTTAATAGTTAATGCGTTAGCTATTTCAATTCGTTTTGTAATAATTAGTTAACTAGGTTTAGTTAATTAATTTGTTGTGTAATAATTAGTTTAATTAGCTTAGATTAGCTAGTTAGCTTCTTATTCGGTCTCTCCCTCGAGAGGGCGTATTGTTGTAATAAGCGTGCGTGTGTGTGATGCATGTCTTCCAACCCCCATTTCTTTCTCCCTTTTACTTAACCGCTTACGATGGTTAGTTTTAGGGCATATTTCGTTTAGCATACCTTATGCTTCACATGCGTGCATCCATTCATCTGTCTTGCATGCACCGGGCTCTGTGCATCATACTAACTGATTGTATTTCAATTCCTATTTGAATACATGTATCAAAGTTGCATTTCACATGCCATTCTAGAATAGCCAAGCCTATTTTTAGTTGCATTATCGCATGTGTTGCGTTAGCCACTTTAATATGAACTAGGATCATGCATGATTTCTAACTAGTTCTTTGTTTTGGCTCGGAGTACACTATGAGTGTTTACGCTTTAGCATACTGCATGTGTGTTAATGTTGCCATGAAAGCATGCTTGCCATGAGGCTAACTGCTTATGTGATATAAACTGCCTGAATGCCTATGGGTGAAAGTTGGATTACTTGAATTGGAACAATTCATTGAAATCCGCATTTTAACGTACTTTCGAGTAGCAAACTTCAAACCATTTTCCAAACAAACGGATATGCGATGCTTTGTTCCAAATTAGGCGATCTAGTCTATACTTGTTTGTTGTGCGCATCACATAGTAAGACTAGCTAATTAATCGGAATAAGAGCACATGTGTTTTCAAAAACAAGATATCATGCTTAGTACAGGCCGATCTTTGATCAGGCGAGCGGGGGTGCTATTGCATGACCTTCCCCAATCGTACCCAAGTTCCCGAGCCGAGGCAACTTTGGTGATGACGGACACGTGGCCTTAGGCACGAGTCAGGGTTTCCTAAATTCCCCCAAAATAAAATATTTAGGTGGCGACTCTGTATTTGGCAAAGCAGTCCATGTTTGGCACTTCCTTATTAAAAATCAGTTTTCCAAAACGATTTGCAGGATTTGGACTCTTTGGTAATTTATCGGTCTCACATCGCACATTGTGAGATTAGATTCAGAACCGTGACATTTGAGTCCGAACTATAGTGTGCTAGAGAACAAAACGAGATTTTCTTGGGAGTCCTCGGGGCGCGTCCACACAAAACAACTCATGTTTGTTTTTCGAAAATGGTTTGAAAGTGCCACCCTCAAGTGGGCTAAAGCACGGATTTGCCACCCTCAAGTGGGCTTAAAACATGATGATTTGCCACTTCGCAAAGTGGGCTTAAAACTCACATTCATCGAATTGTTCCAATTCAAGCAATAAAGCCTTCATCCACAAGCATTCATACAGTTTATCACTTAAGCAAATAGCCTCATGGCAAGCATGCTATCATGGCAACACTCACACTCATGCAAGTATGCTAAAGCGTAAAACTTACAGTGTATTCCGAGCCAAAACAAAAGCTAGTTAGAAATGTGCATGATCCTAACTATATAAGATGCCTAATGCAACACATGCAATAATGCAATTAAATAGGCTCGGCTATCTAAGATGGCATATGATTCAATTTGAACAACATGCTATTAAACACGTATTCAAATAAGTGTATTAAAATACAATGCAGTTTGAATGATGCGCCGAGCCCGGTGCATGCAAGACAAATGAATGATGCACGCATGCGAGCATAAAGTATGCTAATCAAAATATGCCCTAATCTAACCATCGAAAGCGGTTAAGTAAAAGGGAAAAAGACATGGGGTTAGAAGACATGCACACACACACGCACGCTTATTACAACATTATGCCCTCACGAAGGAGGGTCCGAATGAATAAGCTAAGCTAATCTAAGCTAAGCTAATCAACTAATCTAATTAATCTAATTAGACTAATTATTACACAGCCAATTGAATAACTAGTAAACTACTTACTAATTATTACAACACAACATAAAGAAATAGCTAAGATAAAAGCTATTTAATTATTACAATAACCAATGCAAATTAACCAAGTAATTAACATATTAAACTATGCTGCTACTACTCTGCTCCGGGATGTAGAAGATGCATGCACTCGATTTTTCGCCCAGAAAAGCCTTCCGGTTTGCTCTTGAGAGGCTCTGTTTGTAGGGTTACTCCAAGAACTTTCTGCTCCAGCTTACCAACTCACTGCTGAGGAATGCACCAGTGGCTTGCCGGCCATGATGGGTTACTACCGGCCAAAGATGAAGCACTGCCGGCCATCAGTAAGCTACTGCCGGCCACTAGTGTGCTGAATCACCACACTACAACAGAGCACAAATAGAGGAAAAATGAGGGTTTTCCAAGGGTATGTTTGTACTATGCCCCTTTCTTATCATCTCAAAACATCAAAGGAGTAGCACTCTTGGATCCAAAACCACCAACCAAGCATTTTCAATGCATGATGGCCAAAGATCCAAGTTGTACACTTCCAATAAATGCACAAAAACAAGACTCTAGACCACTACCTTGTCATGAATGATCAAAGGCAATGGAGACAAAGGAGATTGGCTCATTTCATCACTTTGAGTATGAAATGGACCAATCTACCATGTATTCAATATAACGTCCAATTGAACACATGCAATGCACACATAACATGCTGATCTTGGTCATCTTTTACTTGGTTCATTTTATTTACTCATTTTAGCATTACCAAGCCATTCTTTAATTGGTTAAGTCCAAGATGAGTGTCCTCTAATGAGAGAGGGATTAACCAAAGGATGGTTTAAGACATGAGAGAGATCATGCCTTTGGCTAGGAGGAACCCTCAAGAGAGGGTTAAAGCCATTGAGCACAAGCTCTATCTCAAGCTTAAACATAACCCTAAGGTTAACCAACCCTTAAAACAAATGGAAAAATGAAGAAATGAGGGAGGTTGCAGACTTTTTAGTGCTGAAATGGCATGCAAAAGACACTAAATCATGCAAGCAACACATGCACAACATGTTAAAAGCCAAAAGCATTAAAACTAGTGAAGAACACTACACTAGAGGCATGTAATATCAAGCTTAAATGACCAAACCAGCTCTGGACAGAGCTTAAACATGCTGAGATAGAAGCATAAAAGGCAAGAAAAACATGCTCACATGTTAGCTCACAAACAGGGCATAAAACACAACTCTCAAAAGTAATGAAAGAGTGAAATATGTGAGAGTATGACAGAGCTATCTATGTTGAACTCACATGTTAAATGATGCTACAACATGCAATCATCTCAAGCAAAGCATGTTAGAGGCCTTAAAACACAATGCTAGTGAAGGCCTTTACACTACAACCATGCAAGACAAGGCTTATATGACCAAGACAGCTCAAAACAGAGCTAAAGCATGTTAAATCAGTAGCAAAAACATGCTGAGATCAAGTCACAAAAAGGTAGAAAAACATGCTCACATGTTAGGCTATCTACACTTGCGAACAAGACACAAGGAAGGGAGGCCACCCCCTCCTATTTTGGACCTCAAAACATACTTTTTGCCACTGAAATTTCCCTAGAATTCAGTGGTTAAAAGGCCAAGAAAAGTTGTTTCAAAAAGCTTTAAAAGATGGCTCAAAAGGCTTCACAAGCCAAAGAGCAAAGAAAAGAGACCACCCCCTAACTCAACAAGACTCAAACCACCATTTTAAAACCTTAAAAACAGAGTTTTTTATGGTTGAAAAACCATGTCAAAGCAGTGTAAAAAGATGGCCAAACAATCAACTAAAACAAAGCTTTAAAAAAGGTAAGCTTATACCTTTGAAGCACAGCAACAAAACAGGAGCCCAACCTCAAACAAGGCCTCCAAGAACCTCAGCTCCAAGATGAAGGTGTTTGGTCAAGGGTCTTAGTGCAAATGTGTAGAGAATTCCCACTTTCAAGCACAAAATAGAGAGAGAGAGAGAGAGAGAGAGAGAGAGAAATTTTGCTCACAAAAATTTTGTAACCCCTTACATGTAAGAGGATGACTTCTATATATAGAAGATACAAAATCCTCTTGAAAAGATCCAACCATTCACGTGCAAGCAGATGCTTTAATTTGTGCAAATAGCTAGCATCAAAATATCAAAAAATATCTACTGATGCACTAGTGGCCGGCCGGCCATCAGTGATGGCTGGCAGGGGCTTATTCATGGTCGGCAGGGCACATCAATGGCCGGCAGTGCCCAAAAATGGCCAGCAATGCACCAAAAGCAACATGCTGGAAGGACCAAAACATGGTCCAAAAATGAGATAGAATTGATGCAGGGTTTGGAAAGCTCAAACCTGTGGCGCTCCGCCATAGAATTCGAGTGCTCGACGAGCAATCAAACTTGTCACTGGATGTACCTGCAAGAACATCCAAGTCTTGAGGACGGTAAAAAATGGAGTGTCTATAACCGAACATTCGCAAGAACCTTGTTTCTGGATCTTTGTTGAGTAAAAATGAGTTTAGGCTAGTTTTTGAAAGTGACAAGTTTGTATTTACCAAAAACGGGATGTATGTAGGAAAATGTTACATGTCTGATGGCCTTTTCAAGATGAATGTAATGACCGTTGTACCCTCAGTTATTAATAAAAATACATCTTCTTCTTACTTGCTTGAGTCTTCAAATTTATGGCATGGTAGACTAGGACATGTTAATTATGGATCTTTACGTAAATTAATTAATATGGAATGTTTATCTAAATTTGACATTGATTTAAATCATAAATGTGAAATTTGCGATGAGGCAAAATTATCCAAAACTCCTTTTCATTCAATTGAAAGAAGTATGAAACCACTTGAATTAATTTATAGTGATGTTTGTGATTTTAAATCAATTCAAACCAGAGGTAGGAAAAAATATTTTATCACTTTCATGGATGACTATATTAGATATAGTTATGTTTATTTAATTCGAACCAAGGATGAAACTTTGGAAATTTTCATTCAATATAAGAATGAAGTTGAAAATCAACTTGATAAGAAAATTAAGAAACTTAGAAGTAATAGAGGTGGTGATATGAATCACCTTTTGGTGAATTTTGTAAAGAACATAGAATAATTCATCAAACCTCCGCTCCTTACTCCCTTCAGCAAAATGGAATTGCTGAAAGGAAAAATAGGACTTTTAAAGAAATGATGAATGCCATGTTAATAAGTTCTGGATTACCTCAGAACTTGTGGGGGGAAGCAATACTTTCTGCTAATTATATTTTAAATAAAGTACCCCGAAAGAAAATGAATCAAACACCTTATGAATTGTGGCATGAAAGAGTACCATCCTACAAATACTTAAAAGTGTAGAGGTGTTTGGCTAAAGTGGCTATTCCTAGTCCTAAAAAGACTAAGATAGGTCCTAAAACCGTTGATTGCATTTTCATTGGTTATGTCAAGCATAGTAGTGCATATCGGTTTTTGATTCATAAATCAGAACATTCCGAAATGCATGTAAATACTATTATTGAATCTCGGAATATATCTTTCTTTGAACATGTGTTTCCGAATAAGATTGGACAAGAGACTAATAATAAGAAAAGATATTTTGATGCTATTATTAGTAATGATCAAGAACAAGATCAAGAGCAGGAGATAGATCAAGATGAAGAAGAGGAACCTAGGCATAGTAAACGTGCTAGAACCTCAAAATCTTTTGGTCCAGATTTTCTAACTTTTTTGTTAGAAAATGAGCCTTTAACTTTTAAAGAGGCTATGTCCAGTCCTAAAGCTCCTTTTTGGAAAGAAGCTATCAATAGTAAAGTTGAATCCATCTTGCAAAGTCACACTTGGGAATTGGTGGATTTGCCATCAGGTTGTAAACCTCTTGGATATATGTGGATTTTCAAAAAGAAAATGAAAGCGGATGGATCAATTGACAAATATAAGGCAAGACTTGTGGTCAAAGGTTTTAGACAAAAAGAAGGTCTTGATTACTTTGACACATACTCATCGGTTACTAGAATAACATCCATTAAAATGCTAATTGCTATTGCATCGTTGTACAAACTAGAAATTCATCAAATGGATATGAAAACCGCTTTCTTAAATGGTGAGTTAAATGAAGAAATTTACATAGAACAACCAGAAGGATTTTCTGTTCCAGGAAAAGAAAAGAAAGTGTGTAAATTGGTTAAATCATTATATGGTTTAGAACAAGCACCAAAGCAATGGCATGAGAAATTTGACAAAGCAATGATGTCAAATAGATTTAAAATTAATGAGTGTGACAAATGTGTTTATATTAAAAACACAAACAAAGGTTATGTCATTATATGTCTTTATGTGGATGATATGTTCATCATAGGTAGTAATAATGACATGATTAAAACTATCAATAAAATGTTGAATAAACATTTTGACATGAAGGACATGGGCATTGCTGATGTAATTCTTGGTATGAAAATTACCAAAACATCAGAAGGACATGCTTTGTCACAATCTCATTAAATTGAGAAAATACTTGACAAATTTAGCAAAGATGATGATCATCTTGCTAGAACACCTATGGATGTTAATTTGTTTCTTTCTAAGAATGTACAGGAAAGTATTTTTCAATTAGAGTATGCCCAAATTATTAGAAGCTTAATGTACTTGATGAACTGCACTCGCCCAGATATAGCTTATGCAGTAAGTAAATTAAGTAGATATACGAGTAATCCAGGAGTAGAACATTGGAAAGCAATTATAAGAGTTCTAAGATACCTCAGATTTACTCGTAATATTGGGCATAATTATACTAATACCTAGCAGTACTTGAAGGATACTGTAATGCAAATTGGATATCGGATACTAGAGACTCAAAGTCCACCAGTGGGTATGTCTTTACTCTTGGTGGGGCGGCTGTATCTTGGAAATCTTCCAAACAGACTTGCATTGCTAGGTCTACTATGGAATCAGAAGTCATAGCTTTAGATAAAGCTGGGGAAGAAGCAGAATGGCTTCACCACTTCCTTGAAGATATTCTAATGTGGTCAAAACTAGTGCCTGCTATATGCATACATTGTGATAGTCAATCAGCAATAGGTAGAACACAGAGTCATATGTATAACGATAAGTCACGACACATTCGTCATCGACATAACACCGTGAGACAACTACTCTCTAATGGAATTATTTCCATTGATTATGTGAAGTCTAAAGACAACACAGCGGATCTACTAACCAAAGGGTTAGCAAGAGAGTTAGTTGAGAATTCATCGAGGGTAATGGGACTTAAGCCTATTAAATAAGAGTTACCACAACGGCAATCCGACCTTGTTGACTAGAGATCCTAAGATCTAGGTTCAAAGGGACAACCGAGTTGTGAATGACTCAGAAGGATCACTGGGGAGTTAAACTCCTACCCATTTCTATGATGAAATAGTGATGTCTGCAGTGTTTTAGGTTAAATAATACTTTTAATGATTCTTAAATCTAGGTATACTTAGTGGAGTATGGCAGGATACTCTTCATAAGAATCACCTATATGAGTGTGAACTGGGCCGGTTCTATGAGATTTGTGAAGGGCTACAATTCTCTAGAGCGCTCATGAAAGACCAGGTTGTTCAGGGCCAAAATGAACACAATAGTGACAACTAAACTGTGTCTGGGGATATACTATGTGAGTTCTATTTTCTTGGTTTACACAAACAGCTGAACAGTTCAAGACATCATGTTCACTAGTTAGATAGTAAATCTGATAGTGTCTCACAAGGGAAGGTTCAAAGCCAAAAGCTACCTATCCTTTGCAGAATATTTTCAATTTCTGTACTCTTTGTATTTAGATCATGTTGTTACATTTTCTCTCCGTCAAATTCCATTCATGTGGGGGATTGTTGGAAAATTGGTTTTTATAAGGCTTATTTTGGGCCAACTTTGAGCCCGAAATTGAGTGGGCCCCAAACGTCTTTTGGGTTGGGTCCAAAGAAGTGATGTATTCCTTGCCGCATGGTAAGTCACACGGTAAAGACGGTTTGTCAAAACCATTTATGAGTAAATGGGAAGTTGACGTCGTTTTCAGGTTTGTAGAATTAGACATTTAAAGATTTAAATGTGGGTTTCTTTGTAAAGCTAGTCCCACATTGAAACTTTGAGAGAGCTTGTGTATGTATATAAGCACTTGGTGTACTAACTTGGGTTGGGCCCCAAGTTTGTAGAAGGGAGGAGTTATGGACAAAGTGAACCTTAGCCCAAACCACCACACGTGCGCGCGAGCCGCGGTCGTCCGGCCGAGCCGAGCCCGGGTGTGGGTTGTGGGTCGGGTCAGCTCGGCTCTTATATTAATAATTTGGAGAAAATTTATTTGAGTTTTTTCCAGAAATTCTTAATAAAATTAAATTCCAATTTTGTGCCAAAATTCAAATTAATTTTCTGTCCAAAATTTGCCTCATTCAGTCCGAATTCCCTACAGAATCTACCAAACAGATTCAAATAGTTTTCTAACCTATTGGAACCTTAGCAGATTCATAACTGTCCAGATAGATTCAAAATCTAGACAGTTTATTTAACTGCAGTAGTTATCTGTTTGAATTTCAAACTGTATCTGTTCGAAACAGTACACGTGTTCCATATCTGTACCAGTTTGAAATTAACACCTGTTCAGGTCTATAAAACCAAATCTGTTCCAGCATTTTTACACATCCGAAAAATAGTCTGAAAATTATATTTTTGCTGTCCAATTTTCTGCTCTGTTGCATATTTCCTTCATATTAGTTTTTTAGGAAAATTAAAAAGAGTATAGAACACAAGGTTCTATTTCGCCGGACAAATTTGTTTGGAGTGCTACTACAAATTTGTGAAGATCATTGTATCCTGGGAGATAGATGCCATTAATCTGTAAGCACCGTAGCGGGGCGAATCTGTCTTAAGAATAGAGTGTCACACACTTGACTTGATCTTTTGATTATTTTTTTGATACAGTAAAATAAATTCAGTAATTAATTTATTTTATTTATTTGATTTGTTTCATTAATTTATTTTACATAGAAGTTTGTTCCAACAGAACCATACCAGTTGATAAAAAGTTTATTCAAGAACCATCCTAGAACAAAAAAAAAACTGCAATGTCAACACTTCAAATTCTTTATTTTGATGGACATGACAAATCTAGTAGTCCATGGCAAAACTGATATTATACCTATTATTACATTCCTAAGTATGTATCAATGTCAGAATTAAGAAAAGACCACAATGTTGCATTCAAAATTTGAACATGAGGAGCTTTTAACATATTTTTTTTTCTTCATAAATAAACAGACTTTATTAAAAAGCATCAAGATGATGCGAAGAATACAAAATTTCTGCCCCCAAAGAGATAACAAAGCTAGAAATCAAATCATTCACAAAATCTACAAAAGCCAAAACATCTGGATCAACCAAACCTATAACCCAAGGGCTATTTTGGGAAGTGGCTTATGAGCCATCTTATTGATTTTGGGAAGTGGCTTATGAGCCATCTACAAAAGCCAAAACATCTGGATCAACCAAACCCATAACCCAAGGGCTATTTTGGGGAGTGGCTATGAGCCATCTTATTGATTTATTTACATCACATCACCTCTCTACTTTCTGTGCATTTTTTTTTTCTAATAAGCCAAAAAAAATATAAGCCACATATAAACTTGACAAAACACAACCTACAGGTAACATTAAATAAAAGTTTAACAGCAAGAATTATGAAGCATCAAGTGTTTTATAGTCTTGAATCATACTAATATTGTAATTGCTAAATAAACAAATAATAAATAAAAATGCTTCAAGAACCATACCAGTTTATAAGAATTTTATTCAAGAATTATCCCAGGACTAAAAAAAAATGTGATGTCAACGGTTTGAAGGTTGTTGAACCTCTTTTAAAAAAAAATTTTTAAAAATTTGTGACAAAATAAAAAACTCAGCATCTCACCAAAAAACAAAAAATAAGAAAGAAAGAAAAAAAAAAGCATTTTTGTGAGAAAAAGACATTACCAAAAAGAAAAATATATCAAAATAATCTAGCGAATGACCTGTGCTTAAAAGAACTCCCCAACCAAAATGAAGCGTAAATTATCAACATCTGATATGTATTTAAACTCATTGTTAGCCTCACACTCCATTTTTAATCCTCAAACAATCCTCAAAGATTCAATTTTCCCAAGAAAATCAAATTAAGGATATTAATGCAACAAAGTTCACTCTAAATATTCACCCAAAAAAAAGTTCACTCTAAATGGTTAACAACAAAGTCCAAAACAAAGGATAAAAAAAATAAATAAAAGAAAGAAAAAATGAAACGAAAAGCAAGAAGACAAATACAAATCTGAATAAAGGAGCTCTCATATGATCTAAACAATAATGCTAGGAATACAGATGTATAAAAACAAACCCAAAATAGAATTGTAAACAAAGGCAAAAATCAAAATCAAATTAGAAAACAAAGGCACCTAAGGATCTTATCACAGCTTGAGTTGAAGATAGAAATGTTTTTAGAGATCTATTAGTTGGCATAATGGGAAAACGAAAAAACCAAAAAAGGAAAAACTCATTATGTAATGAAAGAGCCACAAAAATAGTGAAAGCAAAAATTAGAAAACCTAGACATCAAAAATTAGACTTTGATGAGGCGGCGGCTAGGAGGAATGGGCAAAGCTGAGGAGGGGTTGAGAGATATCTAGAATCTGAGATGGGTGAAGTGTTAGAAGATAGACCATTGGATTAAATTAATCTAAACCATCCAAATTGCCACATAGGATAAAGAAATTTTTAAAATCAGTCTTGGAAATGGAATAGGGAGGAAAGGGAGAAGCAATCCTAGCCATTGTATCAAATACTACCCTTCCTTGTTACATAAAATTTTCTCTAAAACTAAATATTTTGTTTTTTTCAAATTTATTCCCCTATTGCATTGCCACCACCTTCTTTGTCTTTCCCTTCCTTATTGCACACCCTCTCTGCCTCACCAACAACTTACCAAATCCATAAAGATAGAAATTCAATAAAACCAAAGTAAACCAGCTAATGTGTTGAAGAAATTTAAAAGCGCATCAACTAATAAAAATCGAAAACATCAAAATCAACAACGAACAAAAATAATGATTGATTAAGCATAATATGAAAAGTAGACGTCAATGAATACTTTCAATTATTTGGATGATCTCGTAAAAGCATAATCAGAATTACTTCAATTATTTCCTGCAAAATAACACAAAAGATCATCTAGAGGGGTGTGGACGCGCCCGTGAGGGCCTCATGCCTACAGTTCGGACTCAAATTGTCACGATTCTGAATCTAGTCTCGTAAAGTGCAATGCAAGACCGATAAATCACCAAAGAGTCCAAATCCGGCAAATCGTGTTGGAAAACTGATTTTTAAGAAAGAAGTGCCAAACATGGACTGCTTTGCCAGATACAGAGTCGCCACCTAAATATTTTATTTTGGGGGAGATTTAGGAAACCCTGACTCGTGCCTAAGGCCACGTGTCTGTAGACACCCCATTTTTGACCGACCTTAAGACTCAGACGTCACCGATTGAGCGCTCGGTGGTGTTGCATATCGTGCTCGTTCAGAAGCCCCAGAGTCGCGGCCGTGCGCCCTGCCTCCGGACTTCCGAACTCTCTTCTACGCCTTGTCTCGGTTTGCGAACCAGACTCGATTTTCTCTGTTTTCTTTCCTGAGGGAAGGGAGTGGTCCTGTAGACTATCTCTCGGTGGCCGTGCGCTAATTTTCGTGGCCGTAGGCCATTTTGCCCGTTTCGGAGTCCGGTTCCCGATTTTCGGAGCCGTCAGGCCGTGTGCCTCGGTTCGGGACCGCCCAACCGTCTCCGATTCCTCCGGTTCTTGGCATGTACCTCTGTTCTATCATAACGAGGCACACTGGGGTCTTAGATACCCACTTCGTGGCCAAACACCACTTTCGGTGCTTAACGGCCGGTTTTCGGGCCCCGAACCTCGCGGTTTGGCCCCCGAGCATTCATTTCGCATCGATTCCTGTTCATTCTTGGCGGGTGCCTCTGTTTTATCATAACGAGGCACACTGGGGTCTCAGATACCCACTTCGTGGCTGAATGCCACTTTCGGTGTCTACAGCCGGTTTTCGGGCCTCGAACCTCGCGGTTTGGCCCCGGAGCATTCATTTCGCATCGATTTTTGTTCAATTTTGACAGGTACCTCTGTTTTAGCCCCAGGAAGATCACTGGAGGGTGGGAGGCCAGCAATTATCCCAGATAACCTTTTCTGCTCTTCCGGCGCCCGTTTTGCTCACTTCCGGGCTAATATTGAACACCCTAGGCCCTTTTTCTTCCAACCAAAGCTACATATTTGTGATGAGGGCACATGGGAGGACCCTAAAAAGGGATGGCCGGCCAGTAATTGTTTGTTTCATTTTTGAGCCTCTCCTTCAAGTGAATTGTTGTGACTCCTGTTTCACAGTTGCCAAATTCCAACCATGGGGCCTTGTTCTACACACCTAGGAGGACACCAAGGTGTGGTGGCCGGCCATTAACTTTTTGTTCCTTTTTTTGGCCATGGCCGGCCGGCCATGAGGAGTGGCTGGCCGACCAGTGGGGTGGCCGGCCGGCCATCTTCAAGAAAAGGGGGTGGCCGGCCTGCTTCCTGCTTTTCAACCCTTTACAGCTGTCCAGCTGTATTTCCAAAATATCCTAGCCTCCGGGGGATATTTTGGGAGGGAAGGCTTGTATGCATTTCCCTCCCTTTTACACCCCCTTTTGGTCCTTTTAAGGGGATGGCCTCCTTCTTCTCTAAGGTTATTTTGAGCCCCTCTTCAACATTGAAGAAGGGCTCAACCCTGTTTGGCCTCTCTATCATGCACCTGCTTTGTATTTCCTTCAAATTACCGTAAAATTGCATGGTTTCTTTGGCCTGTTTATGATCTGATTTTGAGCATGCCATTAACTGAGGTTGAGTTTATTTTAGGTCCCTCTACAACATTGTATAAGGGATCAAATTGGTTTGAGGCCTCCATGTTGTACCTCTCTTTATACCTCTCTTTGGCCCCATCTTGAATCCCTTTTTGAGCTTACTTAGCTCCTGTTTTGAGCCATCATCAGGCCTGAAAATATCCTTATTTTGGCCTTCTTGTCAAGTTTTGTTAAGGGTCCAAAGTTGTTTGATGCATGCTTTTGGTACTTCATGTTGTACCCTCCTTTTTTTCCGTAAAATTGCATGCTTTGTTAGGCTTGCTTAGCTTCTGATTTGAGCCTTCATCAGGCTTAGAAAGTGTCTTTAAATGACTCATTCTTCATGTTTTGTTAAGGGTTCAAAGTTTTTTGGTGATTTCTTATGGTACCTCATGTTGTAGCCCTTTATTGGCTCATTTTTGCATGCTATTTTAAGCATATCTACATACTGAATTGGAGGATCTAATCTACTGTAAATGTGCATGTTTTTGGTCCCTCTTTAATTTTTTAGAACTGATTTTTCTGGTTTGAGCATTGTATATACTACTTGCTTTGTAATTCCCCTCTTTTTCCCCGTTTTTGCATGCTAAGTTTGCCATACTTGTGGTTGTTTTTTAGCCTTGCTTTGTACTGAAAAAATGCCATATTTGGGGCTGCCTTGCTACTGGTTTGCATGTCATGATCATGTTGTGCATGTTTAGTATGGCTATAGGCCATTTCGGGTACTTAAAATCACATTTCGGGATGATTTCATGCATTGGTTGTCATTTCGCATCATTTCGGGGCTGTTTTCCCTTTCATTTAGGTGCTGAAATTTGGTTTGCATGCTTGCATATCATTTCCCGTGCTATTTCATGCCTTCGGGCCATGCCTCGGTTTGCGTGCCCGTGGGCACGCACTTCGAGGCACCTCTGTTTTACGCGACGGCATCTGATGTGAGTGTGGCTGAGGTCCATTCATGTTAGTATAAGCCCAATTTGCATTTCCATCTCATTTTATCATTGCCTCGGTTTGCGTGCCTATGGGCACGCATTTTGAGGCACTTCATTCTTATCCGACGGCCTCCTATGTGAGTAAGCTGAGGCTCTCCCATGTTGGTATAAGCCCATCGTGGCATTTCGTATGCCATTTCATTCCATTTCGTCATCGCCTCGGTGTGCGTGCCCGTGGGCACGCATTTCGAGGCACTTCGATTTTATCCGATTTCCATTTCGTCATCGTCTCGGTGTGCGTGCCCATGGGCACGCATTTCGAGGCACTTCGGTTTTATCCGATTTGCATTTCACATCATCGCCTCGGTGTGCGTGCCCGTGGGCACGCATTTCGAGGCACTTCGGTTTTATCCGATTTCCATTTCGTCATCGCCTCGGTGTGCGTGCCCGTGGGCACGCATTTCGAGGCACTTCGGTTTTATCCGATTTGCATTTCACATCATCACCTCGGTGTGCGTGCCCGTGGGCACGCATTTCGAGGCACTTCAGTTTTATCCGATTTCCATTTCGAGGCACTTCGGTTTTATCCGATTTGCATTTCACATCATTGCCTCGGTGTGCGTGCCCGTGGGCACGCATTTCGAGGCACTTCGGTTTTATCCGATTTGCATTTCACATCATCGCCTCGATTTGCGTGCCCGCGTGTACGCTTTTCGAGGCGTCTCATTTTCATCTCATGTTCACAGCATAGTGCATACCAGGTCGTATCTTAGATTGCATTCATGTATTTTCTCGGTTTGCGTGCCTGTGTGCACGCATTTTCGAGACATCTCATTTTCATCAGCATTGCGCATACTAGAACTGTATATTAGTTGCATTTCATGCATATCATGCATATTGCATTGTGTTCGGGATAGGAGTTAGCCCGGGCACGGGAAACGAGGCACGTTTCGTACTCCGAGTGACGGAACGGGTCTCAATTCCCAGTCACCGATACTCCGGATTACCCATGATGGAGTTAGGTCTTTGTTGTAGCATTCATGTGCATTCATTCTATAGTGAGTTGTGCAATCCGATTCCTCGGCCATCATGCATCGGTATGCGTGATTGGTGGCACGAGGGTCGAGGCATGCATATACTTGTGAAATACATTGCTATGCCCTTTTCCTGCTCTCTGTTGCAGCAAGATAAGGAATCAGCAACTTTTTAGAGTCGGGCACGCATTTCAAGAAGCACTGCGAACAGAGGCTAAATTGGGCATCCCAGTGGATTTCCGCGCAGGGCAACCCAGCATACATCACTCCATTATCCGAAACGAAGCAAGGCAGCCCCTGGCTTGCAAGCCAATTTTAAAGCTTTCTTAGTTTAAATTGTTAATTACTTAGAAAATCTGTAATATTCTTTTATTTCGGACTGTATATTTATTCGGACCCTCTGCGCGAGGGCATAACTGTAATAAGTGTGGGTGTGTGCGATGTATGTCTTCTAGCCCCCATTTCTTTCTCCCTTTTATTTATCCGCTTACGATGGTTAGATATAGGGCATATTTCAATTAGCATACAGTATGACAGCATGTTTGCATCATTCATCTGTTTTGCACGCACCGGGCTCGGCGCATCATACAAACTGCATTTGTATTTCAATTCCAAATTGAGTACATGTTAGCTGTAGCATTTCACATGCCATATTTAGAATAGCCGAGCCTGCTATAGTTGTATTATTGCATGTGTTGCATTAGGCATTTCTATATAATTAGGATCATGCATTGATTTCTAATCAGTTTTCTGTTTTGGCTTGGAGTACTCGGTGAGTTTTATGCTTTAGCATCCTTGCATGCGTGTGAGTGATTGCCATGAATAGCATGCTTACCATGAGGCTATATGCTTATGTGATATAACTGCCTTGAATGCCTGTGGGTGGAGGTTGAGTTGCTTGGACTGGACGAATCATTGACTGTTTGTTTTAAGCCCACTAGATAGTGGCAAAATCATGTTTTCTAAGCCCACCTGAGGGTGGCAAATCCGCGTCTTAGCCTACCTGCGGGTAGCACCATCAAACCATTTTCAAATAAACAAACATGAAATGTTTCATTCCAATTCAGGCGGCTCAGTCTATATTTATTTGCTGCGAGCATCACATAGTAACCTAGGCTAATAACCAGAATAAGAACTCACAATGTTTTCAAAAACAGATATCATGGTTAGTAGAGGCCGGTCTTTGACCGGGCGAGCGGGGGTGCTCACGATGTGACCTTCCCCAATCGTACCCAAGTTCCCGAGCCAACTTTTGGTGATGACGGACACGTGGCCTTTGGCAACGAGTCAGGATTTCCTAAATTTCCCATTTAAAAAATATTTAGGTGGCGACTCTGTTATCTGGCAAAGCAGTCCATGTTTGGCACTTCTTTCAAAAATCTGTTTTCAAAACGATTTGCCGGATTTGGACTCTTTGGTTCAAGATTAAGAACCGTGACATTTGAGTCCTTGAACTGTAGTGACCCCAATATGAACAGAACGGGACCTAACCCTCCCGGGGCGTTCGGGGACGTCTACAGTTTCTGGCGACTCTGCTGGGGATTTAGAGAACTTGACTCGAACTCATGATATCTGTTTTTGACTACACTTGTGTGTTTCTTTGCATTGCATTTACATTGGTGCGCCTAGGACACCGTGTTTGCCATCTGCTATTCCTGAGCGGTTTTGCCCGAGGCTTGTCTTGTCAAGGCATGTCCATAAGGCTTGCCGGTTACGGGCTCTGCCAGTATGGGAACACAAACCCCGGTTTTACCGGGGCACCCTTTTTGACCATTCGACCTAGTGCATATTCGGATCCATAGTGACTATTCCAAACTAGGACAGGTTGCTTACCCAATATAGGTTCTTTGAAGCCGCTGCGTGCGTAGTGAAACCCTAGCTCCTGACAAAATAGGACAGGGAAACCCTTACCCCAACATAGGGGTGTTTTGGCTCTCACTTATCTGTTATGTGCTTTAGAGTGCGTCTCTACAGGAATGCATGTATCAGTCATGAGTTGGGCATCAGGCCTGCGGGCATCAGTTTGTGAGTTTGGACATCAGGCCTGCGGGCATCAGTTCATCAGTTTTGAGCAGTAGGCCTGCGGGCATCACGCCTGCGGGCATCAGTCAGTTATTTGAGAATCAAGTATCCGCAGGTATCAGGATTCAGTTTTGAGGACAGTGATACAGGGATATTGACCAGTGTCTGAGGACAGTGTATAGCCAGCTTACCAACTGTGTGTTGTTGTATACCCGACTGTGTGTGGTGTATTCAATTTAAGCTGTTATGCTGCCCGTTTTTCTGGTTATTTATTTCCTTTTTGCTTTATTATCTTTTTGCTAGGGCAGGTTTGTAGCACGATTGCTTCCGAACCCGTAGATACTCCCCAAGCACTTTGGACGCGAGGTCGCCGACTCAGCCGATCCGAGGATCTCGTTGACGGACAACCAGTGTTCCACTCTCTACCCCCAATTGTTAGAAGAAAGAGGAGAAAGCCCAGGGAACGCAGTGTATCGGAACAGAGATTGCCAGAACCGTGGGTTACTGCATCAGAAGACATACCAGCCAATCAGATGGAACCACAGAATACATCAGTGGTAGAGGCGATGATGCGCCAGATGCAAGAAAGTATGAGGCAGATGCAAGAGGATTCCATCCGCCAAGCGGAATTTTCCAAACAGCAAGCAGCAGTCATGGCCCAGCAGGCTGAGCTGATCACCAGGCTGCAACAGCAGAACGCAGCCTCTGCTTCACATCAGGTTCCTCCTCCACCAGCAGCTCCGCTGCCCGAGCAAGCACCTGTGGGTCAGAATACCTTGCCGAATCCCCCGAATCCTCAGAACATCCTACCGAACCCTCAGAATATCCTCCCCAACACCCAGAATACCTTACTCAATGACCAGAACACTCAAGGGGACACAGGTCTTCCAACGGGGCTGGCTCCGCCCCCACTTCTGCCGCAATTGTCCAAGAATCTTACACCTAATCACCCGGAATCTCCATTCGAGTTCGAGGTGGATCATACAGCTTTGAAATTAAGCAAGTTGGAGAAGCTCTTCAAAAAGTCGCAGGGGGTGAAGGCCATCCCAGACATCGAAGACGGTTATACTGATATAGCCGTAACATTGCCAGATCGGTTCAAGATGCCACAGATTGACCGTTTTGATGGGTCCGGAGATCCTATGGTCCATCTCCGGCTATTTTCAGATATCTTGAGGCCGATGGGCCTAACCCGACCGCAGAAGCTTTCTTTGTTCGGCAGAACTTTGTCGGGAGTGGCGGCCATCTGGTACGCAAAGTTGGAAGACGATGTGAAGAGAAATTGGGATGAGCTGGCCGAGGCCTTCGTCGCTCAGTACTCGTATAACACACAGATCGAGATTACAACACGTGATCTCGAGACGACGAGGCAGGAGCAAAAAGAGACTTTCTCTGATTTTGTAACACGGTGGAGAGCAAAGGCATCGATGATGACCTTGAGGCCAACTGATAAGGATCAAATCCGGATGATTGTGCGCAATCTCCAACCCAAGTTAATGCAGAAAATGATTGTACTCCCTTTCCCCACCTTCTCAGACTTGCACGAGATGGGGGTACAGATCGAAGATGCAATGAAACAGGGTTTGATCGATCAAGACCGGGAGCAGCCCCGAAGGACCTTCAACCGCAATAACAATGCAGGCCCTAGTGGCTCTGCAAACACAAGGACTTCTGAGGTCGGTATGGTCACCACCACCCCCTCTTCCCAACCAAGGCCCTCAGCGGCCACACCCTTTTCCGGTACCTCTGGGAGCAGTAACCAAGCCTCGAGATTTCAACCCAGAGGCCAAAGAACCTTCACCCCACTCTACATGCCTTTGTCCAAGGCTCTCGGGGTGTTAATCAAAAAGAAACATCTGGCGCCCCTAGAACCGAGGCCACTACCAAATCCACTCCCTCCTTCTCATGACCCAGCAAAGTACTGTGCGTACCACCAACAGCACGGTCACGACACCGACCGTTGCTTCAGATTGCGTCACGAGATTCAAGACCTCGTTGACAAAAATATCATTCTGCCTCCCGAGAGACCCAACGTCACAACTAACCCACTCCCCGCACATAACCAAGATCCACCACCCAAAAGAGTCAACCTTATCCAAACTGGGGTCGTGTCCTACGATCCCAGTATCTATATTACTCCCTCTCACCTACCCAAGCCGGAGGTGATCCATCCTGATTGCACTGACTTATGCATGTTGGACACTTTCACAACCCAATCTGAACCAGTGGTGGTGACCACCGGAGATGAGACAGGGCAGGTTCCAGAGGAGAGCAGAATTGTTGAGTCCGGGATGGAACAATCTGGGAGTTTGGCTGGAGGAGCCTATGATCCAACCGAGTATATCTTATCAGTGGGCCAGTCTAAACTGAGTGTGGGGCTGCCGGAAAAAGCTGAGTTGTGTATGATCAGGGGGGACCGACTTGAACAAGAGGCAGATGATCTGACAGCAGTGGAGGAGGACTTTGCCAACTTCCAATTCTTCAACGACCTAGAATCAGCGGATGCTTCAATCAACTGGTTCGACTCTGAGGAGACGGCAGAAGTCACTGGGTGGTTAGATGATCAGCCAGACGCTGCAGAATTTCAATCAGAACAAGGCCCGGCAGGGGCGAGAGTATCATTGATGGCCGGAAGGGCCGAGGATCAGAATCAACCGCCGGAGAGCGCCGGCGTTAAAAATTTCGCTCAGAATCTGGGGATTATAAACACAGGGAACCTTGAGCAACCAGCTGTACTGACGCAGTTGGAACAACAACAGTTTGACGATTCCGAGAGAATTCGAAAAGCGAAGGCCCATGTAGGGGTCGAAAGTGCTGCGTGCACAGGAACGGGAGATGCTGCGGGCATCAAGACTGAAAGTGCTGCGAGCACGAAACCAGGACATGCTGTGAGCATGTGGGATGAAAGTACCGAGCGTACGAACTTACCAGAACCAGATAGGTGTCTGTTGAACGCTAATGGAATGTGGTGGGAAGACGACGACTTATGTCTTGCCCACACGGATGAAGATTGGGCAGGTGCTCAACCAGATGACACTTGGTACCTTGATGAGGTGGACCACATGACCAGAAGTGGGCGGTATTTCAAGCCCCCACACCTTGATCAACCTGAGGCATCCGGGAAAGATAAGGAAGCAGAGAAGCAGAGAGAGAAACAGATAGAAGAGGAAGCTGTGCTCAAGCAGTTAAAGAAAATACAGGCAGACATCTCCATCTGGGGACTGCTTATGGCTTCAAGGGTACACAGACAGGCTGTCCTTTCTGCTATGGACAAGGCCAAACTCTCCATCGAAACTACACCAGAACAACTGGTTGGGCTGGTTTTTCCGGGAGGAGGTTCCCCGGCATTAACCTTTACAGACAAGGAATTGCCGCCTGAGGGCGTGAACCATAACAAACCTCTCTACGTCTCCGTGGAGTCTAGAGGCAAATGGATACCGGTGGTACTTGTTGATACCGGGTCTGCCATTAATGTCTGCCCAGTCAGAACAGCATATGCAGTTGGGTTGAAGCCCGCGGACTTCACTCCAACAACTCAGGTGATCAAAGCTTACGATAATACCAGTCGAGAAGTGATGGGGATTGTCAAGATTCAAACTAAGGTTGGTCCAGGACAACACGACATTGAATTTCATGTCCTGGATGTTCCCGCAACCTTCAACTTACTCTTGGGGCAGCCGTGGCTGCACCAAGTAAAGGCAGTCTCCTCAACTCTACATCAGATGGTGAAATACCCCTACGGAAAGGGAGTAGCCACTGTCTTTGGGAACTCATCAATCCATCCCCCTCCCGAGGTATCTACGCCAGTCCTGGAAATTGAACATGGTACAGAAGATGTATTCTTGTCAGGATTCACTTTGGCTGAGGCCCGGGTAGTACAGAACATTATGGCTGTGAATGAAGGTGTGTACGTTAGCGCTCAATCGGTCTACCTCATGAACAAGCTACAACATATTCCCGGGATGGGATTAGGAAAGAGCGGCAGGAAAGGAGTCGCAGCGTTGGCCGAAGTGCCACACAACCCGCATACCTTTGGACTGGGTTATCTGCCCACCAAGGAGGACTGGGTGAGGAAAGGAAAGGAAATGGCCGGCAGAGCCAGAGCGAAGCAGGCTGGGAAGCCGTTTGACTTAATACACAGGCCCATTCAGGGTACCCTGAACGGACGCTTCGTCCGGGAGGGGGAAGATTTTCCATTTTGCGGCTTCCCGGAGCCTTGGATAAACGCGGAGAGGAAGCGCGTCCCAGGTTTCGAAATCTTCTTCGACTTGCAACTATCCGGGGATGACGTTGCCACAGAGCAGACAGACCCAACAACTGAGGCTGAGCAGAATAAAGCAGGGGGTCCGGAGGTCACAGAATTTGAAATGGGGGTAGCACTGGCATGTCTCCTCTCTGATCCTCCGATCGACCAAGAGTGCTTGGGGGATAACTCCGTGGTCTCTATGATTGGGAATGAAACGGCTGTGAGCCGACCAGCAGCTATCTTGGACGCATCAATCGCACCCTCTCTCACTTGGCAGTACGAGGAGGGATTTCTATCCAGCAGTTCCGGGTCAGGTAGTGAGCCGGAATCTGATTCCACCGAGTCTTGTGAGTCGGAATCAGGTTCCAGCTCGACTGAGTCTGAGTCTGGTACTCCTGGGGGTGTTAACCCGGATGCCACAGTCCTGTCCAGGTCGTCTTTTTCCTTTTCTTTTGAGTCTGTTGTAACAGAAGAATTGGACGATTTGGATGTACTTAATGAGAATGAACTATCTGTGGTTTCCGATTACTTTTCTGTGCCCCTAATTTATTGCATTGATTCAGACTTTCAAAATTTTGATCAAAACGACGAGGACGAAGTTCCTCCGGTTTTACAACGTTTAATTGAGCATGAGCAAGAGAGATTTGTTAAGCCCTTAATGGACGAGATCATTTCTGTGAATATTGGTACTGAGGAGGACCCGCGACTGGTCCAGATCGGGTCCACGTTGTCTTCTGAGGAACGCGAGCGCTTAGTCGCTTTATTAAAAGATTTCAAAGATGTTTTCGCGTGGTCCTACGAAGACATGCCTGGAATCGATCCTGAGATTGTACAGCATCGGATCCCCCTTGACCCCGAGGCCCGACCTGTCAAGCAGAAACTCAGAAGGATCCGCCCGGATTGGGCTCTTAAGATTAAGGAAGAGGTCACCAAGCAAATTGACGCAGGCTTCCTGCTGGTATCTGAATATCCGACTTGGTTGGCCAACATTGTTCCGGTGCCGAAGAAAGATGGTAGGATCCGGGTGTGTGTAGACTTCAGGGATTTGAACAAAGCTAGTCCGAAGGACGACTTCCCTTTACCGCACATCGATGAGTTAGTAGATTTCACGGCAGGGCATGCATTGCTCTCGTTCATGGATGGCTTCTCGGGCTACAACCAGATAGTAATGGCACCAGAAGATCGGGAAAAGACTGCATTCACCACCCCGTGGGGGACATACTGCTATCGGGTAATGCCGTTTGGGTTGAAGAATGCTGGAGCTACTTATCAACGGGCCGCGACCACAATACTACATGATATGATCCACAAAGAGGTTGAGGTGTATGTGGACGACATGATTGTCAAGTCCAAGGAAAGAGAGGGCCACTACACCGCCTTGCATAAGTTTTTCCAAAGGATCAGGGAATTCCGGTTGCGGCTAAACCCTCAGAAATGTACATTTGGTGTTTACAGCGGGAAAAATGCTGGGGTTTCTGATTACACAAAGAGGCATCGAGGTCGATCCTTCCAAAATCAAGGCCATCTTAGAAATGCCACCACCAAGGACTGAAAAGGAGGTGCGAGGCTTTCTGGGTAAAGTGCAATTCATAAGACGGTTTATCTCAAAATTAACCTTGACTTGTGAACCACTTTTTGGTCTCCTGAAGAAAGGAAAGAAGTTCCAATGGGACGGCCGATGCCAAGCTGCATTTGAACAGATCAAAGAATATCTACAGAACCCACCCGTTTTGTCACCACCAGAGCCAGGGAAACCGTTGATTTTGTATCTATCAGTGACCGAGACTACGATGGGCTGTATGCTTGCGCAGGAATCAGAAGATAAGGTGGAAAGAGCCATCTATTATCTCAGCAAGAAGATGCTGGAGTATGAAACCCGGTATACACCGCTGGAAAAGGCTTGCTTAGCTTTGGTATGGGCTACCAGGAAGCTGCGGCACTACCTGTTAGCTCACTCTGTAATGTTGGTTTCACGACTTGATCCCATCAAATATCTTTTCGAGAAACCAGCGCTTACGGGTAGGCTAGCTCGTTGTTGCTGTTGCTCTCCGAATTTGATCTCACATACGTGACGCGCAAGTCAGTGAAAGGAAGAGCAGTGGCAGAGTTCCTTGCCGACCACCCGTTGAGGGGATGAAGCAGTTGAGTACCTGTTCCCAGATGAATCAATTCTGCATATCGACGATGAAGCCTGGACGATGTACTTTGACGGAGCGTCAAATCAACATGGGTATGGGATCGGAGTGTTGCTGATGATAGCACCGATGATTCCCGTATCCCTCTAGCCTTCAAACTCCGATTCAAGTCTCGAACAACGAAGCAGAAATGAGGCGTGTATCGCTGGCTTGGAAGCAGCCCTGAACTAGGGGCAAGACGGTTGGACGTCATTGGGGACTCGAACCTTTTTGTGTCTCAAGCTAAAGGAGACTGGAAAGTGAAAGAGGAAAATATGATGATGTATCACCAAACCCTTGATTTGCTGATTCCTCGGTTTGAGAAGCTAAGTTTTACTCATCTACAAAGAGAAACAACAGGTTTGCAGATTCTTTAGCAACTCTATCTTCTATGATAGACATCCCGCGTGGAGTCCGAATGCGTCCAGTCATCATTGACCAGAAATTTGCGCCTGCCTATGAGTCGATTGCAGCCATAGATGAGTTCAGGACGAACACCCCTGGTACTATGACATCTGGAACTTCTTGGAGAAAGAAGCATACCCGCCAGGGGTAAATGCCAAAGACAAACAGGGCAATCAGAAGAATGGCAATTCAGTTCATCATCTGCGGGGTAAACTGTATAACGAGGTCATCTGGGAATGCATAAACTGTGTGTTGATGCTGAAGAGTCGAAGCGCCTGATGGAAGCCATCCACGGGGAGAATGCGGTGCACACATGAATGGGGTGATGTTGGCACGGAAGATTCTCAGACAGGGTTATTATGGTCCACCATGGAGGAGGATTGTATTAGTTTCGTCCGGCGATGCCACAAATTCAGATTCATATCAAATGCATACATGAACGTATTCCCGCCGTCAAAGCTGTACAACATGACTTCGCCATGGCCGTTTTCAGTCTGGGGAATTGATGTGATCGGAGCAGTTACGCCGAAGGGGTCAAATGGGCATGAGTTCATCCTGGTAGCGATAGACTACTTTACAAAATGGGTTGAGGCCCAATCTTATGCGGTGCTGAAGGCTTCGCATGTCGCAAAGTTTATCAGAAACAACATCATCTGTCGCTACGGGGTCCCAAATGAAATCGTTTCAGATAATGTTTCCCACTTCAAGAAGGAGGTGATTGATTTGTTGGAAAATACATGTGTGGCTTTCATAAGTCGTCTACCTATCGGCCGCAACCAAC